>CM060884.1:66220000-67420000 GCA_030762935.1 Hymenopus coronatus
AGGAAATGAAATGGCATTTTATTCCTGGACGTTCTTTAACTGTTCTCAGCGTTCCATTCTATACTGGGTGTAAAATCCCACTTAATTTTGCTCATAGGCCTCTCTAGCAGGCTTAAAGCTCTTTTATGTGCCAAAAATCTACGACACGGGAACAAAAGCTTTACTTCCCTTCCGAAGGGTGAATTAGATTGGTTGGTGAGGGGTGAATTGAGTAAAATAGAAAAAAGGCTCTTTCTTCTAAAAAAAAAAAAAGGTTAACCAAAATTCAACTTTTAAGAAAAAACAAAACATTGGTTCCGTTTATAATACTTTTATTATATTTCTATACTCATAGATTCCATTTTTCCCTAATGTTAAGGATTTTTACACCCGAAAAGAGTCCATCGTTCTCCGCCGGGTTTGATTAGAAGACTTAGTTTTGGGAGGGTGGAAATCTCTTAAAGTAATTGATAAATGCTCGTAGAAGGATTTGCCTACTATGCGGGGGTCAGAAAGACCGAAATTTAATGTTAATAAACTCCTCTACTGTCATATACTTCTAAAATCCAAAATATTTATTATAAACTTCAAAATGTATAGCTTTACATGTAGATTAATGTAATAGTGAACTCGTTTTCTTCTTGCATTCTTAATACTTAAATGACATAGAAGCATAAAAGCATTCTTAGTATCTATGACACAATAATGAAAATATCAAATATGATCTTTAAAAGTATGTATATTTTGGCAGATGCATATAGAATGGAAGATTTAAGATAAAATGTTTATCCGGAGGTATTTTAAGCTTTATGTAGGCGGAGGACAGCATGCAGGGAGTTTATTTTAAAAAACCAAAACTGGTCAAACCTGGGCACATAATTAATGGAAGTGCATGTGCTAAGAGATAAAGGTATTTACGTAATCATTATAGAGACATCTTTTGTGTTTGAACACCTATAAGAGTGAACATATGGGTGTGGTGAGTAGATGTGTGTTTTCAGTGTTTTTAATTTTCTGTTTTTTGTTTTGTTGTGTGATATCTTCATAAAATAAAATTGTATAATAATTGTTAATTATAATTAGCAACGGGTAGAAAGAAATACTCAATACTTGTTCGACCTAATACAATAATACGATGGTCGGCTGATAAATTCCGAGCCTCACACAAATATGGCGCTACTAGGCCAGTTAGATGGTAGCACCATATACTTTAACTCTAGACTAGCTTGTATCCATAGTTACAGGTCAATAGCTTGTTTAGTTTTCGAATGATAGCATTTTAAACAAAACAGCTTTAGAGTTTTCACGAAAATGGAGGATTTGAAAAAACGAGCAGTGATTAAATACTTCCATTTTAACACCTAAAGAACTCAAGGAAGAAATGGACAGTACATGAAAGACTCTGTCCCATCATATTCAATGGTTAGAAGGTGGGTTGCAGAGTTTAAAATGGGACGTACGAGCACTAGTGATGAACCTCGCTCTGGACGCCCTGTATAAGTGACAACTCCAGAGATCGTTGAAGATTAGTACTGGAAGACCGCAGATTAAAGTTGTTTGAAATAGCATAGGCTATAAACATATGAAAAGAACGCGCAGGTAATATTTTATGTAATGTTTTGTGCTTTCACAAGGTTCAAGATGAGCGCCGCGTTTGTTGACAACTGATCTAAAAGTTGCAAAGAAAAACTGTTTCTGTTAAGAATGTGGAGCGTAAAAAGCCCAGTGAATTTTTGAGACGGCTTATTACCATGGGTGAATCTTGGATACATCACTACACTCTGGAAAGTAAATCTCAGTCAAAATAGTGGATTACGCCAGGTGAATCAACTCCAAAAACCGGCAGTCAATTTTATCAGCTAACAAGTTTATGGCAAGTGTTTTCTGAAATACACAGGGAATTATTTTATCGATTACTTGGAAAAGGGTAAAAGTATAAGTGGCGATTACTACGTAAGCTTACTGCAACGTTTGAGTGACGAGGTGAAAAAATACCTCATTTGGCAAAAAAATATTCTTTTTTGTTTCATCAGGACAATGCTCTGGCCCATCATTCAGTCATTGCAATGGGGAAATGTGCAAATTAAAGTTGGAATTGCTTGAACATCTACCCTATTCGCCAAATCTAGCACCCAGTGACCCAGTACCCAAAATTCAAAAAATGTCTTGGAGGAAAAAGTTTTCACAGCAACGAAGTCATTGATGCGGTAAACAGCTATTTTGAGGACCTTGATAAATCGCACTACAGAGATGGTTTAACTAAATTAGAACACCGATATGACAAATATATTAGCCTTTCTGGAGATTATGTTGAGAAATAAAGCAAAACAAAATAATTAAATGCTGTTTTCATTGAGAGACTTATCAGCCAACCGTAGTACAATACCTTTTCTTCCTTCAATGCACTTGGTAGAGAACATAAGCTCATGTTACATGTTTCTGCAAGAAGACATATTCAGCGAAAGCGAATTGCATCTATGTCAGGACCAAAACGCGACATGTCAACTAAAATCAGTGATGCCAGTTGACACCGCTCGATACAGAAACTGATGACGTGCAACAAATCAACTGAAATTGTCACCTGCGGAGTTGGTGCCTCCTGCCCACTTTACCCCTCCAGTTGCATACCAACTGCAAACGTGAGAGAGGGGAAATTTTAAGTTTATCCATCCGCATCTTCCATCTGTTAGTTCACTTACGAGTTCCTGTTTCACAAAAGTAATAAGTATTTTTAAAGAAAGCAATAACAAGGAATATCTTGGAAACGCTTAACTGTACGAAGATATATGACAAATTCTGAGTTTTATCGAGATTTATAGTTTTTGTGTAGAAAGTTTCTGTCAATCTCCTACGCAAAAGTCATTCATAATAAAGAGGTCTTCAGAGGCTATTCCCAGAAAAATCAGGAAGTGTATTTAATATCTAATTGAAATATTTTAAAAACTCGGTGCCTAAATGTAATAGTTGGAGCCATTTTTCGGAAAATCACAATCTTCGAAAATTTATCCATGTGAAGGATAGTTGGTGGAGGGGAAATTTTCCTGAAAATCTTTGTGCAGCATCCTTGGAAGATACTAAACTTAAATACCAGGTTTAATTTTTGACAGTGCTCTTTCTTTTAGTTATTATTGTGCCCAAGTTCACACAGGCAGACTACTCCCACACACACACACACACACAAACACACACAAATACTTGCTTCTCACCTAGACTACCCACATTCCATCCCAAGCGATGAAAGGTAAGTTGGTTTGCTTGATGAGGGGTCCTTCCTCCCAAAGAAAAGAATTTTTGCCGAAATTCAACTTTTAAAACAAAACGAAACATTATGGGCTTGTGTTCTACAAAGTTCCACAGTTCTTCGGTTTCCTCTACTATCGCATTCCACCGGTGCTCCATCTTCATTCCATTACCACCAATGTCATCACTCGCAGTGCTATTTGTAGTAAAGGTGGGTGTAAAAAACACACATGGACCTATTTCTAAAAATGTCTATTTACATTCAAGTTTCCGAAAGCATTTGTTTCCGCTGAAATCTCAGTCGACTTTTTATCGGATTGCAATACCTCCTATGCACATAACAGAGAAAATGAATACCTGGACGACCCGGGTTTGATCCCAAGGGATGAGAGGTAAATATGTTTGGTTGATGAGGAGTAAATTAAGTACAATTAAACAAAGGCCCTTCCTCCCGAAGAAAAGGAATTTTGCCCAAAATTCAACTGTTAAAAACAAAATATAGTGGGATTTGTGGTGGAGACAGCGGCGCCGGAGTGGGTTCTCCGGTTTCCTCCACCATCACATTCCACCGGTGCTCCACCTTCATTCCTTGTATCATCAGTGTCATGCCTGTAGTGCTATTTGTAGCAAAGGCAGGTGTTGAACATAAAAACACGAAAACAGGGGGACCTATTTCTAAAAATACCTTGTTACATTCAGGGTGGCATTTGTTTCCGTGGAAATCTTAGTTTATTTTATCGGAATGCAATACTTTCACTTCCTTCATTGCACGGATAGATAAAGTGATCTCAGGTGTTCCATTGTTACGTATTTGTACATGAAGACACATATTCAGTGACAAAGCGTATTGCGTCTAAGTATGTCAGAAGCAAAACGTGACACGTCAACTAAAATCAGCGACATCGCTCGATACAGAAACTGATGACGTGCAACAAATCAACAATAATTGTCCTTTGTAATTGTCACCTGCGGAGTTGGTGCCTCCTGCCCACTTTACCCCTCCAGTTGCATATTAACTGCAAACGTGAGAGAGGGGAAATGTTAAGTTTGACCATCCGTACCTTCCATCTGTTAGTTCAACCATGCATTTGTCCATCCATCCATCCGGGCGGGCGGGCGGCTGGGCGCCCATCCTTCATGTCTAACGCACGCTGAATTAATTGGAAGGGGAGGGAGGGATCGCCACCATACTGCTGGTACACACATGTAAACTGCGAGAGGGTCAGCTGGGAATTCCTGTACTTGAAACACATTAACTGAGCGGATGTATGCATAATGCACGCCACTGCAAAACTTATTTCCCCTAGCTAATACTGCCATAGCTAGTCACTCAGAAACTTTATCATACTGAGCGTTGACTCACATTTCTCTAATATTTTGGTATAGACACAAACTAAATAACTAATAAAATAAAACAATATTAACTATTTTATATGTCTTGTGATTATTTACTTTCTCTACGCGTACTATGTATATAGTGTATAGAGAAGGTATTGTAATGCAACCAAAAATTCGATACCGAGATTTCACCGGCAATACATGTTTTGGGTCCCCCTGAATCCAAAGAAAAGCATTTCTGGAAAAACATCCGTGTGTTGCGTGTGTGTGTCTGTGGACAGCATAGCTCAAAAACGAAAACACCGTTTAATACGAAACTTGGTAATCAAGTTAGGTATTTCCCAGGATGCAACACGAAGATTTTCAAGAAAATCCCCTACCCCCAAATACCCTTTATATGGTACATTTTTCGAAATTTTGATTTTCTCATAAATGACTAACGATTTTGATTCAAACATCGTGTATTAAAGATGTCTACCTGACAAATAAAATATATATTTTGAATTTTCTGGGAGTAGACTCTGAAGACTACTTTATTCTGGATGAAATTTATTGTATTTTGCATAACTGTTGAACCGTAAGAGATGTACAAAAACTTACCATACGAAAAATGTAGAACACGTTAAAACACACAGCTTATGTTATATATGTTTTTTAGTGGAGTTGATAGTTTTTTGAGATATTCCCTGTTTTTAGTTTCAGCTTTGAAAAACGTTTACCTTTCTCATACAGGAATTTGTCAACACCTTTCCACACAAACAAACGAACTTCAGTCACATAGCAATCAGCTTTTGACTATAACTTTAACCTATGCTATTCTCTTATTTCACTTCTACTTACAAGGAAGCAAGTAATAAGACTATTTCTGCTAATTTCTTTTTCACGATTACAATGAAACAAATGGAAGCATAAGCTTTTTAACAATAAGTTTTTACAGAGATGTAGAGAAAGTCATGTGAATGGAACACATCAGATTTTTATAGAGTTAACTATTTTGGAGATTATCTTTCAATTGCTTTCAATTTTAAACAAGTTAAACTTTTTACAATCGAAAAGTCGTATGTGCTGGGTATGCAAAAGAGAATCGAATTTCAATGTCAAACGCATAGAAAGATTAGACAGATCTAGAAAGGTTAGCCAGAATTAGAAAGATTTGTCTCTCAATTTAGCCTAATATTTGTGTTATTTCCCTTCTACTTACAAGAAACTAAGTAATAAGACCATTTCTGGTAATATTTTTCCTCGATTATGATGATCTACATAGAAGAATAATCTTTTGTGCGAATATTTTATTTGCAGAATAGATAAGAGAGCTAATCGAATGAAAGACATCAGTGGTTTACTTTCTCTATATGTACTATGCACATAGTGTATACAGAAAGTGTTGTACTCCACACTTGTTGAGATTTCAATGGAAATATATGTTTTGTGGACCCTGAGTCCAAAAACAAGAATTTTAGAAAAAGGTCCGTGTGTGTCTGTAGGAAGTATATCTTAAAAACGAAAAGACCATTAACAACCAAACTTGATGTTTAATTTTAATATCTTCCAAAGATGCGACACGAAAATTTCCAAAAAAATCCACCCCCCACTTCTAACTACTGCTTTTCTCAAAAATGGCTCTAACGATTCTGATTAAAATACCGTATAACAAAGATATTTACATCACAAATAAAATGTATATTGTGAATTTTATGTGAATAGTTTTTTTTGTAGTGTTTAACGCCCGCTTTAACTACTAATGGCACCGCAGGCGGTGACACTGATGATACATGAATGATGATGGAGCACCGGTGGAATGCGATGGCGGGGGAAACCGGAGTACCCGGAGAAAACCCGCCCCAGCGCCTTATGTCCACTACAAATCTCACATGCGGTCGCTTGGGATCGAACCCCGGCTGTCTAGGTGAGAGGCTAGTGGTCTAACCACTGGGCCACGGCGCGGCCGAATAGCTTCTGAAGATCTCTTTATTCTCTATGCGTTTTTCTGAATTTTGCATATGTGTTAAACCGCGTGTAATAACACAAAAGATACATAAAACAAACAATTCAAGTCATACGTTTTTACTTTCTCTACACGCACTATGTACATAGTGAATAGAGAAGGTATTGCACTCCACCAAAAAATTCGATACCGAGATTTCACCGGAAATATATATTTTAGGGTCCCCAATATCCAAAAAAAGCATTTTCACAAAAAGGTCCGTGTGTGTGTGTGTGTGTGTGTGTATGTCCGTGTGTCCGTGTGTCTGTGAACACGATAACTCAAAAACGAAAAGTCGGTAAAATACCAAACTTGATATTTAAGTTTAGTATCTTCCAGGGATGCAATACGAAGATTTTGAGAAAAATCCCCCCACCCCCAACTACCCTTTACATGGAACTTTTTTCGAAAATTTTGATTTTCTCAAAAATGGCTCTTACGATTTTGATTAAAATTTCGTATGTTAAAGATATTTATCTGACAATTGAAATGTATATCTTGAATTTTCTGGGAATAGCCTCTGAAGACTACTTTATTCTGGATACATTTTTCATAACTACTAAACCGTAAGAGATGGACAAAAACTTACTACACAAAAAATGTAGAGCACGTTAAAACACACAATTTATGTTACATACATTTTTTTCGTGGAGTTGATCGTTTTTTGAGATATTCCTTTTTCTTGGTTTCAACTTTGAAAAGCTTATACATTCTCATACAGGAATTTGTCAACTCCTGTCCACACAAACAAAGGAACATCAGTCACTTAACAACCAGCTTTTGGCTTTCTCTTTAACCTATGGTACTCTCTTATTTCGTTTCTACTAACAAGGAAGCAAGTAATAAAACTATTTCTACTAATTTTTTCTGATAACTTGTAAACACCTGGCCACGCAAGGAAACGAATCTCAATCCCATATCAACCAAATTTTAAAACAGTTGACTGTCGTTTATCCTAGTGCATTCCCTTACTGCCCTACTACTTTTAAGGAACGAAGTAATAACAACCGTTTCTGCTAATGTTTATCTCGATTAGCATGAGGTAGATATTATTCTATAATAACAATAACTTGTTACAGAGATGTAGAGAAAGCCATGTGAATGGAGCACATTAGGTTTTTAGTAATGTTTGTATATGTGTATCTGTGGGCAGCGTAGCACAAATACGAAAAGTTCGTCAAATACCAAATTTAATATATAAGTCCAGTATCTTCTAAGGATACAACACGAAGATTTTTACAAAAATCCCCCCAACAACCCTTCTCAAGGAAATTTTTCGAAGAGTTTGATTTTCTTACAAATGGTTCTAAAGATTTTCATTAAAATCTCTTATGTAAGATATTTACATACAAATAAACTGTATATTTTGAATATTCTCGAAGTAATCTCTGAAAATCTCTTTATTATGAACGAGTTTTATCCAATTTTGCAAAAAGTTTAAACCCTAAGAGACAGACAAAAAATTACTATACAAAAATTGTGGACCTCACAATTTTTGTGTAGAGTTGACCACTTCTGAGATATTCCTTGTTATTGGTTTCAATTTAAAACTACCTAAGCTTTTTTTCAAATGGGAAGTGATGTTTGGATTCATCTCTCTTGTTTTACTGGAGGCCATGCAAAGCGAGCCGAACTTCAGTTGTTTCACATCGAACAAGCTTTTAAAAGATGTGACTGTCGATTTAGCCTAATGTATTACTATGTGCCTTATACTTACAAGGAAGTAAATAATAAGGTGGTTTCTGTTTATTTCTGTTAGCATGTTGTAGATAAAAAATAATCCTTTGCAAGGCACCTTATTGGTGTAACAGGTAGAGAAAAAATCTGATGTGTCCCATTCACATGACGTTCTCTACATTTCTGCAAAAAGTATTATTAAAAAGTTTATGCTTCTATTTACTTCATGCTAATCGAGAAAAATTAGCAGAAATAGTCCTATTACTTGCTACTATAATCTTGTAAGTAGAAGGGAGTACCAAAGGTTAAAAGTGACAGTGCTGGCTGCTATGTGACTGAAATCCCTTTCTTTGTATAGCAACGACTTGACAAATTCCTATATGAGAAAAGTATAAGTTTTTCAAAGCTGAAAACAATAAAAAGGAATATCTCAAAAACGATCAAATCCACGAAAAAATGTGTAAAAAATAAAATGTGTGTTTTAACGTGCTCTACATTTTTTGTGTTGTAAGTTTCTGTCCATCTCTTACGGTTTAACAATTATGCAAAATTCAGTATAATTCACCCAGAATAAAGTGGCCTTCAGAGGCTATTTCCAGAAAATTCAAGATATACATTTTATTTGTTAGGTAAATATCTTTAATATACGATATTTTAAACTAAATTGTTAGAGCCGTTTTTAAGAAAATAAAAATTTTCGAAAAAAGTTCCATGTGAAGGGTAGTTGGGGCTGGGGAGATTTTCTTGAAATGTAGCATCCTTGGAAGATACCAAATCTAAATACCAAGTTTGGTTTCTAACGGACATTTGTTTTTGAAATGTGCTGCCCACAGGCACCCACACACGCAAATTTCTCTAAAAATGTTTTTTTTTAATTCAGGGGTCTCAAAACATGTATTTTCGGAGAAAGCTTGATATCGCATTTTTCGGTGCATTAAAATACCTTCTCTATACATTATGTACATAGTACGTGTAGAAAAAGTAAAAATTATGTGAATAGAACACATCAGATTTTTTCCGTTAATTCAATGATGGCCTAAAGCTTCAGGTCTTCCTTTCGATTGTTCTGTTGTAAGCGTTCTTTGATTTTATTGACTTTAAATGCCAAAAATAGGTTAAATTGAAGGTTTGTAGACCTAATTGCTTTACAGGCTGACTAATAGAATTTCCTTGACGGCGAGAGGGCAGAGGTCCGCCCACAGCAAGCCCCTGTACTGCTGGGATTAACAGCAGCTAGGGCAGAGAGCGCTGAGCCCCCTCCCCCTCTGGAATGTTATAAAGAGAGAGAGAAAAACACACATGCTTTAAATAAAACTGACCGCCCTCTGTTTGTCCATCAGCGGCTACTACAAAACGTCATTACGAACGTTGCTAGCAAAGGAAAACAGAGAAACAGGGAATGTAGAAAATATGCTGAAAGCGGAAGTAAAATGTTGCAATTTACTCTACTTTTAGTTTCTCTGCCATCAACCTAAAGAGGAAGTATTGTACTCCACTCAAAAATTCAATATCAACATTACACCAAAAAGATACGAGTTGTTCCATTCACATGACTTTCTCTTCATCTCTGCAACAAATTATTGTTAAAAAATTTATGCTTCTATTTACTTCATGCTAATCGAGAAAAAATTAACAGAAATAGTCTTATTACTTACTTCCTTGCAAGTAGAAGGAAAATAAGGGAGCAAAATATACTTAAGATGCAATCAAAAGCTGGTTGCTACGTGACTGAAGTTCCGTTGTTTGTATGGACAGGAGTTGACAAATTCCTGTATAAGCAAAGTATAAGTTTTTTAAAGCTCTACAAGGAGTATGTCAAAAACGATCAACTCCACAAAAAATGTATATAACATAAATTGTGCGTTTTAACATGCTGTACACTCTTTGTGGTATGTTTTTGTCTATCTCGTAAGGCTTAGCAGTTATGCAAAATTCCTTAAATACATCCAGAATAAAGTAGTCTTCAGAGGCTATTCCCAAAAACTCAAAATATACATTTTACTTGTCAGGTAAATATCTTTAATATACGATATTTTAATCAAAATCATTATTACTACTTTTAAGAAAATCAAAATGTCTGAAATAAGTTCCATTTAAAGTGTAGTTGGGGGTGGGGGGCTTTTCTTGAAAATCTTCGTGTCGCATCCTTGGAAGATACCAAACTTGAATACCAGGTTTGGTATTCAACGATCTTTTCGTTTTTGAGCTATACTGTCCACAGACACACAACGATCTTTTTCTGAAAATGCTTTTATTGGATTCAGGGGGACCCAAAACATGTATTTGCGGTGAAAGCTCGGTATCGAATTTTTGGGTGGAATGCCTTCTCTAAACTCTGTACAGTCATAAGTAATATCTTCCATTTTCTGGGAATAGATTCTGAAAACCTCTTTATTATGAATGAATTTTGCTGAATTATGAATAACGGGTGAACAGTAAGAGATACAGAAAAACTCTGTAAAACACACAGTTTATGTCATATACATTTTTTTTCGAGGAGTTGACCGATCGAGGTTTCAGTTTTAAATTACTTACTTTTCTTGTATAGGAGCTTGTCAACTCCTGGCCAAACAAAGGAACGGATTTCAATCCCATAGCAACATATTTTGACTGCAGGTTTAGCCTTGTGTATTCGTTTTTACTTTCTCTATAGGCACTATGTACATAGTGTATAGAGAATGTATTGCAATCCACCAAGAAATTCGATGCCGAGATTTCACCAGAAATATATGTTTTAGGGTCTCCTTTATCTAAAAAAACCATTTTCGGAAAAAGGTCCGTGTGTGTGTGTGTGTGTGTGTGTGTGTGTCCGTGAACACGATAACTCAAAAACGAAAAATAGGTAAAATACCAAACTTGGTATTTAAGCTTAGTATCTTCCAGGGATGCGACACGAAGATTTTGAGAAAAATCCCCCCACCCCCAACTATCCTTTACATGAAACTTTTTTCGAAAATTTTGATTTTCTCAAAAATGGCTCTAACGATTTTGATTAAAATATTGTATACTACAGACATTTATCTGTAAAATAAAATGTATATCTTGAATTTTCCGGGAACAGCTTCAGAAGAGTAGTTTATTCTAGATGAATTTTACGGAATTTTGAATAACTGCTAAACTTTAAGAGATAGACAAAAACTTACTGCACAAAAAATGTAGAGCACGTTAAAACACACAATTTATGTTATATACTTTTCTTCGTGGAGTTCATCGTTTTTTAGGCATTCCTTGTTTTTGGTTTCTGCTTTGAAAAACTTATAATTTTCTCATACAAGAATTTGTCAACTGCTGTCCATACAAACAAAGGAACTAGTGGCTGAGCAACCAGCTTTTGACTATCCCTTTAACCTATTGTACTCCCTTATTTCGCTTCTACTTACAAGGAAGCAATTAATAAGAATATTTCTACTACATTTTTCTGATTAGCATGAAGTAAGTAAAAGTATAAGGTTTTTTAAGAATAATTTGTTGCAGAGATGTAGAGAAAGTAATGTGAATGGAATACGTCACACTTTTTCATTCTCTGTGACACGTTACACTTAATGATTATAGATATTTCAACACTACAAAGAGCTGAAGTTTTCCACGAGTGCACTAATAAAACATGTCAAAAACGTGTGCGTTGTAACCGTTCAGGTTTAGTTGACAAGCTATCACACGCATTCGGCATCTCAAAGGATTTCCCAATAGCAGCTTATCTAACTTCCCCCTCCCCCATTTCATTAGTTTGGTTCGCTCTGTGGCGAGATTAACCAACCATAAACGTAACTAGATGACAGCATCTTGTCAGTTCCATATACAGCTGGCGTTGTATTCACTTCACTGAAAACGGATATACGTTTATATAGCTCTGAATTAAATACTGCCTCATGATGGAACATTGATTTCCTGGGATATTCCCTTCTGAATTTATGTTTAATTAACATAAAACAGTAACTTTAGTTTCAGATCCTTAATTATAAGGAAAAAATTTGCCTAAATTTTGAAAACTGCCACAAAATGTTTAAAATGTTGATTTTCGGATCTTAGCACATTAATATACTGTGGTCCTTAGAAAAATTAAGAAGAAAATCTGTGATATCGACAGACAGCAAATAATTGCGCAATGCAAGAGGTGTCGTTAGAAGTACATAACTCCATGGCACGACAGCTCACGAGGAACTTTGGCCTACCGCCCGGCCGGTTAATGCGGCCCTCATGACCTGGAGCCGCTACTTCTCCATCAAGTAGCTCCTCAATTGTCCCCCCCCCAGGGACCTCACGAGGCTGAGTGCACCCCGGGCCAGAAGTACAGTCTGGGCTAAAATTAGAGTGGGGTATGGAGCAATATATCAAAACAGGTACCAAAATCATTAGAGAGGGGCTCGCGTGGATTAGACTAGGAGCATGGAGGAGCACGAACATTTCTGACGAGAATGGTACGAGAATCTGTCCCATTTGCGAGGAGGAAGAGTCGTGGCCTCACATCTTGGCAAGATGTAGGGGTACGGAGGAATGGCGCGAAAAATATTTACCGCGATTCTTTACCACTGCGAATGTAGGGCTAGAAGCATGTTGGACGCTACTGGCAGGCACGGAAAACATGGACAAGCATTAAGGCAAGACAGCTGAGATCTGAGGAGGCTGCCAATAGAGATGGTGGGTGGAATAAGATTAACTAAACAATGTTTTATATATTATGTCATACTTAGGTAATTGTTGTGCTATTGCTTTATATATTGTATATATATTTTGTGTATTCTTTTAAGTGTAATTATCTATTATAAGAGGATGCATTTATGATGGTGTACTCTGTGCTGTATATTTAAATTGCTATATTTGAATATCTTTGTATTTTTATTTTAGAGTTTACTCTTAATTCTTTGTTGTTTTAATATTGCTTTTGACTGTGTATTACCTATGTATTTTTTTTGTGTGTGTTTACTCTTTTAATTCTTTGTTGTTGTTGTTTTAATATTGTTTATAATGTGTATTACAAAAGCACTTACGGTCTATGTATGATATTGCTATGCCAATAACATACTTATTCAATATACTGAAATTATTTTCAGTTACTCACAAATAAAATACTGGTCTCGTGACCGTTTAAATAGTTGGATGGATAGAGTCAGATTGAACAATTCAATGCCACAGCGAGGATTTGAACCACGGATCTCCCGGTCTCTAGCCAGTTGCTCTATCACTGAGCTACCATGGTAACCTGCCGGGATAGCATTGAACTTCTCAGTTACTCGCATGTTTCCCGGTAAATCACATGCTGTTCTCAAATTATTTTGAGATGAGAACCCCAATGGCGACTTATAATGTTGTAATTACTTTAAGTCCCAGGATTCATTCTATAACCAACTATTATGGTCAATGTGTATTGGTTTAATTATTCCTCCACACAAGCTGGTTTAGGATAGGAGTTGGATAGGTAGAGTCAGATAGAAGTTTTAATGGTAACAAATAGATAATACAAGTGTTAAAAAGCGTGTTTCTTTAAATATATTTTCTAACGGATATAAATTTTCAAAATACTATTTACGGAGAATTTTTTTTTTTTTTTTTTTTTTTTGTAGCTTAGCGTCCTTTAACCTGGTTGGTCATATTGGACGATGAATGAAATTGGTGAAACGATGATCAAATGATCTTGGGGTTGTTTCTCTAAATTTCTCTTTATATTATGGTTATCCCATATTATCTTTTCTAATGTAATCTATAAGTTATGTAGTGGAGAATGTAAAATCTAAACGGAGTTAAGAACATTCTAGTCATTTAACTAGGCTTATCTCAAAGGACTAATTACTTTCTCTACACGTATCATATGAATAGTGTGTAGAGAAGATATTGCATTCACCCCAAAAATTCCATACCGAGATTTCACCGGAAATATATGCTTTATGGTCCCCTGTATTAAAAAAAAAACATTTTCAGAAAAATGTTCGTGTGTGTCCGTGTATCTGTGAACACGATAACTCAAAAACGAAAAGTCGGTAAAATACCAAACGTCGTATTTAACTTTAGTATCTTCCAGGGATGCTACGCGAAGATTTTGAGAAAACTTCGCCCACCCCAAACTAACTGTTACGTCGATTTTTTTTCGAAAATGTTGATTTTCTTAAAAATGGCTTTAATGACTTTGATGGAAATGTTGTATATTAAAGATATTTACATGACAAATAAAATGTATATCTTGAATTTCCTGGGAATAGCCTCTGAAGACATCTTTATTCTGGATGAATTTTGCGGAATATTACATAACTGGTAAACAGTAAGATATAGACAAAAGCTTACTTAATAGAAAATGTAGAGCACGTTGAAACACACAATTAATGATACATACATTTTTTCGTGAAGTTGATCTCTTTTAGAGTTTCCTTGTTATTGGTTTCCGCTATAGAAAACTTATACTTTTCTCATACGGAAATTTATCAAATCTTGCACATACAAACATAGGAATCTGAATCACACCAGCTTTTGACTATCACTTTAGCCTATGGTACTCCCTTACTTCCCTTCTATTTACATGGAAACAAGTAATAAGTGCTAATTTTTTCTCGATTAACATGAAGTAAATAGAAGAATAAGTTTTTTAACAATAATTTGTTGTAGAGATGTGAATGCAACACATCAGATTTTTTATTTTTTATTTTCAACCCAACGTCCTTTAATCTGGTTAGTCATACATCTGACAATGAATCAAATTTGTGAGATGATGCTCAAATGATTTCGGGGTCCATGGATCTTAAAGTTACTCGACATTCGTCTTCTCAGGATAAGGAAAAACCAGAAGAAAGCTTTATCTGGGAAACTCACTCTAAGCGAGATTCAAACTCACGATCTGTTGAATGTGAGGCAGACACGCTACCACCACATGGGCTTCATCCATTTCTTGTAATATTACTCAATAATTCGGTTGCGAAACAAACTGAAAAATTGTGGATTATAAACAGCGCACACCCTTCACTCCCTCTAAACTCCCTACATATATAAAATTTAATTTGCCTCGTATAACGAGTTTTTTGTTATTTTCAGGAAGGGTTGATACAACTGCATAACAACTTCTGAAATTTGGTGCATATCGAATGAAAAATGAAACCAATTTAGTCTGTCGTTACAGTCTACTTTTAAACTGTCATTTTTATATAGTTGGCATTTCTCCTCAAACCAGTACACTTTTCGCTACAAACACGGATATTATTCTACATATACCACCATCAATATTATTACTTTCTCTACACGTACTATGTACATAGTGTATAGAGAAGGTATTGGAATGCACCCAAAAATTTGATACCGAGATTTCACCACAAATAGTAGTTTTGTATCTCCCTGAATCCAAAAAAGGCATTTTTGGAAAAAGGCTCGTGTTTGTGTGTCTGTGGTCAGCATAGCAGATCTGTAAATACCAACCTTGGTGTTTAAGTTTGGTATCTTGCAAGAATGCGACACGAAGATTTTCAAGAAAGTTTACCCACCCTCAACTACACTTTACATGGAACGTTTTATCAAGAATATTGATTTTCTTCAAAATGCCTCTAACGATTTTGATTAAAATGTCGTATATTAAAGATATTTACCTAACAAATAACATGTATGTCTTGAATTTTCTGAGAATAGCCTCTGAAGACTATTCTGAAAGTATTTTACGAAATTTTGCATAACAACTAAACCGTAACAAATGAACAAAACACCACACAAAAAATGTAGAGCACGTTAAAACACATAATTTATGCTATATACATTTTTTTTTTTCGTGGAGTTGAATGGCTTTGTGATATTCCTTGTTTTTTGGTTTCAGCTTTAAAAAAATTGTACTTTTCTCATACAGAAATTTGTCAACTCCTGTCCATACAAGCAAAGGAACTCCAGCCACATAGCAACCAGCTTTTGACTATCACTTTAACCTATGGTATTTGCTTATTTCGCTTCTACTTACAAGGAAGCAAGTAATAAGACTGTTCCTGCTAATATTTTCTCAATTAGCTTGAAGTAAATAGAAGCATAAGCTTTTCTACAATAATTTGTCGCAGAGATTAGAGAAGGTCATGTGAATGGAACACCAGATTCTTTTAGCCATGCAAACACGACACACGGACATGTTTCTAAAGATTTTTTTTTATTCAAGGGTTTCAAAACGTGTGTTTGCAGTGAAATCTCGGTGTTGAATTTTTGGGTAGAATATTCTCCTTCACTATCCATTATGTACATTATATGTATACATGCTAGAATGTAAATGGATTACATGTTTAGCTGCAATATTTTAAAAACTAACTTTCACCCATGCAAAAACAAAGCTACACTAAGAAATTGGTATTTGTACTTCTAGAATGTTAAAGTGTGTTGTTTTGCTCACAGGGATGGCGGCAGTACAGAAATTCGATAAGCAACCGCAGTACACGGAAGTGAACCCAAAAGCAGATGCCCTTCTAGTATGCAAGATATTTAATAAGAGAGGAACGTGTTCATGGCAGAAGGACAACAAGGTATGTTCCTTTATAGTACACTTATAAATCTAGCGGCACTTTGAAGAGATTTAGGGGAGATGCAGGGAATGGTGGTCATCGCTGCATTACCGCTTCGTAAGGACATAGAAATGGCTATCGTGTTCTGCGCTCTGTTCTCAAAGATATAGAACCATTTCAATAGTAACTTCATTGCTGAGTTTTAAGTTTCTGAGATAAAGTGTTTTTCTGTAGTTGGCAGTTTTCTTATAATTTCGTCCAGAAAATCAAGACATTGTAAGTATATTTCATTGTTTTAAATTTGTTAATTTTTTTATAAAACGAGTAGCATACTTATTGCTGATTATTGGAATAATTCCCAAAAAATGCAAAATATACGTATTGTTTGACATGTAAATATATTAAATATAAGCGATTTTAATCAAAATTGCTATAGCCATTTTTGCCAAAATCAAAATTTTTAAAATATTTTTTATGTAAAGGATAGATTGGGGTTGGGGGATTTTTTTTAAATCTTCGTGTCGCACCCTCAGAAGATACCAAAATTAAATACCAAGTTTGGTATTCAACGGTCTTTTCGTTTTTAAGCAATGGTGTCTACAGTCGCACTCACATATACACAGACAGACAGGCTGACACATACAGACCTTTTTCCAAAAATGCTTGTTTTGGATTCAGGTAGACCCAAAACATGTATTTCTGGTGAAATCTCAGTATCGAATTTTTGGATGCATTACAATACCTTCTCTATACACTATGTACATTGAACGTGTAGAGAAATAAAAAATTGGCAGATCAAATTTGATCAGAGAATGATCTATGATCAAACACTGGTTGGCCTTACTGCAGCAGAAATTTTATTGACCGCCAATCAAAGCCGCCGTAATCGTCGATCAGTTTTGATTTTCCTTTCTGCAAAATAATATAAGCACGTGTGGATAAATATTTACGGTGAATTTTGTGAAGGTAGTACGAATTATTTGCACGTGTTATTGGTAAAGAACTGTTTCACAAGCGTTGTGACGTTATATCACGATATAGTCTGCAGTCTGTGTACACAGGGGTAGCTAGTACGTTATCGACCATGCCCTTCCTGTTTAATCTCCTCGTGTGGTGTTCCAAATTCAAACACTCCGTTACCATATTTCGCTACCTCTGCCAACCTACCTAAACTGTAGACCTAATGCTGTTATAATATCACCAGTCCTGCCCTTTCTACTGTATTTTATAGCAAACATAAGACTTGACACGAAACAGACCTACGTATGCAAGTGGTTGAAATTAATTAAAAATATAAACCTATTCCACCCTGGAGCAAATTTAATTTTTCTCCCGTTTACCGAGTGCCCGTATCACGTTGGGTAAATTGCTGAGCGTATACAGCGCACCGTACGACTTTTGTGTGAACTAGTACATCCTTTTGCCTTCGTGGAAAAAAGCTGCAGTTGTGGCCGTTTTTATTGAATCAGTCGCGATATTTACAATTGCAAGCGGATTTTGTAAAATTGTGCTTAATCTGATAAAGCTGCTGCAAATAGGACTCCATTTGTTGACAATTGCCATGGGAAATTTAGGAACAAAACTAATATAACGTTATAGGTATAGAACACACATTGATATTGCAGTTATAGAATATGACTCAATGTAGGATAGCAAATGAAATGAATTCGAGCGAAGTAAATAACACCAACAATTATAAAAGGTATGGAAATTGAAAAACAAACAATTGCCAATGTAGAAAATGCAGTTACTGTTTCAAATAACAACTTCAATCTTAATGCATAGCAGCAGAAATTAGAGGTGGTACTGTAGGGTACCCGATATGGTCATTTAGAGTAAATTAAATGTCATTTAGTAATATTGCACAAGTTTCAATAATCGATATTAGTGGCAAGATGTCGAAATGCTGACTTAGCTGTGTTCTTCTAAACCAGTGTTTGGATGGATGGATGGATGGATTTTACGAAATTTTGTACAAATGTTAAACCGTAACAGATGGACAAAAAGTTACCATAAAAATGGGAAGCACGTTAAAACACACAATTTATGTTATATAATTTTTTTCGTGAAGTTGATCGTTGTTTATATATTCCTTGTTTTTGGATACAGCTTTTCTCATACAGGAATTTGTCAACTGCTGTCCATACGAACAAAGGAACTTCAGTCACATAGCAACCAGCTTTTCACTATCACTTTAACCTATGGTACTCGCTTATTTCGCTTCTACTTACAAGGAAGCAAGTAATAGAACTGTATCTGCTAATTTGTTCTCGATTAGCATGAAGGGAATAGAAGCAAAAGCTTTTTAACAATAATTTGTTACAGAGATGTAGATAGTCACGTGGATGGAACACGTCAGTTTTTCAGATTCTCTGCTCATGATAATATCCATCCGACCGAGTGTGTGTCTGGCATGTGTTGAGTGTGTATTACTGTCCGTGCTAATTGGAAACTTCAAGTTTAACTTCTGAACTCGTAATTACAGCACTGGCTACTACTATGCCACCTATATACACCATCTAGCTATTCGTAACTTGCACAAATTGAACCTAGCAAAGATGAGGCAATCATTATTGCTGCTCCAGACAGCATCATTAAACACTATATTTACACTACAGTAAATACACATAAACATACGTTTAGTTTCACGAATTTACAGTAGGCGTACACAGGATGGCAGGGTAATAGCTGCAGGAAATTTAATACAAGAGTTATTCAATAAATTACCGGAATTATTTTTACTTTCTCTATACGCACTATTACATAGTGTATAGAGAAGGTATTGCACTCCACCAAAAAATTCGATACCGAGATTTCACCGGAAATATAAGTTCTAGGGCTCCCTGTATCCAAAAAAAAAGTATTTTCAGAAAAAGGTCCGTGTGTCAGTGTGTCAGTGTGTCCGTGTGTCCGTGTGCCCGTGTGTCTGTGAACACGATAACTCAAAAACGAAAAGTCAGTAAAATACCAAACTTGGTATTTAAGTTAAGTATCTTCCGGGAATGCGACACGAAGATTTAGAGCAAAATCCCCCCACTCGAAACTACCCTTTACATGAAACTTTTTTCGAAAATTCTGATTTTCTAAAAAATGGCCCTAACAATTTTGATTAAAATATCGTAAATTAAATATATTTAGCTGGCAAATAATATGTATATCTTGAATTTTCTGGGAATAGCTTCTAAAGACCTGTTTATTCTGGATGAATTTTGCTTAATTTGGCATAACTAGTAAACCGTAAGAGATAGACAAAAACTTACTTTACAAAAAATGTAGGTCCTGTTAAAATACACAAGTTATGTCATATACATTTTTCTCGTGGAGCTTACAGTTTTAGAGGTATTCATTTTTATTAGTTTCAGTTGTGAAGTACTTATACTTTTCTCAGACGGGAATTTGCGGTTTTCTTTGTTCTACTCCTGGCCAAGAAAAGTTTGTAATGACAATCGCATAACGAAAGCTTTTAAAACATTTGACTATGGCTTTAGCCTAGTGTATTCCCTTATTTTTTCCTACTTATAAGTAACTAAGTAATAAGAACATTGTGCTAATGAGTACCTCGATTAGCAAGATGCGGAAAGAAGAATAATCTTATGTAAGAAGTTTTGTAGAACAGCTAGAGAAAGTTATGTGAGTGTAACACACCAGCTTTTTGTAGCTTAAGCCCTTCATTTAGCCTTCACTCATTATAATTTAAGTTTTAGAACGTATGGCAGCGATCCTATTGATATAACATATACTGTAACAGGAGTTGATAGGCGCATGTTTTTGGAATGCACGTAAATACTGCTGCTAAGGTCTACTTTCCAATGAAGAGCAGGCTAGATTTGCATGGTTACCAAATGGCCGATAAGCACGGTATTTTCGACTTTATTACTTTCAGAGTATGAAGTGTTGCCAATCTCATTAAAATAATAAGGAACACGTGAACCACTTTTTATGCAGGTAATATTTTAAATACAAATATTTTTGACCGCATGTACGGTCACCCGACTCATGCGACTATGCGACGCAAATATTGTATTATTGTAAACTTAATAAATAAATACTACTACAACTAGTATTACTGATACTTCTAGTAACAAATTCTCAAGCTTTGCTATATTCTCTAAACAAAATTATGAATGCATCGCTTCGAACGTCAGTAAATCATGCAAGACCGGCTATCCAGTCAGCAAATATCACTTTTAACGAATTTAGCGGTACCCGAGAATGTTAGACTATTTGCTCCACTCACACGTTTTGATGGTTGCATATATGGCAAGGCTCCCGTTGCTCTGTCTGAGTTCCCAATCTCAAGTTCAAACATTGCCTCCTCTGCTAGGTGCCATGGAAACAGGATATTGTGAAGCAGTAGAGTTTATGCTAATGCCCCCATATGGTGCCAAAGGCCGCTCTAAAATTGTTTTCCAACTTGGGATGGCGTAACGTTATTAAGATTCACAGCCGGCTATACTGAAAGTAGGGCATAACTTCAGTGCGACAAAACGGTAGTAAAACTGCAAATAAGGAATAAATTAGTGTCATATATAGAGTAGCTCCTGAATTATTTACAGAATTCAATGCTGTGATTATTGTAAGAAATGTTTCCGAATAGTACCTTCAGAAAATAGTATTTATACACCGTGTAACTAAAGAATTTTGTTTATCACTACGAGTAAAGTCAGGGAAGAGTTATAAAATCTCTGATGTAACCCATTCACATGATTTTCAATACAGATATACAACAAATTATTGTTAAATAGCTTATTCTTCTATTTACTTTGTGCTAATCGAGCAAAAATTACCATAAATACTCTTATTACTTGCCTTCTTGAAAGTAGAAGGGAAATAAGGGAGTACCTTAGGTTAAAGTCATAGTAAAAAGTTGGTGGCTATGTGACTGAAGTTCCTTTGTATGTATGGACAAGAGTTAACAAAGTCCTGTATGAGAAAAGTATGCTTTTTATAGCGGAAACCAAAAACAAGGAATATCTCAAAAACAATTAACTCCACAAAAAATGTATATAACATAAATTGTGTGTTTTAAAGTGCTCTATATTTGTTGTGTGGTAAGTTTATGTCCATCTCTTACGGTTTAGCAGTTATGCAAAGTTCCGTAAAATTGACCCAGAATAAAGTAGTCTTCAGAGGCTATTCCCAGAAAATTCAAAATATAAATTTTATTTGTCAGGTAAATATCCTTAATATATGCTATTTTAATCAAAATCGTTAGAGCCATTTTTTTAAAAATCAAAATTTTCGAAAAAACAAGTTCCATGTAAAGGGTTGTTTGGGGTGGGGAGATTTTTCTCAAAATCTTCGTGTCGCATCCCTGTAAGATACTAAACTTAAATACCAAGTTTGGTATTTTACCGACTTTTCGTTTTTGAGTTATCGTGTTCAAAGCACACGGACACACACACACACACGGGCCTTTTTCTGAAAATACTTTTTTTTTTTATACAGGGGACTCTATAACATATATTTCCGGTGAAATCTCGGTATCGAATGTTTTGGTGGAGTGAAACACCTTCTGTATACACTATGTACATAGTACGTATCGAGACAGTAAAAATTAGCATAAATGGTCCTACTACTTGCTTCCTTGTAAGTAGAAGGGAAATAAGGGAGTATCATAGGTTAAAAACATCGTAAAAAGTTGGTTGCTATGTGACTGAAGTTTCTTTGTTTGCATGACCAGAAGTTAACAAATTCCCGTATGAGAAAAGTATATTAACTATTTTAAAGCTAAAACCAATAACAAGGAATATCTCAGAAACGAACAACGCTACGAAAAAGAAATGTATATAATATAAATTGCGTGTTTCAGCAAGCTCTACATTTTCTATTAAGTTTTTGCCTATCTCTTACGGTTTACCAGTTATGCAAAATTCCGTAAAATTCATCCAGAACAAAGTAGTCTTCAGAGGCTTTTCCCAGAAAATTCAAGATATACATTTTATTTGTTAGATATATATTTTTACTATATGATATTTTAATCAAAATCGTTAGAGACATTTTTGAGAAAATAAAAATTTTCGAAAATGTTTTCAAATAAAGGGATAGGGAATTTCTTTAAAATCTTCATATGGTATCCTTGGAAGATACTGAACTTAAATTCCAAGTTTGGTATTTAAAGGAATTTTCCTTTTTGAGCTATGCTGTCAAGAGATAAACACGGACTTTTTTTGGATTCAGGGGGATTCAGGGGGGATTCAAAACTTGTATTTCCGGTGAAATTTTGGTATCGATTTTTAGGTGCAATACAATACCTTCTCTATACACTATGTACACAGTACATGTACAGAAAGTAAAAATACATACATCTATACTTCTATGTGCCTATAATTATGTTTTATTAGATGGATGTATTGGTTTATTATGCTCTTTTTACTGCAGGCTAATCTTAGTTTCTGAAAATGTAAAATTTCTTCTAATACTACTACTACCTACTGCTACTTTTGCTGCTTATGAACTTTTACAGTTTTTTACTTTTTTCGCACATGGATATCCTAAACATTTATTTTAAAAATGTCATTCAACTTTCCTTCATATCGTACGGCAAGATGTTTGGCTATAAAATAACTGTTAAGTGCAGATGGTGGCAGCGCGTATTTTCTGTCAGCAGGAAGTGAATGTGTGACAGTTGCCATAAAACGCCGCGGGTAGCAGGTGTATTCGGGAGCCCTAGGATAAACAGCGCGTTTCTGGCAGATTTATTGCAACAAATGAATCCGCTCTTGATTCTTGTCCTGACCTCACTTTCAGAGTTTTAGCAACACCTCGTACTCCTATCCTATCTGACGTCACTAGTGTTTCAAACATTTCTGAAATGTGTAGCTACATTAACTGCTGCTATTATGGGTTTCACTGACACTTCTTTCTAAACCTGATGTGAAAAAGTCTAAAAAGTCCTAAGCGAAGTTTTAGTCAATCTCCTACAAATTATTCTTACGAAAGCGTATTAGCTTCTTCACGTATAATTAATGTCTATAATAGGTAAGAAAATGTTGTGTTTCATCCAAAAATTCGATGTCGAGGTTTTGGCGGAATTGTCTTATTACTTGCTTCCTTGGAAGTAGAAGCGAAATAAGAGAATACCATAGGTTAAAGTGATACTCAAAAGCTGGTTGCTATGTGCCTGAAGTTCCACTGTTTGTATTGACAGAAGTTGAAAATTCCTTTATGAGAAACGCTTTTTTAAAGCTAAAACCAATAACAAGGGTTATCTTAAAAACGATCATATCCCAGAAAAAAATGTATATGATATAAATTGTGTGTTTTATCGTGATCTACATTTTCGGTAGAGTAAGTTTTTGTCTATCAGCCAAAGTTTACCATTTATGCAAAATTCAATAAAAATCATCCAATATAAAGAGGTCTCTGGAGGACATTCACGGAAAATTTGAGATATACATTTTATTTGGCATGTTAATATCCTAAATATAAGAGATCTTAATCAAAATCGTTACAGCCATTTATGAGAAAATCACAATTGTAGAGCACATTAAAACACACGATTTATGTTACATACATTTTTTTCGTGGAATTGATCGTTTTCGAGATATTCCTTGTTATTGATTTCAGCTTTAAAAAGCGTGTACCTTTCGCATACATGAATTTGTCAACTCCTGTCCATACAAACAAACGAACATCAGTCTCATAGCAACCAGTTTTTGACTATCACTTTAACTATGGTATTCCCTTATTTCAGGGAAGCATGTAATAGGACTATTTCTGCTAATTTTTTTCCTGATTAGCATGAAGTAAATAGCAGCATAAGTTTTTACAATAATTTGTTGTAGAGATATAGAGAAAGTCAAGTGAATGAGCACATCAGATTTTTATATTCAGCAATACGTACATTACTTTATGGAATTAAAATTAAAAAATCAAATTTTTTTGTAATTAATATATTGCTATTAAGCCTAAGATACTGACTAAACGTGACGCGTGATATTCCTAGAGTAATAATACACCGTCAGATGTTTGTGCTACGTGTCAGTCTTCTATTTAAACGACATCTTCAAAGAGGACTCAGGAACAAACAATGGTATATGACGGAAATCAACTCCAGTCAACTTCGGGACAATGCAAAGTGCTGCCGTCTAGTGTGGCATATAGGTATGAAACAGCTTCCATACTTCCTCGTCATGAACTGACGCCAAGATGAAGGGAAATTCTGCCATAGAATGTTAAAATGATCCGTACAGCACACTGTTCACTAAGTCAAATGGTGCTATCTGAGGCAGCATTTATATCCTAACCAGAAAAGCTGCCGACATTTTGTGAATTTCATGTCATTTTTTTAATATTTGATGCTCAAATGTTTTTGTTCTGTTGCATTCCGACGTTGAAATCACTGCGTCCTATGTTTATTATTCCTTGTGCTTTTGTCGCGTATAAATGTTTTGATTTTCTCTATGCGATTTTGTTTTACAACAATAAATATCATAGTTACGTGTTGATTTTCTTGTTTGTGAAGACAGTTATAAAAAATCTGATGTGTTCCATATATCTGCAACAAATTATTGATAAAATCCTAATGCCTCTATTTACTTCCTTGTAAGTGGAAGCGAAATAATGGAATACCATAGGTTAAAATGATAGTCAAAAGCTGGTTGCTATGTGACTGAAGTTCCTTTGTTTGTATGGACACGAGTTGACAAATTCCTGTATGAGAAGCGTTTAAGTTTTTAAAGCTGAAACCAAAAACAAGGAATATCTCAAAAACGATCAACTCTACGGAAAAAAGTTATATAGCATAAATTGTGTGTTTTAATGTGCTCTACTTTTTTTGTGTGGTAAGTTTTTGTATACGGTATAGCAATTATGCAAAATTCCGTAAAATTCTATCGGAATAAGTAATCTTTAGAGGCTATCCCCGGAAAATTCAATATACACATATGATTTGTCAGGTAAATAATACAGAATATTTTAATCAAAATTGTTAGAGCCATTTTTGAGAACATCAAAATTTTTGAAAAAAGTTCCATGTAAAGGGTAGTTAGGGGTGGGGGGATTTTCTTGAAAATCTTCGTGTCGCATCCTTGGAAAATACTGAACTTAAATACCAAATTTGGTATTTAACGGTGTAATCATTTTTAGCTATGCTGTCCACAGGCATACACACACACACACACGCACATACACGCATCTTTTTCCAGAAATGCTTTTTTTGGATTCAGGGGCACTCGAAGCATGTATTTCCGGTGAAATCTCGGTATCAAATTTTGGGTGCCTTACAATACCTTCTCTATACACTGTGTACATAGATGTGTGGAGGAAATAAAAATGCTTCTTTTTTTGAATTCAGGAGGCCTCAAAACATATTTCCGGAGAAATCTCTGATAAAGTCAGATAGTATTATTATTATTATTATTATTACTATTATTATTCTAGCGTTTTTGTGTAAAGGCTATATTATAATTTAACATCCGAATATCGTTCACTGTATACGATCGTCTTATCCTTGTGTGGGTAAATGTCTCCACAGAGTAAGCTATTCATGTCAAGGAAATGGGAAACAATCTCGCTTTATGAGTGGAAAACCCTTTCTTTGTCATCATTTTGTAAATATCATGTGATACGGGTTCCCCAAAGGAGGCGAATTTGCAGAGAGGAAAATATGTTTCCCTCTGTTGGTAATAGTGCGTAGGTAGAATGTAGGAAACCCTGCGGAAACATTTGTTCTGTAAGGGTAGCGACGCTGTATGAATATTAGCTTTTGTACGGCGCCCCAAATCTGCCCTTCCTTGTGAACTCACAACATTGCGCTCCACGACGAAACAAATGACGATCTGTTTTCGCTAAACCTTACACATACATCTGACAATTGCACATTTGCTCTTAAGAATTGTATTCCAAAATAATATTGCCCTTTTAAAATTCACATTAGATTATAAACCTTCATTTAGATTATTGATTTCACTGGCAGGCACGGAGGACGTGGGCGGTTTAGGTAAATTTATACTTCAGGCAAGAGAGTTGAGATCTGAGAACACTGAAAAAAGAGAAGAGGGCGGGATAAGAACAGCTAAACAAAATTGATTTAATGTTTTTACATGCTTATATTTTATGTCATACTTATGTCGTCGTTGTGTTCTGGTTTTATATGTTTTGTATATATTATGTGCATATATACTTTTCATAAGTGTATTAATTGTCTATTATAATTGAGACCGTTAGTCGGCCTTGCTATTATTATTATTATTATTATTACTGTTAATTATCAATTATTTAATGTATTTAAAGTGTATAAAGCTAACTTCGAGCAAGTATAGCTGAAAGTTGTTTACCAAACTTTTCCGCTGAATAAGCGAAAGTTCTTAGTGAAGAGAACGCTATTGTTAGTCAAGTACTCTTGTACATGTGCGTGCAATAGGGCTATAAGTGAAAAGGTAATTTCGTAAAGCCCCGAATCATAGAGAAGTGAGTTTTTCTTCAATGTGTTGTGACGAGTGCGGTACCGAAGCCTCCCGCGGTCAGCAAAATAGCCCCAAAGGCTCCCGGACCCTTAAAGGTCCGTATTTGCATAGCCCCCAAGCCTCCCCAAAGCAGGTAGCCACCCGGTCGAAACAGGTTACAGTTGCAGTTTGGTGATTATAATATTTGATTAGTATATTAGTCTATTTTACGGAATTTTGCATAACTGCTAAACCGTAAGAGCTAAACAAAAACTTACCACATAAAAAAATGAGAGCACATTAAAACACACCATTTATATTATATACATTTTTGTGTAGTTGATCGTTTTTGAGATATACCTTCTTTTCGAAAAACTTATACAGGAATTTGTCAACTCCTTTCCGTAGAAACAAAGATCTTCAGTCACAAAGCAACCAGGCTTTGACTGTGACTTCAATCTATGGTATTCCCTTATTTCGCTTAGACTTACAAAGAAGCAAGTAATAAGAATATTTCTGCTAATTTTTCTCAATTAACATGAAGTAAATAGGAGCATAAGCTTTTTAACATTAATTTGTTGCAGAGATATAGAGAAAGTAAGGTGAATGGAACACATCAGATTTTTTAAATAAAGCTCTTAAAATTTATTGAAAATTATCACGCCTAAATTTTAAAAGAAATAAATAATACACCTTTTTCGTATAAAACAACATCATTTTGTGAAAATGTATGGTAAAAATGTCAGCCCTTTGTGTCTATTAGTTTTTGATATGCTGAGGTATTTGTATAGAAACTTTTACTGCTTCAGAAATTACTTTCAAACATAAATTTTAAAACTCTGATGTGTACTACTCACATGACTTTCTCCATACCCCTGCAACAAATAATTCTTAAAAAGCTTATACTTCTATTTACTTTATGCTAATCAGAAAAAATTAGCAGAAATAGTCTTATTACTCGCTTCCGTGTAAGTAGAAGCGAAATAAGGGACTACCATAGGTTAAAGTGATAGGCAAAAGCTGGTTGCTATGTCAATGAAGTTCCTTTGTTTATACGGATAGGAGTTGACAAGTTCCTGTATGAGAAAAGCATACGTTTTTCATAGCCGAAACCAAAAATAAGGAATGTCACAAAAACGACGAACTCCACGAAAAAATGTATATAACATAAACTGTGTGTTTTAAAGTGCTCTACATTGTTTGTTTAGTAAGTTTTTGTCCATCTCTTACGGTTTAGCAGTCATTCAAAATTTAGTAAAATTCATCCAGAATAAACTACTCTTCAGAGGCTATTCCCAGAAAAGTCAAGATATACATTTCATTTTTCAGGTAAATATGTTTAATATCCGAAATTTTAATCAAAATCGTTTGAGCCATTTTTGAGAAAATCAAAATTTTCGAAAAAAGTTCCATGTAAAGGGTAGTTGGGGGTAGGGGAATTTTTCTCAAAATCTTCATGTTGTATCCCTGGAAGATACTAAACTTAAATACCTAGTTTGGTATTTTACCGACTTTTCGTTTTTGAGTTATCGTGTTCACAGACACACGGACACACACACACACGGACCTTTTTGTGAAAATGCTTTTTTTGGATATTGGGGACCCTAAAACATATACTTTCGGTGAAATCTCGGTATCGAATTTTTGGTGGAGTGCAATAATTTGTCTATACACTATGTACATAGTGCGTATGGAGAAAGTAAAAAAACTGTAAAATAATGTAATCTAATTTTCTAAACACTAACTTTCAAAAATAGCAAACAAAATCCCCCATGAAGGAAATTTAATTGGGATGCCAATGCTCAGAACAGCTATAGTAAAACTTTCCAATCAAAATAACAACAAATATCTTTTCTTTAACTCTAATATTTAGAAAATTATTGGTGTTTTACCAATGTTCCAAAATGTTCTAAAAATCTACTACGCAGGATTATTTTCTACATTATTTTAAAACTATTTTGAATTAGCGTGTCTCTAAGAAAAATGTTATACCAAAATAAGCGGGGAGATTCAAAATATTCATATACGAGGTACGTCCAGAAAGTAAGTTCCGTTTGGTAATAAAATTAAATTGTGTACAGATACAGAATAATTTTTATTGCACAAAATTCTACAACTCTTAAACTACTTTTCCATATAACTGCCGAAATTTTGCAGGTATTTGTCATAGCGTGGCACAAGTTTCTGTATACCTTCTTGATAGAAGTTTGCCGCCTGTACCCAACGTGAGCAAAGTTTACGAAATTTCAGTTTTCGGTAACAATTTCATGAATTAGTGATCGTGGAGCTTTGGGGAAATTCCATAGTGAGAGCACTAATTGTAAACTTGCGGTTTTCCTGGATCTTGTCATCAATCGCGTGAACCAGTTCTTCTGTAACCAAAGATGGACGCCCACTTCGTTCTTCATCGTACACTTCACTACGTCCTTCATTGAACTGTCGGACCCATCTTCTCACCATTGAATCACTCATCGCATTTTATCCGTAAACTTCGCAAATTTGCCGCTAAATTTCAATTGGTTTCACTTTCCTAGTATTCAGAAAACGAATCACAGATCTGATTTCACAAGCGGCGGGATTTTCAATCAACACCGACATTGTAAACAAGCACAATAAAGCGTATGTGTCTGACAGCGATCTCAAAATGGCGCACGTTTCTTTTCCTTGATACAGAGCGTCTACCGCGCATGTGCGGAATTGCGATCGCAGCGCTGCAGCGCAGATAAATTGAAACGGAGCCTATTTTCTGGACGTACCTCGTATAATTAAAACAAGAAAATTAAAAATAACCATGAGAATCACATTTTGTCGATTCCCAATAAAACTTGCCATGTAATTGCAAAGATAAGACGTTTTTACCTAACATTATCAGCGGAGTCTGCTGAAATGAAGATGAATAAACCTGTGTGTGTGTGTGTGTGTGTGTGTGTGTGTGTGTGTGTGTGTGTGTGTGTGTGTGTGTGTGTGGGTTGCAGTTACTATGGTAAATCTATATACGATATATATATTTCATACTCAATGTTGTATTATATTGAGGTTATAGATGACTTTATATGTGTTTGCAGACATGCTGAACTTTGACATAATGCTGAAATATTACTCGCAATGACTGTGCTGCATAATATATTACAGTTGTCTGATAAACAGCATGGAAGCTGTACAAAGGCCAAGCTGGTTTCGAAGCTATGACTCTTGTTTGTAACAAATTTATCTTCTGGAGCAGGTGGTTACAGAACTGAATGTTATGTTATACATTCACAAACTTTCACTTTCCGTTCTGCAACAAACTGGTCTTACAAAACCTTCATGTTTTATTATTTGATGTTAAGTGAGCAGATATGGTCATAGCAGCATCTTATTCCTTGTACGTTCAAGAAAACTAACTGAATATAACGGTCCATCATACAACCTTGTATTCACCATCATTTACAATAGATATAACTCGTATTTGGAATTCCCTCCCTGAAGACGTAAGGGACTGCCGGAACGTTATACTGCTCAAGCAGAAAATTAGGGTATGCATTTTTACTTTCTCTATACGCACTATGTACATAGTTTACAGAGAAGGTATTGCACTCCACACAAAAATTCGATAGCTAGATTTCACCGAAAATACATGTTTTAGGGTCCCCAATATCCAAGAAAAGCATTTTCACAAAAACTTCCGTGGGTGTGTGTGTATCCGTGTGTCCGTGTGCCAGTGTGTCCGTGTGTCTGTGAACACGATAACTCAAAAACGAAAAGTCGGTAAAATACAAAACTTGGTATTTAAGTTTAGTATGTTCTAGGAATGCGACACGAAGATTTTGAGAAAAATCCCCCCACCCCAAACTACCCTTTACCTGGAACTTTTTTCAAAAAGTATGATTTTTTAAAAAATGACTATGTTGATTAAAATTTCGTATATAAAAGATATTTACCTGGCAAATAAAATGTATATCTTGAATTTTCTGGGAATAGCCTCTGAAGAGTAGTTTATTCTGGATGGATTTTACTGAATTTTGCATAACTGCTAAACCGTAAGAGATGGGCAAAAGCTTACTGCACAAAAAATGTAGAGCACGTTAAAACACACAATTTATGTTATATATATTTTTTTCTTCTTGAGTTCGTCGTTTTTGAGACATTCCTTATTTTTGGTTTCTGCTATGAAAAACATATTTTTCTCATACAGGAACTTGTCAACTCCTAACCATATCAACATTATAAACAAAGGAACTTCATTGCATAGCAACCAGCTTTTGACTTCACTTTAATATATGCTACTCCCTTATTTCGCTTCCACTTTTAAGGAGGCAAGTTATAAGACAATTTCTGCTAATTTTTGTCGATTAGCATGCAGTAAATAGAAGCATAAGTTTTTAACAATAATTTGTTCCAGAGGTATAGAGAAAGTCATGTGAATCGAACTCATCAGATTTTTTTGTAGTGTTTAACGCCCGCTTTTACTACTTGTGGCACCACAGGCGATGACACTGGTGACATATGGAATAAAGGTGGAGCATCGGTGGAATGCGATGGCGGGGGAACCCGGAGAACCTGGAGAAAACCCGCCCCTGTGCCCATTTGTCCACCACAAATCTCACATGCGGTCACTTGGGATTGAACCTGGGACGTGTAGGTGAATGCTCTGACCACTCGGCAACGGCGCGGCCGCTGTATACATTTATAAGCATTTAATTTATTGTTATTAATATTTTATTCCTGGCTAGTGATATGCATTTCAATTATAAATATCAATAATATGAGTTTCTAGCTACATGAATATTTCAATTAAAATAATTTTGTTTACAGTTTTTTTTTTTCATTTCAGTATTCTTGTTTAACCTTTTTATATATGTTTTTATTAAGTTGTGTGGGATTGTGTTTTTGTCCTTTACTCTTTTATTCATTGTATCATTGCTGTATTGAATTTAATGTATTGCCTGGTAGACTAGAAGAGAAGGCCTTATAGCCTTAGTTCCAACCAGGACAAGTAAATAAATAACTAACAATAGTCAATTATTTAAGGGGCATTGGCAGTGAAAATTTTGACTAAAATTGGTCAAAAACTCAAAAAAGTTGTGCATAATTACCAAGTTTGACATTTAAGTGACTTTTAGTTGTTGAATCATGTTTCTTACACACACACACACACACACAAACACACAACACACGTGAAGTGTTTTCTATAAATGTTTCTCTTCCATTAAAACACAATTTATAACACCTACATTATTTTGTATGGGGTTAACCATTTCCGAGGTATTAATTGTTTCTATTTTCAATCTTAAAATACTTAAAACTCTTTACAAACGGGACTTTGATATTCTTATGTATTTTTGTTTTACTCCTGGCCATACAAATAAAAACTAGCTTCAGTCACTTTGAGACAGTTTTTAAAAAATTTGAAATTGCTTTAGATTGGTGTATTCCTTTATTTCCCTTTGTATATAAGGGACTAAGTAATAAGACAATTTCTGCTAATGTTTATCTCAATTAGCTTTAAGAAGATTAAAGAGTAAGCTTTCGTAAAAGTAGAATAGGAAGAGAAAGTATGTGAGTGGAACACATAAAACTTTTAGAGTTTTTCAGCTTGTTAGTAACCTAATTATTTTTTGGACAGTTTATATATCATTTCCAGGGCTTTTGGGCAATCTAGTATTACAATTCAATAAAAATCTGATGTGTTCCATTCACTTGACTTTCTCTACATCTCTGCAACAAATTATTGTTAGAAAGTTTATGCTTATTTTTACTTTATGCTAATCGAGAAAAAATTAGCAGAAATAATCTTATTACTTGCTTCCAATCAAGCAGAAGAAAAATAAGGGAGTAGCATAGGCTAAGTATTAGTCAAAAGCTTGTTGCCATGTGACTGAAGTTCCTTTGTTTCTATTGACAGGAGTTGACAAATTCCCGTATGAGAAAGGTATACGTTTCTTAAAGCTGAAACAAATAACAAAGATTCTCTCAAAACCGGTCCACTCCTCGAAAAAAATGAATACAGCACAAATTATGTGTATTAACGAGTTCTATATTTTCTGTTCAGTAAGTTTTCGCCTATCGCTTACGGTTTGCCAGTTATACAAAGTTCCGTAAAGTTTATCCAGAATAAAGCAGTCTTCAAATGCTATTCCCAGAAAATTCAAGATATACATTTTATTTTTCAGGTAAATATCTTAAATATACGATATTTTAATCCAAATTCTTAGCCATTTTGAGAAAATAGATTTATCGAAACGTTTTTCATGTAAATGGTATTTTAGAGTGGGGAGCTTTTCTTGAAAATCTTGTAAATCCCTGGAAGATACCGAACCAAAAACCAATTTTTGAACTATGCTGTTCACAGATACACACACATGCATGCACAGATCTTTTTCCAAAAATGCTTGTTATGGATTCAGGGAGACCCAAAACATGTAATTCCGGGTAAATCTTGGTATCGATTTTTGGGTGCATTACAATAACTTCTCTATATACTATGTAACAGTACGTGTAGAGAAAGCAAAAATAAATCAATTAGGTCTAACATCACCTATAATATAATTTTAAATATATAAAATTACTAAAGAGGAAATTAATATGACAGTATGTGTGGTCAACGAGGATCAGATCTGGATCTCCCAAATGCAGGTTTTGCGCGTTACAAAGGTGCGATCTTGCTCGTTGAAAATATAAAATAAACTACTTGTCAAGAAATTTGCGAATACAATTTTTGATGCTATAGATACTTCTAATAGACACCGTTGATATGCAGAAACGACATAAGCAAGCTTGGACTTTAGATCAAAGTGATAGTTATTAGCGCAACGGGTGGGATTAAGTAAACAGAATTCACTCGTTGCTCCGGTAACGAGTGGGATAAAGTAAACAAAATTCACTCGTTGCTCCGGTAACGAGTAGGATAAAGTAAACAAAATTCACTCGTTGCTCCGGTAACGAGTAGGATAAAGTAAACAAAATTCACTCGTTGCTCCGGTAACGAGTAGGATAAAGTAAACAAAATTCACTCGTTGCTCCGGTAACGAGTGGGATAAAGTAAACAAAATTCACTCGTTGCTCCGGTAACGAGTAGGATAAAGTAAACAAAATTCACTCGTTGCTCCGGTAATGAGTGGGATAAAGTAAACAAAATTCACTCGTTGCTCCGGTAACGAGTGGGATAAAGTAAACAGAATTCACTCGTTGCTCCGGTAACGAGTGGAATAAAGTAAACTGCTTCTTTTGCTTCATTTAATATATCATTTGGAACCATATATTAACGTTCTCAACGTCCATCGTATACTTAATCAATTTGAAACCAGCAGCGATAAAAAAATTAGTAGTCATACATAGCCCACCATATTTTATAATTATGAGAACGCCGCAATTCAATGCCTTATTCTTTTTTCTTTCTCTACACATACTATGTACACAGTGTATAGAGAGGGTATTGTGAATACCGAGATTTCACCGGAAAGACATGTTTTGGGACCCCCTGAATCCAAAAACAACATTTTTAGAGACGTGTCCGTCTGTGTCTGTCTGTGTGTCTGTGGGCAGCATAGCTCAAAAACGAAAAGACAGTTAAATACCAAACTTGGTATTTAAGTTTGGTATAGTCCAAGCATGTGACAGAAAAATATACAAAAAAAATACCCCCACCCCAAACTTCCCTTTACATGGAAAATATTTCGAAAAGTTTGATTCTCGTAAAAATGGCTCTTAAGATTTTGAATAAAATATCGTATATTGAATATATTTACCGGACAAATTAAATGTATATCTTGAATTTTCTGGGAATAGCTTCTGAAGACTACTTTATTCTGGATGAATTTTGCATAACTGCTAAACCGTGAGAGGTGGACGAAAACACCAAAAATGTAGAGCATGTTAAAACACACAATTTATGTTATCTAATTTTTTTCTTAGAGATGATCGTTTTTGAAATATGCTTGTTTTTGGTTACAGCTTTGAAAAACATATCTTTTTCATACACTTATTTTTCAGCTCCTGTCCATACAAACAAAGGAATTTCAGTCACATAGCAACCACCTTTTGAATATCACTTTAACCTTTGCTACTCCCTTATTTCTCTTCTACTTTCAAGGAAGCAAGTAATAAGACTGTTTCTGATAATTTTTTCTCGATTGGATGAATTAAATAGAACAATTTGTTGCACAGATGTAGAGAAAGGCATGTGAATGGAACACATAATTTTTTTTTTTTGCTTTAACGTCCGTTAACCTGTTTGGTAATATTGGAAGATGAATGAAATTGGTTTTATAATGCTCAAATTATGTCGGGAACCATGGAGCTTAAAGTTACTCGACTTTCGTCTTTTCAGGATAAGGGAAAACCCCGAAAAAACGCTTATCCGGGTAACTCACCCTAAGCGAGATTCGAACTCACGACCTGTTGAATGTGAGGCACTACCAACACAGTACTCAGGCCGGTTCCCTTATTCCTTATTTAATTTATTACTATCTGTTGTAAAAGCATCAACTAAATATTTGTCATATTAATTTATCGTATGTGTAGGATAAAATAATGTATTATACAAGTGGACAAACCGTTATTATCCACTCCCCTTCGGGTCACGTTTTAAATTGTTCTACTCATGGATAAATTATCGGTTTATCCATTTGATTGATAAATAACTGATATTTTATAGAATTAGAAATATTTTTTTCTGTCCTTCCTTTCCTCTTTGTTTCGTTCTGTATTTCTTTATTGTGACGGGCAAGTTCCAGTACGACGTTATTTAAGAACGATAATCGAGCTGGAAGTGAAAGTGAAAACCATATAAGACAATGTTCTACGTCAAATTCTCAATCGCGTCGTAAAACGGCGTTTTGCGCGCATCGCCTCCTCACTCTCCCTCGATATATAAAGCTTGTCGATTTTTGCCTTTTGGGGATATCTAAAAAAATCGCTTTGCTCCGTCGCTTTTTAAGCCAGGTTTATTCACCGGCACATCTAACACTCTTTCTTCTGGAAACGAACGAATACGAGCAACAAATTTGGAGTCATAAAATCATATCTAAACTAACTTCTCTGTCATCATTCATGATTTACGAGAAGCAAATAAAAAATCTGATGTGTTACACTCACATAGCTTTCTCTAGCTGTTCTACAAACTTCTTACTTAAATTATTCTTTTCACTGCACATTACTAATTGATATAATCATTAGCAGAATGTTGTTATTACTTAGTTCCTTATAAGTAGGAAGAAAATAAGGGAATATACTAGGCTAAACCGATAGTCAAATGTTTTAAAAGCTACCGCTATGCGATTGTCATTGCAAATAGCTTCTTTGCTTGCCAGGAGTAGAACAGAAGAAAAACGGACACTTACTGTGTGAGAAAAATATAAGTACTTCACAACTGAAACGAATAACAAGGAATATCTCGGAAATGGTTACCTCCACAACAAAAATGTAAAGGACATAAATTGTGTGTTTTAATGAGATCTACATTTTCTGTGCGGTAAGTTTTTGTATATCTCTTACGGTTTAGCAGTTGGGCTGAATTCCTTAAAATACATCCAAAATAAAGTAGTCTTCAGAGGCTATTCCCAGAAAATTCATGATATACATATTACGAGTATGTGTCAGGTAAATATCTTTAATATAGAAAATTTAATCAAAATCGTTAGTCATTTTTGAGAAAATCAAAATTTTCGGAAAAAGGTGCATGTAAAGAGTAGTTGGGGTGGGGGATTTTCTTGAAAATCTTTGTGTCCATCTTCAGAAGATATCAAAATTAAATACCAAGTTTAGTATTCTACGATATATTCGTTTTTGAGCTATGCTGTCCACACACACACACACACACACACACACACACACACACACACACACACACACAGACTAGCCTTGTTCCAGAAATGCTTTTTTTGGATTAAGGGGGGAACCAAAACATGGATTTCCGGTGAAATCTCGGTATCGAATTTTTGGCAGCATTACAATATTTTCTCTATATAATATGTACCTGGTACGTGTAGAGAAAGTAAAAAAAAAAAAAACACACGTCGACTTTTTGTATGAGAAAATATTTTAAAATTGAAACCAATAATAAGGATTGTCTATGAATCGGTTTATCAGTTTATCAGTTATGTAAAATTATTCTAAAACAAAACTTTACTTTAATGTTTATTCCCAGAAAATTCAAGATTTTGTTTTTCTTGTAAGTATTTTAAATACACTGTATTTTTATCAAAATTGTTAGAGCCATTTGTGAGAAGAACAAAATTTTCACAATTTTTTCCACGTTAAGGGTATTTTGTGGTGGGAGGATTTTCTAAATAACCTTTGTGTCGCATATTCGGAAAATGCTAAACTTAAATACCAAGTTTGGATTGTGAGCTATGCTGTTCACAGGAAAAACAGAGACACACCAACCTTTTACTAAAAGTAATTCTTTTAGATTCAGGGAATGAAATCTCGGTGTCAAATTTTTGGGTGCAATACGATACCTTCTCTATACACTATGATAAAGTGTAGAGAAAGTAAAAAGTCGATATTTTTTGTCATTTGTCATATAATTTTAGACAAGCAGATCCTTAAATAAAATAAGTGAAAGAGAAACTAGCATTATATAACACCCCTCATGTCATTTAGGTTTCCTATTCAAATAAATTGGATTGTGGTTATGGAACACCCGGTATTGTTAGTGCTGCAAGATGTCAGTGACTATAATACAGGACAGAACGCAAGACATTTGATAAAGTTTGCCGGTCTGAATGACCCGCCATCTGGTAATAACGGACAGTAAACATCCAGCGCCATCTCCCAGTCATAGAGAGAGACATTTAGGTGCCGTAAACCTCCATGAGGTTATGATGTCTTTTATTGACTGATAAACCAAGGGAGTGCCTGCAAGGGAAAAACCTTTAGGTTCATTTCAGCAACACCATGATACAGCACGTGCAGTTCAGCTTCGGCATGCTTCAAATTATGTTAAATCACTTGTTACTTTCTCTATCCACACTATGTACATAGTGTGTAGAGAAGGTATTGCACTCCACCCAAAAATGTCGATACCGAGATTTCGCCGGAAATATATGTTTTAGGGTCCCCTTTATCTAAAAAAAGCATTTTCGGAAAAAGGTCCGTGTGTCCGTGTGTCTGTGAACACGATAACTCGAAAACGAAAAGTTGGTAAAATACCAAACTAGGTATTTATGTTTAGTATTTTCCAGGGATGTGTCACGAAGATTTTGAGAAAAATCTCCCCACACACAACTACCCTTTACATGGAACTTTTTTCGAAAATTGATTAAAACTTCGTATATTAAAGACATTTACCGGACAAATAAAATGTATATCTTGAATTTTCTGGGAATAGTCTCTGAAGACTACTTTATTCTGGATGAATTTTACTGAATTTTGAATAACTGCTAAACCGTAAGAAATGGACAAAAACTTACTTTACAAAAAATGAAGAGCACGTTAAAACACACAATGTATTTTATATACATTTTTTTTGTGGAGTTCGTCGTTTTTGAGACACCCCTTATTTTTGGTTTCTGCTATGAATAACATACATTTCTCATAGAGGAATTTGCCAACTGCTATCCATACAAACAAAGGAACTTCAGCGACATAGATACTTGATTTTGATTATCACTTTAACCTATGGCACTCCCTTATTTCACTTCAAGGAAGTAAGTAATATGGCTATTTCTGCTAATGTTTACTGATAAGCATGAAGTAAATAGAAGTATAAGCTTTTTAAGAATAATGTGTTGCAGGGGTATAGAGAAAGTCATGTGAATGGTACACATCAGATTTTGTATTTAGGACTCACTTTTATAATGAACGGAAAATGGAAACAGAAAACACATTGACAACACGAAACACAAGGCAAGGGTGAAAGTCGCCGAAGCTCTTCGGATACACTGCAGAATTCCGGATATATCCATAACCTTAATGGAAACTGTATACAGAGCGACAGTTAGATCCACGATGACACATGGAGGAGAACTATGGGGGTGGGAACAAACGGAATTTGGACCAAATGAGGACCCAATTTTTATACGAATTCGGGGTGTAGGAAAGGGCACGGCAAACTGAGAAATAACGAGGGAATTCGGGGCGCATAGTGAAACGATAGTGCAAAATCAGAGCATTTACTTATTGGATAAGAATCATTCACGGAAACCAATCTCTACTTAGAGCAGTCTGCTACCGTGGCCAGTTGCGAATGATAGGTAATTAAACGTGGGCATCAAAAGAAACGGTTGGAAACCATGGGGATGGGATACATTTGGATGGCGGGGCAGGCAAACAGGCGGAGTATTTGGAGAAAAATTAAGAACCGCCTCTGTGATATTGATAGACAGCAAATAATTGCGCAATGCATGGATTAGGTTTCATTAGAAGTACAGTCTGGACTAAAATCGGAGTGGGGTATGGAGCAATACATCAAAACAGGTTCCAAACTCATTAGAGAGGGGCTCACGTGGATTAAACTAGGAGTATGGAGGAGCACAAAAACAGCTGACCTGAATGGTATGAGAATCTGTCTCATTTGCGAGGAGGAAGAGTCGTGAACCCACATCTTGGTAAGATGTAGGGGTATGGAGGAATGGCGAGAAAAATATTTACCTCGATTCTTTACCACCGCAAATATAGAGCTAGAAGCATGTTGGACGCTATTGGCAGGCACGGAAGACATGGACGTGCTTGGTAAATTTATACCTAAGACAAAGCAGATGAGATATGAGAAGACTGCCAATAGAGAAGGGGGGAGGGATAAGAATAACTAAACAAAAGTGACTACAATGTTTTAAATATATATATATATATATATATATATATATATATATATATATATATATATATTTTATGTCATACTTAGATCATTGTTGTGTTATGGTTTTATATATTGTGTATATACTATGTGTATATATTTCTATTAAGTGTATACTTATCTATTATAAGAGGGTACATTTATGTAGGTGTACTTTGTGCTGTAAATTTAAATTGCTGTATTTGAATATCTCTATATTTTTATTTTCGTATTTACTCTTTTAATTTTGTGTTGTTTTAATATTGCTTTTTAGTGTGTATTACAAAAGCACGTACGGTCTGTGGAATGTATGATTTTGTTATGTCAATAAATACACTTATTCATTCATTCAAATTCACATGTAAATGAGCCTGAAATCAGAAGTATAGGTACTATTTTTACTTTCCCTAGCCCTTACGTATATACAATGTACATGGTAGCAACAGAAGGTATTCCACCCAAACATTTAGGTCAACATTTCACCGTAAATATATTTTGAGGTCCGCTGACTACCAAAAGAAACGACGAAAAAAGTATATATAAAAATATGAAAAACTGAATTTTCTAACGAGATATATACCTATATATTTTTATTTTCTGTGGCCCATATGTACAATGTACAAACTGAAGGTATACCATTGCACCTACAAATTCGATGTCGAGATTTCAAGGACATATAAGCTATGAGGTCCTCTGAACGAGGAAAAAGCATTTTTTAAAAAAAGGTTCGTGTGTGTCCCTGTGAGTGCTTGTGTATGTGCATGTGTGTGTGTGTGTGGTCAGCATAGCTCAGAAACGAAAGGCCGTTAAATATCAAACTTGGTATTTAAGTTTGGTATCTTCCAAGGAATACTACACGAGGATTTTCAAGAAAATCCCCCACCTTAACTACACTTTATAGGGAACATTTTTCGAAGAATGTTATCCTGTTTAAAATGGCTGTAACGATTCTGATTAAAATCTCTTATATTAAAAGATATTTACATGGCAAACAAAATTATATTATTAGTTTTCTGGGAATAGCTTCTGAAGACATCTCATTCTGGATGAATTTCGCTGAATTTTGAATAACTGGTAAACCGTAGGAGATAGACAAAAAACGTACCACACAATTAACGTAGAGCTTTTTAAAACACACAATTTGTTATGCATTTTTACGTGGAGTTGACAATCTTTGAGATATTCCTTGTTATTAGTTTCAGCTTTGTCAACTCCTGTCTAAACAAACAAAGACGCTTCAATCATATAGCAATCAGCTTTTAAAACATATGACTGTCGGTTTAGTCTAGTGAATTACATTATTCCCCTTCTATTTACAAGGAAGCAATTAGTAAGACTCTTTTCTACAATTTTTTTCTCGATTAACATTAAGTAAATAGAAAAATAAACCTTTTAAGAATAATTGTCTGCTGGGAATTCGAGAAAGTTATGTGATGGAACACATCAGCTTTTTTTTTTTTTTTGGCACACAGCGTACCATAAGGTATATATTTTTGGATGAAATACTTTGTCCAGCTACTACTTTTATAGTTCATGTTAAGAAAGTAGAAAGTAGCCGAAAATCGAAACCGGGTGCTACCGAAACAAGCCTAGTACTTTCCCGACGAGCACTGTGTATTCTACAGTCTCAAACAAGCGAATCAAATCTCACTGACATATTGTAATACAGAGTGATTTACTGACGCATTTCTTTCTTTAATTATTCCGTTGGAAATTCATTCATTGACCCATTTTAGCACCAAATTAAGCAGAATGCTCTGGAGTTTTGATTCCTTGTCACTAGATGCGCAGATGTTTATGTTTTATTCCTAATTGCATTGTTGGAAGCTGTTTAGACATTTTGTTCTTATATTCAACGTGAAAATGCAGTACGATGTAGAGTTGAGACAAGGATATTTTCAGCAAGATGGCGCTACATACCATACATCAAATTAATCCATGAACGACCGGATAGTTTCCAGGAACTTGTGGCCACCGAGATCTCCGGATTTGAATCGCCGGACATCTTTCTATGGGGTTATTTAAAAGACGGGTTTACGCCACACGTCACCAGACATTGGACGATCTAAAGCACAACATCACAAAGGAGATTCAAGCTATTGACAACAGAGTCCTCCAACGACGTGTTCAGTTGTGCTTTATGCAGGATGGAGGACATTTTCAACATTTGTTATAGTGGTAAATAGTCTTCCAAAATTCCTCTAAAATTTAGGTATAATAAGCTGACGCTAGCATAACACGTTTTGAAACATTTAATGAAAGAAATGTATCAGCTCTATATAAATCACTCTGTATTTAACTATTTTCAATCTAACTTCAGACTTCTCAAAATAGTGTTTCAAACCCACAAGACATGTTTCAGAGCCTGAGGCTGTGTAATTTGGAGCCTTACTGTTCGGCTGAGAAGGGTGCAGCATTGCCCGAGGAAACTTCATATAACTGTGTCTTTATCAATTCAGGGAGAGGAGCTTGCGTTGAGGGCAGAAGACACCTGCAAATTTCCCACGCTGCTCATTATGGGACTCTTCCTCGCTGCTGTCTTATAGCGTCACTTTTCTGCCTGGGGCTTGGTAGGCCTCAAGGTGTAGTCTTGTGGTTCCCTGCTTCAGGCAGGGTCTAATAGACCCATATCTCATCACAAACATACCTCTTACAAAAGTACGTTTTTACATTCTCTATATGTTTACATGTTTTGGTCCCCCTGAATCAAAAAAAAAAAAAAATCTAGAAAAAGGTTGTAGTGTGTGTGTGTGTGTGTGTGTGTGTGTGTCTGTGGACATAATAGCTCAAAAACTAAAAGACCGTTAAATACCAAACTTGGTAATAAAGCTTGCTATTTTGCAAGGATGCGACAAGAAGATTTTCTAGAAACCCCCCCCCCAATTACCCTTTCCTTTACATGAAACATTTTTCGAAAAGTTCCATGTAAAGGGTAGTTTGGGGTGGGGGGATTTTTCTCAAAATCTTCGTGTCGCATCCCTGGAAGATACTAAACTAAAATACCATGTTTGGTATTCTACTGACATTTCGTTTTTGAGTTATCGTGTTCACAGGCACACGGACACAGACATACACACACGGACCTTTTTCTGAAAATGCTTTTTTTTTTTTGGATACAAGTGACCCCAAACCATATATTTCGTGTGAAATCTCGGTATCGAATTTTTGGGTGGAGTGCAATACTTTCTCTATACATTAAAGTAAAAAACAGTTATTGCATACAAATTGATCATAATATTTGGCAATAATATGAATCCTGGGTCTAAAGTACTTGCAGAGTTGTAAGTCGCCTTTGGGGTTGTCATCTCAAAATAATGTGAGATCACCTTGTGGTTTACCGGGAAACATGCGAGTCAGTTGAGAAATTCAATGCTATGCCGGCGTGTTGCCATGGTAGCTCAGTGGTAGAGCAACCGGCTAGAGATCGGGAGATCCGTGGTACAAATCCCGGCCATGGCATTTAATTTTTCAGTCTGATTCTACCTATCCAAGAAAAATAGTCTTTTCCTGCAAAGGAGGTTTTAGATAAAGGAAAATAAAATAAAACTACGCACACATTTGTATGTATCACTGTCATCCTAATTTTCATATAAAGGTACGTAAGTATAATATCGACAAAATAATGTTCTGATTTGTAGTTAGCTAATGGAAAGCTACACATATACATTTCTCAAACACACAGCTGGAAGCTACATCCGATATATAGCTTACGGGATAAGGTTGCTGGGATTTTTATAACATAGTAATATTGCTAATTGGATTATACCATGTAATCTCATCAGCTCAGCATTATACAGCACATAGCATGGTTAATTTAGTTAATGCATTAATATCCAGAGCCCTGAACACCACTTAAACGCTACGATTTGTGAAAAGAGTATTCTGAAAGCGAAGTGTTAGCGTGTTTAATTTCTGAATGTACTCCTCCTTTAACATAGTTTCCTTTCGCTTCAACTCTCTGCTCTCAACTGTCAGCCCTGGCTGTAAAAGACGCCCTGTTTTCCTGAAAACTAACAGGCTTTTAATTTGATTTTCCGAAACTTTTAATGTGTTTTCTTTTCGTCAAACGAAGTTGTGTACTTCATTCCTTTCACCATGCCATCTCGTCTGCCCTCCCTTTCTTTTGTTTCTGTTTGTATCCCCTCTTTCTGCTCCCGTTCACTGCCTATGTAGTGACATTATATTACTTTTTGCAAGAGCGTCGTGCTCTTAAACTCTGGGGCTTTTAGGTTCATTCAAGCATAATTGACTAAGTTTTTTTTTCCTACATATAAGTTTGGTAAAATATTGCGTTGCAGTTTATTCCAATGTTAATTTTCTTTTTGTTATCTTTAATTTGGTTCTTTTGCCCTACTTTTCTCTTGAAAACAAAAGAAGGCAGAGATATAACAAGATGACAGCCAGCAATGGCGTTTGTAGATTAAATTTTCGGCAGGACAATTGAGATAACTTTATGACCTCGGGTTGTACGATGGGAAAAAAGACAGTGAAATGTCGTGGCACAGATGTTTGGAATTTCATGCACCCGTGTGATCACAAATACTAACAGCAGCCGTTCCTAATCATAATGGAAAATGGTAGCCGTTTTAGGCGCAGCAGTAATTGTTAAGCATACTTCGAATAAACCAAAATTCCAAAACATGGTCATCTACATTCTGTTGTACTGCAATCTATATACTAGTGTCGGCTGATAAGTCCCGGGCCTCTCATGAAACCAGTATTTAATTTGTTCTGCTTTATTTCTCAACATAATCTCCAGAAAGGCTAATGCATTTGTCACTTCAGTGTTCTAATTTAATTAAAACATCTCTGTAGTGCGATTTATCAAGGTCCTCAAAACAGCTGTTTACCGAATCAATGACCTCGTTGCTGTACAATCTTCGTCCTCCAACAATTTTTTTGAGATTTTGGAACAGGTGGTAGTCACTTGGTGCAAGATCTGGCGAGTAGGGTGGATCTTCAAGCCATTCGCACTTTAATTCGCATGTTCTCCATTGCAACGACTGATAGATGGGCCGGAGCATTGTCGTGATGAAATAAGATTTTTTTTTTGTCAAAAGAGGTATTTTTCTTTTCACCTTACCACTCAAACTTTGCAGTAAGCTTGTGTAGTAGGCACAATGATACTTTTCCCTTTTGCCAGTAATCAATAAAAATAATTACCTGTACATCCCAGAACACACTCTCCATAACCTTGTTAGCTGACAAATTGACTTTACCTTTTTTGATTTGGTTCACCTGGCGCAATCCACTGTTTTGACTGTACGACGTTTGCGGAGAGCCATTCAAAACAAACGAAGAGGAATGCTGACTGCAGGAATTGCGTTGATCCATGACAGCGCTCGTCCACACACTGCTGGCACAACCCATCGGCTCCATGAACAATTTCAATGGGATATTTTCGATCATCCGCCGTACAGTCCTGACCTGGCACCCAGCGACTTTCACCTTTTCCCTGAACTGAAGACGTGGCCAGGAGGGCAGCACTTTCAAACCAACGAAGATCTTCAAAACAACGTCCGTGCTCATTTAAAATCACTGGCGGCAACATTTTTTGAAGCGGGTATTGCAAAGCTTGTGCATAGGTACGATAAATGTCTCAATCTTTTCGGTGATTATGTTGAAAAGCTACTATAAGAGTACAAAACTTTTAGTAATAATTTTTTTTTCTATGAACTGGTCTTTTATTTACAGACTGTTGAAAAAAAAAGGCCCTCGTAGATAGATCAACAAGATTTTCAACAATAATTGTTACACAGAAAGTCATGTAAATAAACACAAGATATTTTTTATTCCATTTACACCCAGCCTTTATCTGTAGTGGAAATACTGAATACCTTTTTACCTTTGAATGATATTGCTTATTGACAATGGTGTACAGCGTAATTGGATGTATATTTTTGTGGTTTCATACATAACTCTCTTTCTCGTATGTCTGCCTGTGTCTCTCTCTAATTCTCGCACATACACACATATACATATTAACACTCCCATTGGGAATAGAATTTTCATTATTTTGAAGCCCTTGCAATATGCATATGATTCTCACGATTTGCAATGAAATCATATGCAATATTAAAATGCCAGTTCATAAGTATTTGGCTATCGCTATTCCTTTTGTATGCCGATCGAATTGTAAAATTTAATTAATTTTGTAATGTCCAGTTCAGTTAAAATTTTGCAAACAGCATAATGAGCTTTCGTAAAAGTAATTGTACACCCAGTAATAAGCACTAGAGGGTAGATAAAGTCAGTAACATATCAGATTTGTTGTTCTATTTCCGTAAATAAAAATATGATGTATTTCATTCACATGACTTTCTCTACATTTCTGTAACAAATTATAGTTAATAAATTTATTCTTCTCTAGCAGAAACGTTTTACTACTTAGTTCTTAATAAGTAGAAGGGAAATAAAAGAATACACTAGACTAAACCGACAGTCACATGTTTTAAAACGTGGTTGCTGTGGCATTGCAAACCGTTTCCATGCGTGGCCAGGAGTTTACAAGTTCCCAAATGAGAAAAGTTTATGTATTTTAAAGCTGAAAATAATAACAAGGAATATCTCGAAAACGTCAACTCCAGGAAAAAAAATGTGTTTTACATAAATTGTGTATTTTAAGGAGTTCTACATTTGTGTGTATTAAGTTTTTGTATATCGGTTACAATTTACTAGTTAGAGGACTTAAGAGGCTATTCCCAGAAAATTCAATATATTTAATTATATTTGTCATGTTAATATCTTTAATACACGATAGTTTAATGTAAATAGTTTGGCCATTTTACATAAAATCAACATTTTCAATTTTTTTCCATGTAAAGGATAGCTGGGCATGAGGGATTTCTTACAAATCTTTGTTTCGCATCCTTGGAAGATACTAAACTTAAATATCAAGTATGATATTTAACGAACTTACCGTTTTCTAGCTATACTCCCCACAGCCATACACACAGACACACGTACCTATTTCTAAAAATGCTTTTTATTTCCTTTAGCCCCGTAATTAGGTACAATGTACATAGGGATAGAGAATTAATGTATTCCACCCAAAAATTCGATATCGAGATTTCACCGGATATATATGTATTAGTACCCCCTGAATTCTGAAAAGTATTTTCAGAAACAGACCCATGTGTGTATGTGTGTGTCTGACTCTGTATGGGTATCTGTGGACAGCATTGCTCTAAAATTAAAAGACCGTTAAATACCAAACTTAAGTTTAGTATCTTCCAAGGACGCGACACGAAGATTTTCAATAAAATCATCCCAACTCTAACCTTTACATGGAAAAATTTTCGAAAATGTTGTTTTTCTTAAAAGTGGCATTAATAATGTTGATTAAAATACCACATAATAAAGCCATTTCTATAGTAAATAAAATGTATATCTTGAATTTTCTGGGAATAGCCTCTAAAGCTCTGCTCATCCTGGATGAATTTTCCTTAATTTTGAATAACTAGTAAACCGTAAGAGATAGACAAAAATTACTATACAAAAACTGTAGATCTTGTTAAAATACTCAAGTTATGACATATACTTTTTTTCGTAGAAATTGCCGTTTTCGAGCTATTCCTTGTTATTAGTTTCAAATGTAAAGTACTCATATTTTTCTCATATAGGAAGTGTCCGTTCTTCTTTTGTTCTACTCCTGGCCAAGCAAAGAAGCAATTTGCAATGACAATCGCATAACGATAGCTTTTAAAACATTTGACTATCACTATAGCCTAGTGCATTCCCTTAGTTCCAATCTACTTCTAAGGAACTAAGTAATAAAATTCTGCTAATATTTATCTCGATTAGTATGGCGTTGAAAGAAGAATTATCTTTTGCAAGAAGTTCGTTTGTAGAGTAGCTAGAGAAAGTCGTGGGAGTGTAATACATCAGATATTTTTTATTCAAGGGTCTAAAACATTAATTTCTGGTGAAATCTGTATCGCATTTCTGGTTGCAATACAATACCTTCTATATACACAATGTACTTAGTAAGTTAGAGAAAGTAAAAATAATTCTGTTGCCAGAAAAAGAAATTTCTAAAGCACTAAAACAAAAATTTTAATTGAATTCTTCAAGATCAGGTTTATAATTGGTGTCTTCATCTTCTCTTACTTTTCTATCGTTTCTTGTCTTGTATATTATCTTCTCTTCCCTTCTTTTTTTAACTCGTTACTTCTCATATACTTCACAATACTGATATTTTTAAAACAATACTACTGTATTAATGTTTATTGTAAACCATTGCTTCAATTATTGAACAATGTAAATGTCTTATTAGCACGAAAAATAAAGTATATATTTATATCTTCCGTGCATTTCGAAAGAATGATCATGTTATAAACATAAGGTAGGTTTACTACTTGAATCTAAATTAGTTTTAATCAAAGAAGGAAGTGTAAGGAAAATGTGTCAGGTTTTACGAGTACCTATTTTATGTTGAAGAGAGGGAAGGCTTGCGGGACCCCAAGGACAAAGTCCTGGTACTAAATTCTAGGAATGTGCAAATTCTGGGGTTAAGACCTGTCCCTGGAAGGCGAGAGAAAATGAAGTACCAACCAACCATGACCCAGAAATCGATTTTAGCAGACAGGACTGTCTTATAAAGACATTTGGAAGAACTATTGAAACAGCTAGGATTATCGCATTCTGCCAATCGTGTCTTCTTTTAATTTTCTCTAACACATAGATAATAGATAGAGAAGGCTTGATGAAAGGAAGAATTTATTTTCAGGTTCCCCTGAAAACAAAATCTGTTGTATTCTGTTCCATGACCTCCTCTATATCGCTGTAACATATTATTGCAAAAAAGCGCATTCTTCTATCTATGAGGGCCATTTTTTCAGCTTCCGATAGGCTATAAATAAAACACCAGTTCATAGAAAACTATCATTATATTAATAAAAGTTTTCTACATAATCACCGAAAAGATTGAGACATTTATCGTATCTGTGCTCAAGCTTTGCAATACCCGCTTCAAAAAATCTGATTGTGTTCCACTCACATGACCTTCTCTACAACTCTGCAACAAATTATTGTTAAAAAGCTTATGCTTCAATTTATTTCCTGCTAATCGAGTAAAAATTAGCAGAAATAGTCTTATTACTTGCTTCCTTGTAAGTAGAAGCGAAATAAGGGAATACCATAAGTTAAAGTGATGGTCAAAAGCTGGTTGCTATGTGACTAAAGTTCCTTTGTTTCTAGGGTCACGAGTTCACAAAGTCTTGTATGAAAAGTATGTTTTTTATAGCTGAAACCAAAATCAAGGAATATCTCAAAAAACAATCAACTCCACGAAAAAAATGTATATAACATAAATTGTGTGTTTTAACGTGCTCTACATTTGTTGTGTGGTAAGTTTTTGTCCATTTCTTACGGTTTAGCAGTTATGCAAAATTCCGTAAAATTGACCCAGAATAAAGTAGTCTTCAGAGGCTATTACCAGAAAATTCAAAATACACATTTTATTTTCCAGGTAAATATCTTTAATTTACGATATTTTAATCAAAATCGTTAGAGCCATTTTTTAGAAAATTAAATTTTTCGAAAAAAGTTCCATGTAAAGGGTAGTTTGGGGTGGGGGGATTTTTCTCAAAATCTTCGTGTTGTATCCCTGGAACATACTAAACTTAAATACCAAGTTTAGTATTTTACGGACTTTTCGTTTTTGAGTTATCGTGTTCACACGGACCTTTTTCTGAAAATACTTTTTTTGGATACAGGGGACCCTAAAACATATATTTCCGGTGAAATCTCGGTATCGAATTTTTTGGTGGAGTGCAATACATTCTCTATACACTATGTACATAGTGCGTATAGAGAAAGTAAAAATGTTGCCAATAATGATTTCTAACTAACATAACAGCATATTTTCGGCTGTGAAATAGACTGTTTTGGTGGCAGAGCGCAGCTTGACTCGGACCAAATGATTTGCAGTTTGCTTTACATATTCCTCAGAGTTAGTGTAAACAGTCCGTGAGAGTTGACAAATATTATTGGTTTAAACATTTTCTGCAGGAGATTATGAAATTCTAAGACTTACAAGAGAAACCGTGTTAATTTGAATGTGAAACCTTAAAACCTATTTTCTCGCGTTCTTATTTTTAGCGTTTTCAAAACTTTAAATTGTTCCACACGATGCAGTTTTTGAAATAGAAGCTTGAAGATGTTTATGCTTTGACGTAAATAGTATAAAATAAAATTGATGAGATTATTTTTACTTTCTCTATACGTACTATGTACATAGTGTATAGAGAAGGTATTGCACTTCACCCAAAAATTGGATATCGAAATTTCACTAGAAATATACGTTTTAGGGTCCCCTGTATCCAAAAAAGGCATTTTCACAAAAAGGTCTGTGTGTGTGTGTTCGTGTGTCCGTGTATCCGTGTGTCCGTGTGCCTGTGAACACGATAACTCAAAAACGAAAAGTCGGTAAAATACCAAACTTGGTATTTAAGTTTAGTATCTTCCAGGGATGCGACACGAAGATTTTGAGAACATTCCCCCCACCTCAAACTACCATTTACATGGAACTTATTTCGAAAATGTTTATTTTCTTAAAAATGGCTCTAACGATTACGATTAAAATATCGTATATTAAAGATATTTACCTGCAAATAATATCTATATCTTGAATTTTCTGGTAATAGCCTCTGAAGACTACCTTATCCTGGTCGAATTTTACTGAATTTTAAATAACTACTAAACCGTAAGAGATGGGAAAAAACTTACCACGCGAAGAATGTTTAAAACACACAATTTATGTTAAATGAATTTTTTCATGGAGTTGATCGTTTTTGAGATGTTCCTTTTTTTGTTTTTTCAGCTTTAAAGAATTATACTTTTCTCACAGAGAACTTTGTCAACTCCAGCCCATACAAACAAAGGAACTTCAGTCACATAGCAACCAGCTTTTGACTATCACTGTAACCTATGGTACTCCCTTATTTCCCTTCTACTTAAAAAGAAGCTAGTAATAACATCATATCTGCTAATTTTTTTCGATTAGCATAAAGTTACTAGAAGAGTAAGCTTTTAAACAATAATTTGTTGCAGAGATGTAGAGAAAGTCATGTGAATGGAACTCATCAGATTTTTTCTAAGATTACCAGTGCTTGTGTAATTAAATAATAACTTCATATTTGAATAGCAAAAATAAAAAACTAAAAAAGAATAATTAAATAGTTTTTTTCTCCTAAAACATAAGTCAGATAAAAATGTCATCTCATCAATTTACTAATACTGTATTACTCAGTATACCTGTAATGTATTATATTTCTCTAACTGAAATTTTATCGTGTGGAATGATTTAATTAAGTGACAATAAAACACTATAAATATGTTAATATTACAGAAACTATTTTGAGAAAAATCTGAAAATTAGCATGTAAATTCTTAATACTGCAATTGCCATGTTAAAGTTTCAAATCAATCCAAGCAAAATTGTAGATTTTAGGTTTTTCACTGATAGGTATCCTTAATAACTTATGAGCTCACAAAAAATCTTCTCAAGTTATTTACATACCCTTAACAGATACTTCTATTAATACTTAATCAACTAATATTCATTTAATATATATTTTGTCTCAGTTGGAATCAGTTTATGTCATGATTTATCACTGAGTAAGTTTTTATTTCACCACATGGTTACTGGTTTTTACTTTCACGTGAGCTTTCTGCTGTTCTCAAGGAAATCTCGATTAGAAAGCAGAAAGCTGCTGAGGCAGCTATAAGTGGGCAGATGAGAGTGCAGGAGCAAAGAAAACCTCTTGTAGTGGCGAGCCAATCCTCTTTAATCCTTAAAACCGCACGTGCAGCAACGCGGAACAAGTGTATTGTTCTCCGAAATTAAACATATTTCCTTCATTCGGCGCGTTCGCAGAGTGACACATTATTCAGCAAGCAGTTTTATTACTGATATTTACACCAACTAAAGTTATGTAAGATTTTAAACCCCTTTTAATGCGAAACGAACATATATTACTTTTTCTATTTCGTACAAAATGAAATGGACTTTTATTTATGGACGCTATTTAACTACAGTGGTTCTCAGCATCCTAATGTATTTCAAATTATCTTGAGATGACAACCCTCAATAGCGACTTACAATGTTGCAAGTACTTTAATTCCCTTGTGGTTTACTAAAATGGCGTTTTATTTATGGAAGCTCTTTAACTGCTGTGGTTCTCAGCGTCCCATTCTATATTGGGCGTGAAAGACTGCTTAATTTTGCTCAGAAGCGTCTCAAGCAGGCTTGAGGTTCTTTTACGTGCCGTAAATCTACGTATTTACTTCCCTTCCGAAGGAAGCCATGCTAAGGATTTTTACGCCCGAAAAAAATCATCGTTCTCCGCCGGGTTTGAACCCGCGACCTCGGGTATATGAAGGCAGCATGGAAACCATTACACCACGGAGGGCGATTTGTGGTTTACCGGGAAATATGCGAGTCAGTTGAGAAATTCAATGCTATGTCGGCAAGTTGCCATGGTACCTCAGTGGCAAAGCAACCGACTAGAGATCCTTGGTTCAAATCCCGGTTATTGCATTGAATTTTTCAGTCTGACTCTACCTATCCAACTCCTGTCCTAAACACGGCTTGTATGAAAAAAAAAACAATTAATCCAATACCATTGACCATAATATTTGGTTATCATCGGCTGCTTGAACAATTTCAATGTGACATGTTCGATCATCCGCCGTACAGCCCTGAGCTGGCACCCAGCGACTTTCACCTTTTCTCTGAACTGAAGACGTGGCTAGGAGGGCAGTACTTTCAAACCAACGAAGATAAAAGACGAAAATAATCTTTTCTTTATGTAAAACCTAGAGAAAGTCATGTGAATGAAACATCAAACTTTTTATTTCATATATGTTCATGTCTTAAGAACGTTCTAGCAAACCATTATTTTTTTAGAATGCGCTAGAAAGTAGATTTGCCTATAAATTCGAAGTTTCAGCCGTTCGTGCTCCTGTGGAAGAATGCTTTGAATAGAGAATATCTGGGCATTTTAGTATTATATGAAGAAGCACAGCAGAATACAACGGAGATACATCACCTACAACAGAGGTTTCCGCAGAGAAAAATTCCTACAATTTTGTGAGTTCCAAAAGGTATTCTGAAGTCAGGAACAGTGCACAAGATACAAAATCCATGAAGAAATCACCCTGTCAGTGTCCAAACAAAGACGGATCTTGTGACTATGTCGTTCAGCGTCCGCATTGTAGTCCGAGGGACATTCACAGGCCTTTCAATATTAGCCAATCTTCCGTGAATATTACATCATGCAAAATTTCACGCTTATCGTCTTCAATCACCCCAGAAGCTACTGCCATGGACAGAGAATGGCGTTCACTCAGCGGATCATACAACAAATTGAACAAGACCTACATTTAATTACTTTTTTTATTTTCTGTACACGTATTATGTACATAGATTATAGAGAGGTTGTTGCATTCCACCCAAAAATTCGTACCAAGATTTCACCGGGAATACATGTTTTGTGTCCCCCTGAATCCAAATCCGTGTGTGTCGTTTGTGTGTCTGTGGACAGCATAGCTCAAACACTAACATTTTGAATTTCTCAAAAATGGCTCTAACGATTTTAATTAAAGTATAGTATATTAGAGATATTTATCCGACAAATAATATGTATATCTTGAATTTTCAGGGAATAACCTCTGAAACTTACTTTATTGCCCATGAATTTTACGGAAATTTGCATACCTGTTAAAAAGTAAGAGATGGACAAAATCTGGTGTGTTCCATTCACATGACTTTCTCTATATCACTGAAACAAATTATTCTATTTACTTCTTCTAATGAAGCAAACATTAGCAGAAATATCCTTATTACTTGCATCCTTGTTAGTAGAAGCGAAATGAGGGGGTGCTATAAGTTAAAGTGATAGTCAAAAGATGGTTGCTCTGCAACTGAAGTTCCTTTGTTTGTATGGACACGAGTTCACAAAGTCCTGTATGAGAAAAGTATAGCTGAAACCATAAACAAAAAATATATAAAAAACAATCAACTCCACGACATAAATGTATTGTGTGTTTTAAGGTGCTCTACATTTGTTGTATGGTAAGTTTCTGTCCATCTCTTACGGTTTAGCAGTTATGCAAAATTCCGTAAAATTGACCCAGAATAAAGTAGTCTTCAGAGACTATTCCCAGAAAATTCAAAATATACATTTTATTTCTCAGGTAAATATGTTTAATATACGATATTTTAATCAAAATCGTTACAGCCATTTTTATAAAATCAAAATTTTCGAAAAAAGTTCTATGTAAAGGTTAGTTGGGGTGGGGGATTCTTCTCAAAATCTTCGCGTTGCATCCCTGGCAGATACTAAACTTAAATACCAAGTTTGGTATTTCACCGACTTTTCGTTTTTGAGTTATCGTGTTCATAGACACGCGGACACACGGACACACACACACGGACTTTTTTCTGAAAATACTTTTTTGGATACAGGGGACCCTAAAACATATATTTCCGGTAAAATCTCGCTATCGATTTTTTTAGTGGAGTGCAATACCTTCTCTATACACTATGTACATAGCACATATAGAGAAAGTAAAAATTGCCACACAAAAAATGTAGAGCACGTTAAAACATACAATTTACGTAATATACATTATTTTTTCGTGGAGTTGATCGTTTTTTAGTTGTTCCTTGTTTCTGGTTTCAGCTTCGAAAAACCTATAGTTCTTTTCTCATATAGGAATTTGTCAACTCCTGTCCATACAAAAAAAGGAATTTCAGTCACATAGCAACCAGCTTTTGACTATCACTTTAACCTGTGGTACTTCCTTATTTCGGTTCTGCTTACAAAAAAAGTAAGTAATAAGACTATTTCTGCTAATTTGTTTCTCGATTAGCATGAAGCAAATAGAAGCATAAGATTTTTAACAATAATTTGTTGTAGATATGTAGAGAAAATCATGTGAATTGAACATATCACATTTTTTATTTAGGAGGCCGCAAAACATATATTTTTATGATATCATGGAATAGAATTTTAGAGTAGAATGCAATACCTTGTAGAGAACGTTAAAGGTTAATCATGATTAAAGAATAGCAAAGTCGATTAATCAATCGTCGATTTAAGACTCAAGCAGGGAGTAATATATTTTCCCGAGTTGGTGGTCCGTAGTTGTCTAAGCCCACAAGGTTGATCACACTAAATTACGGCAGCAAGTCATGAAATATTGCCTGAATACCTATTTGTGAAGCACAACATGTACTTTGCGTGATGCATTTAATTTACTAGCTTGAGAAAATAAAAGCTGCCCTGGAAAGCGACTTTGGTCGATTCTAAACATACTTTTATGTTAGAGAATTTCGGTTACAAACTAGGGACGGCTGATAAGTCCCAGGCCTCTCAATGAAAACCGTAATTAATTTTTTTTTTTCATTTCTCCACGTAATCTCCAGAAAGTCTAAATACATTTCTCATATCGGTGTTCTAATTTAATAAACCATCTCTGTAGGCGATTTATCAAGGTCCTCAAAATAGCTGTTTACCACATCAATAACCTCTTCGTTGCTATGAAATCTTTGTCCTCCAAGAAATTTTTGAGGTTTGGGTACAGGTGGTTGTCACTGGGAGCTATATCTGTCGAATAGGGTGTATGTTCAAGCAATTCCAACTTTAATTCGCAAATTTTCCCCCTTGCAATGACTGAACGATGGGCCGGAGCATTATCATGATGAAACAAGTTTATTTTTTATTTTATTTTTGCCAAATAAGGTATTTTTCTTTTCACCTTATCACTCAAACGTTGCAGTAAGCTTGCGTAGTAGTCACCAATGATACTTTTACCCTTTTTCAAGTAATCAATAAAAATAAAGAAAACACTAGCCATGACCTTATTAGCTGACAAAATTTACTTTGTCTTTTTGGAGTTGGTTCCCCTGGCGCAATTCACTGTTTTGACTCGGATTTACTTTCAGGGTGTAGTGATGTAGCTAAGTTTCATCCATAGTAATAAGCTGTCTCAAAACTTCACTGGGATTTTTACAGTAGAGCTCCACATTCTTAACAGTAACGGTTTTTCTTTGCAACTTTTGATCTGGTTTCAACATACGCGGCACCTATCTTGCACAGACCTTGTGATAGCCCAAAACATTATTTAAAATTTACCTGCACGATTTTTTATATGCTTACAGATTCTGCTAGCTCAAACAACTTTATCTACTGTCTTCCAGTACTAAACGATGAATTTTTTCAATGATCTCTGGAGTTGTCACTTCTACAGGCGTCCAGAGCGAGGCTCATCACTAGTGCTCGTACGTCCAATTTTAAACTCTGCAACCCATCTTTGAATCATTGAATATGAAGGGGCAGAGTCTTTCAATGTACTGTCCATTTCCTCCTTGATTTCTTTAGGCGTTAAGTCCTCCATTTTCATGAAAACTCTAAAGTTTTCTTGTTTAAAATGCTGTCATTCGAAAACTAAACAAGCTATTGACCTGTAACTATGGATACAAACTAGTCTAGAGTTAAACTATACGATGCTACCGTCTACCTGGCCTAGTGGCGCCATATCTGTGTGAAGCCCGGGACTTATCAGCTTTATTACTGATGATACATATAAACAATCTTTAAATGAATGTGCAAAGTCGGAATTTTGAACAGATACTATGTTTTCACAAAGCAATAGTATGAGGGAGTTTAGAATCAAGAGAGAATTTAATGAAATACGTTTTATTTCTCTGTCCTCTCTTCTCAAAGCTCGAGAAGTACTCTTACAAAAATAAATATCTGATAAGTTTCATTCACGTGATTTTCTCTGCATCTCTGCAACAAATTATTCTTAGAAAGCTTATTCTGCCATTTACTTCATGCTAATAGAGAAAAAATTATCAGAAATTGTCTTATTACTTATTTCCTCGTAAGTAGAAGAAAAATAAGGGAGAATCTAGGCTAAAGCGGTAGTCAAATCTCTTAAAATCTAGTTGCTATGTGTTTCAAATTCCTTACTTTGTATGGCTGGGAGTTCACAAATTCCCTAAAAGCTAAAACCAATATCAAGGAATATCTCAAAAACAGCCAATTCTATGAAAGAAATGTATATCTTATAAATTGTTGGTTTTAACATGATCTGCATTAAAAAGTTCGAGCTATACATTTTATTTGTCATGTAAATACCTTTACAATACGATATTTAATAAAAATCGTTACAGATATTCTTGAGAAAATTAAAATTTTCGAAGTTCTTTCCATGTATAGCGTATTAGGGGATGGGGGGAGGGATTCTATTGAAAATCTTTATGTCGCATCCCTGGAAGATAATAAACTTAAATATGTTTGATATTTTACGGTCTTGTAGTTATTGGACCGTGCTGTATAACACGCGCGCGCGCACGTGGACCTTTTAATAAGATGTTTTTTCGGACTCAGGAGAAAACAAATTATATATATATATTTCTAGTGAAATCTTGACATCGAATTTTTGAGTGGAATACAATACCTTCTCTAGCTATGTATGCACATTGTATATTAATATGACTAGGGAAAGTAACTTTTGCATAACTAACAAAATGTAAGATATGGAAAAAAATGTTATTACCCAAATAAAGTTAACGATATCCGAGATGTTCTTCTGTTATTTGTTTCAATATTAAAGTGCCAAATTTTATGACACTCGTTTCATATCTCTTTTGTTTTAGTCGTGACCATGGAAAGTGAACCTGATTAAAATAACAATTGCATAGCCAGAGATTTTCAAAGATTTTACTCGCGTGGTGTATTCCCTTATTTCCCTTTTGCTAACAACGAAGCAGGTAATAAGACTATTTTTTTAGCTTAAAGTCTTTTAACCTGGTTGGTCATATCGGACGATGAATGAAATTGGTGAAATGATGCTCAAATGATCTTGGGGTCCACGAAGCTTAAAGTTACTCGATAAGGCAAAACCCCGAAAAAAAACCTTACCCGGGTAACTAGCAATAAGCAAGCTTCGAACTCACGACCTGTTAAATGTAAGGTAGACACGCAACCACCCAGTCAGGCTATGTTTTTTTTTTTGATAGGTATGATGTGGATAAAAGAATAATCTTTTGTATGAACGATTTAATAAACAACAGAAATTATGTCAGGAGAATACATAATTATTAATAATGGAGTTAAAATGGTTTGTTTCTTACAAAAGGGAAGTTTTGCTTGATATACTCTTTAATAATTTACTTTTACTTCTTCCAACACAAAGTGTTTTACCACTTAGATATTGAAATTGTTCAGCATTTCCATTTAATCTAAACTGCATTTTATTAGTATATGTTTCCTACAAGTTAATATTTTTATTTTCGATTTACTGATATTTAAATTATAATTATTTCAACGTGCTCTAGATGCATTATATTGGATTTTTGCATAACTAGTAAAGCGTAAGAGGCGCACAAAAATTTGCTAAACAAAAAGTGTAGATCTCTTTAAAGTATACGATTTAGGTCATGTACATTTTTTTTTTTTTTCGTGGAGTTAATCACTTATATTTTCTTTGTTGTTTTCAGTTTTAAAATACTTATTCTCGTAAGGGGATTTGTAAATTCCTGACAATGCAAAGAAACAGAATTTATCCACAGGGAAACCAGCTTTTAAAAAATATGACTGTCGGTTTATCCCAGTGTATTCTCTTATTTCCCTTCTACTTATAAGGAACTAAGTAATAAGACCATTTCTGCTAATGTTTATCTCGATTAGCATAAATAAGCTTATTAAAAATAATTTGTTACAGATATGCAGAGAAAGTTATGTGAATGGACCATATAAGATTTTTTCATTAAATTGCAAAGCCATGCAGGAGTCTACATACCTACATTTGAGAAACTTGTGAACATGATGGATTTTTCCCTCAACTTCTTGAAATTTCCCTGTCTGCAACTAGCATCAGCACAAACGAAACTTCTAGATTCCCAACCAAGCAATTTGCCTTGCGGTTCCCCCTCTTTCTCTCAGATCAGGTCATTAGTACCCATTCATTTTGGTCCCTCGTCTAGCTGCGAGAAGAAAAAGAGATCTTATTGCCTCGTAAAAAGAAAAATTGCGAAGCTTTAGCTTCTGGTTCATTTTTGGAATATAAAAATACGATTTCTTGCGTCAAGCTCCTAACAGCCAAGCCGTAAACGTTTATTAGGTCGGAGATCTTGCTGTTGTACAAGCTGATGTAGTTTACAAATGGTAGAGCCCAGTGGTCTGCTTGCGTTATTGCGTTAATTGTGCAAATTCACTCACTCTCTCACACACACACTCTCTCTCTCTCTCTCTCTCTCCTGATTTCCTCTCAACTTTCTGTTACAATTTAATGCTTGCTCCCCTTCGCACATTTTTTGCCATTTCTCACACTCTCTCTCTCCCTTAACCTCTTCTCTTTATCCTACATTCTCACTCCTCGCACACTCTTCATCTTCTTCTTTCCTCATTCCTTTTTCTTCCAATTTAATGTTCCTCCTATTCGGACTCGTTTTCTCCTTTCATTCTTCATTTTCTTTAATCTTTTTCTTCCTTTCTCGCTCCTCGCAGACCATCCATATTCTTCTTTCCTCGCTTTATTCTATTCCAATTTAATATCCTCTAGCATTCAGATATTTCTGCTTCTTACTCTCACTCTTTCACTTCCTTTCTCACTCTTCGCAGTCTTTTCCTCTTCTGCTTTCCTTACCTGTTCCAATTTAATGTCTGCTCCTATTAGGCCACTTTTCCCCCTTTCTCTCATTCTCTATCTCCTTCAATTTCTCTCTTTCTCTTCCCTTCTCGCTCCTCGCAGACTCTCCATCTTTTGCTTTCTATACTCCTTTAGTTCCAATTATTTAATGTCCTGTGGCTTTCGGACATTCTCTATCTCTCTCTCTCTCTCTCTCTCGCTCTCTCTCTCTCTAAAAAAATGCACATGTACAGTAAAAAATAAAATATAGTTACAGATTTTAAACAGTCTTGACATTTTTCAACACCTTTACTGCATTCAAAAATTTTGCAGAACTAGTTTCCTTAAAAATCCGATGTTTCAGTGCACATGAGTTTCTCTACCTATTCTGCAACAATTCAGCTTTTACTTTCTCTACTTAGGCTTGTCGAGAAAAAAATTAGCAGAATGTTGTATTACTGAATTCCTTGTAAGTACAAAGGAAATATGGCAACACACTGGGCTAAAGCTTTAGAGAAGTATTTTAAAATCTGGCGCTATCTATGAAGTTAAATTCGTTTTCTTTTTACATGACTAAGATGAAAAAAATGAATAAGGACTTCTTATTCGAGAAAAATCCAAGTATTGAAAAATTTAATAACAATAACTTGGAAATGGTTATCTCTAAAGAAAATGCATGAGACATAAAATGGGTGTTTCTAAAGAGAGCCACTTTTAATTCGTACTTAGCTCTTTCTATTATCTCTTAGGTTTTGCCAGTTATTCAAAGTTCATTCAAAATAAGTAAGCTATTCCCATACAATTCAGCACATATATTTTACTTTTCTTGTAAGTTCTTTCATATACGATATTTTAATCAAATTAGTCAAAGCAATTTTTGAAAAACTCAAAGGTTTTAGAACAAGTTTCCATGCAAAGTATAGTTTGGGGTGCGGAATTTTATTGAAAATGCTCGTGTGTCTCCTTGGAAAATGCGGAGTTTAATTATCAAGGTTTTGAGTTATCGTCACCACGGACACACATGGATCTTTTTCTAAAAATTTGATCTCTACATGCCGGTAACAAATTATTCTTAAAAAGCTTATTCTTTAATCGACATAAACATAAATCATAACAGTGTTAGTACTTAGTTCTTTATAAGTAGGAAAGAAATAAGGGAATTTATTTGACTAAACAGACAGTCAAATGTTTTAAAATGTGGTTGCTATGGGATTGAATTCCGTTTTATGTTTGTCTTTGTTTTGTTTTCTTGTTTTTTTTTTTTTTTTGCGTCGACAGGAGTTGAGAAGTTTCCGTATGCAAAAAGTTTCAAGTATTTTAAAAATGAAACTATTCAAGATATATCTCGAAAACATGTATATTACATAAATTGTGTGTTTTAAGCAGATCTACAATTTTTGTGAACTAAGTTTTGTATATCTCTTATGGTTTAACCGCAACGAAATCACACAAATTCTTTCAGAATAAAGAGATCTACAGAGGCTATTCCCAGAAAATTCAAGATATAAATTTTATTTGTCACGTAAATATGTTAAATATAGGAGATTTTAATAAAATTCCTTGGAGCAATTTTTGACAAAACTAAAGATTTCGAAAATCTTTCCATGTAAATATAGTTGGGGGTAGAGATTTGTTTAAAATCTTCGTGTTGCACCTTTGACAGATACTAAACTTAAATACCAAGTTCGGTATTTAACGGACTTTTTGTTTTTGAGCTGTGCTGTCCGCAGGCATACGGAATTTTTTCTAAAAGTGTTTCTTTCGGATTCAGGGGTTATTTTTGTATCCAATTTTTGGGTGCAATACAATACATTCTCTATACATTATTTACATAGCATGACCTTTTTTGGATACAGGGAGCCCTAAATCGTGTATTTCCGGTGAAATTTCAGTATCAAAGTTTTATGTGAAGTGCTATATCTTGTCTACCTGTATAATATGTATTATGTAGAAAAATAAAAATGGAACAGTTCAATTCTTCTGCCTCTATTCTTCAATTTACGTTGATACGCATAATCTGTGACGACACGTATAGTATTTATCTGTAGAAGTCGAGGTTCAGTAATAGAAATACATGTTGCGCAAATGTTTCTGTATTCTATTTATGCCTTAATGCACTTACGCGCTGGCACACAGGAAACAGCATAAAATATTCCTCGTTTCTCAACATACAAAGCAAATATAACTACACACGTTCGTCAATAATTCTCTGTTTGATTTTGTTATTCATATTGTTGTTTGCTCTTATTCCTGAAGAACCGGACGTTAGTGACGTAATTAGTATTTACACTCCTTTGTGTTGTGTTTTCTAACTTTCGTAAACATAAAATCACCATCAATGTACATATTAACGTATTCGTTTAGGCAGGCTTCATTTTCAGAAACACGGTCAGAAAACTAGTAGTGGCCAAATGCGCCGTATTTCACGTGAGCAGATAACCCTTGAGACACTACATGTCGTATCACGGTGTTAAAAGTTAGTTAAAAGAGAGATATAAATTATAGCCAATATAATAAAAATTATACTAAGAAGGGAAAAATGTGTATTGAAAATGGCTGGGGAAGAAATATTGTAAAACACGTCTAAGAAGGTAAGGACAAAAATTGTTATGAGCTGATAGTGCCGTTAAGGGCAGGACATTGAACTGAAAGGGTGAGGTTAAATGGAAATGGCCTGTTATTTATGGACGCTCTTTAACTACTGTGGTTCTCAGCGTCCCATTCTATATTGGGTGTGAAAGACCGCTTAATTTTGCTCAGAGGCCTCTCTATCAGGCTTGAGGTTCTTTTACGTGCCGTAAATCTACGACACGGGACCAACGGCTTTACTTCCCTTCAGAAGGAAGCCATGGTAAGGACTTTTACACCCGAAAAATCCATCGTCCTCCGCCGGGTTTGAACCCGCGACCTTGGGTATATGAAGTCGGCATGATAACCATTACACCACGGAGGGCGACTAGGGTGAGTTTACACTTCCCCAGGGTGGAGATAACAAGGAAAATAGAAATACGAGGTACGTGCAGAAAGTAAGTTCCGTTCCAATTTATCTCCGCTGCAGCGCTGCGATCGCAGTTCCGCACATGCGCGGTAGACGCTCTGTATCAAGGAGAACGTGCGCCATTTTGAGATCGCTGTCAGCATCATACGCTTTGTTGTGCTTGTTTACAATGTCGGTGTTGATTGAAAATCCCGCCGCTTGTGAAATCAGATTTGTGATTCGTTTTTGGAATGCTAGGAAAGTGAAACTAATTGCAATTTTCGGCAAATTTGCGAAGTTTACGGACAAAATGGGATGAGTGATTCAATGGTGAGAAGATGGGTCCGACAGTTCAATGAAGGACATAGGGAAGTGCACGATGAAGAACGAAGTGGGCGTCCATCTTTGGTTACAGAAGAACTGGTTCACGCGATTGATGACAAGATCCAGGAAAACCGCAAGTTTACAATTAGTGCTCTCGCTATGGAATTTCCCCAAACCTCACGATCACTAATTCATGAAGTTGTTACCGAAAAACTGAAATTTCGTAAACTTTGTTCACGTTGGGTACCAACTTTTTGAAGACATAGGCGGCAAACTTCCCTGAAGAAGGTATACAAAAACTTGTACCACGCTATGACAAATGCCTGCAAAATTTCGGCAGTTATGTGGAAAAGTAGTTTAAGAGTTGTAGTATTTTGTGCATAAATAATTATTCTGTATCTGCACACAATTTAATTTTATTACCAAACGGAACTTACTTTCTGGACGTACCTCGTAGTTCTCTTGCTGGTCAAGCGATACTTTTGCACTTGGCATGGAACACTCGCGGATCTAAGATGTTATTTTGGTTCCGTGGTGGAGCCGAGCGGACTACCTTTGGTTGTGACGGAAATAGTATTGATTTAATACGGGCCAGAATACGGACGAAATCACTGCACTAAAAGACGAGCAAAGGTTATAAATAATTATAAAGCGTAGCTGCAGAGTAGAAAATTTAGGAGGAATGCGTGTTTGTCGACGGTAGAAAAGGCCGAACTAAATGAATAAATGAGTTCAATAATAATCTGGCTCTCAAAGAAAATCACTTGTGTCTTGCCCCAACTGAAAAAGATTCCATGCTAGGGCATCCACACCATCCTTAATAGCTGAAAACCTGTACGCAAGATTCGAACCCGTTACCGTTAAGTTACCGCCGCACTCTTCGTGTTTTTAAAGAATTGCAGAGCTTAACGGGGCAAATCCAAGTAAACGTCAGCGCAAGCGACCTGTGTTCTATTCTCTTCCAATTAGCGGAAACGGTGAGAAAGTTTCGTAAAACTGAGAGATGTTTGGTTTAATTGTTTTTTCATACAAGTCATATGTAGGACAGGAGTTGGATAGGTAGTCAGACTGAAATAATTTGAGAACACCTTGTGGTTTACCAGGAGAAATATAAGTCAGTTGAGAAATTCAATGCTATGCCGGCACGTTGCCATGTAGAGCAACCGGCTTGAGACCGGGAGACCGGTTCAAATCCCGGCTATGGCATTTAATTTTTCAGTGTGACTCTACCTATCCAAGTGAGAGGAGCTTCCGGATATTTATTGAGAGTCTGTGATCTCATATCCAACAACAATCAAAACATCGAAAAAGTTAACTTGTTTTCCATTTCATTTACACAGCTTTTATTTTTGAAGAACAAGGCAATATGTTAGATTGAAACTGATGTAAATGTCTTCATTTCACCTAAGAATGCCAGTTGTGTAATTAGGTATATTCTTATTTAACATTAGATACTATACACACTTTAGAGTTCAATCAATACATTGATACGCCGTAAAAAAACATGTATGACGTAATGTTTCACTGCGTTGTTGTTATTATTATTATTATTATTATTATTACTTTCATTATTATTATCATTATTATTACTATCATTATCATTACTATCATTATTACTATCATTATCATTACTATCATTATTACTATCATTATCATTACTATCATCATTATTACTATCATCATTATTACTATCATTATCATTACTATCATCATTACTATCATCATTACTATCATCATTATTACTATCATTATTATTACTATCATTATCATTACTATCATTATCATTACTATCATTATCATTACTATCATTATCATTACTATCATTATCATTACTATCATTATCATTACTATCATTATCATTACTATCATTATCATTACTATCATTATCATTACTATCATTATCATTACTATCATTATCATTACTATCATTATTACTATCATTATCATTACTATCATTATCATTACTATCATCATTACTATCATCATTACTATCATCATTACTATCATTATTATTACTATCATTATCATTACTATCATTATTACTATCATCATTACTATCATCATTACTATCATCATTACTATCATTATTATTACTATCATTATTATTACTATCATTATTATTACTATCATCATTACTATCATCATTACTATCATTATTATTACTATCATTATTATTACTATCATTATTATTACTATCATCATTACTATCATTATCATTACTATCATTATCATTACTATCATTATCATTACTATCATTATCATTACTATCAATATTATTACTATTATTATTACTATCATTATTATACGTTGTATGTTGTGGAGATTGAACTATAATCCTACAATGTTCGCTATCGAAACTACGCAGGTGTGCATCCTTGCATTCCCTTGGTGGAAGATAATATTTTTTCTGCGAGATGATGGCATTTTTTTCTATTTCTCCATTCAACCGGTGCAATAACGATGCATAGCACTCTACATTTATCCGTGTTCCTTTCTGCAAGTAATCAATGTAGATGATTCCGCGTGCATCCCAAATACCGAAAACATCACATATTTCACCATCCTTGCCTTCTTCGGAGCAAGTTCGTCCTCAAAACCCCGCTATTTTGACTAAATATTGGTCCCTGGATTGTAGTAGTGTATGTCTGTTTCATTCACAGTTATGTATCAACGCAGAAACTCCACAGGATTGCAACGGAAGTGTTCCAAGTTCCAAACAAGTTTCCGAATCGATTACACGATTACGTTTATTCTCCATTGAGAGCAAACGCGACATCAACTTTGCCGAGGCCTTTGTTAGACATAATTGTTGGTGCAAAATTGAAAACTGTGATACGCCTATGGCATGTACTACTTTGATTCGTCTATTATTCAAAAACATATTCTGGATTTTGTCAATAATTTCGGAGGAGGTCACTTCCACTAGACGTCCGGAACCATGTTCATTATTTGTGGATGTGCGGCCATGTTTAAATACATTTAACCATGTAAATTATTGCGAGCGCAGTAGCAGATGTGCCATGAACTTCATCCATCTCAGTTTTTATCTCTTTCGGTGTTAAGCTTTTTAAATAGAAATGTTTAATCACCGCAAGACACTCGTTAATTTCCTTGTTTCTAAATAAGCACAAGATTTGTTATCCAATCGCCTATGGCAACGAAACCACGTGATGGATATAGTTGAAACTTTAACAGCCATCTAGTACAATCGACGGTTACTAAATACAAATTTTGTGGATGCAATGAGTGTAATTTCTTGGATTTCCTAAGCACTTATTCAATGCTACATTGAGGCACAAGATCAACGTGAAAACTATTTAACCTTGGAATTTCAACAGGCAAACGGACAGCTGTCAGATACCCTGACCTGGATCATATTTGCCACATATAATTGGATTCTTTTGGTTGCAGACGCGGCACAGCTATAGGACCTGTACATTTTTATCCGGAGAGAACGCTGGGAATTGGAAAAACGGACGCCTCTGTGGCATTTAAAGAGGTGCCCAACTGTGACAAACTCGGCAATTGCCCCCTCTTCCAATTAAAAGAATACAATAATAAATAAAAAATAAATAAATAAAAAAAAATAAAAAGAGAATTAAAAAACGAAACAAATAACAAAAAACATCAAAAAAGAGCGTTCGTAAATAAAGCTTCATTATCAGTATTCCCTGAAAGCTGCATACCATATTTTTGAGTCGAATGCAGTACCTCCTCTAGTTGCTTATAGTTAAGTAGTAGAAAAAGCTATAAACCTTAGTAGCTAGAAAAGTCAGGAATGTAACAACAAAAAATAAAATAGGAAAAAAAATTTAAAAGCTGTTAAAAAATTAAAACAAAAATCCCATGTGTTCCATTCACATGAATTTCTCTATAGCTCTGCAACAAAATATCCTTAAAAAGCTTATGCTTCTATTCACTTCATACTAATCAAGAAAAAAGTTAGCACAAATAGTCTTATTACTTGCTCCCTTGTAAGTAGAGAGGAACTAAGGGAACACCATAGGTTAAAGTGATAGTCAAAAGCTGGTTGCTATGTGACTGAAGCTCTTTGTTTGTATGGAAAGGATTTGACAAATTCCTGTGTGAGAAAAGCATAAGTTTTTAAGGGTAAAATAAAAAACAAGCAATAACTCAAAAACGATCAACTCCACGAGATGTATATCATAAATTGTATGTTTTAACGTGCTTTACATTTTTTGTGTGGTAAGTTTTTGTCTATCTCTTACGGTTTAGCAGTTATGCAAAATTCCGTAAAATTCATCCAGAATAAAGTAGTCTTCAGAGGGTATTCTCAGAAAATTCAAGATATACATTTTATTTGGGAGGTAAATATCTTTAGTAAACGATATTTTAATCAAACTCTTTAGAGCCATTTTTGAACAAATCAAAATTTTCGAAAAAAAGTTCCATGTGAAGGGTATTTAGGGGTGGGGGGATTTTTTTCAAAATCTTCGTGTCGCATCCTTGGAAGATACGAAACTTAAATACTTTTCGTTTTTGCGTTATCGTGTTCACAGACACACAGACACACGGACACACACACACACACAAGGACCTTTTTCTGAAAATGCTTTTTTGGATACAGAGGACCCGAAAACATTTCCGGTGAAATCTCGGTATGGAATTTTTTGGTGGAGTGCAATACCTTCTGTATACACTGTGTACATAGTACGTATAGAGAAAATAAAAAACGCCCTCGTACACCTACTCTATGAAAGAGTCGGTAAACTTCTAATTCCTGTGATACTCCAAGCTCTTGGGCCGTTTTTGGGGCGCTAAGCCACATACATATATACGTGTGTGGAAAAGCGGAAGCCGCTTAGCACCGCCCTCTACCACAACACAGCTTCTATTGCATGGCTGACAGTAGAATTGCTGCTATTAGAAGTGTAGTCAGTCCCATGGCCTACTAAAATAATGCAGCTTTGCATCCATCCCATCCCATCCATCCATCCATCCCATCCATCCATCCCATCCCATCCCATCCCATCCCATCCCATCCCATCCCATCCCATCCCATCCCATCCCATCCCATCCCATCCATCCCATCCCATCCCATCCCATCCCATCCCATCCCATCCCATCCCATCCCATCCCATCCATCCATCCATCCATCCATCCATCCATCCATCCCATCCCATCCCATCCCATCCCATCCCATCCCATCCCATCCCATCCCATCCCATCCCATCCCATCCCATCCCATCCCATCCCATCCCATCCCATCCCATCCCATCCCATCCCATCCCATCCCATCCCATCCCATCCATCCATCCATCCATCCATCCATCCATCCATCCATCCATCCATCCATCCATCCATCCATCCATCCATCCATCCATCCATCCCATCCCATCCCATCCCATCCCATCCCATCCCATCCCATCCCATCCCATCCCATCCCATCCCATCCCATCCCATCCCATCCCATCCCCATCCCCATCCCCATCCCCATCCCCATCCCCATCCCCATCCCCATCCCCATCCCCATCCCCATCCCCATCCCCATCCCCATCCCCATCCCCATCCCCATCCCCATCCCCATCCCCATCCCCATCCCCATCCCCATCCCCATCCCCATCCCCATCCCCATCCCCATCCCCATCCCCATCCCCATCCCCATCCCCATCCCCATCCCCATCCCCATCCCCATCCCCATCCCCATCCCCATCCCCATCCCCATCCCCATCCCCATCCCCATCCCCATCCCCATCCCCATCCCCATCCCCATCCCCATCCCCATCCCCATCCCCATCCCCATCCCCATCCCCATCCCCATCCCCATCCCCATCCCCATCCCCATCCCCATCCCCATCCCCATCCCCATCCCCATCCCCATCCCCATCCCCATCCCCATCCCCATCCCCATCCCCATCCCCATCCCCATCCCCATCCCCATCCCCATCCCCATCCCCATCCCCATCCCCATCCCCATCCCCATCCCCATCCCCATCCCCATCCCCATCCCCATCCCCATCCCCATCCCCATCCCCATCCCCATCCCCATCCCCATCCCCATCCCCATCCCCATCCCCATCCCCATCCCCATCCCCATCCCCATCCCCATCCCACTCCGTCCCTCCGTCTTAAAGATTCAAGAGAGAGAGAGAACGAGAGAGGGTAGATTTATAAGGCGAGGGGTACATTTGAAAGAGGACAAAATGTCACTTCTGACAATGAGTGAAAATCTCAACATATGCTCATGAACTTTGTACTGGTATAAAAATAAAGATAAGCCTTTCATTTTCGGTGATTAGAATGCACGACGGCTTAAGATAAAATTTGTATTACCTTTTGGATCTCTATAAGTAAATGTGTTAATAGTGAGCTTTCATATTCCATTATTTTTGTTTAATAAGCCATACGTTTGTTGAGAATTATATTTAAATATTCATATGGTCACCTGTGCCTTGTAAAATAAATTAAATTCCTGTTAATAAAACGAATTTATACCGATTTAAAAAAACAAGATATTTGACATCATATTCCTTGAGTTATTCAAATAAACTTTACATCTTCCTTATCCCCAAACTTCAATATATGAGTTTGTCAAATTTTTAAAAATTTGCCCTGCTAGATATAAAAAATCGACAAATCAAACCATAGCATGGCCTTATTTGGCGCACGTTCTTTAATACTGTCAGAAGAATTCTTCCGTAAATAATAAGATTTTAATGATAACAGCTTATTGCTTTAAAATGAGAAGGACACTACTTCTACTCTCCCAAACAATAACGCCAAGTTATTAATAAATCCTTTTCGGTAGAGCTGTTCACAGCACACAGACGCTTACGTAGCAACAAACAGAATACAAAGAAGTAGATTGCAAGGTCTCTATAAGGCTTTAAACGTCAAGCTACTATCCATGAAGCAGAGCTTAACAAAAGGATGGAGCCGAGATTAAAAGCAGTAGTGAAAAAGGGAATGGCATTAAATGAAAAAAAGAAATTCAGAAAAAAGTGAGGCAAATCGAGAGAGAGTAAGGAACCGGTGTGCAATGGGAGCGTTAAAGACAGAAACAGGCTAGACCTGTATCTTACGTTAAAGAACGTGAGGAAAGAGAGAAAAAAATTAAGATTACAGGAGACAATTGTTGCTAACAGCGCCTGGCAACAGTGCACAGCGTGTCTTTCTGATTGTTCAGCACGAAAGTAATTATCTACTCTTACAAGAAAGCGCCTCCAGATTCTAATTATGTTCCCCTCATTTCTTTTGCATGCATTTGAACTTTGCGCTATTGAACACCAAGTTTCTTTGTCTTAACTTTCCCTCCCAATTAACAATCTTAGGACGTTGAATTCCCCTTTTAACGCCACCTTTGTTCTATTCCATTTGCTTTGCAGATATTAGAAAAGCAATTGAGAAAATAATAGTAAACTTTAAATTCTTTTCCATTCCCTTTTCTAAACGATTTCTGTCAAAGAAGTGGGGAACTGTTTTAAGAAGACAGCTTTGTATAAGGTAACACCGGGGTGTATACTTAAAGTCGACTGGGAATGAAAAATGTGTTGATTTTTACTTTCTCTGCACATACTATGTACATATGTATAGAGAATGTATTGTAATGCATCCAAAATTCGATACCGAGGTTTCACCGGAAATGCATATTTTAGGACCCCCTGAAACAAAAAAAAAGCATTTTCAGACACAACGGGTGTGTCTCTGTACATCCGACTGTCTGTCTGTCCGGCTGTGTGTGTCTTTGGACAGCATAGCTCAAAAGTCCGATAAATACCAAAGTTTATATCTAAGTTCAGTATCTTCCAAGGGTGTGGCACAAATATTTACAAGAAAATCCTTCCACTCTAACTACACTTTACATGAAAAATTTTTCGAACATTTTGATTTTCTCAAAAATGGCTCTAAAAGTTTTGACAAAATATCGAATATTAAAGATATCTACCTGACAAATAAAATATATATCTTCAATTTTCAGGAAATAGCCTCTAAAGACTACTTACTCTGGAAAAATTTTACGGAATTTTGCGTAACTGGCAGACCGTAAGAGATAGACAAAAACTTACTACATAGAAATATAGATCACGATAAAGCACACAATTTATTCCTGCACATTTTTTTCGTGCAGTTGTTCGTTTTTAAGATATTCCTTGTTATTGGTTTCAGCTTTAAAAACTTAATACTTTTCTCATACGGGAATTTGTCAACTCCTGTCAATACAAACAAAAGAACTTCAGTCACATTGCAACCAGATTTTGACTAATACTTTAGCCTATACTACTCCCTTATTTCCCTTCTACTCACATGGAAGCAAGTAATAAGACTATTTCTGCTATTTTTTCTCGATTAGCATGAAGTTAAAAGAAGCATAAGCATGATAACAATAATTTGTTGTAGAGATGTAGAGAAAGGCATGTGAACGGAACACATCAGATTTTTTTATTTGTCATGAAAATGCGACAATATTATGCTGTGAAAATTTAACCAAATTGTTTGTGTTTTTTGAGAAAATAATAATTTATAAAACTATTCCATGTAAAGAGTATTTTGGAGTAGTGGGAGTTTCTTAAATATTTAAGTACAGTATCCTTGAAAGATGCTGGATTTAAACATAATATTTAGTGTAAATGAAAGTTTCGTTTTTCAGTTATGCTGTTCACAGACACACATATGAAACACTTTGTTTAAATCTTTCTATTTATAATTTAAGAAACTACAAAACATATTCTTCCGTCGAAATCCCAACAGGTAAATATACATTCTATCATCTAGTTTGTTTACAGTATGCCATTTTGTTAGTTCATCTCAAAGGTGCTTTGCGATTTTACGATGGATACAAATATTGAACAAAGTATCTGTCTCAAATTTTGCATTGCAAATGGTATTTCGTGTGCCGAATCGCTGAAAATGTTACAGAGGGCTTACGGTGAATCGACTTTATCAAAAACACGTGCATATGAGTGGTACTGTGCATTCAAAAGTGGTCGAGATGCGGTGGAAGATTTGCCTCGCTCTGGTCGGCCATCAACGGTTTCAACTGAACTGATCATCGCTAAGTTGAAGAAAATCCTGTCTGAAAGAGATTGCCGCTGAACTTTCTGTGTCTCAAGAATCGATTCGTACCATTTTTAACGATTGTTTGGGCATGACACGCGTTGCAGCTCGGTTTGTTCCGAAAGACTTGAATTTTCTACAAAAACTCAATCGCGTAAGGATTGCTGAAGACATGCTAGAACGAGCCAGTTCCGACCCCACATCCATGAAACGAATTGTAACTGGTGACGAGACGTGGGTTTACGAGTTTGACACTCAAACCAGTCAACAAGCTTCCGAATGGCGCCTTCCAACTGAACCGAAACCTAAAAGGGCACGTCAAACTCGATCAAAACTGAAGGTCATGTAGACAGTTTTTTTCGATTATCGCGGTGTCGTACATTCAAGAGTTCTTGCCAGAATGTCAGACGGTAAATAAAGACTATTATCTGAGCCTTCTGCTGCGTTTGAGAAAACAAATATGTCGAAAAAGGCCAGATTTGTGGAACGACAACTGATGGATTCTGCACTACGATAACGGACCAACTCACAAGGATATTATTGTGAACGAATTTCTGGCCCAAAAACTCAACAAATTTCATCGAACAACCACCGTATTCACCTGATCTGGCTCCTGTTGATTTCTTTCTCTTTCCAAAACTCAAGTTACCACTTTGAGGCACTTGTTTACAGTCGATAGAAGACATAAAGGAAAATTCGCTGCGACAATTGACATTGCTTCCTAAAAGTGCCTACAAAAAATGTTTTTATGAATGGATTATTCGTTGGCTTAAATGTATAATTTTAGAAGCGGTCTACTTTGAAGGCGATAAAATAAAATTGGATGAATAATTCATTTGTTATGTTTATTGGCAAATTCCCGGAACTTTCTTGACACACTAGTATATATATATATATTCCACTTCTTTTTCGTCATAATTTTCCAATGCACCTGAGTACTCAAAATGCGGCATGTGGTGCAGGTTTCAATAGTTTTTTTTTCTACCCATATTAGATTTCTGGAGTTGTCTCCTTAGCGCGGTGGTAGCGCAGCTGCTTACCAAGCGGGAGACCTGGGTTCGAACCCCAGTACCGGCTTGGGGATTTTTACCCTACTGGGAGACCTGGCCCGGGGTGCATTCAGCCACGTAAGGTCTCTGGGGAGCCAATTGAGAAGCTAATTGATTGAATGAATAAGTGTATTTATTAACATAGCAATATCATACATAGCGGATCCAGGTCATGAGAACCGCATTAACCGGCCGGGGGGCTCGAGGCGCTGACCTCGTCTCTCTCCAATACTGCATCCCATCCATGACGTCTGTAGTGGACCGAGATGGGGGACGCAGCGGCCGGGCGGTAGGCCAAGGTTCCCCGTGAGCTGTCGTGCCATGGAGTTATTAAATTTCTGGTGGATGAAGCGACGTCTGGGCTGATTTTCTTCGGGTTCTCCGGTTTTCCCGCCATTCATTTCACCAATTGCTCCATAATCATGTATCCTTTCAACATTTCACCGCCACTTCATATAATTTACTTGCTCACCTTCATACCAGATTATCCATCCTGCATTCTCTCTTATCAGTGCATCTGTCCCTAAACAGGCGTCTGACCTCATGTGCCGGCTTGTAAGTCCTATATACAAGGATGTTAAACAGAAAGAAAGAAAGAAAATATTAATAAATGTAGGTGGGAAGAAAGGAAGGGAAGAAGGAGGTAAGGAAACAAATCTGACGTGTTCCATTCACAGGACTTTCTCTACTTCTGTGTAACAAATTATTGTTAGTAAGCTTATTCTTCTTTTTATTTCAAGCTAATCGAGAAAAAAAAATAACAGAAATAGTCTTATTACTTGCTTCCTTGTAAGTAGAAGGGAAATATGAGAGTATCATAGGTTAATGTGAAGTCAAAAGCTGGTTACTATGTGACTGAAGTTTCTTTGTTTGTATGGGCACGAGTTGACAAATTCCTGTATGAGAAAAGTACAAGTTTTTCAAAGCTGAAACCAAAAACAAGCAATATCTCAAAAATGATCAACTCCTCGAAAAAAAATTGACATAAATTTTGTGTTTTAATGTGCTCTATATATTTTGTGTGGCAAGTTTTTGTCCATTTCTTATGGTTTAGCAGCTATGCAAAATTGATCCAGAATAAAGTAGTCTTCAGAGGCTATTCCCAGAGAATTCAAGAAATACATTTTATTTGTGAGGTAAATATCTTTAATATACGATATTTTAATCAAAATCGTTAGAGCTATTTTTGAGAAAATCAAAATTTTCGAAAAAAGTTTCATGTAAAGGGTAGTTGGGTTGGGGGATTTTCTTGAAAACCTTCGTGTCGCATCCTTGGCAAGTTTGGTATTTAATGGACCCAAAACATGTATTTCCGGTGAAATCTCGGTATCGAATTTTTAGGTGCAATACAATACCTTCTCTATACACTATGTACATAGTACGTGTAGAGAAAGTAAAAAGAAGACTTTGACAAGAAATCCTCAACACCACAATTAAAGAAAGACTGTCTGTGAAGTGATTTAATGACAACATTTGATTCGGTGTGTACCTCCTTTGTCTAATTCTCATTGTCAGCTCAGTAAGCTTTCACTATCAATATTGAATTTACAAAATCACTCCAGCATTGTGTAGCAAGAAGAATAATCTTTTGTAAGAAGTTTGTTTGCAGAACACGTAGAGAAAGTTATGTGAGTGGAACACATCAGATTTTTATTAGTATATAATATTGGTCTGTGTATTAAATTACGTGAATTCATAGTGAAGGGTTTCAAGTCCAAATTATAAATGCACTCATTTCGTTCTGCTGAAAACATAATGTTTAATATCCTTGTAGGGTTTATACTGTAAGCAGTGAAGGAATATTACATCAAATTTATGATGGCGTGATTTCATATGGCGTCTTAAGGTGGGCGTATTCGCGTCTAACGGTGTCTTGTTAGGTTGCGCTTCTGGACACAAATTTATGTTTTAGGTAAATTAACAGCAGCACAACGAAAAGGTCTCTAGTGTGTTTTAGTCTAGCGTGTTTATCATGACTTAAAGCCTCCCCAGCGGTCTCCCAGAGACGGTTACCAACGTGCATCATCAACAAGAAAATACATCTTCGCTCCTATAAGCATTTCCAACCCCTGCACATCATGAGGGAAACATATTACTTTCTCTACACGTACTATGTACATAGTTTATAGACAGAATGTATTGTATTGCACCCAAAAATTTGATACCGAGATTTCACCGGAAAGATATGTTTTGAGATCTTCTGCATTCAAAAATCATATGTGTTCCATTCATATGAAAATATCTACATCTTTGTAACAAATTATTGTTAATAGTCTTATTCTCCCATCTACTTCATGCTAATTGAGTTAAACATTACCAGAAATTGAATAGGTAGAATCAGACTGAAAAATTCAATGCCATAGCCGGGATTTCAACCACGGATCTCCCAATCTCTAGCCAGTTGCTCTGCCACTGAGGTACCAGGGCAACATTGTAAGTCGCCGTTGGGGTTGTCATCTCAAAATAATTTGGAATCACCTTGTGGTTTACCGGGAAACATGCGAGTCAGTTGAAGAATTCAATTCCTTGTCGGCATTTTGCCATGGTAGCTCAGTGACAGAGTCGGCTAGAGATCGGGAGATCAGTGGTTTAAATCCCGGCTATGGCATTGAATCTTTACTTGCTTTATACGCACTATGTACATGGTGTATAGAGAAGGTACCCAAAAATTCGATACCGAGATTTCACCGCAAATATATGTTTTAGGGTCCCCAATATCCAAAAAAAGCATTTTCATAAAAGGGTCCTGTGTGTGTGTGTGTGTGTGTGTGTGTGTGTCCGTGTGTCTGTGAACACGATAACTCAAAAACGAAAGGTTGGTAAAATACCAAACTTGGTATTTAAGCTTAATATCTTCCAGGGATACGACACGAGGATTTTGAGAAAAATCCTCCCACCCCCAACTACCCTTTGCATGCAAATTTTTTCGAAAATGTTTATTTTCTCAAAAATGGCTGTAACGATTTCGTATATTAGACATTTACCTGACAAATAAAATGTATATTTTGAATTTTCTGGGAATAGCCTCTGCAGAGTAGTTAATTCTGGACGAATTTTACTGAGTTTTGAGTAACTGCTAAACCGTAAGAGATGGACAAACACTTACTACACAACAAATGTAGAGCACATTAAAACACACAATTTATGTTACATAAATTTTTTTCGTGGAGTTCGTCGTTTTTGAGACATTCCTTATTTTTGGTTTCTGCTATGAAAAACGTATACTTTTCTCATACAGGAACTTGTCAACTCCTATCCATATAAACAAAGGAACTTCATTGACATAGCAACCAGCTTTTGACTACATTTTAACCTATGGTAGTCCCTTATTTCGCTTCTACTTACAAGTAGAAGTAAAATAAGGCTATTTTTAATATTTTTTATGATTAAAGTAAATAGAATTATATGCTTTTTAAGAATAATATGTTGCAGGGATATAGAGAAAGTCATGTGAATGGTACACATCAGATTTTTTTCAGTGTGACTCTACCTATCCAACTCCTGTCCTACACATGGCTTGTGTGAAAAACAATTAAAACCATTACCAGAAATTGTTGTATTTCTTAGTTCCTTATAAGTAGGAGGGAAATAGGGAATTCGCTAAGATAAACCGACAGTCACATGTTTTAAAATGTGGTTGCAATGAGATTAAAACCCGTTTCTTTGCGTGCCCAGAGTTGACAAGTATCCGTATAATAAGGAAAATTTTGAATGTATTAAGGATATTTATATAATAAGTAAAATGTGCATCTTGAATATTTTGGGAATAGCTATTGAGGACATCTTCATTCTGGATAAATTTTGTGTAACTAATAACGCGTGATAGAAATATACTGCACACAAAAAATAGAACTCGCTTAAACATATAACTTATGACATACTAGTCTTTTTCGTGGGGTTGAGGATTTTTGAGATATTCCTTGTTATTGGCTTCAGTTTTAAAATACTTATTCTCTTACGGTAATTTGTAAACTCCTGACAATACAAAGAAATGGGTTATAACCAAATGTCAACCAGATTTTAAACAATCTGATGTGTTACACTCACATGACTCTCTAACTGTTCTACAAACTTCTTACATAAGATTATTCTTCTTTCTGCACCTTGCTAATCGAGGTACTCATTAGCACAATGTTATTATTACTTTGTTCCTTATAAGTAGAAAGAAAATAAGGGAATACACTAGGCTAAATCGATATTCAAATGTTTTAAAAGCTGTCCTTATGCGATTGTGATTACAAATCGCTTCTTTTCTTGGCCAGGAGTAGAACAAAAGAAAAACGGACATTCCCGTCTGAGAAAAGTATAAATACTTCACAACTGAAACTAATAACAATGAATACCACGAAAATAGTAAGCTCCACGAAAAAAAGTGTATATGACATAGCTTGTGTATTTTAACAAGACCTACATAATGTATATAGTAAGTTTTTATTTATCTCTTACGGTTTACTAGTTATGCCAAATTAAGCAAAATTCGTCCAGAATAAATAGGTCTTTAGAAGCTATTACCAGAAAATTCAAGATATACATTTTATTTTTCAGGTAAATATGTTTAATATGCGATATTTTAAACAAAATCGTTAGAGCCATTTTTAAGAAAATCAAAATTTTCGAAAAAAGTTCCATGTAAACGGTAGTTTGGGGTGGGGATTTTCCTCAAAATCTTCCTGTCGCATCCCTGGAGGATACTGAACTTAAATACAAAGTTTGGTATTTTAGCTACTTTTCGTTTTTGAGTTATCGTGTTTACAGACACACGACACGGTCACACACACGGACCTTTTTCTGAAAATAACTTTTTATGGATACAGGGGGGTCCTAAAACATGTATTTTCGGTGAAATCTCTGCATCGAATTTTTGGGTGGAATACAATACTTCTCTACCCCTATGTACATTGTACATACGGGGCTAGAGAAAGTAAAAATTTGATTGTTGCTTTAACCTAGTGCGTTCGCTTATTTTATTTATATTTATAAGATACAAGTAATAAGACCATTTCAGCAAATGTTTATCTCGATTAGCATGAAGTAGATAGAAGAAGCTTTTCAACAATAATTTGTTACAGATATGTAGAGAGAGTAATATGAATGTAACACAGTACATAGTGCATAGAGAAGGCATTGTATTGCACTCAAAATTTCGATAACGAGATTTTGCAGGAACTACGTGTTTTGGGAACCCTTGAGTACAAAAAAAAGCACTTGTGTGCGTGTATATGTGTCAGTCTACCTGTGGGCCGCAGAGCTCAAAAACGAAAAGTCTGTTAAGTACTAAACTTGATATTAAGTTTAGTATTTTTTCCAAGGATGCGAAGATTTAAAAAAAAAAAAAAAATCCACAACTACACTTTACATGGAAAAAATTTGAACTTTTTTTATTTTCACAAAAAATGTAGTATTTTTTTTATTAAAATCGCTTTTATCTAATATAATTCCATGACAAATAAAATGTATACCTTGAATTATATGGCAATAGCCTCTGGACGATTTTTCTGAAGTTTGCGTAAATGCTAAACCGTACCTCACATAAAATGTAGATCTCCTTAAAACACACAATTTGTCATATGCAGTTTTTCGTGAAGTTGGCGGTTTCCAAGATATTCGTTGTTATAGGCTACATTCAAAATGAGATGCAAGCGGAGTTGTTACTGAATTCATAGGCAATGCACAGAGAAAAGAAGCAGAATTGTCTCTTTGCATGCAACACAAGGATAAAGTTTGGAGTTGGCAAACTCTTGTGTTGCATTACGTGTTTCTGTGTGAATGCTTACATTCAATAATATGATTCCAAAATCTTGCGCTTACGTTGCGACTGCTCTTGTATTTCATTGTGAATGTGGCATTATACTTTTCTCACACGGTAAATAGTCAACTCCTGGCCACGCAAAGAAACGGATTTCAATCCCATAGTAACCAAATTATATAACATTTGACTGTCGGTTTAGCCTAGTGTATTCCCTTATTTCCCTTCTGCTTAAAGGAACTAAGTAATACAAACATTTCTGCCAATCTTTTAATCGATTACCATGAAGTAGAAGGGAGAATAGGCTTATTAACAATAATTTATTACAGAGATGTATAGAAAGACCTGTGAATGGAACACAACTAATTTTTGCTTTCTCTACACTTACTATATACATGGTGTATAGAGAAGGTATTGCACTCCACCAAAAAAGTCGATACCGAGATTTCACCGGAAATATATGCTTTAGGATCCCTTGTAACCAAAAAAACTATTTTCAGAAAAAGGTCCGTGTGTAGGTGTGTCCGTGTGCCTGCAAACGCGATAACTCAAAAACGAAAAGTCGGTAAAATACCAAACTTGGTATTTTAAGGTTATTATCTTCCAGGGATGCGACAAGAACATTTTGAGAAAAATCCCCCCCCAACTACCCCTTACATGGCACCTTTATTCGAACATTTTTATTTTCTCAAAAATGATTGTATCAATTTTGATTAAAATATCGTATATTACAGATATTTACCTGGCCAATAAAATGTATATCTTAAATTTTCAGGGAAAAGCCTCTAAAGACTACTTTATTTTTGGTGAATTTTACGAAATGTAGCATAACTGCCAAACCGTAAGAAATGGACAAGAACTTATCACATAAAAATGTAGAGCACATTAGAACACACAATTTATATTGTATACATTTATCGTGGAGTTGATCGTTTTCGAGATATTCCTGTTTTTGATTTCAGCTTTCAAAAACTTAACTTTTCTCATGCAGGAATTTGTCAACTCCTGTCCATGCATATAAAAGAACTTGTCACATAGCAACCAGCTTTTAACTATCACTTTAACCTATGGTACTCCCTTATTGCGCTTCTACTTACAAGGAAGCAAGTAAACAGACTATTTGTGCTAATTTTTTGTCGATTAGCACGAAATAAATAGAAGCGGATGTTAATTTTAACAATAATTTATTGCAGAGATGTAGAGAAAGTGATGTGAATGGAAGACATAAGATTTTTATAATAGAATTAAATAAGGATTTAAGAAGTATTGAACTTTTCTGGGTTTGAGCCATGGCTTTGAGATCTATTCAAATGAGTCACCTAGACTACCTGCATCTCTCAGGTCGCTGCATATGACAAGACTAAAGGTGTACGGCTCAGTGACACCAACTGTTGGTTTATTGATAATTCTTTGGAAAATGCAACACTTAATTACAAACACAAAGGATTAATTATCCGCAACGTCACAAGCGCAACTGTTTTGTAGATTACACGTTTGGATACGTCATGTCCAATAGTGTATAATTCCGTACCTCATCAGCTAAAATTGAACTGCTACTTCCTTCTATGGCAATGACTGTTAGATCATGGAATTAATTTTTCAGAAGGTTATCTTTGATGTACACTTCAAAGCCGTTTAGAATGTAACAAAGTATACTTCTGTAGGAGAGAAGAAGAATTTTAAGCCCTCCTGGGTAATGTGGTGTCTGCCTCATATTCAAAAGGTCGCGAGTTCGAATCTCGCTTAGGGTGAGTTACCCGGATAAGGTTTTTTTTTATCCTGAGAAGATGAATGTCGAGTAACTTTAAGCTCCATGGACCCCGAGATCATTTGAGTATCATTTCATTAATTTCATTCATCGTCCGGTATAACAAAACCAGGTTAAAATATGTAAAACTACAAAAAAAAATAAACAAATAAATGTATACATCGGAGGATGGATGGATATTTACTTCACTTCAATTATTACATCGTTTAATTGACACCTACAATTCTGTAATTCTTAAATTGTATCGCTACACTTTACCTTTTACATCTCGTTTTCTCACTTCACTGAGTTGGTGCATTTCTGAAGACCCATAACATCCAGCACCATGGTTACCCTTTCACCAATTCCATTTCGTCACATTCCATATTTCTAGTGTCTACATCTTACTCAACTCAAATATTTTCCTATTCCTTTTAAAAAAAAATTGTAGCGTTTCATTTATCATCTAAGATCATATCGGAGGCTTTGCATTAGGTTCTTTTCATTGGGTTTAAATCGTTTTATTTTCCTTAAAACACACACACCCTCACTGTCACATACAAACTTGCAGACTCTGTGGGGGATAGGGATTAATTCTGGTTAAAGAAAAATTCCCCGACCCAGCCGGTAAATCGAACCTGGAACCTCGGGATGAGAAGTCAGCTCACTGACCACTCGATCATGTATGCACGCCGGTACCGGGAATTGAACGTAGGTCTCCCGCTTGGCCAGCACAGGCGCTACCAACCGCGTTAAGGAGACGACCATCCTAGGCAAATACTGAACTTAAATAACTATGCTACCCACACACATACACACACACACCACAGACATTTTTCTAAAAATGTTTTTTCGATTAAAATGCATACTATCAATTACATATCAGATTTCTCTAAATAGATTCTAGTTCCGCAAAATTCTTAAAGTTTAAAGAACATAATTTGTCTCAAAACATGTATTTCTGGTGTTATCTTGGTGTCGAATTTTTGGGTGGAATACAATACCTTCTCTATCTAATGTATATGTTATTTATACCAGAGCCATTTTTTTCAACTTCCTTGGTTTGAAAGTGCTGCCCTCCTAGTTCAGGAAAAAGGTGAGTCACTGGGTGCCAGGTCAGGACTGAACGGTGGATGATCGAAAATGTCCCATTGAAATTGTTCAAGAAGCCAATAGATTGTGCAAGCAGTGTGTGGATGAGCGTTGTCATGGATCAACACAATTCCTGAAGTCAGCATTTCTCTTAGTTTAATTTGAATGGCTCTCCGCAAACGTCGTAAAATACAAAGATCTTCAAAACAACGTAAATGCTCATTTGAAATCATTGGCGGCAATATTTTTTGAAGCGGGAATTGCAAAGCTTGTGCACAGATACGATAAATGCCTCAATGTTTTCGGTGATTATGTTGAAAAGTTACCAGAAGTGTACAAAACTTTTGGTTATAAAATAACTGTATTCTATGAACTTGTCTTTTATTTGTAGAATATAGGAGTTTGGGGAAAAAACGTACATGCTAAAGAATGGTTCAATAGAGAACCAGGAAACAAAATATTTGCCTTTTACAGTAAGTTTTACACAGTACATGAAGTATATGAAGTTTGAGACACTGAATCGGTTCCAGCTTATGGATCGGGATTTTGGAGGAAAGTTGCAAGAAGTTGAGGCTGCTATGAAGATTACAGGCATGAAAGCGCTAGAGTCAAGGATATGAAGCAGGATTAAATTTACGAGGTGCTGGTTATAAGAAAACTTTGCGAAATAAGAAAAGGGAACAGGATAATGTCTTTGTGGGTGTAAGAGAAATTTATATCTGATGGCAGGAAATGTTCTACCAGGTACCGGTAGAATTACCGCGGAAGAAAAGAATAAATGGAACTTTTCTTGTAGCTCGTATTTGTGATTGTCCCATAAACTGTAGTGCGAGAGCGCACGAAAAGACTTCGGTTCTATTTACTATGCCATGCATTTGGTTCTCACTACACCGTCTTCTGAAGTTTTAACAGCTTTCGCCAGATGTACTTGTCACGTTTCAGGGGTTGGACGGCAACCCTGTAATTGTTTTACAAGGATGTACAAACTGACGACGTACAACAAGTTAATATATTGATGGCAGAAAGGATTTAAGTGCAGAAACGGCTTAAGTGCAGAAGAACTTCTTTTGGAAGAACTGTAAGTACTGTTCAGCCGCTTCTGGGCATGATAAAATAATTTTATCTACTCCCGTTTCAAAATCAGGTCATTAGTTGATACTTTTCTATTGCAAAAGCTTATGTTTATATTTCCTATAATGTAAATAACACGTCATTATGTTTTTCCTTTCTCTAAACGTACTATGTACCTAGTGTATAGAGACGGTATTGTATTGCACCCAAAATTTGATACCCAGATTTCACCGGAAATACATATTTTGGTCCTTCTGAATCCAAAAAACCATTTTTGGCCCGTGTGCATGTGTGTGTGTGTGTGTGTGTGTGTGTGTGGACAGCAGAACTCAAAAACGAAAAGTCAATAAAATACCATACTTGGTATTTAAGTTTAGTATCTTACAAGGATGCGACACGAAGATTTTCAAGAAATTCTCCCGCACTCCAAACTACCCTTTACATGGAAAAAAATTCGAAAATTTTGATTTTCTCAAAAATTCCTTTAAGGAGTTTGATTAAAATCTCTTATATTTAAGATACTTACCTTACAAATAAAATGTACATCTTGAATTTTCTGGGAATAGCCTCTAAAGACCTCTTTATTCTGGATGGTAACTGGTAAACCGTAAGAGATAGACAAAACCTTACTCGACAAAACATTTAGACCGCGATAAAACACACAATTTAGGTCATTTTCTTTTTTATTGTGGAGTTATTCTTTAGTGAGGTATTCCACTGCTTTGACTGTGATTTACTTTCTGGAGTGTAGTGATGTATCCAAGTTTCATTCAGGGTTATAAACCGTCTCAAAAATTCACTGGGAGAGTGTAGTGCTCCACATTCTTAACAGAAACAGTTTTTCTTTGTAGCTTTTGATCAGATGTCAACAAACGCAACACCCATCTTGCATAGACTTTGTGAAAGCCCAAAACACTACTTAAAATATTACTGAACGTTCTTTTGATATGCTTACGGCCTCTGCTAACTCAAACAACTTTAATCTGTGATCTTCCAGTACTAAAGGATGCATTTTTTCAATGATCTCTGGAGTTGTCACTTCTACCAGGGCGTCCAGAGCGAGGCTCATCACTAGTGCTCGTACGTCCCATTTTAAACTCTGCAACCCACCTTTTAATCATTGAATATGAAGGGGCAGAGTCTTTCAATGTACTGTCCATTTTCTCCTTGATTTCTTTAGGCGTTAAGCCTTTCAAATGCAAGTATTTAATCACTGCTCGTTTTTCCAAATCCTCCATTTTCGTGAAAACTCTAAAAGTTGTCTTGTTTAAAATATTGTAATTCGAAATTGGCTATTGACCTGTAACTATAGATACAAGCTAATCTAGAGTTAAACTATACGATGCTGTCATCTAACTGGCCTAGTGGCGTGAGGGCCACTGGGTGAGGCCCGGGACTTATCAGCCGACCTATGTATTGTTGTAATTAGATACTTATAACATCCTATGTAATTCATTTATAACCCTCTGTAATAAATTATTGTTATGTTACTTTAAAACTGAAACCAATAACAAGGAATATCTCGACAATAGTCAACTCCACTAGAAAGGTGTATATCACATTAATTGTGTATTTTAACGAGTTGTGAACAACTCCTCTAAAATGAAGAGATCTTCACAGGCTATTCCCTGATAATTCAAAATAAAAATTGTATTTGTTATATAAATACGATTAATATGTGTTATTTTGATTAAAATTGTAACAGCCATTTTTAAGGAAAACAAAATTTTAAAAAAATTAGATGTATTGTATAGTTTGGTATGGAGGGAATTTTCTCGAAAATCTCCGTGTCGCATCTTGGTAGATGGTAAACTTACATATCAAATTTGGTATCTAACGGTTCTTTCGTTTTTGAGCTATGTTGTCCACAGTTACATATATACACAGGTACATAGACTGCCGTTTTTCTAAAAATCTTTTTATATTCATCGGTCCTCGGAATATGTATTTCGCGTGAAATCTCAGTATCAAAATTTTCGGTGGAATATAATATTTTTCTATATACTGTGTACATACGGGGTGATTTATATAGATCTGACACATTTCTATCTATAATTGTTTCAAAACGTGTTATGCTAGCGACAACTTATTATACCTAAATTGCAGAGGAATTTTGGGAGATTATTTACCTCTATAGCAAATATTGAAAATGTCCTCCATCCAGCATAAGCCACAACTCAACACGTCGTTCCATGTTACTGGCCACTCATTGGAGGACACTGTTGTCAATAGCTTGAATCTCCTTTGTGATGTGCTTCAGATCGTCCAATGTCTGAGGACGTGTAGCGAAAACCCCTGTCTTTTAAGTAACCCCATAGAAAGAAGTCCGGCGATGTCAAATCCGGAGATCTCGGTGGCCACAGATTCCTGGAAATTATCCGGTCGTCAAAAAAACTTGCAATTAGGTTCATGGATTTATTTTGTGTGTGGCATGTAGCGCCATCTTCCTGAAAATATCCTTGAATCAGTTCTACATCGTACTGCATTTTCACGTTGACTACAAGAACAAAATGTCGAAACAGCTGCCAAAAATGCAATTAGGAATAAAATATAAACACCTGTGCATCTAGTGACAAGGAATCAAAACTCCAGAAGATTCTGCTTAATTTGGTGCTAAAATTGGGTCATTGAATGAATTTCCATGTGTCAGTTCTATATAAGTGTAGTATAAGTGTAAAAGAAGTAAAAACGTGTGTACAGAACTGGGTACAGAACAAATATATGTCTAAAGTGAATTTCTTAATTAGATATTATATTCATATGATTATCCCTACCCAATATTCTTTACTAGAGCTTATGTCGTAATTTCAAACCTTTCCTTGTTTTGTTTTATTACATTTGTACTGCAATTAAGTGTTAACAAACTGTTTGTAATGAGACCCAGATAAATAAATTACACTAACTGCAAGAAATAGTAAAGCAGCAGTATATTTGGAGCATGAAACTGGATTCAGCACAGAATTCCCTAGAGCTATTTTCGGTGCGATTCTCTTTACAAATGCCGATTGAATAGCCAGTGCGTTAACTCTCATTCAATCTCGAATCCCCATCACTGTAAAAATAGGGAGAATGCCCACCGCCAACGCTGTTTAAAATGCTTCCGCTGCCGCTCCAACTGAAATTGCTCTACCGCGTCCTGTGGGCTCTAGCACAAAGGGTAGACTAGGATTTTCAGAGTGTCATTCCCAAGGGAATATTTAGTTGGCACTTCCCTGCACGGCACAGCCAACATTTCAGCAGCAAGAGCAAAAATCACACAAACCAATACTTCTAGATGCAAAAGCTATGCGCCCGCCTGGGTAGAGTGGAGGTAGCGTGTCTGCCTCACATTCAACAGGTCGTGAGTTCGAATCTCGCCTAGGGCGAGTTATCTGGATAAGGGATTTCTCGGGGTTTTCCCTTATCCTGAGAAGATGAATGTCGAATAACTTTAAGCTCCATGGACCCCGAGATCATTTGAGCATCATTTCACCAATTTTATTCATTGTCCGACATTAAAACTTAGAAAAAAAAAAAAAGAAAAAAAAACTATGCGTGCGTTTGGAAGTGGGAAGGTCATCTAAACTGCAAGTCATATATATAATCAAGAAACTATTAGATGCATTTGAAGTAGGTAGATTAGGAGTAACCGTCATTAAACGCTATATATACAGGGTGTTAATGAACTATACCAAAATATGTTCACAGAATATGTAGATTACTTAAATAAGTAATTTGAGATAGGAGACTTATGGCCTGTTTATTGAAATTTCGAAGTAACGACTATAAGTTACTGAAATGCCAGTACGCCACTGGCTAATTTATCAACCGTTCGAAAGCATAACACGAAAATCGAAGAGATATATTAGAGCGTACCTCTCTAGCGTAGTGGTTATGAAACTGGCTTTCAAGTGAAAGATAGTTTCCGAGTTCGTTCACGTATCGCGGCACTTCGTCTAGAATGAAAATAATAATAAAAAACATTTATTCTATGACAGGAAACGAACTCAAGACCTTTGGAATAGCAGCTTCCCGCGTTTCACAATAAGCCACCTGAGCAGCTGAAAAAACGCCTCCAGAGTAGGCTACATAAATCAAGAACGTAGTTAATGAATGCTCAGTGTCGCACTGTCAAGTGATTAGTTCGAGATTAGATTACAGATTTTTGCGACATTAAATCTAGTAACGAGCTGCTAAAAATCGATATTTCTATACTCAGGCAACAATTTCTAAGCCATTTTTTCAATCTGCTTTGCTTTAACACCGACTTATCAGCACCTGATACCCACAAGTTTAATGCTATGTAGTTGCGTTATGTTTATCCGGAGACCATGCATCGCCAATCTCAAACTACTTATATCAGTCACTTGCACAATCTCGCAAATTATTTCGGTGTAGTTCATTAAAACCCAGTATGGTAGCTAGAGGAAATTAAAATGATTACAAAAAATTATGTGCTATGTTTCATTATCACATCATCATTTCTTATCACCACTCCTTTTTGCTGGATATTCTCTTCCATAAGATATTATTATTATTATTATTATTATTATTATTATTATTATTATTATTGAATGCGTGGATCTACTTACATTTACACAATAGGACTACAGAATGAATAAAATAGTATTAATTTAATTGGTTTATTTTCACACAAGCCGTGTGTAGGACAGGAGTTAGATAGGTAGAGTCGGACTGAAAAATTCAATGTCATAGCCGGGATTTGAGCCACGGATCTTCCGGTATCTAGCCGATTGCTCTACCACCGAGCTACCATGGCAACATGCCGGCATATCATTAAAATTCTCGACTGACTCGTATGTTTTCCAGCAAACCATAAGGTGATCTCAAATTATGGCGACTTACAATGGCGATATACAATGTCGTAAAGTATTTTTAAGGAGTCATAGTGCAGTCAACTATTATAGTAAAATAGTTTTGATTTAATTATTTTTTTCCTCACCTATCCAGAATGAATCAAAGTATTTAATGAGCAGAAAGAAATTTCATTCCACTGTTTATTCATTTGCATTAAGTTGATTCAATGTTACTTGCTGCAATTGCCTTGAAAGACTCATAAATTCTTTTCAATATGATTTTGGAATTCTTCTACAAAAAATGTTACTTGGCGCCACGCCGGATTATGTGTAAGAATATTTGTTTTGAAGATCTTCGTAGAGGAATGCTGACTTCAGGAATTGTGTTGATCCATGACAACGCTCGTCCACACACTGCTGGCACAACCCATCGGCTACTTGAACAATTTCATTGGCACATTTTCGATCATCCACCGTACAGTCCAGACCTAACACCCAGCGACTTTCATCTTTTCCCTGAACTGAAGACGTGGCTAGGATGGCAGCACTTTCAAAACAACAACAATGCTCCTTTTAAACCATTGGCGGCAACATTTTTTGAAGCGGAGGTACGATAAATGTCTCAATCTTTTCTCTGATTATGTTGAAAAGTAACCGTAACATAACTCCATGGCACGACAGCTCACGGGGAACCTTGGCCTACCGCCAGGCAGCTGTCTCCCCCATCTCGGTCCATTACAGACGTCATGGGTGTGGTGCAGAATTGGAGGGTGAGACGTGGTCAGCGCCTCGAGCCCCCCGGCCGGTTAATGCGGTTCTCATGACCTGGAGTCGCTACTTCTCAATCAAGTAGCTCCTCAGTTGGCCCCCCAGGGACCTTACGAGGCTGAGTGCACCCCGGGCCAGGTCTCCCAGCGGGGGACAAATCCCCACGTCGGTACTGGGGATCGAACCAGGACTCCCGCTTGGTGAGCAGCTGCGCTACCGCCGCGCTAAGGAGACGACCGAAAAGTAACCATAAGTGTACAAAACTTTTAGTAATAAAATAGTTGTTTTCTCTGAGCTTGTGTTTTACTTATAGCCTATCGGAGGTTGTAAAAAAGAAAGGCCCTCTTACATAAATACAAACGCTGAGTTTTATATATTAAGTTGAACACTGGCCATGTTCCCACCCTTCTGTGTCGAAGTCTGTCCTTGTTGAACAGGTTGAGACGCAAGTACGTATGTCAGCTTGCCTTGTCACATCCTTGATAATGACGTCTGCAGGAGAGTGATGAATCTCTGGGATTGCACACGTGAACTCTGACCTCGCTCGCCACAGGGCGGCGCTGGACGTGTTGGGAGTGATCAATCAACAACCAAACTCCATCTGCCTTTATTGTTATTGCACGGAGCAAGTTGCCAGCCCCTTCTTATGCCGCCGCTGTCAGAAGAAATGAAGGGAAGGGAAGGTTATTGCATTACCACGAGGTTGGCATCACTGCACTTGTCTTTGTTGATTAATGAGCCCGAGTAATACATTAAGCTCTGGAAGCTGCGCGCCTGGCTTTCTGCGATACAAGTGTGTGCATGCCTTGAGTCAATCCATTAAGCTATGCATCGTTTTTCCTCCCTGCTATTAAATGTTTTGCCCCACATTTCCGAAACATCTATAAGTGCGTTCTTTGCAGTTGTGATGACACTGTGATATTCCAGCCAATTATCAACATTAATAATTTAAATATTAATGTAATCTGGTTATAAAACAATCTGATGTGTTCCGTTCACATGACTTTCTCTACATCTCTGTAACAAATTATTGTTAAAAAACTTATTCTTTTATCTACTTCATGCTAATTGAGAACAAATTAGCAGAAATGCTCTTATTATTCGCCACCTTGTAAGAAGAAGCGAAAAAGTGAATACCATAGATTAAAGTGATAGTCAAAAGCTGGTTGCTATGTGACAAGTTCCTTTGTTTGTATGGATAGGAGTTGACAAATTCCTGTATGACAAAAGTAAAATCTTTCAAAGCTGAAACCAGAAACAAAGAATATCTCAAAATCGATCAACTCCACGAAAAAAAAATGTACATAACATAAATTGTGTGTTTTAACGTGCTCTATATTTCTGTGTGGTAAGCTTTTGTCCATCTCTTACGGTTTAACAGTTATGCAAAATTCCGTAAAATTCATTCAGAATAAAGTAATTTTCAGAGGTTATTCTAACAAAATTCAAGATATACATTTTATTTTTCGGGTAAATATTTTTAATATACGATAATTTAATCAAATTGAGAAAATCAATTTTTTTAAAAAGTTCCATGTAAAGGTAGTTGGGGGTGTGAGGATTTTCGTGAAAATCTTCGTGTCGTATCCTTAAAAGGTACCATACTTAAATACCAAGTTTGGTATTGAACGGCCTTTTCTTAAGCTGTCCACAGACATATTGCAGGACCCTCTGCTTATATAGGGTATTATTATGTATTTCCAGTGAAATCTTGTTATCGAATTTTTGGGTGGAATACAATACGTTCTCTATACACTATGTACACATTACGTGTAGAGAAAGTAATAAATAAACATCTCACAATTATTAAACGAACTATCCGAAGAGAAATAACCTCTAAAAGGGAATAGATTACAAATTATTTGTTGATAATTCTCATAATGTTAGTATTAATAAAAATATTGTTCACAATCTGAGTTAAACTGATATACCAATTAATTCCCTATCTTTGCTATATTTTAAATACACGTTTATTCATCCCAATATATCTTAAACCGACAATAAATCAAGAAAGAGCATCAACTCTAATCTCTAAATATCACTCCGAAAGAATTTATCGCTATCGTTTTATCTACACGTTCCACTCATAACTTTTGTTGGCTGCATATTCGCCTAGTCCCGTTCAATCATTGCTGTACGCTAATTGGTACCATGTTACCCTTAATTGCAACGTTGCCGGTTCAAACCCGACGAAGTGGGATGTTTTTTTTTTAAATGTAAAAATCCTCAGCCTGGCTTTATATGGAAGAAAAGCAAAGCTTGGATCCATGTAATGCTTACTTCCACGTCAAAGAATAACATATCATGAAAGAAAAATGTGTCAGCTAAATTCCGCAATTTTATGTTCGCGAGTTCGTAATTTTGTCCTATTGAGTCACTATTTGCGCATAGTGGCGAACTCGAGAACTAGAAATTTCGTTAGATGGAGCAAAACGCCGACATGGATGTCAGAACTTGAATTGAACCCTTACAATGTCTACATCATTATTTTAGTTTTGTGGAAGTGTTTGAAGCATTTTGTTCAATGTACGTTTGCAGCTTGTCATTTGCAGTTTTGCAGTTCTAGATTATTGTATTTTGAAATGGGTTGTTTAAGGATATTCGTTGGCCCAACTATTCGTGATTTAAAAGAGTTGCAGAACACAGCGGGGCTATTTAAAGTTAAAACACGTCAGTTCCCCACTTACCGGTTAAAAGTTGAAATTTCCCCGTCAAGTTCTACAACTCTTTCAACGCAAGGAAGCATATCTGCACATGTTAAATACGGAGAGTTGGGTCTCCTGGTTTCTTATTGCTTTGATTGATTTTGCATATTTCTTTTGTTTACAGCCCGTAGGAATATATCCACAAAAGTACGAATGGGCGGGAATTCAGGATGCTGGAGACTGCAGCTTGTGGGTGCGCGCCGCGACGCTCGAATTCGACGACGGTGAATGGGAATGTCAGGTGACGGCGTCGGACTTTACCACACAAGATGCCTTAACGTCAGCTCCAGTGCGACTGGTTGTTCGAGGTGAGTAAACACCTTCTCTCAAGTGAACAAAAAAGTGCTGAACTCATTGACGAATTTGCACAGTAGAAACTAGAAAGTCAATGTTCCAGTGGGAAGAAAACTCTAATGCTCTGAGTTATGATGAGTTTGTGAATGCTTTCTACCAGAAACAATTAAATAACTACGATTTACCTGTAATTTGTGGAAGTCAATCTCTATAAAACAAAATATTTCTGAAATACATAATTTATAATTTTTAAATTTAAATGACAATTTAATATATTTAATATATCTCCAACGTGTTCACAAAATTACGAAGGACGTCCAGAAAACAACGAACTATTTGGCATAAGTAAATAACAATGAAAGGTATCAACACAAGAGTTTATTTACAATATTACATACCTTACTGTATTTCTCCATAATTATTTCTAAAAGTTATTGCCTTGCCTTCAAAATATTTGTCATGTGGAAAGGTTCTGTAGCTATGTAAATAAAGTTTTTTGTTCACGTATTTGCTGATTATTTAGTCATGCCAAATCGATTCTTACCTTCTGGATGGAACTCGTATTACAATGGCTTACAACGTTTTTATAGTGAATCCCCCGATTTACCCCCTAAAACTCTGATTTCTTACAGCCTCATTTCTCATAATAAATTAAAACTTCTCTGGTATTCACACATTATAATAATCTTATTCTAATCATATTAGGGGACGTTTTTACTATCTCTTTGGTCCCACAGTTATTTAGTAACATAAAAGTATGTCGTTTGCAATAATGCATAGGATGTTAACATGTGCAATGATATAGAAGTCAGGCTAGAGAGTGTGAAATATTCCCTACTACTAGGTCACCAAGTTACTCTCTTTGGAAAACGCACATAGGCTGCGGCCATTGAGATAAGTAGCTTTCTGAGTTGTGAATTATACTATATAGTTGCAATGATTTTAATGTAAGTTAGCATAATTATATCTCTGAATAAATATTTAACATGTTTTGCTATAGCTCTCGTTTGTAACAAAGCAAATAAAATGAAACTTTTTACATGAGATGTTAACATATTTGACCTTGGGATCGAACAGATATCATAGTATTATATTCAGATTTTATTTGATTATATATTTTTTCATATAGAAAATTAGTAATTTTAAAGTGTTCTCAGACATTATTAATGAACAAATTACCGCCAAGAGACAACACAATTTTACTCTTAACATGAGCACAGACTTGTTTACCTTGCGACAGATCCAATTCGACTGATGCATGTGCGATAGCTATAACTCTATTCTGGTGGCAGGCGCGCCAAACCTCACCCAGGCCAATGACACTACTGGTCGATCTACAAACACATATATAGGCCCATATCAATAGATTTACTGGCATTAAAAGAACATCTGCCCCTTATTGGTGCTCAGATATGATCCTGGCAATTGAATAGGGTTGATAATAAGCAATGTTTGATTTTTGTCATCATTTTAATACTGTATTATAACATATACATACTCTGTAAAGTAAGAACTTATGTTTACTATATTTCAATCTCAAATAAGTGTCTGTAATCTCACTCTATTTAATCACTTTGAATTTGTATGGGTAGGTCAATTTAACTTTTTTCAATATGACTCCTAAGTATGATAATGTATATTCCTCAGCTCCTTATGCTTCCAATCTAAAAGAGTTCTTTGGCATACACGATGGTTGTCCAGAAAGTAAAGAACTATTTGGCGTAACTAAATAATAACGAGAGATATGAATACATAAATATATTTACAAAGTTACAATACCTTACTCTATTTCTGAACATAGTGATATTTTTGTCAACATATTTATAGTAACGTGGTATCAGTTTATCAATGTCAATGATATACTCTCGTATCATCAAACATCTGGTTCGGTTTTTGAACAAACAAATCCTCGGAAATTGGAAATGTATGGGCAAATAAGGTAGGTGTATGGTGATGCAATAAACAAGTCTTCAGTAACGAAATGCTGCATAATTTAACCAAAAAACAACCAGTGTGAAGAACGAATACCTTGTGAGGTGTCATCACTTATTACGAGAGTCACCATTTATATTTTGAGCCTTGACAATGCTGATTATCTGGTATGTCCACTGGAAAGCTATTGACTATCACTTCAACCTATGCTACTCCCTTATTTCGCTTCTATTTACAAGGAAGCAAGTAATAAGACTATTTCTGTTAATGTTTTCTCGATTAGTGTGAAGTAAATAGAAGGTTTTTAACATTCATTTGTTGCAGAGATGTAGAAAAATTCATGTGAATGGAACGCATCAGATTTTTATTTAATATTGCCAAATCACTCTTTCCTTTCTGGTCGGCCTTAGTTATACAATTGAGTAAATATGTATTTCATAATTATTACCATCAGCTAGACGTTTAGCTTTTTACCGACTGAAACAGCAGCGAGCTTTAGAAGTGCAGTCCAACGTTAAGGAAAAAATTTCACTTTTAAGAGAGTTATTTTGTAGAAGTTTGCGGATGAATGAATAAGAAATATTTTTAATACGCAGCAACTATTGTGAGTCCATATTTTCTCGCTGACATACTAAAGTGTTCTTCACATATTAAATTCCTCTGAAAGAAAAGGAGAAATGCGCAAACTAAAGTTGCATTTTTCGCATTGGTACTCTGTGAAAGACTGCAAGATTACATTTTCCTTTACTTGGATGCCACTATTCCAATCTCATTCCTTTTCTTTCTATTCTCTTTGCTTTTATCAAGTTTTAGGAACACGACTTCTGTCTTTTTTGTGTTCCATATAGCGGTCAACGGTTCTGGATTTCCGATTTCTTATTCCACCTTAGAAACAATAAAACTGAGTTTATTGTGAAAAATCTGGTGTGTTCTATTCACATGAATTTTTCTACATCTCTACAATAAATTGTTAGAAAGCTTATTCTTCCATTTACTTCATGCTAGTCATGTTACTGGCTTCCATGTAAGTAAAATAAAATAAGGCAGTACCATAGACTAAAGCGATAGTAAAAACCTGGTTGCTATGTGGCTGAAGTTCCTTTGTTTGTATGGACAGGAGTTGACAAATTCCTGTATGAGAAAAGTATAAGTTCTTCAAAGTTCTAAAAATGCTTTTTTCGGATACAGGGGGCTCCAAAACATATATTTCGGTGAAAGCTCGACATAAAATGTTTGAGTAGAATACAATACTTTCTCTATTCACTATGTACATTGTACATACGGCCTAGAGAAAGTATCTCCGAAGTGGAAAACAGATCCGCAGAACGTATTCTGTAAACCTGTTCCAAGCGATTGGCAGGAGACGGCTTATGAAGTGTTAAACGATACTGACAGCAGAAAAACTCTTGGCGACATGGACGAACACAATCTACCCATTGTGTATTCTGCTCAGAAATTGATACTTTTGAGTACTGAATTGCATTTTGTCGACAGGTTGCTGGCATCTGAACAGTGCTCGAGGGCTATACAACAAAACGGTGTCTGCCTCAGGCTCTTCCACGCCTGGAAAAACTCTTGTGCCTGGAATATCGCTTCCTGAATATATCCCTTCAACGCTGATTGGAAATGTTATACTGGATCATTAAAATACCTGTAGGAAATGTGTCAAAGAGGAATGGTTGGTTTGGCTTCATAAGACGGGAAAGATGGACATTGATAAACTCGGATTCATCTGCTATGTGCAGTCCTTTATTTCCCGGTTCAGACTAATGACTAACTCTGTTGTTCCATCTCCAAAATAACTTATTAGTTTAAATCCGCTGTATAAAAAACATGATGTGTTCCATTCACATGACTTTCTCTAGATCTCTGTAACAAATTATTGTTAAAAAGCTTATCTTTTATTTATTTCATGCTAATCGAGAAAAATTAGCAGAAATAGTCTTATTCCTTGCTTTATTGTAAGGAGACTCGAAATAAGGGAGTACCATAGGTTAAAGTGAAAGTCAAAAGCTGGTTGCTGTGTGACTGAAGTTCGTTTATTTGTATGGACAGAAGTTGACAAATTCCTGTATGAGAAAAATATGTTTTTCAAAATTGAAACAAAGAAAAAGGAATATCTCAAAAACGATCAACTCCACGAAAAAAAATGTATATAACATAAATTGTGTGTTTTAACGTGCTCTACATTTTTTGTCCCATAAGTTTTTGTCCATCTCTAATGGTTTAGTAGTTATGCAAAATTCATCCAGAATAAAGTAGTCTTCAGAGGCTACTCCCAGAAAATTCAAAATATAAATTTTATTTGTCAGGTAAATATCTTCAATATGTGATATTTTAATCAAATCCGTTAGAGCCGTTTTTTAGAAAATCAAAATTTTCGAAAAAAATTCAAGTAAAGGGTAGTTTGGGGTGGGGGGATTTTTCTCAAAATCTTTGTGTTGCATCCCTTGAAGATGCTAAACTTAAATACCAAGTTTGGTATTTTACCGACTTTTCGTTTTTGAGTTATCGTGTTCACAGACACAGGGACACACGGATACACTCACACGGACCTTTTTCTGAAAATACTTTTTTGGACACAGGGGACCATAAAACATATATTTCCGGTGTAATCTCGGTATCGAATTTTTGGGTGGCATGCAATACCTTCTCTATACACTATGTAGCGAAATTATTCTTCACTACACAGAACGATGTTTGCAGCATGTGTTGGTGTAAACGGCTTTAGAGTATATTTTTCGTTGCTTTTCCACAAGGAGTAGCAGAGCCGCTGCAAAGAGGATAAAGAAACGGTGCTTGGGGCATATGCAGATGTAAATTTAGCCATGCGTGCAAACCCTGCCCAAGCATATGCTGAAAACCCCTTAGGTGGGTTTAGAAGCACTGAAATCTGGGTCGGCAGTTTCCCTGGTCGTCATTTTGTGCAAATATCAACTCTGATTAGAGCTTTTGCTTTAATACTTTCTCTACACGTACTATGTAAATAGTGTATAGAGGAAGTATTGTATTCCACCCTAAAATTCGATACCAAGATTTCACCGGAAATGCATACCAGGATTTCAACGGAAATATAAGATTAGGGTTCCCTGTATCCAAAAATTGCAATTTTAGAAAAAGGTCCGTGTGTCTGTGATTACGATAACTTAAAAATGAAAAGTCGGTAAAATACCAAAATTGGTATTTAAGTTTAGTGTCTTCGAGGGATGCGACACGAAGGTTTTGAGAAAAATCCCCCCACCCCAAACTACCCTTTACATGGAACTTTTTTCCAAAATCTTGATTTTCTCAAAAATGGCTAACGATTTTGATTATTTTTTTATATTAAAGATATTTATATGACATATAAAATGTTTATTTGGAATTTTATAGAAATAGCCTCTAAAGACCTATTTATTCTGAATGAATTTTGCTGAAGTGTATCTAACTGTTAAACTGTAACAGATAGACCAAAAACATACTATACAAAAAAATGTAGATTACGTTAAAACACACAATTAAGTTTTCTCGTGGAATTGACCACTTATGTAGTATTCCTTGTTTTTTTGTAGCTTAACATCCTTTAAACTGATTGGTCACATCGGACGATTAATGAAATTAGTGTAATGATGCTAAAATGATAGCGAATGATCGAATTTTTGGGTGCATTACACTATTTGATCTATACATATCTACACAGTACGTATAGAGAAAGTAATTTCAATTAGTCGCTTGCTTTTTACACGGAATAGAAAGAATAAAATGAGTTTTTCAATTTTAATGTGCATTTTGTTTTGTTTGTAACAAATGACGTAACTCCAAACCGAGTTGTTTGTAGTACAGCTGTTGAACGAAGAAGCATATACCCATCAGGCAGTTCGGCTACCAGAGCATCTCCCACACATATAACCATTTCATGTTCCTCCAATCAGTCTATCGCGCGAAACAGATGAAGCGTGAGGTGCAAATGGGAGAATATCGAAATTGAAGAAGAGAATGAATGGTGTGTTTCGAAGCAGAATTGAGGTTGAACACAGAAGCTTCCAATTTCCTATAAAGAGTAACAAGGCCAAGGAGGAAGACTTGGAATGGTGAACAAAAAGGGATTATTGGGAAAAACAGAGAGGGAGGAACGGAGAGACGGGCAAATGGAATTAAAATCCGGGGCGGGAGAGGAAAGGAAGGTGACATTGAAACAAACGTGGACCTCATATCTCCCTCGCGTTTGTTTCACTTCATGCCGACATCTATCCCTTCCAAATGACTGCAAAGGCTTTGGAAATGCTTTATATACAAGCCATCCATTCTGCAACCGCAGAATCTGTACCGCAGAGATTAGCGCCTTTGCATTGATTTCCAGAACTGGTTTCCTGCCCGTTCGTTAATTCTGCCGCTCTCTACCCATCTACTTTCCCATTAAATTTCACGGAGCAGTGGATACACGAATAACGGATGCAATCAGCGTAATCGTTTTCTAGGATGGATGGTGCGAAAGTGGATCTCCTAACTTATAATTATTATCATTATGCTTTACCAGCTGAATTATCTGGCATTGCAAGTTCCATGTTCTGGCTTCAGTTACCAGAGGATATTGGTTTCAAAGCTCCAATATTAATACATTTCTTTCAGCACTCCTTTATTTTATTCAGGAAAATAAAAGACAACTTTACCGATCCTGCCTTATCCCTTAATTACATGGGGTTGCACATAAGCAACAAAGATGATTAATCAAAGGTTTATTATTTTTAGTCAATATTTCTTTTAATTTTGTATTACACTAACATTCAACAATGAAATTAGGCTAGTTATGAATCTCTTATATTGTAAAATTATTAGTATTACTTTCTCTACACGTACTATGTACACAGAGTATAGAGAAGGTATTGTATTGCACCCAAATATTCTATGCCGAGATTTCAAGGGAAATATAGTCTTGGGACCTCTTGAATCCATAAAAACATTTTTAGAAGAATGTCCGTGTGTGTCTATCTGCCAGTGGACAGCATAGCTAAAAAACGAAAACTTCGTTAAATTTCGAACGTGGCATTTAAGCTCAGTATCTTCCAAGGATACCACACGAAGATTTTCAAAAAATCCCCTTACCACAACTACCCTTTACATAGAGAAATCTGATGTGTTCCATTCACATGACTTTCTCTATATCTCTGCAACAAATTATTGTTAAAAAGCTTATGTTCTATTTACTTCATGCTAATTGAGAAAATATCAGCAGAAATAGCCGTTTACTTGCTTCCTAGTAAGTAGAAGCGAAATAAGGGAGTACTGTTGATCAAAGTAATGGTCAAAAGTTGGTTGCTATGTGACTGAAGTTCCTTTGTTTGTATAGACCTGAAATGTTAAATTCCTGTATGAGAAAATTATGTCTTTAAAGCTGAAACCAAAAAACAAGGAGAAACTCTAAAACGATCAACTCCACGAGAAAAATGTATATAAAATAGATTGTGTGTTTTAAGGTGCTCTACATTTTTTGTGTTGTAAGTTTTTGTCCATCTCTTACGATTTAGCAGTTATGCAAAATTCCGTAAAATTCTTCCAGAATAAAGGAATCTTCAGAGGCTATTCCCAGAAAATTCAAGATATACATTTTATTTGCCGTATAAATATCTTTAAAACACGACATTTTAATCAAAATCGATACAGCCATTTTTAAGAAAATCAAAATTTTCGAAAAAAGTTCCATGTGAAGGGTAGTTTGGGATGGGATGATTCTTCTCAAAATCTTCGTGTCGTATCCCTGGAAGATACTAATCTTAAATACCAAGTTTGGTATTTTAGCTAGTTTTCGCTTTTGAGTTATTATGTTCACAGACACACGGACACACACGGACCTTTTTCTGAAAATATTTTTTTTATACAGGGGGTCCTAAAACATGTATTTCCGGTGAAATCTCGGTATCGAATTTTTGGGTGGAATACAATACTTCTCTATCCCTATGTACATTGTATATATGGGGCTAGAGAAAGTAAAAATGGATGAGCAATAAAGCACGTATCGCACTTAAAATTACGGTTATTCAAGTCGCTTCATTTGTGGTTTACCAATTAGAGAATAAGAGACATCTATACTGATCCTGTTTTAACCCTTAATCTCATAGTGTTGTACATATGTAATTAAGATGTTTAATCAAGGTGTTGTTAGTATTTTAGTGGATTTTTGACTTTCTCTACACGTACTATGTGCATAGTGTATAGAGGAGGTATTGCACTCCACCAAAAAATTCGATACCGAGATTTCACCGGAAATATATATTTTTTAGGGTCCCCTGTATCCAAAAAAAGTATTTTCAGTAAAAGGTCCGCGCGCGTGTGTGTGTGTGTGTGTGTGTGTGTGTGTGTGTGTGTGTGTGTGTGTCCGTGTATCCGTGTGTCTGTAAACACGATAATTCAAAAACGAAAAGTCGGTAAAGTACCAAACTTGGTATTTAAGTTTAGTATCTTTCAGGGATGCGACACGAAGATTTTGAGAAAAATCCCCCCACCACAAACTACCCTTTACATGGAACTGTTTTCGAAAATTTTGATTTTCTAAAAAATGGCTCTAACGATTTTGATTAAAATATCGTATATTTCAGATATTTAGCTGACAAATAAAATGTATATTTTGAATTTTCTGGGAATAGCCTCGGAAGAGTACCTTATTCTGAGTGAATTTTACGTAATTTTGCATAACTGCTAAACCGTAAGAGATAGACAAAAACTTACACCACAAAAAATGTAGAGCATACTAAAACACACAATTTATGTACTATACATTTTTTCGCAGAGTTGATCGTTTTCGAGATATTCTTTATTTTTGTCCTCAGGTTCGAAAAACTTAAACTTTTCTCAAACAGGAAATTGTCAACTACTGTCCATACAAAGGAACTTCAGTCACATAGCAACCAGCTTTTGACTATCACTTTAATCTATGCTACTCCCTTATTTCCCTTCTACTTACAAGGAAGCAAGTAATAAGACTATTTCTGCTAATTTTTTGTCGATTAGTATGAAGTAAATAGAAGTATAAGTTTTTTTAAGAATAATTTGTTGCAGAGATGTAGAGAAAGTCATGTGAATGGAACACATCAGATTTTTTTCTAATTTACTATTACACTAACCTTCAGCAATAAAATTAGGCCAGTTATAGCTGGAACTCGCTACGTTTGGCTTTGAATGGATGGTCAAACCCTTAAGTATCCCTTACGTATCCTGAGCTAGACGTCACAGAAGATCTTGATTTCGGTATCCCAGTTCCTGAGATTTTGAGGAGCTGAAGGTCGTTACGATAACAAAAAAAAATCTGATGTGTTACACTCACATGACTTTCTCTAGCTGTTCTACAAACTTCTTACATAAGATTCTTCTTCTTTGTGCACCTTGCTAATCGAGGTACTCATTAGCACAATGTTCTTATTACCTACTTCCTTATAAGTAGGAAGAAAATAAGGGAATACACTAGGCTAAACCGACATTCAAATGTTTTAAAAACTGTCGTTATGCGATTGTCATTACAAATCGCTTCTTTTCTTGGCCAGGAGTAGAACAAAAGAAAAATGGACACCGCCGTCTGAGAAAAGTATAAGTACTTCCCAACTTAAACCAATAACAATGAATACCTCGAAAATGCTAAGCTCCACGAAAAAAAAAAAATGTATATGACGTAAGTTGTGTATTTTAACAAAACATACATTGTTTAATAATAAGTTTTTGTCTATCTCTTACGGTTTACTAGTTATACCAGATTAAGCAAAATTCATCCAGAATAAACAGGTCTTTAGAAGCTATTCCCAGAAAATTCAAGATATACATTTTATTTGTCAGGTAAATATCTTTGATATACGATATTTTAATCAAAATCGTTAGAGCCATTTTTAAGAAAATCAAAATTTTCGAAAAAAGTTCCATGTAAAGGGTAGTTTGGGGTGGGAGGATTTTTCTCAAAATCTTCGTGTCGCATCCCTGGAAGATAGTTAACTTAAATACCTAGTTTGGTATTTTAGCTAATTTTGGTTTTTGAGTTATTGTGTTCACAGACACACGGACATACACACACGGACCTTTTTCTCAAAATGCTTTTTTTGGATACAGGGGGTTCTAAAACATGTATTTCCCTTGAAATCTCGGTAGCGAATTTTTGGGTGGAATACAATACTTCTCTATCCCTATGTACATTGTACATACGGGGCTAGAGAAAGTAGATAGATGTTGTAGTAATTCGAACCTTAATTCTACAAGTTTCACAATGGAATCGTCGCAGGTGTGCATCCTTACCTTGTCTTGATGTAAGAGAATCCCTTTCTTTGACAGATGAGGGCGTTTTTCCTCATTTCTCCGTTCAACCGGTGCAATAACGATGCATAATACTCTCCATACATCGTTCTTTTTTTCTGCAAGTAATTGATGTTGATGGTTCCGCGTGAATGCCAGAAAACCGAGGCCATCGTCCTTTCTGCAGATTTCACAATTCTTCGGAATCGCTTCGCCATTAAAAACCCACTGTTCCACTGTAATGTTGTCTCTAGAGCGTAGGTGTGTATCCATGTTTCATTTACAGTTATTTGACCCAGAAACTCGTCAGGATTGCGCCGGAAAAGTACCAAACCATCTTCCGAATCACTCATACGATTGCGTTTATTTCCCATTGAGAGAAAACGCGGCACCCATCTTATCGTGACCTTCGACAGACTTAATTTTTGTTGCAAAATTGAGAACACTGTACCTTGTTATATGCCTGTGGCCTCTACTATTTCTTAAACTTTGATTCGTTGATCTCTTAAAACCATATCCTGTTTTTTGTCAATCATTTCGGAGGAAGTCGCTTCCACTGTACGTTCGGAACCATGTTCATCATTTGTGGATTACGGCTACGTTTAAATTCGTTTATCTAATTGTAAATTATTGCAAATGCAGGAGCAGAAAAACTTCATCCAACTCGATTTATATCACTTTCAGTGTTAAGCCTTTTAAATAGAAGTGTTTAATCAGCACACGAAAGTCGTTTTTTTTTATCTGTCTAAATAAGCACAAGATTGTTCATTCAATCGCCTATGGCAACGAAAACACGTGATGGATATAGTGAGAGTTTAACTGCCCTCTATTAAGATCTATGAGTATAATAGCTTTAATTTTCTAAGAACTTATTGATCGATCCTAATGCGTTGAGAATCTGCTTTTATTTAACGAGTTTTTATTTTTTTATTTTATGTACCTTTTTCTCTGTGTTTGACTGACCAGTTTGAAAATAAGAGCGCTATGTGCAATAATCTCTGGTTGATGTTACACTGATGCCAATATTTATTTTCGTCTCCTGTTTTTACAAACCAAAAAGTTAATTGAGGTTCCGAACAGAGCTCCATCTGCTTAGAGAAGATTGCAGTTCATGAAATCCGCTTTTAGGATTTTGCTGCCTTTAACGAGGAAGTTATTAAAAGCAAACGCTGGGCGGTGATTAGCTTTTAGTGTCTCCCAGGTTTGTGGTGCTCTCTGAATTTATAAATATTTACAGGTACCAAGTTTATATCTGAAAACCTGTCACCGCACAGGAAAGTTTGAGATGAGAGTTTCAGTAGCATGAAAACTATAGATATGTGGAATTAATTTCCATATTTTTTATTTTCTGAAAAATATGTCTATTTTATTATTAAAAATACGAGGGTGTCCCAGAAGTACTCGACTTAAGAAAGAAAGGATAAAAATTTTGGGAAAAAACTCTTTATTTCTCTACATAGTCTCCTTTCAGCTTGATACATTTTTCCCAGCGATGTTCAGTAGCTTCGATACCATGTTTATAGTGAGAACTATCGAGATCTTCAAAATAGCCATCAACTGCAGATTCCACCTCTTCATTGTAGGCAAATCTTCTAGCACCAAAACATTTCTTGAAGTTTGGAATCAGAAAATAATCAGACAGGGCTAAATCTGGCGAATAGGGTGCATGAGGAAGCAATTCAAACTTTGGCCATGGCGATAATGGGCGTGTGAACTGGTGTATTTGTCTTGATGAAACAAAACTTTCTTTTCCTCTAAATGTGGCCACTTTTGCTCGATGTCATCACTCAAACGTTGTAACAAGTTCGAACAATCTTCGCCATTGACCACTTTTGCTTTTTTGAGATAATGAAAATTATTCCGCGTGCGTCATAGAAACCCGACCGTGTGTGTATGTGTGTGTGTGTGTGTGTGTGTGTGTCTCTCTGTGGACAGCATAGCTCAAAAGCAAAAATACCCTTAAATACCAAACTTGGTTTTTAAGTTTGGTATCTTCCATGGATACGACACGAAGATTTTCAAGAAAATACCCCACTCCAAACTACTCTTAACTTAGAAAAGGTTTCAAACATTTTGACTTTCTAAAATTGGCTCTAACAATTTTGATTAAAAAATCTTATATCTCAAATATTTACATACCAAATAAAATGTATATCTTGGATTTTCTGGGAATAACCTCTAAAGACCTCCTTATTCTGGATGACTTTATTGAATTTTGCCTAACTGGTACGCCCTAAGAGAGAGACAAAAACTTACTACACAAAAAATGTTGATCAAGATAAAACACACAACTTATGTCATATAGATCTTTTTCGTGGAGTTTATCATTTTTGAGGTATTCCTTGTTTTCGGTTTCAGATTTAAAAACCTTATACGTCTGTCCATAAAAACAAAGGAACTTCAGTCACATAGTAACCAGCTTTTGACTACCACTTTAATCTATGGTACTCCCCTATTTCGCTTCTACTTACAAGGAAGCAAGTAATAAGACCATTTCTGATATTCTTATCTCGATTAGCATGAAGTAAATAGAATCATAAGCTTTTTAATAATAATTTGTTGCAGGTATGTAGAGATTGAAATACATCAGATTTTTTTAGCCTCCTTTAACTTGCATGGTCATATCGGGGGTTGGATTTGTGAAACAACTCTTCGCATCACAGTACGTTATTTTCATTAGGTCTGTCATTCTACATCATTAAACTCACACATACACATTCACTCTCACATACATACTTCCAGACTCTGTGGGAGATAGGGAATAATTCTGGTTAAAGAAACATTTCTCACCCCAGCTGGAAATCGACCCCGGAATTAGCATATCCTTGTCTCCCATCTTTATCACAAATGTCCACGTTTCTCTCTCTCTCCCTCTGTTTTAAAGATTAAGTGGAGGAAATATTCTATTACACCCAAAATTTGGTCTTGAGAGTTCTTCGGAAATATACGGTTTGAAGCCCTAAATTCAAACAAAAATTTTTACAAAAAATCTGATGTGTTCCATTCACATGCCTTTCTCTATATCACTGCAACAAATTATTCTATTTACTACATCTAATAGAGCAAAAAAAAAAATTAGCAGAAATAGTCTTATTACTTGCTTCCTTGTTAGTAGAAGCGAAATAGGGAGTGATAGTCAAAAGCTGGTTGCTCTGCGACTGAAGTTCCTTTGTTTGTATAGACACGAGTTCACAAAGTCCTGTATGAAAACAATGGCGTTTATTTATGGACGCTCTTTAACTACTGTGGTTCTCAGGTCCTATTCTACATTGAGCGTGAAACACCACATTGGGCGACGTCATGTATGAGAAAAGTATACGTTTTTATAGCTGAAACTAAAAACAAGGAATATCTCAAAAACAATCAACTCCACGAAAAAAATGTATGTAACATAAATTGTGTGTTCTAAGGTGCTCTACATTTGTTGGATGGTAAGATATTGTCCATCTCTTATGGTTTAGCAGTTATGCAAAATTCCGTAAAATTGAACCAGAATAAAGTAGTCTTCAGAGGCTATTCCCAGAAAATTCAAAATATACATTTATTTGTCAGGTAAATATCTTTAATATACGATATTTTAATCAAAATCGTTAGAGCCACTTTTTTAGAAAAGTTTGATTTTCTAAAAAAGTTTCATGTAAAGGGTAGTTTAGGGCGGAGGGATTTTTCTCAAAATCTTCGTGTCGCATCCCTGGAATATACTAAACTTAGATACCAAGTTTGGTATTTTACCGACTTTTTGTTTTTGAGTTATCGTGTTCACAGACACACAGACACACTGACACACGGACAAACACACACATGCACCTTTTTCTGAAAATACTTTTTTTTTTGATACAGGGGACCCTAAAACATATATTTCCGGAGAAATCCGGTATCGAATTTTTTGGTGGTGTGCAATACCTTCTCTATACTCTATGTACATAGCACGTATAGAGAAAGTAAAAATTATATATGTACCATTCACAAGACTTTCTCCACCTGTTTTGTAAACAAGCTATTCTTACGAAAGATTATTTATTTATTTACTTCATGGTAACTGAAATAAATATTAGCAGCAATGATGGTCTTATTATTTAGTTTATTATTCAGTCTTATTAATTAGTGACGGTGGTGCTGATGTGATGGTGTTGAGGTGGTAATATAGTGTTGGTGATATGATTTTGGGTTGCTGGTGATGTGATGATGTAGTGATATAGTATTGGTGGTGGTGACGTGCTGTTGGTGATGTAATATTTGCGCTGGTGGTGATTTGGTTTTTTTTAATGGAGTAGAACGTCCTTTAACCTAGTTGGTCATATCGGACGATGAATGAGATTGTTGAAAGGATTCTCAAATGATCACGGGGTCCATGGAGCTTAAAGTTACTTGAACATTTGTCTTCTCAGGATACGGAAAACCCCGAAAAAACGTTATCCGGGTAACTTACCCTAAGCGAGATTCGAACTCACGACCTGTTGAATATAAGGCAGACACGCTATCACCACACTACCCAGGTGGGCCGATGTGGTGTTGATGGGGTGGCAGTGGTGATGATTTGTGGTGTTGATGGTGTAGTGGTGATGTGGTAGTGGTGATGATTTGTGGTGTTGATGATGTGGTAGTGGTGATGATTTGTGGTGTTGATGATGTGGTAGTGGTGATGATTTGTGGTGTTGATGATGTGGTAGTGGTGATAATTTGTGGTGTTGATGATGTGGTAGTGGTGATGATTTGTGGTGTTGATGATGTGGCAGTGATGATGATTTGTGGTGTTGATGATGTGGTAGTGGTGATGATTTGTGGTGATGATGGTGTGGCAGTGGTGATGATTTGAGGTGTTGATGGTGTAGTGGTGATGTGGCAGTGATGATGATTTGTGCTGTAGATGATGTGGCAGTGGTGATGATTTGTGCTGTAGATGATGTGGCAGTGATGATGATTTGAGGTGTTGATGGTGTAGTGGTGATGTGGCAGTGATGATGATTTGTGCTGTAGATGATGTGGCAGTGATGATGATTTGTGGTGTAGATGATGTGGTAGTGATGATGATTTGTGGTGTTGATAATGTGGTAGTGGTGATGATTTGTGGTGTTGATGTGGCAGTGATGATGATTTGTGCTGTAGATGATGTGGCAGTGATGATGATTTGTGGTGTTGATGTGGTAGTGATGATGATTTGTGGTGTTGATGATGTGGTAGTTGTGATGATTTGTGGTGTTGATGTGGCAGTGATGATAATTTGTGGTGTTGATGATGTGGTAGTGATGATGATTTGTGGTGTTGACGATGTGGTAGTGGTACGATTTGTGGTGTTGATGATGTGGCAGTGATGATGATTTGTGGTGTTGATGATGTGGCAGTGATGATGATTTGTGGTGTTGATGTGGTAGTGTTGATGATTTGTGGAGTTGATGAAGTGGTAGTGTTGATGATTTGTGGTGTTGATGATGTGGCAGTGATGATTTGTGGTGTTGATGTGGTAGTGTTGATGATTTGTGGTGTTGATGATGTGGTAGTTGTATGATTTGTGGTGTTGATGATGTGGTAGTGGTGATGATTTGTGGTGTTGATGTGGTAGTGATGATGATTTGTGGTGTTGATGATGTGATAGTGGTGATGATTTGTGATGTTGATGATGTGGTAGTGGTGATGATTTGTGGTGTTGATGATGTGGTAGTGGTGGTGATTTGTGGTGTAGATGATGTGGTAGTGGTGTTGATTTGTGGTGTTGATGATGTGGTAGTGGTGATGATTTGTGGTGTAGATGATGTCGTAGGGATGATGATTTGTGGTGGTAATAATGTCATATTTGCAGATGTGATGATGCTTTGTGGGCGGTGGTCCTGATGATGTGATATTGGGAATGGTGTAGTGATGATTTGTTGCGGTGATGATGTGTTGATTATGTAGTAGAGGGATTATTTATGGTGATGTTGTGTCGTGGTGCTGGTGGTGGCAGCGTTGGCGGTGAAGACTATTGTAACCTTATTATCATCACGTTACCATCACTGCAATACGCTCGAAGAGTTTAAAAGTGTATTTCCACTCGCTGAGCTCTTGAGCTTTGAAATTTGGTCACATTTTATTTGTTATTGCAAACTCTGTTCCAAAGGGTGGATCGAGAACAGGAATTTATGGTACGTCGTTATCAAGATGTTATACACTGAACGCGCTTAATGCTCCAGGATGACTATGCATTGCTCTACAATACAACTTTGATCCGGGCAAAGTTCCAAAAATCAAACCACTGCTTTATTCTCAGTAATGCACAAATTTTTACTTTCTCTATACGTACAATGTACATAGTGTATAGAGAAGGTATTGCATTGTACCCAAAAATTCGATACCGAGATTTCACCGGAAATATATGTTTTGAGACCCCCTGAATCCAAAAAAAGCATTTTTAGAAACATGTCCATTTGTGTCTGTCTGTGTGTGTATGTGTTTGTGTCTATATGTCTGTGGGCAGCATAGTTCAAAAACGAAAAGACCGTTAAAAACCAAATTTGGTATTTAATTTTGTTATCTTCCAAGGATGCTACACGAAGATTTTCAAGAAAATCCCCCCACTCCAAACTACCATTTACATGGATTTTTTTTCGAAAATTTTGATTTCTCCGAAGACCTCTTTACTCTGGATGAATGTTGCCGAATTTTGATTAACTACTAAATGGCAAGAGATAGACAAAAGCTTACTACACCGAAAATGTAGAGCTCCTTAAAGCACACAATTTATGTTATACATATATTTTTCGTGGAGTTGATCGCTTTTTAGTTATTCATTGTTTTTGATTTCATCTTTCATAAACTTATATTTTCTCATACAGGAATTTGTCAACTCCTGTCCATGCAAGCAAAGGAACTTCCATCACATAGCAAACCAGCCTTTGACTATCACTTTAACCAATGGTACTACCTTATTTAGCTTCTACTTAAAAGGAAGCAAGTAATAAGACTATTTCTGACATTTTTTTCTGGATTAGCATGAAGTAAATAGAAGCATAAGCTTTTTAACAATAATTTGTTGCAGAGATATAGAAAAAGTCATGTGAATGGAACACATCAGATTTTTACTTTCGCTACAGGGACTATGCAAGTAGTGAGTAAAGAACATTTTGTATTCCACCAAAAAATGTGTGTAAAACTTTAACCGGAAATATATGTTTTGAGGTTTCGTAAATAAAAATAAAATAATTTTTAGAATGTGTATCTGTGTCTGTGTGTGGTCTATGAAAGTAAATGGCTCAAAACGAATTAAATACCAAACATTAAGGTTAAGTTGGCATTTGCTAAGCGGCACGAAGTTTTCCAAAAAAAATCCACCACCCCAAACTACCCTAAAGATGGAAAATTTAAGAGATAAACGACAACTTATTATACAAAATATTTAGATCTCGAGTGTACAGATTACTATTGCTGTTATATATATTTTTATAGAATTAACCGTTCCTTTATAAGTTACAATTTTAAAATACTTATAAATTTTTCTTTTACGGGCATTACCGAGCGAGGTGGATCGGGTGTTTCGTCTGGGACTGGTATTCGGGAGGTCCCGCGCTTACGCTAGCGCTGGGTTTTTTCGCAGTTTTCTTGGGGCCACTTATGCAAATACTGGAGTGCAGTATATCTACCTCAATATTTTCTCTTTCATTCCTCCATTTCAATTTCCTTCTTCATCTTTCAGGCGTGGCTTTGCAGACAGATGGCACGGTTGCTTGCTCCGAAAAAAACTCTCTTCCCCCTCCCTAGTTGCGCTGCTTGAGGCTCCTTCCGGCTTTCCGGCGCCTGTATAGCTTCCGTGGCTGTTAACGTGCTCTAACCTCTATAAAGGAATTTGTCATTACTATTTATTTTTTTTATTCCTGGTCATGCAAAAAGAACCGAACCGAAATTACATATCAGCAAGCTTTTAAAAGGAAGACGTTAGTAAGAAATTAGAAAACTCAGCATACTAAACACGTAAAGACCATTTGTATAAAATTAAGGATAGAAGACCTATACGTAGGAAATGTCCTCGTGTTAATACGAACATTGAAGAATGGAATGAATTGCTTGTAGCAAGCTTTCAGGACTGCCCTAGGACCTTAAAGAAGGTTAGGGGTAATTTTAAGGAGAATAAATATTACATAATTGCCTTCAAATTCATAGCTAACAACATTACATGCTTTTCTGTTTCATTGTTATCAGCTTACATCATTTACCGCTTAAGACGCCAAATGCAGGCAGTGTTGCCACTACATTTTAAATGGCCCATGTATAAATAACTATTTGATACACTTTTAAGTCCGGTCCCATATTTCGAGCACTAAAGATAACAGTCTGCAATTAAACTTACTAAAAAGTCTTGTAAATAAAATTGTCTTCAAACTCACAGTTAACAAACATTAGATTATCTGTTTCATTGTTATCAGCTTACATTATTTATCGCGGAAGACGCCAAATGCAGGCAGTGTTGCCACTACTTTTTGAATTGCCCATATATAAATAACTGTTAATACACTTGTATGTCCGGCCCCATAAAATACAAATTAAAATGCTTTGCATAGAGTCATATAAACGAGAACCACTATGGAAAATTAAATTACTGTGTCAGTGCTTCGCCTAAGGAATCGCTTTAGAAATAAACAGAATGGCTATGCTCTCCAAGCTTAAGGGTGCTCTTGAATTTAAGTAGTGCGTTGTCTGTCGTTGCTTTGCGACTCTTGTTGCATATAGATAAACAAGATAAGACAAAAGGCAATCTCACTTTGTGCATTCAAATAGCTTCAGAAAACGCGATACCATACAGTTGGGAATCTTGATAGTGCCAAGAATGAACATGGCTTCTGGTTTTGTTTGTTGTTTTTTCAGTAAACATGTTTCCTGTAAGTTTCAGTAGCGGTAGTTCCTATTTTGAAGTTGGGTGGAAAAATAAAACTTGTCAAACAAAAGCGTTTTTGTTATGGTCGATTTCAAGTAAATCAGTTTAACGATTCTCTAGAGGAAGGAAGGCGCAGATAAGGAAGGCTTCAGCAGATCTTCTTTCGTATAAGAAGTGACGAGCGACGAGAGAAGAGGAAAACAAAACACTAGCGTCAGCTCTTGGCGCCTCGCTAAGAATAACGACGTCGTATTCGTTGTGGCCGAAGAGAGAAATAGGTTCAGAATACGTAAGAGACGTTGAAAAGGAAGGCATCTTGCCAGTAGCGGTACAAAAGGAACCAACCCTTCTTGTAAAGCAAACCAAATTGCGAGCATTTTTGCGAATCTCCAAATATACGGCGACACCTCTTCCAAGTCATTTACCGCGAAAATGCAGGACTTTCCATGTTGTTAGCTTTCAGCAGGATTAGAGAAAAAGACGACTGTCTACGGAGTGAAACTAGTGCATATTAATATAAGAAGAGTTCTAAAAAACTTCGAACTGTTCACTCAAATGAGAAAGTAAATGGAATCTGTGAGTATAAAAATAAACTAGAAGTAATTTTATGAACCAATGTTGTGTTTTGTTTTTAAAAGTATGAATTTTGGGCAAAGTTATTTTTTTCAGGAGGAAACGCCTTTGTTTATTACTTTCTCTACACGTACTATGTACATAGTGTATAGAGAAGGTATTGTATTCCACCCAAAAATTCGATACCTAGATTTCACCGGAAATACACATTTTTGGAAAAAGGTTCGTGTGTGTGTTTGTGTGTGTGTCTGTGGACAGCATAGCTCAAAACAAAAAGACCGTTAAATACCAAACTTGGTATTTAAGTTTGGTATCTTCAATGATGCGACACGAAGATTTGCAAGAAAATCCCCCACCCCCAACTACCCTTTACATGGATTTTTTTTCGAAAATTTTGATTTTCTCAAAGATGGCTCTAATGATTTTGATTAAAATATCGTATATTAAAGATATTTACCTGACAAATAATGTATATATCTTGAATTTTCTGGGAATAGCCTCTGAAGATTACTTTATTCTGGACGAATTTTACGGAATTTTGCATAATTGCTAAACCGTAAGAGACGGACAAAAACTTACCACACAACAAATGCAGAGCACTTTAAAACACACAATTTATGTTATATACATTTTGTTCGTAGAGTTGATTGTTTGTAGATATTCCTTGTTTTTGATTTCAGCTTTCAAAAACATACATTTCACTTACAGGAATTTAACAATCCCTGTCCATACAAACAAAGGAACTTCGTCACATAGCAACCAGCTTTTGACTGTCACTTTAACCTATGGTACTCCCTTATTTCGCTTCTACTTACAAGGAAGCAAGTAATAAGACTATTTCTACTAATTGTTTCTCGATTAGTATGAAGTAAATAGAAGCATAAGCTTTTTAACAATAATTTGTTGCAGAGATGTAGAGAAAGTCATGCGAATGGTACACATCAGATTTTTTCTATAGTAAGTTTTAGCCTATCTCTTGCAACTAAAGTTATGTGAAATTCAATAAAATGCATCCAGAATAAAGAGGTCTTCAGAGGCTATTCCCAGAAAGTTCAAGAGGTACATTTTATGTGGGATGTAAATATATTTAATGTACGGGATTTTAATCAAAATCGTTTCCATGTAAAGGGATCCGAAAACACATATTTCCGGTGAAATCTTCACATGGAGTTTTTGGTGCACTGTACAGGCGAGCTGGAGAAAGTAATACATCTACCTAAAGTTATTTCTTTTTCTATTTATTTCTAAGGACTTATTGAACGTATTACATTATAAAATGACTTCTAGTACTGTGATGTTCTAGCACATGTTCTTATGGAGAGGTACTGCGAAACAGCAGACAGCATAAAATTACGAGCTTTATTGCAACAAGCATGCAACAAAAAGTTTGGCGGTCCATGAGGAAGTGCTTGGTTTGTCCAACTATGGTAGCAGCAGGCGCATTGACATCGTTGCCTATACGATATCTGATGGTAGCCGAGTGATCCTCGATCCTACTGTTCGCTTTGAGTCACACTGTGAACAGCCTGAAGAAGTGGACAAGGACAAATATAATCTTAAAAATATATCAGCCATTGGCTTAATGATAGGGGTTAGAGGGACAATACCCAAAAAATTACACCAATTCTGGGGAGATTATGGTTTGGATAAACGCCTACTGCATTAAAAATTGATCATGGCCATCAGAGGATCCATTTTCATCCTCAGAAATCATTTGTATTCGTTTTAATGCTGGTGCTATAAAAATGCATTAAATTTTGTTGTGTAATTTTGAAATGAAAAGTGTTTTTTGACAAGATTTGTATGTGTTATTTGTATTAGATTTGAAGTTTATCATTTCTAATTTTATATATTACCAGATCTTAATTATACGATCCAAATTATTTTTTAAAAATGTTATTGTATCTATAGTTATACGCTGTCTACATGGCAGCCCTCAACTGAGGAAAGTAATAAAAAAGACCTTATGTGTTCCATTCACAAGACTTTCTCTACATCTCTGCAACAAATTGTGGTTAAAAATCTTATGCTTCTATGTACTTCATGCTAATCGAGAAACGTTAGCAGAAATAGTCTTATTACTTACTTCCTTGTAAGTAGAAGCGAAACGAGGGAGTATCTTAGGTTAAAATGTAAGCCAAAAGCTGGTTGCTATGTAGCTGAAGTACCTTTGTTTGAATGGACAGGAGTTAACAAATTCCTGTATGAGAAAAGTATGTTTTTCAAAGCAGAAACAAAAACCAAGAATATCTTAAAAATGATCAACTCCACGAAAAAAATGTATATGACATAAATTGTCTGTTTTAAAGTGCTCTACAGTTTTTGTGTGATAAGTTTTTGTCCATCTCTTACGGTTTACCAGTTATGCAAAATTTAGTAAAATTCATCCAGAATAGAGGTCTTCAGAGGCTATTCCGAGAAAATTCAAGATGTACATTTTATTTTCTGGTAAATATCTTCAATATACGATATTTTAATCAAAATCAAAATTATCGAAAAAAAGTTCCAACGAAAGGGTAGTTAGGGATGCGGGGATTTTCTTTAAAATCTTCGTTTCACATCCTTGGAAGATACCAAACTTAAATACCAAGTTTGGTCTTTAACGGTCCTTTCGTTTTTTGCGCTATGCTGCCCACAGATACACACATACACACAGACAGACACACAGACACACAGACACACACGGACATTTTTCTAAATTTCCTTTTTTTTTGGATTCAGGAAGTCTCTCAAAATATGTATTTCCGGTGAAATCTCGGTATCGAATTTTTATGTACAATACAATACCTTCTCTATACACTATGTACATAGTTCGTATAGAGAAAGTAATAAAATGATGTTAAAAGGTCACCTTCAGCCCTGTATGCTATGCATATACCTATTAGAAGCAAAGACCCTGCTTATAAAGATATATGCCTCGGTTACAAGCACGATAAACGCAGATTGTGTAGGACAGCGTTCAGAAACCTAACAACGACCAACATTAGCTGCATGTTACAGCACATGTTTTAAGTGCAGCTACATGTTTTGCACAGATATGTTACAAAGCTTTCATTTGTACTGCGTGGAGTGGCGTAATATTTAAATTAACGCGTCGAATACGGCACCATTACCACCATAATTAGCACACGAAGCTCCGCATTCGCTTTTAGCGAATTTCATGTAAAATAGCGGGGCTCGAATCAAGGACAACGAAGCCTAATACGCATAGTAAGCTTAAACACAACGTATCTCACCTAATAACATCGTTTGTGCATTCACATCAAAGTTCATTTCCCTCAAATTCCACACACGAACCATTCCAAACAACTGTCTATGGCCTTAAATTGTTTAAATAGGGAATACAATTTAAATTGAGTATTATTTATGTTGCACATGTTGCTCATGAGGCCGCTTGTGTTTCTTTTTACTTTCTCTACACGTACTATGTTTATTACTGTGTACACTATGTTTGTAGTGAATAGAAAAGATATCTTATTCCACCTAAAAATTAAATACCGAGGTTTCACTGAAAATATATGTTTTGGGACCCCCTGACTCCAAAAAAAGAAAGAAGTTTTAGAAAAATGTCAATGTGTGTCTATGGACAGCATAGCTCAAAATCGAAAAGGCCATTAAATACCAAACTTGATATTTAAGTTCAGATCTTCCAAGGATGCTACACGAAAATTTTCAGGAAAATATCCCGTCGGCTAACTACTCTTTACTGGAAAATGTTTTGACAATTTTGATTGTACAGAAAATGGGTCTTTCGATTTGATTAAAGTCCCTTATATTTAAGATATATATCATAGCAAATAAAATGTATATCCTAAACATTCTGAGAATAGCCTCTGAAGACCTCTTTATTCTGGATAAATTTTACTGAATTTGCGTAACGGGTAAACCGTAAGAGATAGACAAAAACTTACTGCACAAATATGTAGATCTTCAAACTGACAGTTTGACATTGTGTGTTTTTTTACTTTCTCTGAACGTTCTATGTACATAGTGTATAGAGAAGGTATTGTAATGCACCGAGATTTCACCGGAAATACATGTAAATCCAAGAGGAGCATTTTTAAAAAAATGTCCGTGTGTGTGTGTCTTTATGTTTGTGTGTCTGTGGGCAGCATAGCTCAAAAACGAAAAGTCCGTTAAAAACCAAACTTGTTACTTTCAAGAAAATCTCCACACTTCCAACTACCCTTCACATGGAACTTTTTTCGAAAGTTTTGATTTTCTAAAAAATGGCTCTAACGAATTTGATTAAAATATCGTATATTAAATATATTTACCTGACAAATAAAGTGTATATCTTAAATTTTCTGGGAATACCCTCTGAAGATTAATTTATTCTGGATAAATTTCGCATAACTACTAAACCGTCAGAGATGGACAGAAACCTACCACACAGAAAATGTAGAGCACATTAAAACACACAATCTACGTTAAATACATTTTTTTCATGGAGTTGATCATTTTGTGAGACATTCCTTGTTTTTGGTTTCAGCTTTGAAAAACATATTTTTCTCGTACAGGAATTTGCCAACTTGTGTCCATACAAACAAACGAATTTCAGTCACATAGCAACCAGCTTTTAACTATCACTTTAACCTATGGTACTCTCTTATTTTGCTTCTACTTACAATAAAACAAGAAATAAGACTATTTCTGATAATTTTTCTCGATTAGCATGAAATAAATAAAAGAATAAGCTTATTAACAATAATTTGTTGCAAATATATATAGAAAGTCATGTGAATGGAACACATCAGATTTTTTTTATGGATTTGACCATTTTCGAGATGTTCCTCGTTATTGGAACTCCTGACCACGCAAAGAAATGGATTTCAATCCCATAGTAACCACATATTAAAACATTTGACTGTCGCTTTAGCCTAGTGTGTTCCCTTATTTCTCTTCCACTTATAAGGAACTAAGTAATAAGACCGTTTATGTTAATGTTTATCTCGATTAACCTGAAGTGGTTAGAAGATTAAGATTAATAATTAAGATTGCTACAGAAAGTCATGTGAATGGAACACATCCGATTTTTTTAATTGTTTCAATTAACCCGTTTAACAACTTAGATCATAACGCTCTTTGCATCATAAATAACTCCTTGACTGTAACTTCTTAAACGTAGAGTTTTTTCTTCTCTTCGAACACATACACACATTCAAACAGTGTGTGGGGACCAGAAATGATTCTAGCTAAATAATATTGTCCGCCTGCGACAGTATTTTAGCACGACGCATATATTATTAGTTTAATCATTAGTTTATAATATTTAACATAGGAAATATATGCTCAGTGGAAAGCAATACCGTGGAGAGTAGAAAGGCTACGGGCTTGTTGAAAATAGCAAACATTTTAATGCATTAGGGACATAACTAACAACCCTTAAGAGGAAACCAGGTACTTTCCCTTTTAAAATTGGAGAAAGGGAATTTCGTACTGTAAAACATTGTCACGTGGCTGTAAAATAAAGAAAAATCCCCGATAGTCACGTGATGACGCCACTTTACGCGCTCTGTTTCAGTCAATCAAAAAGGAGGGTAAAACTCGGACCTTTTTGTATATTAGTGATGTGCGGGTAAGAAGTCGGGACACACAACGAGGGTACAACGCGTAACACACAAGGCTCATAAAGTACGACACATCATGTAGGAAATCGCGCGCCGTATATTGCAGAAAATCAGTGTTTTACAAAATCGTGATGTTATACGGACCGAGAAACTCCACACTACGGTGACTAATGTAAGGTTATAATAACTCCGTAAAAGTGGAAGTAGCACGTGATTTTCATAGTGTTTAACGCCCTCTTTAACTACTTATGGCACCGCAGGATACATGAATGATGATGGAGCACCGGTGGAATGAGATGGCGGGGTAACCGGAGAAAACCCGCCCCAGCGCCGCTTTGTCCACCACAAATCGCACATGCGGTCACTTGGGATCGAACCCAGGCCGTCTAGGTGACAGGCGAGTAATCTAACCACTCGGCCACGGCGCGGCCGTAGCTTCATCAAGTTCGCGATCAGTTATGTCGGGAGTCGCTCGTAGTGTTAGTGCCTCAAATGAACAATAATTCACCAATAAAGGAAGTATACAGTGAATTAAGTGAACTTTCTCTGTTATTTGAGTCTACCAACAGTGTTACATACCCTTGTCATTCTTTGCCCCCTGAGTAAGAGACTCATGATCTACTAGAACAAGCTTAGCCGGTGCAACCAAGGGAATCTGCAAGGTATGTAGAGAAATTCACTAACATTAACCCGCGACCAACTCCAGGTAGACTCGCCTGACAGCGTCATACTGACAACCCAAAAATAATACGACCCGAACGTTGACGCTAAAACAAACTACGACAAGCCACAGCCGAGAATTGAAATCGGGACCTTCAAGTGAGTGCGTTGGTAATTCAGATCTTCAAAATAAGTATATCTGTTGAACTCCTCCTATGGAATTTTAGATGAAATACATTTGTACTTGCTATTAAATACGCAGTAGAGAAAGGAAAAATTGCAGTATGAGGTATTCTTTAATGGAAAATTAAACGAAAGTTTGCTCCTTCTTTTTTCATCAATTCTATCCTCAAATATACAATTTAGATAAAATTCATATAAATCTGATGTGTTACAATCACATGACTTTCTCTAGCTGTTCTACAAACTTCATACATAAGATACTACTTCTTTCTGGACCTTGCTAATCGCGGTACTCATTAGCACAATGTTCTTATTATTTAGTTCCGTATAAGTAGAAAGAAAATAAGGGAATACACTAGGCTAAACCAATAGTCAAATGTTTTAAAAGCTGTCGTTAAGCGATTGTCATTACAAATCGCTTCTTTTCTTGGCCAGGATAGAACAAAAGAAAGACAGACGCTCCCGTCTGAGAAACAGTACTTCACAACTGAAACTAATAACAATGAATACCTCGAAAACGGTAAGCTCCACGAGAAAAATGTATATGACATAACTTGTGTATTTTAGCAAGAGCTAAATTGTTTTGTATAGTAAGTTTTTGTCTATCTCTTACGGTTTACTAGTTATGCCAAACTAAGCAAAATTCATCCAGAATAAACAGGTCTTCAGAAGCTATTCCCAGAAAATTCAAGATATACATTTTATTTGTAAGGTAAATATCTTTAATATATGATATTTAAATCAAAATCGTTAGAGAATATTTTTATGAAAATCAAATTTTTCAAAAAAAGTTCCATGTAAAGAGTAATTTGGAGTGGTGGATTTTTCTCAAAATCTTCGTGTCGCATCCCTGGAGGATACTGAGCTTAAACACCAAGTTCGCTATTTTAGCTACTTTTCGTTTTTGAGTTATCGTGTTCACAGACACACACACACACACACACGGACCTTTTTCTCAAAATGCTTTTTTTGGATACAGGAGGTCCTCAAACATGTATTTCCGGTGAAATCTCGGTATCGAATTTTTGGGTGGAATGCAATACTCCTCTATCCCTATATACATTGTACATATGGGGCTAGAGAAAGTAAAAAAGACTGACTCAATTAAAACCAACAAGTGGTTCTTCCATCACATTTCACGTCTTGCTTGTGTTTTTGCTTCAGCTGCAGACTGTTGGTTTTCATTCTCCAGGTTGTTATAAAGTTTTTCACTACAGTCGCTTGACATTGTGAGTTGTTGAATTTTCTAACTGAACAAGTAAATGGATTTCCAATAAATGATGAAGAAAGTAGGGAGAAACACAGGTAACCTGAAAAGATCAGGAAATATTTATACAGAAGTTTGGATTAAAAAGGAAAGCACCTTAAAGTTGTTTAAAACAACAAGAGAAATCCTCATTAAATGGGAGAAGGAGTGGGTAAGGTCATCTAAGCAAGTAGTTCAGGATTTGAAGGGTTGCATGGGCCAAAATACCCTCTGAAAGTAATTCTGATAGCCATAATGTTTGTTTCCAAGCAATGACATTTTTGCTTTCTCTACACGTACCATGTATACAGTGTATAGAGAAAGTATTATATTGCATCCAAAAATTCGGTGCAGAGATTATATATATATATAAAAGTCTAATATATTTATCATATCGGAGTTCTAATTTTATTAAATCATCTCTGTAGTGAGATTTATCAAGGTCCTCAAAATATACCGCATCAATGACCTCCTCGTTGCTGTAAAATCTTCCGTCTTCCAAGAAATGTTTTGAGGTTTGGGAACAGGTGGTAGTCACTGGGTGCTAGATCTGGCAAATAGGGTGGATGTTCAAGTAACTACAACCTTTTCCCCATTTCAATGACTGAACAATGAGTCGCAGCATTGTGGTGAGAAACAAGACTTTTTTTTTGGCCAAATGAGGTTTTTTTTCACCTTATCACTCAAACGTTGCAGTAAGCTTGCTAGTAGTCACTAGTGATACTTTTAACTTTTTCCAACAAATCAATCAAAGAAATTCCCTGTGCATCCCAGAAAAAACTTGCCATAACCTTGTTAGCTGACAAAATTCACTTTGGTTTTTTTTTTTTGGATTTGGTCCACCTGGCGCAATCCACTGGTGTGTAGTGATGTATCCAAGTTCCATCAATGGTAATAAGCCGTCTCTAAAAGTCACTGGGATTTTTACAGTAGAGCTCCACGTTCTTAACAGAAACAGCTTTTCTTTGCAACTTTTGATCAGGCGTCAACAAACGAGGCAAACATCTTGCACAGACCTTGTGAAAGCCCAAAACATTACTTAAAATATTACCTGCACATTCTTTTTATATGTTTACAGTCCCTGTTATCTCAAGCAACTTTAATCTGTGGTCTTCTAGTACTAAAGAATGATTTTTTTTCAATGATCTCTGGAGTTGTCCCTTCTACAGGGCGTCCAGAGTGAGGCTCATCACTAGTGCTCGTACGCCCGATTTTAAATTCTACAACCCACCTTCTCATCATTGAGCATGTAGGGGCAGAGCCTTCCAATGTACTGTCCATTTCCTCCTTGATTTCTTTAGGCGTTAAGCTTTTCAAATGGAAGTATATATTCACTGCTTGTTTTTCCAAAATCTCCATTTTCGTGAAAACTCTAAAGTTGTCCTGTTTAAAATGCTGTTATTCGAAAACTAAACAAGTTATTGACCTGTAACCATGGATGGAGGCTAGTCTAGAGTTTGACTATACGATGCTACTGTCTAACTGGCCTGTGTGAGGCCCGGGACTTTAGTCGACCCTCGTAAATGGTTGTCTGCGAGGATGCAGCACTCTTCTGCATTTTTAAAACCATTTCAGCTGCTGCTGAAAGTCAATAAATACCAAATTTGGTATTTAAACGTATACCAAGGTAGAATAGTACGAAGATTTTTAGAAAGAGACATACAGATGTTTCGAAAATATATAAATGTGTTGTTGTTATTATTGGAAGAATTCAGGAAGAGGGGCTTACGAAATGGCAGGATAAATGGACGTGTACGCCCAAAGGAGCAATCTGCAGGAACTTCTTTCCATCAGTTCGACAGAGATTAAAACAGAAGGATATTATGATGACGGCCTCGCTTACTGGACACGACATATTAAATTTCTATTTCCAGAGATTTAGGATCATAAATGATGCTACATCTCTTCAAGAACCTCGAACTTTTGACCATATAATATTCATGGTGGCGCAAAGGTGACTAGACAGTTGCTTAGAAGAAAAAGAAAGTATCAGCAAGGCGTAGTACAGTAGAAGTTAAGTTGTTTTTACCATTTTTAAAGATGTATTAATGCAGATGGAAAACAGTTTCAACATAAAACATAATTATTTTTTCTACACGTACTATGTACATAGTGTATAGAGAAGGTATTGATGCCGAGATTTCACCGGAAATATACGTTTTGGGACCCCCTGAATCCAAAAAAAGCATTTTTAGAAAAATGTTCCTGTGTGTCCGTCTATCTGCCTGTGTATGCATGTGTATGTATGTGTGTGTGTCTGTGGGCAGCATAGCTCAAAAACGAAAAGTCCGATAAAAACCAAATTTGGTATTTAGGTTTGATAACTTCCAAGGATACAAGAAGATTTCCAAGAAAATCCCTCCACCCCCAAATACCCTTTAGATGCAACTTTTTTTCGAAAAATTTGATTTTCTCAAAAATGGTTCTAACGATTTTAATTAAAATGTCGTATATTAAAAATATTTATATGAAAAATAATATGTATATCTTGAATTTTCTGGGAAAAAACTCTGAAGACTACTTTATTCTGGATCAATTTTACGGAATTTTGCATAACTGCTAAACCGTGAAAGATGGACAAAAACTTACCACACAAAAATGTAGAGCACGTTTAAACACACAATTTATGTTACTTATATTTTTTTCGTGGAGTTGATCGTTTTTGAGATATTCATTGCTATTGATTTCAGCTTTGAAAAACTTACATTTTTCTCATTCAGGAATTTGTCAACTCCTGTCCACACAAAGAAAGGAACTTCAGTCACATAGCAACCAGCTTTTGACTTTCACTTTAACCTATGGTACTCCCTTATTTCGCTTCTACTTACAATAAAGCAAGTAACAAGAGTATGTCTGCTAATTTTTCTAAATTAGCATAAAGTAAATAGAAGCATATGCTTTTTAACAATAATTTGTTGCGGAGATGTAGAGAAAGTCATGTGAATGAAGCACTTCATATTTTTTATATTGTTTCATTTGTATAGCTCCCTTTAACTTCAATGGTAATATCGGGGTATTTGACTTGTGAAAAAACTCCTATTATTGTAGGTTTAGAACGTTATGTTACAGTTTTATATTACTAAACGCACGCACATTCACTCTCAGACTTTCAGACTCTGTGGGGAATAGGGAATAATTCTGCCCCATCCGGGAATCGAACCCGGGAGAAGTCAGGTCCCTGACCACTCAGCCACGGAGGCAATCAATTATAAGTATTGTTTGTATTTGTAATGGAATATAAATTCAATCTTTGCCTAGTGTCGAGTGACTTTTGCGCCACCTATATAGAGGTAGTAAACTCCAGCATGAGTGACATTTTATGACAACAAATAGCAATGAGTCACGGAAAGTAGTCAGTTGCTCCAGACTTACTCATTGCAAAGCACTATTCAACAAATTCGTATAAGCAAATATAGAAAATATAAACATTAGAAAATATAAACACAAATAAGAACTTTAGGGTATATTGTTAATATTAAGTCTAGGTACTTGAAAGATCTTAATAAATAAGTTAATGATAAAATTACAGAAAGTAATAATTTAGGAGAAAAATCCAATAACATGAAAGTAAATAATAAATATTTAGCAAATTGAATACAAATATAAATAGCATACTGTAACTGTTGTATGTATTAACCAATGTAGGTGAGGTTTAAATACAACCAGGAATAGCAAACATGAAAAATATGTATTACCTGTCTGAAGAATGAATGCAGGCGGCAACGATTGGAAGCTCAAGAGGTATTACGTCACCACTCCCGGTGCATGACAATATTGCAGTTCGGCTATACTGGAAAGCAGCAATTGAGTCTGTTGCAGTGGACGGGTTCAAATCAAGTCAACATGCAAACACCGCCGCGCGTAGTCAAACTCTCACAAAGTAAAAAATTAATATTCATTAGTCATAAAGAAAACAGCAAAGTTAATCATTGTGGATCGATTAGTTTATTCCTGTTTACGTACGCTATGCTGATGTTTTGATGGTTAGACTGCACTGCACTATATTCAAGCCTTCTCTGACCGCTCTACACTGTACCTAGTGACCTCCGTTAACAGCTGCATTCTTTTCTCAGACATTCCAAACATACAAACATGTAGTATAAACACAGCATGTAATATTGCAGTTGTAAGCAGTGAATAATGCTATTCTAGAACACTGAATACAAAAAAAAAATGTGTAGTTTAACAGAAAGCTTTTATTAACGCTCTGTATAGACCTAAAACAAAACTGTGAGAAGCAAACAACCATAGGTTATGTAGAAAGGAAGAAATGGAAGGATCAGAAAGGTAGAATCAGAAGAAAAAATAGCACATAGGAATTTTATACTCTGATCCTTTTTATTTTTACATTTATCTCCTCACATAGCTTGTGTGAAAAGGTAGTTATCAAATAAAAGCATTGTTTAGTTAAGGGCACAAGGTAGTCTGAACTTAAAGAAATTGCACCTTAAGTGAGTTACCACTTATAAATTATTTTATGACTCATGATTATTTCAAGAGGTTATTGGCATTAATAGCTTATGTGACTGAGGCTATAAAAATTATTTCATTCAGCAGAAAATTAATAAAATTTAAGTCTTAAAACACATGAATTCATGTACCTTCTCAATGATAGGTATGATAGAATTTCAGTAGAAAATAAAAAAGAAATATATATGCAAATTCAAAAAAGTAAAAATGAGGAAAGTTTGCAGTGTTGCTGATATCGTAATATGATCAATATTGTATATATGTGCTGAAAATGTCAGCTTTCCAGCTCTCATAATTTCTGAGAAAGGACATTAGTATCCAAAAATGCTGTTTTGAGAAAACTTAATTTAAAGACACAAATGTTCTAAAAAGGGTCATTGCATAACAGCTTTAAAGGGATGCAGACTAGCATTTAAATTGTATTTGAATTGATTAAAATCCTCTTAACCCCCAAAAGTATTCATTTTCTGAAACTAGAAATAATAGAGGTTTTATTAGTGTCTAAAACAAAAAATGTTATTTTTTTCATGTCAAAGTACCTTGTCTCCTTAAGGCGCCGATTCCCAAGGCCATGCTCGCTTGGTGCTTCGTGGGCAGGGGATCGTGGGTTTGAATGCCGCTATGGTCATGGGCGTTATATGTTTGTGCAATGTGTATATGTTTGTGTAAAGGAACTGAAAAAATAGTAACCGTACAGCAAAAACAGTAAATTTGGGGGGAAAATGATTTGAAGATCTTCGTTGGTTTGAAAGTGCTGCCCTCCCAGCCACGTCTTCAGTTTCAGGGAAAAGGTGAAAGTCGCTGTGTGCCAGGTCAAGACTGTACGGCAGATGATCGAAAATGTCCCACTGAAATAGTTCAAGGATCCGATGGGTTGTGCCAGCAGTGTGTGGACGAGCGTTGTCATGGATCAACACAATTCCTGAAGTCAGCATTCCTCTTTGTTTGTTTTGAATGGCTCTCCGCAAACGTCGTAAAGTACGAAGATCTTCAAAACAACGTCAGTGCTCATTTGAAATCATTGGCGGCAACATTTTTTGAAGCGGGTATTGAAAATCTTGTGTACAGGTACGATAAATGTCTCAATCTTTTCAGTGATTATGTTGAAAAGTAACCATAAGATTACAAAACTTTTAGTAATAAAATAACTGTTTTCTATGAACTAGTCTTTTATTTATAGCCTATTGGAGGTTGAAAAAAAAGGCCCTCGTACTTTTCCCCAATTACTGGCTTATCTGTGAGGAAAATAAAGACGGAGAAGAGAGCGTATATATTTTACACTTGACTTATTGGAAAAGTAGTTTAGAAAATAACGTAATTGCTGTTAATGTAACAGAAAGCTTTGGAACACCATAAATCGGCAGCACAAAAACAAGAATCTCCTTCTAAAGACTGAAGTGGGCAGTTTATTGAAATCAAAAGACTTGGAGTTTTGAGACTTTATCGACTTTACACATATCTCCATTAAGGGGAGCACGCTGTATCAAAGGAAGACTGGCGCCATTCCAACTTACCATACTCGGAGTAATGGATGAAAACAACTTTGAAAGGATAATGGAGGATCCAGCGGAATGTCATTATTGGAACGCAGACTGGGCTCAAAATAGATAAAATATTATATGCTCTGGATGGAAAATGAAACAGAGAAATCTGAATTCTTCCAGTCATGTGACTTACTAAACAAAATATACAAAAAATTATTCTTACAAAATGTTATTCTATCTACTACATGTAAATCAGAAATAGACTTATTACTTATTTCCTTATTGGTAGACAGAAAATAAAAAAATTCACTTGTGAATTCCTTCAAAAGTTGGTCGCTAAGTGATTACATTAAAATTCCATTCCTTTTTTATAGTCAAAGTAAAAAAAATCAGATGTCTTACACTCACAATACTTTCTGTAGCTCTTCTACAAACTTCTTACATAAGATTATTCTTCTTTCTGCACCTTGCTAATTGAGATAATCATAGCAGAATGTTCTTACTACTTAGTTCCTTATAAGTAGAAAGAAAATAAGGGAATACACTAGGCTAAACCGATAGTCAAATGTTTTAAAACCTGTCGTTATTCGATTGTCATTGCAAATCTCTTCCTTGCTTGGCCAGGAGTAGAACAAAAGAAAAACGGGCATTTCTTGTCTGAGAAAAGTGCAAGTACTCACAACTGAAACCAAAAACAAGGAATATCTCGGAAAGGGTTACTTCCACAACAAAAATGTAAAGGATATAAATTGTGTGTTTTGATCAGATCAACATTTTCTGTGCAGTAAGTTTTTGTCTATCTGTTACCGTTTAGCAGTTAAGCAAAATTCATCTAGAATAAAGAGCTCTTAAGAGACCATTCTCAGAAAATGCAAGATATACATTTTATTTGGTATGTACATAGCTTTAATATACGGGATTTTAATCAAAATCGTTAGAGCCATTTTTTAGAAAATCAAAATTATCGAACATTTTTCCATGTAAAGAGTAGTTTGGGGTGGGGGATTTTCTTGAAAATGTTCCTGTTGCATCCTTGGAAGATATTCAGGGGGTCTGAAAACATATATTTCCGCTAAAATCCCGGTATCGAATTTTCGGGTGCAATACAATACCTTCTCTATACACTATGTACATAGTACGTATAGAGAAAGTAAAAAAATCTTATGTGTGGCATTCACATAATTTTCTCTACATCGCTGTAATACATTATTGTTAAAAAGCACATCCTTATATCTAATTTATGACAATCGAGATAATCATGATCAGAAGAAACTTTAATTGCTTGCTGCCTTCTAAGTAGAAGGGAAGTACGGGCTAATCCTACAGTCAAATGTTTTAAAACTTGGTTGCTATGGGATTGAAATCCATTTCTTTGCGTTGCCAGGAGTTAATAAGTTCGTATATGAAAAAAGTATTTTAAAGCTGAAATTAATAACAAGGAATATCTCGAAAACGGCCAACTCCACGAAAAAAACTGTATGTCATAAAGTGTGTATTTTATCGTGATATATATATATGTTTTGTGTATTAAGTTTTTGTCTATCTCTTACGGTTTACCAGTTATACAAAATTCAAAAAAAATCATCCAGAATAAACAGGTCTTCAGAAGCTATTCCCAGAAAATTCAAGATATACATTTTATTTGTCACATAAATATCTTAAATATACGAGATTTTAATCAAAATCGTTACAGCCATGTTTTAAAAACCTCAATTTATTTTTTAATTTTTTCTATGTAAAGGATAGTTGGGGTGGGGGGATTTTCTTGAAAATCTACGTGTCGCATCCTTGGAAGATGCCAGATTTAACCAAGTTTGGTATTTTCGTTTTCGAGCTATGCTGTCCACAGATGCACACACATATAGACATCCACAAACTCACACAAGGGCCTTTTTCTGAAAATACTTTTTTTGGATTCAGGGGGACCCAAAACAAGTATTTCCGGTGAAATCTCGGTATCGAATTTTTGGGTGCATTACAATGCCTTCTCTGTGCTCTATATACATAATACGTGTAGAGAAAGTAATAAAAGGAATGATTACTTTCCATTTAGAAAAATGTAATTATTGAAGCATTTAAATCGCAACTCCAACCGATTAAATTCACAAAAAATATATGGCATTAATTATGTATTTAACATAATCTATATTTTGGCCAAGTAAGTCTTTGTCTATCTGTTACGTTTACCAGTTACACAAATGTCATTCAAAATTGAGAGGACTTCAGAAGTATTCACAGATAACTCAAAATATACATTTCATTTCTGATAAATATGTATTAAACGTATATTTTAATCAAAATAGTTTGATACATGTTTAAGGAAATCTAAATTTTCGAAAACATTTCCAAGTAAAAGGGTGGTGTTAACTGAGGTTTCGTTTTTTTGAATAATGCACTTTACAGACAGTCGGAAATGCACAGACACACAAGCAAACACACACACATAGGGACCTTTTTCTAAAAAATATTATGTTTATCTATCATACGACTTTCTCTACCTGTTCTTCAACAAATTATTCTTGCGTGCGTTTATTCTTCACTCTACGTTGTGTTAATCGATATAGAAGGAATCCTATCAGAAAAATAGAATGGAAATAAGGGAATACAATAGACTATATTTGAAATTTTAAATCCAATTATAATTAATATCTCGGAAACGGTTAATTGTACAAAAAAAAAGTATACGACAAAAAAAGGTGTGATTTAATGACATATAAATTTCTTGCAGAATGACATTGTTTCTTTATCTTGCGGTTTACCATTATGCAAACGCCATCACAGTGAACAGTTCTTCAGAGGGTACTCCCAGATAATCCAAGATATACATTTTTTATCATCTAAATATCTTAATAAAAGTGCTAGATACTTTTAAGAAATAAAAAACATTCGAAAAATCTTCTATGTAAAAGATAGTTTGGGTTAGACTTTCCTGAAAATCTTCGTGTCATGTTCTTGGAAGATGCTAAACTTAGATACCATTTTTACTTTCTCTACACGCACTATGAGCATAGTGTATAGAGAAGGTTTTGCACTCCACCCAAAAATTCGATACCGAGATTTCACCGGAAATACATGTTTTAGGGTCCCTTATATCGAATAAAAGTATTTTCAGAAAAAGGTCCGTGTGTGTGTATGTGTGTCTGAACACGATAGCTCAAAAACGAAAAGTCGGTAAAATACTAAACTTGGTATTTAAGTTTCGTATTTTCCAGGGATGCGACACGGAGATTTTGAGAAAATTCCCTCCAACACAAATTACCCCTTACATTGAACATTTTTCGAAAATTTTGATATTCTCAAAACTGGCTCTAACGATTTTGATTAAAATTTCATATATTAAAGATATTTGCCTGACAAATAAAATTTATATCTTGAATTTTCTGAGAATAGCCTCTGAAGACTACTTTATTCTGGACGAATTTTACGGAATTTTACATAACTGTTTAACCGTAAAACTTAAATAAAAACTTATGTAGAGCACGTTAGAACACACAATTTATGTTATATACATTTTTTCGTGGAGTTAATCCTTATTTAGACACTCATTGTTTTTGGTTGCAGCTATGAAAAACTTACTTTTCTCATACAGGAATTTGTCAACTCCTATTCATACAAACAAAGGAACTTCAGTCACATAGCAACCAGCTTTTGACTACCACTTTAACCTATGTTATTTCCTTATTTCGTTTCTACTTACAAGGAAACAAGTAATAAGGCTATTTCTGCTAATTTGTTCTCGTGTAGCATGAAGTAAATAGAAGCATAAGATTTTTAACAATAATTCGTTAACAGAGATGTAGAGAAAGTCATGTGAATGGAACACATCAGATTTTTCAATTATGCATTTTACAGACAGTCGGAAATGCAGACACAGACACACAAGCAAACACACACACATTCGGACCTTTTTCTAAAAAAGTTGATGTTTTTCTATCACACGACTTTCTCTACCCGTTCTGCAACAAATTACTCTTGCGAGCGTTTATTCATCTCTCTACTTTGTGTTAATCGATATAGAAGGAATCCCATCAGAAATATAGAAAGGAAATAAGGGAATACATTAGACTAAAACCGGTCGCTTTAAATTCTCTTATATTTAAAAGACTAAGACTAGGTATTTCCTTTTGAGAAAAATTAATTATATTAAAGTTTATATCCAATAAAAAATTAATATCTTGGAAATAGCTATTTGTACAAAAAAGTATGAGACATAAAATTGGTGATTTAATGCGAGATAAATTTCTTGTAGAAAGACACTGTTTCTTTATCTTACGATTTACCAATATGCATACGTCATCATAATGAAAAGGTCTTCGGAGGTTACTCTCAGATAATCCAAGATATACATTTTTATCACCTAAATATTTTAATAAAATTATTAGATACTTTTAAAAAATAAAAAAATGAAAATTCTACCATGTAAACAGTAGTTTGTGTTAGACTTTCCTGAAAACTTCGTGTCATGTTCTTGGAAGATGCTAAACATAAATACCATTTTTTGAGTTATGCTGCTCAAAAATAGACAGCCAGAACCGGTATTGAATGTTTTGACGGTATACAATACCTTCTCTACTAACTATATGAGTACACAATACTTGTTGATAGAGGTCCGAGGGCCATCTAGAAAGTGACAGACGATTTGACATAACCACATGTTTTCAACACAAAACTTTATTTACAGAGTTACAGAACCTTTCTCTGTTTCTCAAGGTAGTTCTTGTTCATATCAAGGTGTTTATTGTCCACGTGGTACCAGTTTTTCAATGCCGATGTTGTACTTTTCTGCCACCACAGAAGTTATTCGCTTTTTAAGGTTAGACCAATCGAATTTTACAAACAAATAACGCAAGTGTATAGTGATAATACAATGACATGGATGTTTATCAATCGTTATGGAGAAGTTGAAAGCAAATGTTGGTAAAATAATTGAGAAATATCTGATGTCTTCCATTCACATGACTTTCTCTATATCTCTGCAATAAATTATTTTAAAAACCTTATGCTTCTATTTACTTCCTGCTAATCGAGAAAAAATTAGCAGAAGTGGTCTTATTTCTTGCTTCCTTGTAAGTAGAAGCGATATAAGTTTAAAGTGTTTTTATGGACACGAGTTCACAAAGTCCTGTAAGTATAGCTCTTTATTGGTGAAAAGAAAAACAAGGAATATCTCAAAACAATCAACTCCACGAAAAAATGTATATAACACAAATTGTGTGTTTTAAGGTGCTCTACATTTGCTGTGTGGTTAGTTTTTTTCCACCTCTTACGGTTTAGCATTTATGCAAAATTCTGTAAAATTGACCCAGAATAAAGTAGTCTTCAGAGGCTTTTCCCAGAAAATTGAAGATATACATTTTATTTGTCAGGTAAATATCTTTAATATACGACATTTTAATCAAACTCGTTAGAGCCATTTTTATAACATCAAAATTTTCGAAAAAAGCTCCATGCAAAGCGTAGTTGGGGTGGGGGAATTTTCTCAAAATCTTCGTGTCGCATCCCTGGAAGATACTAAACATAAATACCAAGTTTGACATTTAACCGACTTTTCGTTTTTGAGTTATTGTGTTGACACACACACACACACACACATACACACACGGACCTTTTTCTGGAAATACTTTTTTTGGATACAGGGCATCCTAAAACATATATTTCCGGTGTAATCTCGGTATCGAAACTTTTGGTGGAGTGTAATACCTTCTCTATACACTATGTACATGGTGAGTATAGAGAAAGTAACAATCGGTGTTTCACATGACTTTTTGGATGGAAAAGATTCCCCAACCGATAAACATCTTAAAGTGGCAGTGACATCTTGACTCAGATCTTTAGTGGTGGAAGAGGACGTCTCCAGTATTATGTGAAAATGAATACCTTGCTAGCAATGACGATTACGTTGAAAAATAGACTAAGTTGATGTAACTTTGTAACTAAAGTTCTGTGATGATAAGTTTCCAAAACATCTGTCACTTCTGGATAGATGTATATTTTGGTTCGTATTTATATAGCATATGGTTTTATTAGAGATGTTTATTTCACATATACATTAATTCGCTGGAGTAACATTTGAGAGAGATAGAGAGGAGTACCAGCTTGAGATCCATTCTGATCCCACACCTCTCACTGAGCCCAGAGTGCATCAGTATGTAGCATTAAGTCCTGTAGATTTGCCACCAAAGTGTAAAGCTAAGATCCTCACTCCTTCAGTTTAACTTCAGGACATTAGTATGCAAAACCCTACGGCTAAAGAGACTTTCCTTGGACATTATTCATGTTGAAATTCGGCTTACGTTATTTAAGGATACGCAAAGATGAACATTACCTAAGTAAAATTCATTAAAACTTGTTTACTTTCTCTACACGTACTATGTGCATCTTGTATACAGAAGGTATTGTATGCATCTAAAAAGGAAAAGGTCCGTATTTGTGTGTATGTGTGTCTATGTGTATACGTACAGTATAGTTCAAAAACGAAAAATTGGTTAAATACCAAACTTTGTATTTTAGTTTAGTATCTTCCAAGATTTACAAGTAAATTTCCCCACTCCCAAATAACCCTTAAATGAAACATTTTTCGAATTTTTTTGATTTTCTCGAAAATGAAGATAGCGATTTTGATTAAAATACTACATATCTATATATTACTATGTACATTGCACATAAGGTGCTGGAGAAAGTAATAAAAGAAAACAAATTTGGTCCAAAATATTTATTACTTTCTCTACACGAACTATGTACATAGTGTATAGAGAAGGTATTGCACTCCACCCAAAAAGTTGATACCGAGATTCCACCGGAGATATACGTTTTAGCGTCCCCTGCATCCAGAAAAAAAGCATTTTCAGAAAAAGGTCCGTGTGTGTCTGAACACGATAACTCAGAAACGAAAACACAGTAAAATACCAAACTTGGTATTTAAGTTCAGTATTTTCCAAGAATGCCACACGAAGATTTTTAGGAACCCCCCCACTCCAAATTAGCCTTTACATGGAACTTTTTCGAAAATTTTGATTTTCTGAAAAATAGCTCTAAACATTCTGATTAAAACATCGCATATTAAAGATATTTACCTGACAAAATGCATATCTTGAATTTTTTGAGAATAGCCTCTGAAGATTACTTTACGGAATTTTGCATAACTGCTAAACCGTAAGAGATGGACAAAAACTCACCATACATAAAAAGTAGAGCACGTTAAAACACAACCTGTGGTACTCCCTTATTTGGCTTCTACTTACAAGGAAGCTAGTATTTTTTCTCGATTATCTTGAAGTAAATATAAGCCTAAGCTTTTTAGCAATAATTCGTTGCAGAGATGTAGAGTACGTCATGTGATTGGAACACATCAGATCTTATTTAGTTTACTCTTCCCTTATCAAAATCATTAGTGTTAATGAGAAGAGGATTTGACATTAAAATGCTACTCGTTGATCCACCATTAGTACGGCGTTAGTTATCGGCTCCAGTTAGTGTCTGTAAGAATTGTAAAGTGAGAGCACGTTCTGGAGTGCACAGAATCCGAAATAGTTCGGCTACAGCCTCTGCCAGCTGTGTTCTCATCTCTCTAACATCTCCTCAGGGACGTAACAAGATTCACAAGGAAGAGGTCCCAGCCTTCTATTCTGCTTTCGTTACTGCTGCACATTCTATTCACATGACTTTCTCTACAAACTATTGTTGCAAAGATGATTTCCTCAGCTGCATATTAGTAGTAAGATAAAAATTAGCTTAAATGCTGTATTAGTTTGTTCTAAATAGAAGGGAAAGAAAGTATACACTAAGTCAAAGTTATATTCAAAATCTTTGTGAAACAAATAGGAGTAAAACAAGAGATTTAAAATTTAAATCAATAATATGTATTATGACTGCCTCCATGGTCGAGTGGTGAGCGAGCTGACTTCTCACCCGGAGGTTCCGGGTTTGATTCCCGGCTAGGGCGGGGAATTTTTCTTTAACCGGAATTATTCCCTATCCCCCATAGAGTCTGGAAGTATGAATGTGCGTGTGTTTAGTAATATAAAGTTTAACCTAATGTTCTGAACCTACAGTTTCACAAGTGAAAGCCCCCGATATGACCATTGATGTTAAAGGGGGCTATACAAATGATGCAATAAAAGAAATAATATGTATTATCTACAAAAAATGAATATTACATAAATTAACTGTTTCAATGAGATTTCCATTGTTTGTTTTTTTTTTTTTTAGTAGTGTTTAACGCCCGCTTTTACTACCAAGGCACTGCAGGCGATGACACTGATGATACATGGAATGAAGATGGAGCACCGGTGGAATGCGATGGTGGGGGAAAGCGGAGAATCCGGAGAAAACCCGCTCCTGCGACGCTTTGTCCACCACAAATCTCACATGCAGTCGCTTGGGATCGAACCCGGGCCGTCTAGGTGAGGGGCGAATGGTCTAACCACTCGGCCACAGCGCGACCTTACATTGTTTGAATACTACGTTTTTGACAATGTTTTGCGAGTATGTAAAAGATATTCAGAATCGAGAGGACTTCAGAAATTATTTCCAAGAAATACGTTTTATTTATCATGTAAATATATTTAATATACGTTACTTTAGTCAAAATCTTTAGAGCCGTTTTTGAGAAAATCAAAATTTTCCGAATATTTTTCCATGTGAAAGGTAGGTAGAAGGGGAGATATTTTCTTTAAAGTATTCATGTCACATAATAATTGTAAAATACTGAACTTAAATGCCAAGCGTGAGATTTAAGCGACTTTTCGTTTTTGAGCTACGCTGTCCATAGACACACAGGAACCATTTTCTTAAACATTTTTTTTGGGGGGGAGGGTACATGTACTTTTGGCGAAACCTCGGTATCGAATTTTTTGGTGAAATACAATATCTTCTGTACACTCGTAGAAAGTACGTATAGAGAAAGTAAAACTATTTAACCAAATACCAGCGGATGTGCGACACTGTACTAAATCGCACACTTTTACGAGCAGTAAGTATTTAATGAACTGTTTCACATTTGCGCGCGAAATAACGACCCAGTGAAACTCGCACACAACCTGAGGTCAATGTTCCATCACATCGTATCGGCGTATCTTGATCAGGGAATTTTAGTTCGCGAACCAGCAATGATTCGAACGTAGTTAACGTTTTCCATGGAAATCCCGAGTAGTGATTACTGTAACAGCGTCCTGTCGAATGTGTTATCGGCTGGATTCGTATGTAAGTTATCCTAGGGATAACATTCTAGACTCTGGTTTCCAAGTTAGCGGGTTCAGATCCGACGGAGGGTGATGAAATTTTTTTCAGGCGAAAAATACCCTTAGACCTTATCGTAGATTTACAGATGTAAGAGAACCTCAAGACTAAACAGGCCTCTGAGCACAGTTAATTGGTCTTACACGCCCAGTATACCTAGAATGGGACGCTCAGAACCGTAGCAGTTGAAGACCGTCCATAAACAAAACTCAATGTTGGATTAATTGTTTTTTCACACAAGCCGTATGTAGGGCAGGAGTTGGATAGGGAGTCAGACTGAAGAATCAATACCATAGCCGGGATTTGAACCACGGATCTCCCGATTGATCCAGTACCAATTAACCATAATAGTTGGCTGTACTATGATTCCTGGGACTTAAGAACTTACAACATTGTAAGTCGCTATTGGGGACATCTTGTGGTTTACTGGGAAACATGCAAGTCAGTTGAGAAATTCGATGCTATGGCGGCATGTTGCCATGATACCTCAGTGGCAGAGCGACCCGCTAGAGATCGGGAGATCCGTGGTTCAAATCTCGGCTATGGCATTGAATTTTCCAGTCTGACTCTACCCATCCAACAGCTGTCCTACACACCGCTTGTTTGAAAAAACAATTAATACAATACCAATTGACCATAATAGTTGGCTATAATTTGAGAACACCTTGTGGTTTACCGGGAAACATGCGAGTCAGTTGAGAAATGCAGTGAGGGTCTTCCAAATGGCATACAGGTGAAGACCCTCTTGCAAGATGGAAGCACAAGTAACACCAACCTCAGAACCAACCAGGATTGGCCAACTACGAACCAATAAGAAAGCAGGAGGCGGTCGCAAAGCAAGAGAAACTGGCGGTTCAATCAAAATTCTCCAACACAAACAATTTTCATCAAATTAAACACCAGCGGAGCAGAGGAAAAGGATGCTGCTCCTGAAAATGCAGCCGTTCGAGGAGCCTATCTAGCACTACCTCCTTAACATCATCACCCGAAACCTTAAATTACCAAACCTTAATCATCCATCTCATTCCTGTGGTTAAGCCCCTACCAGGGTTGGTACACAGAAGCTACACCTAGGCCAACCACGAGTCTACCGGATCTCGCACGCACACAGAAACCGGCAGTGCCCAGAAAAGAAGCTCAACATAAGTTGTGTGAAACGTCGGCGAAAACATGAGCCACAAAATAACGCAGCCAATACCGGAAGCAGCTACCAATATATCAAAGTATTTATGCTTCATAAGTCATAACTGATTGTTGCCACCCATTGTTAGTGGACACTGTCCCAGAGGCATGTGCTTTTGCTGTACCGTTGATTCATCCCTCCAGCGCGTTAAGTCGCTCTTCGACGTCTTCCAGGCGTTGGTGATGGTTTTTCATCATCCCACCAAGCCCTTGCAACTTTTCCTCAAGTTCTTCCACGTCTTTCTTCACCCCGTCTAATTGTTCGTCGATTTTGTTCGATATCTCCGTTGTCAGGTTTCCCATGTCATTCCATTTTGCCTTGAACTTCTCTATTGCGCAATCCACAGTCGTTATCCCGATTCCCGTCTTCTTCTTGACAACTAAAATACGAAGTTAAATCTTTTAAATCTACAATCCATTTACTATCCTTCATTCCTTTGCTTGCTTCCAACAAAAACGTGTTTTCTACAGAGATGTACCATAATAATTATTCTTTAATTGAAGACTTGTATAGATGGTTTATTGAGGTGAATTCTGTTTTATGTTTATTTTAATTGTATTCCATTTTTATGTACATCTTTTCTATTCCATGGCTTCATTTTCTTGAATTTGGAAAGTAAAGTCTTCATCGTCTCCTTCATTGTGACGTTAAACCCCACTCCTGGCACCAGAGTAACAATGGATGGCAACAATTAGCTATGACTTACGAAGCAAACCGTCCACACAGGTTCGGCGTAGTCACATTAGATTCAGAAATCAGCTAGGGTAAGTTACTAATGGTGCAAATATCCCATGTATGCTTATGGTTTCAAAACTCGTTTCAACCGAAAATAAATCGAGTTGAAAAGGTTTAGAGGATATTACGAAAATCTTTTAGAAAAATAGAAAGAATGGAAACAACAGATATACCGTTTGTATTTTAAACTAGTGTACCATAAAAATAGCAACACAGTTACAAATATAGATATTGCCTATATATTTACAAGGGAGATTTTCACCATTTGTTGGAAAAAATAACAAAACCGTATTGCATGCCACCTAGCGTGAAATTTTGGCGGTTTGCTAACGGCCCATAAGATTTACCAGAAGCAACAATAATTCGAAGATTAAAATCCCACTTCTGACACCAGTGTAACAATGGATGGCAAAAATTACTTACGAAGCACAGATTCGGCGTAGTCGCATTATAAACGTTATTGCTAATTGGTTATTCAGATGTTAGCTATTATAGTTATTATACAAATATCCCTTGTTTGGCTATGGTTTCAAAGCTGGTGTCAACCAAAAATAAATCGAGCTGAAAAGGTTTAAGGGATATTACGAAGATATATTGGAAATGGTGTACCAGAAGCAACGATGATTCGACGATTAAAATCCCACTTCAGAAAACAATGTAACAATGGTTGACAACAATAAGCTATGAATAACGAAGCAAGCCATTCACACAGATTCGGGTAGTCATATTATAAACGTTTTGAGATAACTGAACCAAGATTCAGAAATTAGCTAGGGAAAGTATTTACAGTTTTATACAAATATCCCATGTATGCCTATGGTCTCAAAGCTGGTTTTAACCATAAATAAATCGAGCTGAGAAGGTTTAAGGGACATTACAAAGATCTTTTAGAAAAAAGATGTATCAGAAGCAACGATAATCGGACGATTAATATCCCACTCCTGACACCAGCATAACAATGGTTGACAATAATCAGCTATGACTTGTGAACCATGTTCACACAGATTCGGTGCAGTCAGTTATAAACGTTTTAGCTAATTGAACTAACTTTCAGAAATTAGCTAGGGCAAGTTACTAATGGTGCAAATATTCCATGTATGCCTATGGTTTCAACCGACAATAAATCGAGCTGAAAAAGCCTAAAGCATGTTATAAAGATATTTTTAAACAACAGAATGCACGGGAACAAGAGCTTTGTATTGTAAACTAGTATAACATAAAAATAACAATACAGTTTCAAATATAGATGTCGCCTGTATATTTACAAGGGAGATTTTCACCAGCTCTGGAACAAATAACAGAAACGTACTGCAGACTAGCTAGTGCGAGTTTTTGGCGGTTTGCTCTAACGGCCCATAAGGTTTACCAGAAGCAGCGATAACTCGACGATTAATTAAACGGTTTTGTGAAGGGCAATATATCGCCAAGCAGAATAAAACAACGGTCTGGCGCAAGCTGCTCTCAAATAAAAAGCCTCTACGATATAAAATGTACAGAATTCGAATGATTAAGCAAGCCAAACAACACAAAATTAGTTTAATTAATTCGGAGGACAGATCCTGAAGAAATTAAATCCAAATTTGCCTAGAAATCGAGGTTATTTAGTTGTGTAAAGCAAGCTTACACCAGAACATGGCAATATCTTGCCATATTCTATCCATGTTTCCTTATATCTATAAAAACAAACTTAACCCTCATGATGAATTATGATTCTCATCTCTTTTTATTGATCCCAAATATTTATTATTTACGTTGGACAGTTAATTTTTTTTTATCCTTGCCAAAAATTATAGTCAATGTTACTTTTCTGTCTAGCTTTAGCCATTTCCAATGTATTCCTTCCTTTCTCCATTGTTGTGAACCTTTACAATAAAAAGCTGATATGTTCCATTCATATGAGTTTTTCTACATCTCTGCAACAAATTATTGTGAACAACCTTATGCTTCTATTTATGTAATGCTAATTGAGAAAAAATCAGCAGGAATAGTCTTATTACTTGAAAGTAGAGGCGAAATAAGGGAGTAGCATAGGTTAAAGTGATAGTCAAAAGCTGGTTGCTGTGTAATTGAAGTTCCTTTGTTTGTATGGACAGGAGTTGACAAATTCCTGTATGAGAAAAGTGTAAGTTTTTTAAAGGTGAAAACAAAAACAATGAAATTCTTAGGCTTTCACGGCCGGTGTCAATACTGCGACTGTCGCAGTTAAAACGTCCACTAGAGCACTTTGACCTCGCCGCTGCCACCGAAGATGTCTGCCGTAGTCGCAGAGGAAACGTCTGGGAAGAAGAAGGAGGAGCCCAGTAGACCACGGCCCACAAGCCCGGATTATACTCCAGCCAGTAAAAACAATGAATATCTCAAAAACGATCAACTCCACGAAAAAAGTGTATGCAACAAATTGTATGCTTTAATGTGCTCTACATTTTATGTGTGGTAAGTTTTTGTCCATCTCTTACGGTTTAGCTGTTATGTAGAATTCCGTAAAATTCATTCAAAATAAAGCAGTCTTCGGTAGCTTTTCCAGAAAATTCAAGATGTACATTTTATTTGATATCTTTAATATACGATTTTTAATAAAAATCATTAGAGCCATTTATGAGAAAATCAAAATTTCCGAAATTGTTTCTATGTAAAGAGTTGTTTGGGTTTTCTTGAAAATCTTCGTGTCGCATCCTTGGAAGATACCGAACTTAAATACCAAGTTTGGTATTTAACGGGCTTTCTGTTTCTGAGCTATGCTGTGCACACACACACACACACACGGACGTTTCTCCATTTTTTTTTTATTCAGGGAGACCCAAATCCGGTGAAATCTTGGTATCGAAATTTTGAATGGAATACAATACTTCCTCTATACACTATGTACGTAGTACATGTAGATAAAGTAAAAAACACACACAAAACAAACCATAGGATATTTTACCATAAATCCTTCCTCAGGATAAGAGGAATGTAAATATAAACGTAAAAGGTTGTGTTAATGTTTCTCTACGCCTGAAGAAAGATAATATAGTACGATTATACGTTTTGAAAAATGTGTATATTTATATATATATATATTATGTAACATGTATCCATATATAAAATAATTTGCATCTAATTAAATAGAATTTGGATCTATTACTCGTAATTAAACTATATTAATTTTATTAGCAACATTGAAATCTATTTCTCCGATATACATCGCACCCAAGGTGTCGTTATTTAAAATAACATTCCATAATACCTTTTTATAAAATATTTGTATGTAAATCCCCCATATGTTATAAGATTGTATACCACAAAGTCAAAAAAGTGAGAAAATGTATAGTATAGTTATGTTAAATATTTTCTTAAAATTAAGATATAACCAATATCAAAATCCCAATACTCGTTGTATTACAACCTCATTACATTGGGGAAACTTTTTCAGACCCGTAGCACAGTTTTTGTGGAAGAAGATAGATTTTTAATTTTGGAAAATAACGAAAAAGCTACCTAGCCAGGTGGCTTAGGGTTTCATCTGGGACTGACACTTGAGAGATCAGGGTTCGATCCCTGCTCGTTTTTGAGTTATTCTGACCGTAGATGGACATGTTTCTAAATGTTTTGAATTCAGGGGGTCTCAAAATATGTATTCTGGTGAAATATTGGAATTGAATTTCTCATCTCTATCTACTATGCACATACGGCTAGAGAAAATAAACGTGATTTAATTTTACTTCTAGGTTTGCATACAACGCTTTTACTTCGCTACAAACATTTCTACTCGCAAAATAAAACTTCACGTTTAAATCCTGTGCCATAAATAACTGTTTTGTGGTTCAGATACTAGGAAAATATCCGCTAGTGCTTCTAGGCGTAAAGTGCTGAAGAATTTAATCTTACATGCACCTCGTAAAATTTCTGATATAAAGTGCTGGTTTCTTTTGTAAATATGAACCAATTACTTTGGAGATAATAAATTTGACTTGTTTCTCACAAAGGGAGGGTGGAAAGAGTCTCGCCAACAAAACAGTCGCGCAGTAAACGCGGCAAATCGTCGAGACAAGGAGACGCCGCGCCGTGGCTTTACAGCGGCTGTCATCACAAGAACATACACATCCAAAAGTTGGAGTATCAGAGTCCGTATCGCCTTCCTAGCCAGTACCAGTTGTTTCCCAAACACAGGGCATGCAGAAAAGTTTGAAGTGTGACATGCACATGATTTCCTTTGAAACAGACTAACAAATGTGATAGACAAAGTCTTAAGCTTCATTTGTAAGACCTATATTGCACTACCATATATGTCTGTGTCACAGAATCTCATAAACGTTACGAAGGTCAGCTGATAAGTCCCGGGCCTCTCATTGAAAACAGTATTTAATGTTTTACTTTCTCTCTACGCACTATGTACATAGTATATAGAGAAGGTATTGCACTCCACCAAAAAATTCGATACCGAGATTTCACCGTAAATATGTTTTAGGGCCCCCTGTATCCAAAAAAGCAGTTTCAGAAAAAAGTCCATGTGTGTGTGTCTGTGAACACGATAACTCAAAAACGAAAAGTCGGTAAAATACCAAACTTGGTGTTTAAGTTTAGTATCTTCCAGGGATGCGACACGAAGATTTTCAGAAAAAGCCCCCCACCCCCAACTACCCTTTACATGGAACTTTTTTCGAAAATTTTGATTTTCTCAAAAATGGCTCTAACGATTTTGATCAAAATGTCGTATATTAAACATAATAAATGACAAATAAAATGTATATCTTGAATTTTCTAGGAATAGCCTCTGAAGAGTAGTTTATTCCGGATGAATTTTACTGAATTTTGAATAACTGCTAAACCGTAAGAGATGGACAAAAACTTACTGCACAAAAAATGTAGAGCACGTTAAAACACACAATTTATGTTATATACATTTTTTCGTGGAGTTCGTCGTTTTTGAGACATTCCTTATTTTTGGTTTCTGCTATGAAAAACTTATATTTTTCTCATATAGGAACTTGTCAACTCCGATCCACATAAACAAAGGAACTTCATTGACATAGCAACCAGCTTTTGACTAACACTTTAACCTATGGTAGTCCCTTATTTCGCTTCTACTTACAAGGAAGCAAGTAATAAGACTATTTCTGCTATTTTTTTCTGATTAGCATAAAGTAAATAGAAGTGTAAGATTTTTAAGAATAATTTGAGAGAAAGTCATGTGAATGGTACACATCAGATTTTTGTTTGTTTTATTTCTTAACATAATCTCCAGAAAGGCTAATAGTTTTGTCATATCAGAGTTCTAATTTAAATAAACCATCTCTGTAGTGCGATTTATCAAGGTCCTCAAAATAGCTGTTTACTGCATCAATGACCTCCTCGTTGCTGTGAAATTTTCGTTCTCGCTCATTTGAAATCAATGGCGGCAACAGTTTTTGAAGCGGGTATTGCAAACCTTGTGCGCGGGTACGATAAACGTCTCAATCTTTTCGGTGATTATGTTGAAAAGTAACCATAAGTGTACAAAATGTTTAGTAATAAAATAATTGTTTTCTATGAACTTGTCTATCGAAGGTTGAAGAAAACGGCCCTCGTATCAAGGTCCTCAATAAAGCTGTTTACCGCATCAGTGACCTCCACTTTGCTATGAAATCTTCGTCCTGGAAGACATTTTTGGAACAGGGTGCTAGAACTGGTGAACAGGAGCATTGTAGTGATGCTTTTCCAAGTAATCAATAAAAACAACTCCCTGTGCAGCCCAGAAAACACTCGCCATAACCTTGTTAGCTGACAAAATTGACTTTGGCGTTTTTGGAGTTGGTTCGCCTGGCGCAATCCACTATTTTGACTGTGATTTACTTTCTGGAGTGCAGTGATGTATACAAGTTTCATTCATGGTTTCTCAAAAATTCTGTAGGATCTTTTACGGTAGAGCTCCACGTTCTTAACAGAAACAGTTTTTCTTTGCAACAGGTGTCAACAAACGCGGCACCCATATTGCACGACTTTGTGAAAGCCCAAAATATTACTTAAAATATTATGTTTACAACCTCTGCTATCTCAAACAACATTAATCTGCAGTCTTCCAGTACTAAACGATGACTTTCTTCAATGATCTCTGGAGTTGTCACTTCTACAGGGCGTCCAGAGCGAGGCTCATCACTAGTGCTCGTACGTCCCATTTTAAACTGTGCAACTGACCTTTTAATCATTGAATATGAAGGAGCAGAGTCTTTCAATGTACTGTCCATTCCCTGGTTTATTTCTTTAGGCGCTAAGCCTTTCAAATGGAAGTATTTAACAATCACTGCTCGTTTTTCCAAATCCACCATTTTCGTGAAAAGTTGTCTTGTTTAAAATGCTGTCATTCGAAAACTAAACAAGCTATTGATGTGTAACCATGGCTAAAGGGTTACAAGCTGGGAGGCATTGATATGGAAAATATTCCCGCAATCCAGATAAAAATAAAAAAATTGATGTATTCCATTCACATGACTTTCTCTAGGTGTTCCACATAAAACTATTCCTACAAAACTCTATTATTTTCTCTACGTCATGCTAATCGAAATAAATATTAGCATAAATTGTCTTATTGCTTGCTTCTTGTAAGTAGAAGGAAAATAAGGGAATACACTAGGCTGAAGCGATAATCAAAGCTTTTAAAAGTGGTCGATATGTGAAATAATTGAAGTTGGACTTGCTTTGTATGATAAAAGTAAAACAAAGGAGGTCAAACTAATGGTATCTTCCCGTTTGAGAAACGTTACGATGTTTAAAATTAAAACCAATAACAAGGAATATCTCAGAAAGGTCAACTCTACACTAAAAACGTATATAAAATAAATTAAGTGTTTTTTTTAAGAAATCTATATTTTTGGTATGCTATGTTTTAAGATATTTTAAGGTTCACCAGCTACCTATGCAAATTCAGGAAAATGCACCCAACATAAAGAGGTCTTCTCAGAGAATTCTACATATCTGTTTGTCGTATAAATATCTTCAATAAACGGTATCTCAATCAAAATCATTAGAGCCAGTTTTGAGAAATGCAACATTTTCAACAAAGTAAAATGTCCGTGTAATGGGTAGTTGGGGAACGTGGTTTTCTTGAAAAGATTTGTGTCCAATCCTTGGGAGAAACTGAAATAAAGACCAGGTTTGGTAGTTAACGGACTTGTCGGTTTTGTTATGCTGTCCACACACACACACACACACACACACACACACACACACACACACACACCCCATACTGTTTTTCAATGAATGCTTTTTTTGACTCAGTGAAATCTCGGTATCAGAAATTTTGGATGGATTGCAATAACTTCTCTAGCTCTATGTACAAGTCATATTTAATTCAGAATTTATTGTTTTTTAAGCTTATTATTTTAGTGAGTATTGATTTTTTTGCTGAAGAGATTTAAGTTATATTTTTGATTATGTTTATTTATCATATAGATTAGTAATATTGAGATTTTGAACGTGTACTAGAGAAAGTAGAAAAGGTTAGTATAATCACATATCTTATCACTTTGTGTAAACGTACTATGTGCATAGTGTAATGTATGTAATGCATAATACCTATGTATATATAAGAATATCATAAGTTATTGTAATGCACATAAAAATTAGATGCCGAGATTTAATTGGAAATACATGTTTTGGGACCCTCTGAAACCAAAATAATTCTGTGTTCCATTCACAGAACTTTCTCAACATCTCTGCAACAAATTATTGTTACGAAATGCAAGCTTGTACTTACTTCACGCTTTTCGAGAACAAATTAGCAGAAATAGTCTTATTACCTGTTTCGTTGTAAGTAGAAGCGAAATAAGGGAGTACCATAGGTTAAAGTGACAGTCAAAAGCTGGTTGCTATGTGACTGAAGTTCCTTTTTTTGTATGGACAGGAGTTGAAAAATGTCTGTATGAGAAAAGTATAAGTTTTTCAAAGTTTAAACCAAAAACAAACAATATGTCAAAAACGATCAACTCCACGAAAAACTGTCTATAGCATAAACTGTGTGTTTTAAAGGGCTTTACACTTTTTGCGGTCAGTTTTTGTCCATCTCTTACGGTTTAGCAGTTATGCAAAGTTCCGTAAAATTCATCCAGGAGTTAAAAGTATTATTAATAGAACCAATGTTTTCATTTGTTCTTAAAAGCTTGAATTTGGGGCAAAATTCTTTTTTGGAACGGTCTTTCTTTAATTTTACTCAATTCACCCCTCACTTACCAACCTAATTCACCAGAATAAAGTAGTCTTCAGAGGCTATTCCCAGAAAATTCAAGATATACATTTTATTTGTCAGTTAAATATCTTTTACATACGATATTTTAATGAAAATCGTGTGAGCCATTTTTGAGAAAATCAAAAATTCCGAAAAATTTACTATGTAAGATGTAGTTGGAGGTGGAGGATTTTCTTGAAAATCTTCGTCCGCATCCTTGGAAGATACCAAACTTAAATATCAAGTTTGGTATTCAATAGTATTTTCGTTTTAGAGCTATGCTGTCCACAGACACACACACAAGAACTTTTTCTAAAAATGCTTTTTTTGGGGGGGGGGATTCAGGGGTATTCGTGTATTTTCGGTGAAATCTCGGTATCGAATTTTAGGATAGAATGTAATACCTTCTCTATATACGTACATAGTGTGTGTAGAGAAAACAAAATAAAGCATTTTAGAAACCTTTACGTGTGTGTGTGTGTGCTTCTGTGGACAGAATAACTCAAAAAGTAAAAAACGAAAAGTCCGTTAAATATCAAACTTGATATTTAAGTGCAGCATCTTCCAAAGATGCAATACGAAAATGTTTAAGAAAGCCCCCACCCCCAACTATCCTTTACCTGAAAAAATTTCGAACATTTTGGTTTTCTTTAAAATGGCCCTAATGATTTTGATTAAAGTCATGTATATTTAAAATATGTCGAAATAAAATGTATATCTTGAATTTTTCTGTGAATAGACTCTAAGGAGCTCTTTAATCCGCAGGAATGTTTCAATACTGGTAAACTGTAAGATATAGACGAAAGCTTACAATACAAATATGTAGAGCTCGATAAAACACACAATTATGTTATACACATTTTTTGTAGAGTGGGCCGTTTTCGAAATATTTCTTGTCTTTGGTTATACTTTTAAAATACTCAACACTTTTTCATACAGGAGGTTGACCCTCAAAAATTGGATCTCAATCCCATAACAGCCACATTTTAAAATATTTGACAATCGGCTTAACCTAGTGATTTCCTGACCGTTTCTGCTAATGTATATCTCGATATGCAATAAGCTTTTTAGCAATAATTTGTTTAGAAAGCCGTGTGAATGGAACAGATAAGATTTTTTAAGAAAATTGATTGGTTTTATAATACTACAATATGGCGAACAAAATCCGCACTAGTCATGATGTTCTAGTGCAATACTACTCTATGGTGTTGGTAATAAATGTAAAACTACCTGCTCCTTCCATTAGTTTTATGACAATTTTGTTGCATGCATAATGTTGTCTTAAGTTTATTGCCGGTTTTTCTGCGATGATATCGCGTTGCATGCATCTTCACGCGGTTGCTATGTCATTTTCCTTGCATGTTGTGTTGCGTGTAGTACAAGCAAGATAGCTCAAACACGTTTTGAATATGCGATGTTTGGTTACGTAACTAAACCCTAGATAGTGTTGTAATAGATCTGGAAGTTCTGCCACGGCCATGTTGCATGTAATAGATCCCCAGACAAGACACTCAATGCAATATCAGCTGTAAACAACATTGACTGCAGTCCCGGTAGATAATGTATCTACTCGCCTTGTTTTACGTTTTTACTTTCCCGTATGTAGTACAATGTACATAGAGGATAGAGAAGATATTGCATTGCACCCAAAACTTCGATACCGAGATTTCACCGGAAATACATCTTTTAGGATCCCTCGAATCCATAAAAAAAAATTTAAAAAAAAAATGTAAATGGCGTGTTATTTATGGACGCTCTTTAATTACTGTGGTTCTCAGCGTCCCATTCTAAATTGGGCAAGAAAGACCGCTTAATTTTGCTCAGAGGCCTCTCTATCAGGCTTGAGGTTCTTTTACGTGCCGTAAATCTACGACACGGAACCAACGGCTTTACTTCCCTTCCGAAGGAATCCATGCTAAGGATTTTTACACCCGAAAAAATCCATCGTCCTCCACCGGTTTTGAACCCGCAATCTTGGGTATATGAAGTCAGCATGGTAACCATTACACCACGGAGGGTGGCATCCAAATAAATCTGGTGTGTTACACTCACATAACTTTCTCTAGCTCTTCTACAAACTTCTTACATAATATCATTCTTCTTTCTGCACCTTGCTAATCGAGATAATCATTAGCAGAATATTCTTACTACCTATCTCCTTATAAGTAGAAAGAAAATAAGGGAATACACTAGGCTAAACCGAAAGTCAAATGCTTTTAAAGCTGTCGTTGTTCGATTGTCATTTTAAATCGCTTCTTTGCTTGGCCAAGAGTAGAGCAAAAGAAAAACAGACACTTCCTGTCTGAGAATATTATAAAAACGAGGAATATCTTGGAAACGGTTACCTACACAACAAAAATGTAAAGGACATAAATTGTGCTTTTTGATCAGATCAACATTTTCTGTGCAGAGAGTTTTTGTCTATCTCTTACGGTTTAGCAGTTAAGTAAAATTTAGCAAGATTCACCCAGAATAAGGAGCTCTTCAGAGGCTATACCCAGAAAATTCAGGATATACATTTTATTTGGTATATAAATATCTTTAATACACGGGATTTAAATCAAAATCGTTAGAGCCATTTTTTAGAAAATTAAAATTTTCGAAAATGTTCCATGTAAAGAGTAGTTAGGGGTGGGGGATTTTCTTGAAAATCTTCGTGTCGCATCCGTGGAAGATACCAAACCTAAATACCAAGTTTAGTATTTATCGGTCTTTTCGTCTTTGAGCTAAGCTGTCCACAGACACACACAGACCGATTGACAGACAGACACACACACACACATACGAACGGACCTTTTCCTGAAACTGCTTTTTTTGGTTTCAGGAGGTCCTAAAACATGTATTTCCGGTGAAATCCCGGTATAGAATTTTTGGGTGGAATACAATACTTGCTCTATACACTATGTACATATAGAGAAAGTAAAACGCTTTTTTAGAAAAAGGTCCGTGAGTATGTGTGTCAGTCTATGTGTCTGTGGACAGCATAGCTCAAAAACGAAAAGACGGTTAAATGCCAAACTTGGTTTTTAGCTTTGGCTTCTTCCAAGAATGCGACACGAAGATATTCAAAAAAATACCCCCACCTTAAGCTAATGGAAAAATTTTCGAAAATCTGTTTTTTCTTAAAAATGAATCTAACGATTTTGATTAAAATACCATTTCTTAAAGCTATTTCCATAATAAATAAAATGTATATCTTGAATTTTTTGGGAATAGCCTCTGAAGACTAATGTATTCTAGATGAATTTTACGGGACCATGCCAAAAAATATAGAGTACATTAAAACACACAATTTATGTTATATACATTTTTTGTGGAGTTGATCGTTTTTAAGATATTATTAGTTTTTCGTTTCTGCTTTGAAAAACATACTTTTCTCATACAGGAATTGGTTAACTCCTGTCCATACAAACAAAGCAACTTCAGTCACATAGCAACCAGATTTTTGCTATCATTTTTACGTATGATACTCTCTCATTTTGCTTCTACTTACAAGGAAGCAAATAATTAGGCTATTTCTGCTAATGTTTTTCAATTAGCATGAAGTAAATAGAAGCATACGTTTTTTAACTACAATTTGTTGTAGAGATGTAGAGAAAGTCATGTGAATAGTACACATCAGATTTTTCTAAAATGGGTCGAACAGTACTGGTTAAAGTACTGTATATTAAAGACATCTACATGGAAAATAAAATGTATATTGGTATTTTCTTTGAATATGCTCTTTATTCTCAATAACTCCTGTATAACTGGTAAACCATAGGAGATAAACAGAAGCCTATTTATCACACAAAAGAATATATATCTCATTAAAACATACAATTACGGTATATGTGGAGTTAACCGTTTACAGATATTCCTTGCTTTTGGTTTCAGTTTTAATATACTGTACTCAATAATAAATCATCCGTTATTAATTTCTCTACACATACTATGTACATGGCGTATAGAGAAGGTATTGTATTGCACCCAAAAATTCGATACCAAGATTTCACCGTAAATACAACTTTTGAGACTCCCTGAACCCAAAAAAACACTTTTAGCAAAATTTCCGTGTGTGTGTCTGTCTGTGCGTGTGTGTGTGTGTGTGTGTGTGCGTGTATGCAGCATAGCGCAAAAACGAAAGGACCGTTAAAGCCCAAACTTGGTATTTAAGTTCGATATCTTCCAAGGATGCAATAAGAAGATTTTCATGAAAATCCTCCCCTCCCGTTTACATGAAAAAATTTCGAAAATTTTGATTTTCTTAAAAACGGCTCTAACGATTTTGATTAAAATATCGTATATTAAAGATATTTACCTGACAAATAAAAAGTATATCTTGAATTTTCTGGGAATAGCCTCTGAAGACTACTTTATACTGGATGAATTTTACAGAACTGCGCATAACTGCTACACCGTAAGAGATGGACAAAAACGTACTCTACAGAAAATGTAGCTCGCGATAAAACACACAATTTATGTCATATACATTTTTTTCGTGGAGTTGATCGTTTTTAAGATATTCATGGTTTTTCGTTTCTGCTTTGAAAAACATACTTTTCTCATGCAGGAATTTGTTAACTCTGTCCATTCAAACAAAGGAACTTCGGTTACATAGCAACCAGCTTTTGGCTATCCCTTTAACCCATGGTACTCCTTCATTTCGCTTCTACTTACAAGGAAGGAATAAATTAGACTATTTCTGCTAATGTTTCTCGATTAGCATGAAGTAAATAGAAGCAAAAGCTTTTAAACTAAAATTTGCTGCACTGATGTAGAGAAAGGCATGTGAATGGAAGATATCAGATTTTGATTTTATATATATAGTGACAATTGCGTAAAGATAGGTTTCAAATTGGATAATGCTTTAGCCTACGTATATCCTTATCTCCGTTCTGCTTATATGGGACCTCCGGGTAAGAAGTCAGGTCGCTGACCACTTGACCATGGAGGCAGCCTTCTTAGTCACTAATAAACACACGGCATCTTTCTAAGAATTACTTTTTTGGACTTGCAGAACGTCAAAATGTATATAAAATAAATTGTGTGCTTTAACGCGCTCTACATTTTTTGTGTGTTAAGTTTTTGTCCATCTCTTACGGTTTAGTAGTTATGCAAAATTCATCCAGAATAAAGTAGTCTTCAGAAGCTATTCCCAGAAAATTCAAAATATAAATTTTATTTGTCAGATTAATATCTTTAATATATGATATTTTAATCAAAATCGTTAGAGCCATTTTTTATAAAATCTAAATTTTCGAAAAAAGTTCTATGTAAAGAGTAGTTTGGGGTGGGGGGATTTTTCTCAAAATCTTCGTGTCGCATTCCTGGAAGATACTAAACTTAAATACCAAGTTTGGTATTTTACTGACTTTTCGTTTTTGAGTTATCGTTTTCACAGACTCACGGACACACGGACACACACAGACACACACACGCGCGGACGTTTTTGTGAAAATGCTTTTTTTTTTAGATAAAAGGGACCCTAAAACATATATTTCCGGTGAAATCTCGGTATCGAATTTTTTGGTGGAGTGCAATACTTTCTCTATTCACTATGTACATAGTGCGTATAGAGAAAGTAAAAAGGCAGTTTCGGAGAAAGGTACGTGTGTGTGTGTCCGTGTGTATATCTTGAATTTTCTGGGAATAGCCTCTGAAGGGTACTTTATTGTGGATGACTTTTACAGAATTTTGCATAACTGCTAAACCGTAAGTGATGGACAAAAACTTACTACACGAAAAATGTAGAGCACGTTAAAACGCAATTTATGTTATACACATTTTTTCATCGTTTTTGAGACATTCCTTGTTTTTGGTTTGTGCTTTGAAAGACTTATAATTTTCTCATACAGGAATTTGTCAACTGCTGTACATACAAACAAAGGAACTTCAGTGACATAGCAACCAGCTTTTGACTATCACTTTAACCTATGGTGCTCCCTTATTTCGCCTCTACTTACATTGAAGCAAGTAATAAGACTATTTTTGATACTTTTTTTTCTGATTAGCATGAAGTAAATAGAAGTATAAGTTTTTTAAGAATTATTTGTTGCAGAGTTGAAGAGAAAGTCATGTGAATGGTACACATCAGATATTTTTGGGTGTAATACAATACCTTCTCTGCCTACTGTATACTCAAGTAGTAGCTGTAGGGAAAGTAAAAATAAATAATATAAGAGGATACACCCATTTTTACCAGACTTTCAGAAACAGAAAACAGGTTATGAAGTCATGAATTGTATACTTATTTTTCACATAGCAGATGAAGGTAAAAGCAAGCAATTTTAGCGAATTATCCTGGATATTTCGCTGTATGAGTTCGTTTATTATTTAAACGCAAAATCGCAAGAGTGGAATTCTACTTTTTTCACGTGTATCTGTTTCCCTCTAACGCCAGCGAGGTGATGAATAATTTTTCGTTATCGCCGGCACAGTTTGTAAACCGTTCAAGTTTCACAGGATTTTGACATTTTTATGCTGCCTGCTAATGAAAAATTCAACGTGTTTGTACTATAATTCTACAGCCCCATCCGTTTTTGAATGTTTTAAACTGCAGTATTATTCATGTTGCACAGCCAGTTTCATGAAATAAGATAAGCGTGCCAGTTTTGTTTGGTCAGTAGTATTGAAAACACAGTTGCTACTAATTTTTCTTAATACAACTAATGAATTGGCATATTTTTATTCTCTCTCTCTACATGTACTATGTATCTACATAGCGTTTAGAGAATGTATTGTATTGCACCCAAAAATTCGATACCGAGATATGTTCTGTGTCCCCCTGAATCCAAGAAAAAAGCATATTTGGAAAAAGGTCCGAAAGGAAAAGGTTCGGTATCGAATTTTGGGTGGAATACAAGATTTCCTCTATACACTATGTACTCCACCAAAATATTCGATACCGAGATTTCACCGGAAATATATGTTTTAGAGTCTCCTGTATCCAAAAAAAATATTTTCAGAAAAAGGTCCGTGTGTGTGTGTGTTTGTCCGTTTGCCTGTGAACACGATGACTCAAAAACGAAAAGTAGCTAAAATACCAAACTTGGTATTTAAGTTTGGTATCTTCCAGGGATGCGACCCGAAGATTTTGAGAAAAATTCTCCCACCCCAAACTACCCTTTATATGGAACTTTTTTCAACAATTTTTATTTTCTAAAAAATGGCTCTAACGATTTTGATTAAAATATCGTATATTAAAGATATTTACCTAACAAATAAAATTATATTTTTAATTTTCTGGGAATGGCCTCTGAAAACTACTTTATTCTTGGTCAATTTTATGGAATTTTGCATAACTGCTAAACCGTAAAGGATGGACAAAAACTTACCACACAGCAAATGTAGAGCACTTTAAAACACACAGTTTATGTTACATACATTTTTTTCGTGGAGTTGATTGTTTTTGGGATATTCCTTGTTTTTGGTTTCAGCTATAAAAAACATACTTTTCTCATACAGGACTTTGTGAACTCGTGTCCAAACAAAGCAACTTGAATCACATAGCAACCAAATTTTGATTATCACTTTAACCTATGTTACTCCCTTATTTCGCTTCTACTTACAAGGAAGCAAGTAATAAGACTATTTCTGCTAATTTTTTCTCGATTAGCAGGAAGTAAATAGAAGCATAAGCTTTTTAACAATAATTTATTTCAGAGTTGTAGAGAAAGTCGTGTGAATTGAGCATATCAGATTTTTGTCTATGTACCCCCAGAATTTCATGGTGGAACTCGGTGGAATTTACAGACTCTGCTCGCAAGAATCATACGGTTACAGTACTTCAACTGTGGAGTACGTTTCCAGTTGAAAGGTCATTTCACTCTCGCACTGTGATGACCTCGGTAGCGGAGTAGAAGTGTATCTGCAGCACCTGAACATGAACCCCATTCTGAGCCCAAAGGTCTTAGCGTCAGCCAACATATACAGCTTACTTTTTGAAGCTATTTGTACACCAAAGAATTCTTCTCTGTTGTGCCGTGGCAGTCGTTAAACTGCTCTCCTCCCATCTAGGGTTCGATCCCAAGCGTCCACACGTGGCATTTGCGGTGGATAAAGAGGCGTCTGAGAGTTGTGTATTGAGGATGAAAGATTTTAACACTTTCAGCAGCATATACACTACTGGATAAGAACATAAATATATTAGAACAGAATTAAGATTGCAAAATATTTTAGAGATAATAGAAGACTTTTCAGAAAAGATGGAGAGAACATAGCAGATATCTTTTTTTACTTACTATACACGTACTATTTACATAGTAAATACAGCAGGTATTGCATTACCTAGCTTACCAGAGTTTGTGATATGATACTTTGCTTAATCCAAGTCATAGCGAGCAAACTTAGAACATTCTGCACCAAAATTGATCCGCATAAGTTTGTATTCAAAGTGGGCAATAAATAGTGTTCATTTTATTTATTCCATTTTTTTTAACCATGACTCCTACGTTTCCAAAGCTAACTGGCAAGGTATTACTTAGAGAAGAGAAATAATTGCAAATTCCTTGAGTTACTGAAACAAAAGGAAGAGATGAAGGAAGAAAATGTGTGTGCCCCGAGTTCCCCCTATAGAAAGTGAATGAAAGAGTAGCCAACGCAACTGACATTTCACTGAGTTCCGTTTCCAGGGTTCTCAAAGATAAGAAAGGAAAAAAAACTTGATATAACGCTTTTAAATTAAAACAGTGGAACAGTTGTGTCGCCAGCGAATTGCAGAAATTGGCAGGCCAGAATGGGAAAATGTAGGTCGAGATGTTGAGAACATTGAAAATCATTAGAAAGAATTATAGAAAGAATTCTAATCCAGGATAATGGTGCAGAAAGTAGCGATAGCGTTGATGATAACAATGACGTGAGCGAAGACGAAGGACTGTCAGGTGTGGAAGAATTGGAGGCAGACGATTGACATTGTTTATATAGTGGGTCATTTGTATAGATGTTTTGTAAATATGAATATACATATGAAAACACATGTTTATCAGTGCAGGTGAATAAGAGCTGACAGATATTTGACATTGACTGTGACAGGCAGGAATCGACTGGTGAACTGCTTATCTGAAAGTACAACTCGCTTCCTAGCTCTCATTAAGGTTTTCACATGTCCAGACCTGTTTTACGTAGGGGAGGAGTTCCGACATCTTCAGATGTTGTGGTGCAAGGACCCGTGGTACTTCCGATGTGAGCAGAAGTAGTCGGGCCAAACACACCTGAGCCCCTCTCGAAAGGGAGTTGTTCGGACTGGGTTGGACTCGGCGTGGCAGTGGTCCCGGTACGTCTCGGCTTTGCCTTGACGGAGAAGTAAGACTCGTCAAGTTCTCCGGCACTAACCTGTGCAGCTAGTAGACGGTAAGCTGATAACTGTTGGCCTCACCAAGGCTATTGGTAGTCTTCCCGGATGGGTTGACACGCGTAAGTGTGCACTTCCGTCCTGGTACTTTGTGCCGGGGGCTTTTTAAGCAATATATACAGTGTTTCTAAATTAGACCGACAAAACTTGGCAGTAGATAGATAAGCTTATGTGAATCATATTTTGTCAAGTAACCTACGGACTGCGATGTTCCGTTTCAGTGCAAGATAAATATTAATAGGTAGGAATTGGAGAAAACAGAGTACACTCTTGTCAGTCCAAGAGGAGTTTGTTATTATTAAGTTCACCAGGTTCGTTTACTTCCAGGGCTCACTATCATTCGGTATTGTTTACAGCATGTTTGTTTACTTCCAGAGCTCACTACCATTCGGTATTGTTTACATCATGTTTGTTTACTTCCAGAGCTCACTATCATTCGGTATTGTTTACAGCATGTTTGTTTACTTCCAGAGCTCACTATCATTCGGTATTGTTTACAGCATGTTTGTTTACTTCCAGAGCTCACTATCATTCGGTATTGTTTACATCATGGTTGTTTACTTCCAGAGCTCACTATCATTCGGTATTGTTTACAGCATGTTTGTTTACTTCCAGAGCTCACTATCATTCGGTATTGTTTACAGCATGTTTGTTTACTTCCAGAGCTCACTATCATTCGGTATTGTTTACATCATGGTTGTTTACTTCCAGAGCTCACTATCATTCGGTATTGTTTACAGCATGTTTGTTTACTTCCAGAGCTCACTATCATTCGGTATTGTTTACATCATGGTTGTTTACTTCCAGAGCTCACTATCATTCGGTATTGTTTACATCATGTTTGTTTACTTCCAGGGCTCACTATCATTCGGTATTGTTTACAGCATGTTCGTTTACTTCCAGAGATCACTATCATTCGGTATTGTTTACATCATGTTTGTTTACTTCCAGAGCTCACTATCATTCGGTATTGTTTACAGCATGTTCGTTTACTTCCAGAGCTATCATTCGGTATTGTTTACAGCATGTTTGTTTACTTCCAGAGCTCACTATCATTCGGTATTGTTTACAGCATGTTTGTTTACTTCCAGAGCTCACTATCATTCGGTATTGTTTACAGCTTGTTTGTTTACTTCCAGAGCTCACTATCATTCGGTATTGTTTACAGCATGTTTGTTTACTTCCAGAGCTCACTATCATTCGGTATTGTTTACATCATGTTTGTTTACTTCCAGAGCTCACTATCATTCGGTATTGTTTACAGCATGTTCGTTTACTTCCAGAGCTATCATTCGGTATTGTTTACAGCATGTTTGTTTACTTCCAGAGCTATCATTCGGTATTGTTTACAGCATGTTTGTTTACTTCCAGAGCTCACTATCATTCGGTATTGTTTACAGCATGTTTGTTTACTTCCAGAGCTATCATTCGGTATTGTTTACAGCATGTTTGTTTACTTCCAGAGCTCACTATCATTCGGTATTGTTTACAGCATGTTCGTTTACTTCCAGAGATCACTATCATTCGGTATTGTTTACAGCATGTTCGTTTACTTCCAGAGCTCACTATCATTCGGTATTGTTTACAGCATGTTCGTTTACTTCCAGAGCTATCATTCGGTATTGTTTACAGCATGTTTGTTTACTTCCAGAGCTCACTATCATTCGGTATTGTTTACAGCATGTTTGTTTACTTCCAGAGCTCACTATCATTCGGTATTGTTTACAGCATGTTCGTTTACTTCCAGAGCTATCATTCGGTATTGTTTACATCATGTTTGTTTACTTCCAGAGATCACTATCATTCGGTATTGTTTACATCATGTTTGTTTACTTCCAGAGCTCACTATCATTCGGTATTGTTTACAGCATGTTCGTTTACTTCCAGAGCTATCATTCGGTATTGTTTACAGCATGTTTGTTTACTTCCAGAGCTCACTATCATTCGGTATTGTTTACAGCATGTTTGTTTACTTCCAGAGCTCACTATCATTCGGTATTGTTTACAGCTTGTTTGTTTACTTCCAGAGCTCACTATCATTCGGTATTGTTTACAGCATGTTTGTTTACTTCCAGAGCTCACTATCATTCGGTATTGTTTACATCATGTTTGTTTACTTCCAGAGCTCACTATCATTCGGTATTGTTTACAGCATGTTCGTTTACTTCCAGAGCTATCATTCGGTATTGTTTACAGCATGTTTGTTTACTTCCAGAGCTATCATTCGGTATTGTTTACAGCATGTTTGTTTACTTCCAGAGCTCACTATCATTCGGTATTGTTTACAGCATGTTCGTTTACTTCCAGAGCTCACTATCATTCGGTATTGTTTACAGCATGTTTGTTTACTTCCAGAGCTCACTATCATTCGGTATTGTTTACAGCATGTTCGTTTACTTCCAGAGCTCACTATCATTCGGTATTGTTTACAGCATGTTTGTTTACTTCCAGAGCTCACTATCATTCGGTATTGTTTACAGCATGTTTGTTTACTTCCAGAGCTCACTATCATTCGGTATTGTTTACAGCTTGTTTGTTTACTTCCAGAGCTCACTATCATTCGGTATTGTTTACAGCTTGTTTGTTTACTTCCAGAGCTCACTATCATTCGGTATTGTTTACAGCTTGTTTGTTTACTTCCAGAGCTCACTATCATGCTGTATTGTTTACAGCTTGTTTGTTTACTTCCAGAGCTCACTACCATTCGGTATTGTTTTCAGCTTGTTTGTTTACTTCCAGAGCTCACTACCATTCGGTATTGTTTACAGCAAGTTTGTTTACTTCCAGAGCTCACTACCATTCGGTATTGTTTACAGCAAGTTCGTTTACTTCCAGAGCTCACTACCATTCGGTATTGTTTACAGCAAGTTCGTTTACTTCCAGAGCTCACTATCATTCGGTATTGTTTACAGCTTGTTTGTTTACTTCCAGAGCTCACTATCATTCGGTATTGTTTACAGCAAGTTCGTTTACTTCCAGAGCTCACTATCATTCGGTATTGTTTACATCATGTTTGTTTACTTCTAGAGCTCACTATCATTCGGTATTGTTTACAGCAAGTTCGTTTACTTCCAGAGCTCACTATCATTCGGTATTGTTTACAGCATGTTTGTTTACTTCCAGAGCTATCATTCGGTATTGTTTACAGCATGTTTGTTTACTTCCAGAGCTACCATTCGGTATTGTTTACAGCATGTTTGTTTACTTCCAGAGCTATCATTCGGTATTGTTTACAGCATGTTTGTTTACTTCCAGAGCTATCATTCGGTATTGTTTACAGCATGTTTGTTTACTTCCAGAGTTATCATTCGGTATTGTTTACAGCATGTTCGTTTACTTCCAGAGCTCACTATCATTCGGTATTGTTTACAGCATGTTCGTTTACTTCCAGAGCTCACTATCATTCGGTATTGTTTACAGCATGTTCGTTTACTTCCAGAGCTCACTATCATTCGGTATTGTTTACAGCTTGTCTGCCCCTTCTGTTACTCTACGTGCTGCTTCAGTTGTAATGCATCTTTCATTGTGAACAGAACAGTGACGTTTGGGAAGTACGGCAGACATGGAACGTTACACATGGCAAGAATTAGCGGACAAGCGTTTGGTATACGGTGAAGCATTAACATGTGGTCGTTCGGCTTTACTGGGAAAGTGTTCCAAACCGCCAGTGTCCTCACCATACGACATTTGCCAGTATTCATCAGAGACTGGGGGTCATTACACAGACGAGCAGATGGGCAAGGACGGAGGCGTGAACGAGGAAGCCGTGCTGCAAGTACTCGAGAGATCGCACCACACTTTCATACTGGCCATGTCACGATCTGGAGAATTTTGCAGAAAATGTATTGCATCCATATCATCTTGAGAGAGTCGAAGCTCTTACACCAGGTGATTATCCACTCCGAGTGAACCTCTGTAATTGATATTTGAACAAATGCTTACTCCAACTAGAGTTTGCAAGCCGTGTATTTTATTAAAATCTGGACATCCATTACCAACACAATCTTCACTTGGTCATGGTGTAGATGGAGTACCCTGGACGCGCGTTTGCACAACTTTCGCTGTCATCCTCTCAGAGACATCTGCAAACCTCCATCTACACCATGACCAAGTGAAGCACGTGTTGGTATTAGATGTCCAGATTTTAATAAAATTGACAGCTTCACTCTATGTAATGGCTTTTTTAACATTTAAAAAAAAACGTGTATTGTTCACGGATGAGACATGCTTCACATGTGAGAGGATATTCAATTCTCGTATGTAAAACTGAATGGCTTATCATTTGCACAAGCGTACTTACGTCCACTCCTGTTACTAATATCCTTCTTGTGCTGAAACAAAGCGCTGCAGCTCATAGGTTCCTTAACCAAACATGCTTAAACGAAGGGTATCTATCTGCTCCCAAAGTTTGTCGGTCCAATTTAGAAGCACCCTGTGTATATATGTTATATTGCCCTAATGGAAAGACCCACGGAGTCTTTTTCCCTGGGGGGGTTCGGCCCCGGGGTAGCCATTCGAACTACCGTGACCAGATCTGTTGCGCCAGTTATATCTTCGTTTGATGTCGTTTTTAAACAGCCTGTAATCGGGACGGCGAACGTTACTGCTGATTAGAGAAGGATAGGTTAGTGCTACCTAATGTATAATTTTCGTTGTTGTGTGTTATTTCGTATAAACAAGGTTATAGACCAAGATGCTAACAGCTAATAAAATTTCATCTGATGTACCAGACCGCACCGAAAAGCCGCTTACCATATCGTAATTAAAATTAAAAGTTAAAGCAGCTATAAATATTCAGAAAACTCAGCGAAACTCTTATCAATTTTAAACGGCCGTCACCCTTGGGCTCTCATGTGTCCAGAAAGCCATAAAAATGCATAAATATCTCGGCTGCGGCCGCTAGTTTGGGAATATTATTGGAAAACGAATGAAACAATCTGTACTCGGTCTCGGTTCGTACAAATGCTGCACATAGTTTACACATGAGAACGCGTTTCATTTGGACACGCATTGCGTATGCATACATATGCAGCGTATTCTGAAGCAACGCGTTTGAATTCCGGATGAAAAGTGATAATAACGACGTGGTAAAGCTTGCAATGCCATCATCGGCAGACGTCGATATGTTTGGGAAAGAGTACACAATACACGCACCGTGCTGCCGAATTAAACAGTGAGATAGATGGAAACTGTCACAAGCTTATATGAAATAATTCCCGAAGCCATGGACAGCCGCTGTTTTTAATTACCTCGCGATGTAGAGACTGCTATCTCACTCTGACACCTGCCATTGGACCACGCCCGATATCAAACAGGTCAACACGTAACGTTATCAAAACAAACCAACCTTTTTATAACTCTACCACGCTATGTATATGACCACAATTTCACACAGAAACACGATCCTCGTTCCTTCTAGTCTTTGCGTACGGGAGGTATTTAATGATCTTTTGATGGGAGCTCTTATTAGCCACAAGAATCGAAGCGCTTTCATTGCTTATCTGTTGGTGACTAGCTAGGGGATTTTAGGTAAATGCATATTCCTTCCATTATTATTTTCACTTTCTCTACGTGTGCTATGTACATACTGCATAGAGGAGGTTTGTATTGCACCCAAAAATCCAATGCCAGTATTTCACTGAAAATACATGTTTTGAGACCCTTGAATCCAAAAAAAGTATTGAAAAAGGTCCATGTGTATCTGTGGCCACCATAGCTCAAAAACGAAAAGACCGATAAATACCAAAATTGGTATTTAAGTTCGGTCTCTCCCAAGGATGCGACACGAAGATTTAAAAAAAATCTCCCCACCCCATCTACCCTTTAAATGGAAAAAAATTTGAAAATTTTTATTTTCTCAAAAATGGCTCCAACGAATTTGATTAAAATCGTATATTTACATGACAAATAAAATGTATATCTTCAATTTTCTAGGAATAACCTCTGAATACCTATTTATTCTGGATGAGTTTTACTGAATTTGTATAACTGGTAAACCGTAAGAGATAGACAAAAACGATTTATACAAAAATGTAGATCACGATAAAACACACACTTTATGTTATATACATTTTTTCCCTGAGTTGGCCATTTTCGAGACATTTCTTGTTATTTGTTTTAAACAATTGATTTAAGACACTTAAACTATTCTCATACGGGAACTTGTCAACTCCTAGCCACGCAAAGGAACGGATTTCAATTCCATAGCAACCACATTTTAAAGCATTTGATTGCAGGTTTAGTCTAATGTAGTCTCTTATTTTCCTTCTACTTATAAAGGAACTAAGTAATAAGATCGTTTCTGCTGGTGCATTAGCATTAAATAGATAGAATAAGCTATTAACAATAATTTGTTACAGAAATGTAGAAAAAGTCATATGAATGCAGTACATCAGAGTTTTAGATAAAGGTCCGTTTCTGTGTGTGTCTTTGGACAGCATAACTCAAAAACGAAAATACCGTTAAATACCAAACTTGGTCTTTAAGCTTGATAAGTTCCAAGAATGCGACCACAATTTCACACAGAAACACGGTATTTCTTTCCTTCTAGTCTTTACTGTAAGGGAGGTATTTAATGCTCTTTTGATAGGAGCTCTTATTGGCTATTGAGCGTTTTCCTTGCTTATCTGTTGGTTGTGAATAGCTAGGGGATTTTAGGCAAATGCATATTCCTTTCCTTATTTTGTTCACTTTCTCTACGTGTACTATGTACATAGTGCATAGAAAAGCTATTATATTGCACCCAAAAATTCGATACCGATATTTCACCGGTAATACATGTATTCTGACCCCTCGAATCTTAAAACTACAATGTGTTCCATTCACATGACTTTCTCTACATCTCTACAAAAAATTATTGTTAAAAAGCTTGTGCTTCTTTTTTACTTCATGCTATTCCAGAAAAAAAATTGTCTTATTACTTGCTTCCTTGTAAGTAGGAGAGAAATAAGGGAGTACCATAGGTTAAAGTGATAGTCAAAATTTGGTTGCTAGTGACTGAAGTTCCTTTGATTGTATGGACAGGAGTTAAACAATTCCTGTATGAGAACAGTACAAAGTTCTTAAAGCTGAACCAGTGATAAGGAATATCTCAAAAACGATTCTATCCACTAAAAATAAGTTTTATGTAGCATAAATTGTTTGTTTTAACGTGCTCTACATGTTCTATTAGGTAAGTCTATCTCTTACGGTTTGCCAGTTATGCAAATTTCCGTAAAATTCATCCAGAATAAAGTAGTCGTCGGAGGCTATTTCCAGAAAATTCAAGATATAAATTTTATTTGTCAGGTAAATATGTATTATATACGATATTTTAATCAAAATCGTTAGAGCCAATGCTTAGAAAATCAAAATTTTCGAAAATGTATCACTTAAAGCATAGTTGGAGGTGAGGGAATTTCCTTGAAACTCTTTGTATCGCATCCTTGGAAGATACTGAACTTAAATACCAAGTTTGGTATTTAACCGCCTTTACGTTTTTGAGCTAAACTGCCAATAAGCATACACGCACGCATGGACCTTTTTCAAAAAATGCCTTTTTTTGTTTCAGAGGGACTCAAAACATGTATTTCCGGTGAAATCTTGGTATCGAATTTTTGGGTGGAATTCGATAACTTCTCAATACACTATGTACGTGTAGAGAAAGTAAAAATCATTTTTAAAAAAGGTTCCTGCATGTGTCTGTGGACATCATAGCTCAAAAAAAAAAAATAACATTAAATACCAAACTTGGCATTTAAGTTTGATACGTTCCAAGAATGCGACCACAATTTCGCACAAAAATAGGCACTGATTTCCTTCTAGCCTTTGCTGTACGGGAGGTATTTCATGATCTCTTGATGGGAGGAGGGAAGTCTTATTAGCCACAGTAATCGAGGCTCTTCCATTGCTTATCTATTGGTGACTAGCTAGGGGATTTTAGGTAAATACATATTCCTTTCCTTATTATTACTTTCTCTACACGTACTCTGTACACTGTGCATAGAGAAGGTGCACCCAAAAATTCTATAACGATACCGATATTTCACCGGAAATACATGTTTTGGGACTTCTTGAATCCAAAACAAATCTAATGTTTTCCATTTACAGGCTATTTCATTAATTTTTGCCACGTTAAATGCCAAATATGGTGAAGAAATATGCACATATCTTCTAGAAGGGAATGGAAAGGCTAGAACAAAATGAAGAATATTATAAATTGATACAACAATTAAATTAAAATAGCTTATGTGCCGCATTCATATGACTGTCTCTGCATATCTGTAACACATTTCTGTTTGAAAAGGTAATTCTTCTATCTACTCTACCCTAATCGAGATAAACATTAGCATAAATTGTCCTATTACTTGCTTCCTTGTAAGTAGAAGGAAAAAAGCGAATACACTAAGCTAACACGATAGTCAACATTCTTATATGCTGGTTGTTATGTGACTGAAATTCCTTTATTTGTATCGCCAGGAGTTAACAAATTCCCGAATGAGAAAAGTATAGGTATTTTAAGGCTGAAACCAATAACAAGGAATATGGATAGGTAGAGTCAGACTGAAAAATTCAATGCCATAACCGGAATTTGAACCATGGATCTCCCGACCATAACCGGTAGCTCTACCATTAAGCTACCATAGAAACACGCTGGCAGTCTGTCTCTACCTATTCAACTCCTGTCCTATATACAGCTTGTGTGAAAAAACAATTAAACCAAAAAGGAGTATCTCGGGATTAGTCATGTGTTTTAACGAGATCTACTTTTTTGTGTACTGTGGTTTTATCTATCTATTACGGTTTACCATTATACAAAATGCAGAAAAATACATCCAGAATAAAGAGGTCTTCAGAGGCTATTCCCAAATCATTCAACATATACATTATATTTGTCATATAAATATTTTGAATATACGATACTTTAATCAAGATCGTTAGAGCCGTTTTTGACAAAATCGAAATTTTTGAAAAGTTTTCCATGTAAGGGTAGCTTGAGTAAAGGAATTTTACTCAAAAATTTTGCGTTGCATCCTTGTAAGATGCCAAACTTAAATACTAAGAATGGTATTTTACCGACTTTTTGTTTTTGTACGTATTATCGTTTCACAGACACACAGGCCTTTTTCTAAATATGCTTTTTATACATGGTCGTGTATTGCCGGTGAAATTTCAGTAGGTACCAAATTTAGGTGCAGTTCAATACCTTCTCTACTTACACACCATGTAATATTTAAAAAAAGTAAAAGTTGTTATTTGCTTTGTAGCTATAACGAAATGTGAAATGTAACTATGTTTTAATAAGTTTGTACATATTAATAAATGCTAGGCGTTAGAGAAATTTATGTGACTATAAAGCATCTGATGTTTTAGCCTCCGTTATATTTCAAAAAACAAAACACTGAATGGTTTACATTGATAACATCAATAAATTTGACATAGAAAGTTTTTACCAACTTTCCGGAGTTGCGTGAGCAAAATTGCTGTACATTAAGGTAAAACTAAAAGAAAATAAACAAAAGCCGGCTATACTCTAGTACGACGATAATGCTATGTAATATATTATTAATACTCTACACTATCGCGGGTGCCATTTTGAAGTAGATGTAACGCGAAGATGGCCGACACGAACTAAGATTTCAGTCTTAAATAAGATCAGCGTGCCCTAGATAATGTCCCTTCATTCTGTGGTGGAATTTACTTTGCTGTTTTCCATAAACTATTCTAACATTTCCCCAGTATTTTTCCGTTAATCTACCAAATCAGACATTACTGGAGATGATCAGAAACTAAGACTTGAGCCTGCAGTGAAACCAATATACGAGGATCATCCCGGACCAGTTCTCCACGCCGGTACCGGGTATCGAAACCAGGTCACCCGTTCGGTAAACAGTCACACTAATACGTGACATGGAAAGTAGAAATAATTTATATTTTGCAAATAAATTTTACTTTTAAATCACTCGCTTATAGGTCAGTTTTATATTACACAATATTGAAGCACTGTAAGGGTGGATTTAACTTCTATTAGTTATTCTTATTGCCACGAGTTGCGGTAATAGTCTTCCCCATAGCGTGTTTACTGAACTACCATACAAGCTGGCGCTACTGTCGAGCGGACCTATTCGCTGCAGAGAAACGTGTTACTCAAGTGCTTTGATTTCCATTCGGAGTAATTTGCGGGCTAACAACGCATAACAAAACAAGAGGTTGTAATTAAGTTGAGTTTGCCCCGCACCAGAACACCGATAAAACCAGCCTCCATTACACTACCCTCCGCCATTTTAAATTTATTGCCCTAACAGAGTTCTCGTGTCAGATGGGAAGGAGAGTGTTTCACGTACTGCATAGTAATTGCCTTAGAAGGTAGATTACAGAAGAACTTCATACTTAAATCACTCATCTATGCATTTTGGACTGATTTAGGTATTCGGTAACCACTTAATACAGCTCAACTTTCCAAGTATACAGCATTCAGAGAAGGAGCTGCATTCCACCCAGAAAAATCTGATGTGTTCCATTCACATGACTTTCTCTACATCGCTGTAACAAATTATTGTTAATAAGCTTATTCTTCTACCTATTTCATGCTAAAACATTAGCAGAAACAGTCTTATTTTTACTTTCTCTATACGTACTAAAAATAAAAAAATAAAATAAAATCTATAATACAACATCCTGGCATCTTGTTCCCTATACCAGGACGTATATTGCAAACTTTATAATTTATTTCCCACTTTTAAATTATTGTTATACATAATTATTTTACAGATAATACTTATATACTAATAACTCCAAATTTAATTTAAAACAAAAACAAATTAATATAAACTGTACATAGTGTACAGAGAAGTATTGCACTCCACTCAAAAATATTATACCGAGATTTCACCGGAAATATATGTTTTAGGGTCCCCTGTGTCCAAAAAAAAAGAATTTTCAGAAAAAGGTCCGTTGGTGTCCGTAAACACGATAACTCAAAATCGAAAAGTCGCTAAAATACCTAACTTGCTAATTAAAATTATTGTCTTACAGAGATGCGACACGAAGATTTTGAGAAAAATCCCCCCACACCAACTACCCTTTACATGCAATTTTTTCGAAAATTTTTATTTTCTAAAAAATGGCTCTAATGATTTTGATTAAAATGTCGTATATTAAAGATATTTACCTGACAAATAATATATATATCTTGAATTTACTGGGAATAGCCTCTGAAGACTACTTTATTCTCAATAAATGATATCGAATTTTGTATAACTGCTAAACCGTAAGAGATAGATAAAATCTTACCACACAAAAAATGTAGAGCACATTAAAACACACAATTTATGTTATGTGCATTTTTTATGGAAATTGAATTTTTATGGAATTTTCTCATACAGGAATTTATCAACTCCCGTGCTTACAAAGAAACTTCAGTCACATAGCAACAAGCTTTTGATTGTCAATTTAGCCTATGGTACTCCCTTATTTCCCTTCTACTTACAAGGAAGTAAGTAATAAGACTATTTCTGCTAAGTTTTTCCTCAATTAGCATGAATTAAATAGAAGCATTAGCTTTTAACAATAGCTTGTTGCAGAGATGTAGAGAAAGTCATGTGATTGGGACACATCAGATTTTTTTTCTTTTGTTTTTATCTGGATATAACCACTTTTCCCGTTTTAGCTTTTTCTTAACTAGTATTGTTTGTGTTTGTAGCCGAAAAACCGGTGATGTTAATTTCACCGCTTCTTTTACGGAAAGAATTGGATATTTTCATAAAGCTTATAATAAATATTGAAAGCTATTGTTTTTTACCACTACTCAATGGTTTATCACGCGACGGCAACTTTCACCGTGACTTTAAGCAGTAACTGTTGTAAACATTCTGGATTAGTGATGAGACAAAAATAACAAAACTATTTTGAAAGGATTTCATCAACACAACAGCTATTTGAAACAGTTTCACCACTAAAACTGTTTCACAAAACAGTTCTGGAAATTGTGTTATTCTTTCATGTATTGCTTCCCCGCAACAGATTCTTGCAACAATACTTGTTTCTCTTACTATTATTGCAACAGTTTTTACGTAGTGACTGTTCTGTTCCATAACGTAAATATTTTCTAATTGCTTCCAAAGTTTACCGCAAGGTGCGCTTTTGCTCCTTGTAGCGCGTGGCCTGATATCTCGAAATTCGAATGTACTAATCAAATTCATTCCCTCTCATTAACGCGCAACACTGCTTTGCTTCCGAAATTTATAATTTCCTCTCCAGTGCACCTAATGAGTGATTACATTTGGCGCATTGTGATTTTATCGATGGACTGTATATATCTCAATAGTATTTGGTGATATAAAATATGTTTGCAACAGTTTTGCAGCTGATCAATGCGGCGCAACAACTTAGGTAATTTCTGTTGCAGGAAACTGTTTCGTGGTTGCAACAGAAAAAGATTAAACTGTTTCGCAAAAAAGAACAACCTTTCCTTCCACTATTCTGGAATCAAATGACTCACACGCATTTTCAACGGGACATTTTCGATCATCCGACGTACAGTCCTGACATGGCCCCCAGCGAGTTTTACCTTTTCCCTGAACTGAAGACGTGGCTAGGAGGACAGCATATTCAAACCATCGAAGATCTTCAAAACAATGCCAATACTCATTTGAAATCATTGGCGGCAACATTTTTTCAAGCGGATATTGCAAAGCTTGTACACAGATACAATAAATATCTCAATCTTTTCGGTTATTATGTGGAAAAGTGACCATTACTGTACAAAACCTTTAGTAATAAAATAATTGTTTTCTATGAACTTGTTTTTATTTATAGCCTATCGGAGGTTGAAAAAAAAAGGCCCTCGTATTTTTAAATTCAATGGAACTTTTGGTATTTTTGCATTTTGGGACTTTTAACTCAGTTTAACGGTTTAAATCAGAGTTAATTAAACTCTTGCACATTTTATAGAATATTATATACCATTTAAAAACAAATTTATTCTGAATTTTGGATTATTAGCTTGGGACTACATTCCTGCGCGCATTACTACGGTACTGTAACACGGTGCATTGGTTTCGTGCGTCCGTTGTGGCGCAGAGTAACCTAAGAGTAAATGCTGTTTAGTTTCTTTGCTGAAAACGGGCGCTGAATCCAGAAGTGAGTGAAAAAGTAAGCACTGCTAGATGGAGCATTCTTATACAATCATCTCTCTGTTGTTTCTTAAGTTGGGGGTCCATTAGCCACTTGGCCCTCTTCAGAGACTGCAGCTCCTGTATTACTTTACCGCTAAACGATCTCTTCTCATTTTCCTGCTTCCTCAGGCTGTAAAGGCGAAGGCCTTCACTTATTTACATGCCTTGAGCACCGCTTGAAAAAGGAAGAGAAAATGGAGCTCTTCAACTTGCTACAACGGCGGTGAACTTCTCAAGAGCGCAGTTTTCTAAAGCTTAATGCATGCAGCAAATTTGAAGGAGCTGTGGAGGGAAGTTTGGTGTTTATTCGATTTCCCTCCTAAACTAATAGTGATTAATTTTGCCATTTTGTATTAAAATGCTTTTGTTTTCCATTGAATTACAAAATACGAGGGCCGTTTTCTTTTCAACCTCCAATAGTCTATAAATAAAAGACAAGTTCATAGAAAACAATTATTTTATTACTAAAGCTTTTGTACACTTATGGTTACTTTTCAACATAATCACCGAAAAGATTGAGACATTTATCGTACCTGTGCACAAGCGTTGTTTTGAAGATATTCGTTGGTTTGAAAGTGCTGCCCTCCTAGCCACGTGTTCAGTTCAGGGAAAAGGTGAAAGTGGCTAGGGGACATGTCAGGACTGTACGACGGGTGATCGAAAATGTCCCATTGAAATGTTCAAGCAGCCGATGGGTTGTGCCAGCAGTGTGTGGACGAGCGTTGTCATGGATCAACACAATTCCTGAAGTCAACATTCCTCTTCGTTTGTTTCGAATGGCTATCCGCAAACGTCGTAAAGAACTATTTTCAAATAACATCAATTCTTATTTGAAATCATTGGCGGCAGCATTTTCCGAAGCGGGTATTGCAAGCTTGTGCATAGGTACGATAAATGTCTCAATCTTTTTGGGGATTATGTTGAAAAGTAACCATAAGTGTACACAACTTTTAGTAATAAAATAATTGTTTTCTATGAACTTTTCTTTTATTTATAGCTTATCGGATTAAAAAAAACGGTTCTTGTAAATGGAGAAAGTTCTGTATGAAACCTAAAATTGTAGAATAACTTCTTCATACAAAAAAAAAAAAAATATATATATATAATTTTTTTTTAATCCGCCTCGGTAGTATAGAGGAGCGTATCTGCTTCACATTCAAGAGCTCGCGAGTTCAATTCTCGCTTAGGGTGCTACCTGAATAATGTTTTATTCCAAGTTTTTCTTTATTCTGAGAAGATAAATGCCAAGTAACTTTAACTCTATGGACAACGAGATCAGTTGAACATCATTTCCGAGCTTATTCGTTGTCCGATATGACCAATCAGTTATAGGTTAAACATAAATTTAAAAATATTTTTTTTTAGAAAATGGCCATACATTGATGTATATTCATGTGTGTCTAAACAACATAACTCAAAAACGAAAAGTCGGTTAATTACCACACTTGATAATTAAGTTCAGCATCTTACAAGGATGTAAAACGAAAGTTTTCAGGAAAATTCCTTATTCCATCTTCCTTATTTTAATTTTGTCATCCAAAGAGAACTGAATTTCAATCGCATAACCAGCGTTTTACTTTCTCTACACGTGCTATGTACATATTGTATAGAGAAGGTATTGTAATGCACCCAAAAATTCGATACCGATATTTCACCGGAAATACATGTTTGCTATGCTAAAGTTATACTCAAATGTTTTAAAAGAATGTCGTTATGCGATTGTCATTGCAAATCGCTTCTTTGCTTGGCCAGAAGTATAACATAAGTAAAGCGGACACTTACGTCTGAGAAAAGTATAAGTACTTCACAATTAAAACTAATAACAAGGAATAGCTCGAAATCGGTAACTTCTACGAAGAAAATCTATATGACATAGCTTGTGTATTTTAACAAAATCTACATTTTTTGTATTGTAAGTTTTTTTTTATCTCTTACTGTTTACTAGTTAAGCCAAATTAAGCAAATTTCATTCAAAATAAACAGGTCTTTAGATCTTATTTCCAGAAAATTCAAGATATACATTTTATTTGTAATAGAAATTGCTTTAATATGTGGGAAATCGGTAACGTCCACGAAGAAAATGTATATGACATAGCTTGTGTATTTTAACAAAATCTACATTTTTTGTATTGTAAGTTTTTTTTTTATCTCTTACTGTTTACTAGTTAAGCCAAATTAAGCAAATTTCATTCAAAATAAACAGGTCTTTAGATCTTATTTCCAGAAAATTCAAGATATACATTTTATTTGTAATAGAAATTGCTTTAATATGTGGGATTTTAATCAAAATCGTTGGAGCCATTTTTAGGAAAAGCAAAATTTACGAATTTTATTTACCATGTAAATGGTAGTTAGGGGTGGGGGGGGAATTTTCTTGAAAATCTCGTGTCGCATCTTCGGAAGAGACCAAACTTAAACACCAAGTTCGGTATTTAACCGCCTTTAAATGCTTCTTTTTGCATTCAGGGGGTCCTAAAGCATGTATTTCCGGTGAAAACTCGACATAGAATTTTTGGGTGGAATACAATAATTTTCTATCCCTATGTGCATTGTACACAAGGCACAGAAAGAAATCGACACTGTCTTCTTCCGTACACCGCATTTCTTACCGTTTATAGGATACTTTATTACGTCATGTTTTTATTTTATTGGCTGATACTGTCACCTTGCAGGTGAGTGTTCTATATCGAACCAATAGAGCACACCTGTGCTGGGTTTGTCAACTCATTCGCTAATAGGAATAGCTACCTTACTCAACTGGAGCGAGATTAGGTAACGTGTACTACAACAGTAAGCTACAACCTTCCTTTATTAGAGTGACGAAGGAGCAGCGGATATCAGAAGCCCTATAAATGCCCGTACAAACAATCAGAAATTCAATGTCTAATACTATTTGTGCTCTGTGTACATACGAGGCTAGAGAAAGTAAAAAGTTAAGTGAAAATCGCTGTTACAATAAGGATTATAGCAAACAGGAGTTTTGCTTTTACAGAATGAAATGCTTCATTTTTTGTGACCACACGTTTTGAAAAGTCTGCCTCTGGCTCCAACACGAATTAAGGAATTTGCATGTCGAATGTTACATACGAGAGCAATGGAAGGTGCTTAGCTAGGCCGCAGCATTAACCTATAGCATAGCAACACAATTGCTGGGAAATGTTTTAACTGCGGTCAACAAACGGTCATCTGGCGCCGCTCTCACGGGCATGGAGTCGGAAATATCGCACCTGCAAAAAGTGTACCTATGTGAAACAGAAAACGTCAAACTGCAAATGGGAGGGCCGCTAGGTAAATTCCCGCGGACATGATCAAAACCTGTGCTATAACACCTGCCCCTTGTTACCACCTTTACTCGCACATGCTGTATAGACACGGTATTGTATTCCACCCAAAAATCCAATACGTAATTTCACGGAAATTCACCCATAACGTGGAATTTAAATTTAGTATCTCCAAGGATGCGACACGAATATTTTGAGGAGAAACGCCCTCCAATCAAACTACACTTTCAAGGAAAATTTTCGAAATGTTTTATTTTCTCAAAAATTGCTCTAATTTTTATTAAAATACCACGTGCTTAATATAGTATCACAAATAAATATATCTTGAATTTTCGGGTAATAGCCTCGAAGACGTCTTCATCCTCGATAAATTTTACTGGTTTTTGGATAACTGGTAAACCGTAAGGCAGCCAAAAATGTAATATTAAGAAATATAGATCTCATTAAAACGCAAAATTTATATCATATACATTTTTACTTTCCCTAGTCCCATATGTACAATGTACCTAGTAGATAGAGAACGTATAGTATTCCACCCAAAAATCGGATACCAAGATTTCACCGGAAATACATGTTTAAGGACCCCCTGAATCTTAAAAATCTGATGTGTTCCATTCACATGACTTTCTCTACATCTCTGCAACAAATTATTGTTAAAAATCTTATGCTTCAATTTATTTCATGCTAATCGAGAAAAAATTAGCAGAAATAGTCTTCCTTGTAAGTAGAGGGGAAATAAGGGAGAACCATAGGTCAAAGTGATAGTCAAAAGCTGGTTCAAAGTTCATCCAAAATAAACACGTCTTCAGAGGCTATCCCCAGAGAAGTGAAGTTATAAATTTTATTTGTTATGTGAACATCTTAAATATAAGAAATTTAAATCAAAATCTTTAGTCATTTTTGAGAAAATATAAATTTTCTAAATTTCTCCATGTAAAGGATAGTTGGGGGTGGAGAGATGTTCTCTAAAATGTTCCTGTCGCATTCTTGGAAGATACCAAACTTAAATACCAAGCTCAACGGTCTTTTCGTTTTTGGGCTAAGCTGCCCACAAACACACCCACATACAGACAGATAGAAGATACACATATGGACATTTTTTCTAGAAATGTCTTTTTTAGATTCAGGGATCTCAAAACATGTATTATCGATATCGAATTTTTGGGTGGAATACAATACCTGCTCTATACACTATGTACATAATACGTGTAGCGAAAGTAAAAAGTTTGTAAGCGCAATAGTTGGAAAAATTTTGTGAATGGAACACATAAGATTTTTTGATAAAACTATTCGGTTGCATTATTTGCAGCTATTGTACAAAGCTCATAAGAATTTCCTTTGTTTTCACTACATTAGGTTGCTTCTCCAGACCTTTGCAAGGTATGGAATATCCGATATTGGAAAATAATATTTCTTTCCGGAGCAAACAGTACAAAAGCTTCAGATATGAAAAATGGGTTTTTATGCCACAAAATTTAATTTCCTATTATTCTTCATTCTGAAAAGACCTTCAGGCAATATGTAGCTTTTCTCATAGACGTATGTTGTAAAATAATTAACTTCTAGCAATAAAAACCTATCTATAAATCTATAAATAATTATCCTACATATTATTTGTTTCAAAAAATGATAATTACTGTAACAGTAAAAAATCTGATGTGTTCATATAAATTTTCCTAGGTGTTTCACAAACAACCTTTCATTACAAAAGATTATTCTTCATTCTACACTACGTTATTCGAGATAAACCCAGTAGAACGGAACTAAAGCAATGCACTATGCTATACTCAAATGTTTTAAAAACGGTAGCTATGCGATTGTCAATGTAATTCGCTTCTTTGCATAGAGTAAAAAAAAAAAAACACACGAACAACTTCCGTTCTGAGAAAAATTAAAATCATTAACATGGAATATCTCGGAAATGGTTAGTTCCACAACAAATATGTAAAGGTGAAAATTGTATGTCTTGACGAGATATTCATTACTTTCTCTACCCGTACTATGTAAATAGTGAATAGAGAAGATATTTCCATCCAAAAATTCGGAACCGAGATTTCACCCGAAATACATGTTTTGGGTCCTCCTGAATCAAAAAAAGTTTAAAAAAGGTCCATGTGCGTGTGTGTGTGTGTGTGTGTGTGTGTGAATCTGTGGAAAGCATAGCTCAAAAACGACTTGTATTTAAGTTTAGTACCTTCCAAGGATGCGACACGAAGATTTTTCAACAATATCCTCCCCCCCCCCACTCCAAACTACCCTTTAAATGAAAAAAATTTCGAAACTTTTGATTTTCAGATAAATGGCACTAACAACTTTGATTAAAATACCGTATATTAAAGATATTTACATGAAACATAAAATGAATATCTTGAATTTTCTAGGAATAGCCTCTAAAGACCTCTTCATTCTGAATAAAAATTATGCTTTTTATTTGTTTGTATTTTAAACTGCTTAAACTTGGATAAGTAGAGTCTGACTGATAAATTAAGTTGAGGAATTTAATGCTGTGCCGACATGCTGCCATGGTAGCTCAGTGGTAGAGGAACCGGCAAGATCTGTGGTTCAAATCCTGGCTTTGACATTGAATTTTTCATTCTGACTCTGCTTATCTAACCCGGCTGGTGTGCAAAAAATAATTAAATTAATACTTAAACTTTTCTCCAGTGGGAGGTCAACTTTCGTTTCATTTTTTTTTTTTTTTATAGTTTCATTTATATAGCGCCCTTTAACTTCTAAGGTCATATCGGGGGCTTTGCACTTGAAACAACTCGTTGTCTGTAGGCTCTTTACATTGGGTTTTAATCACATTATTTTCCCCCATCACACACACATTCACTCTAACATACATACTTCCAGACTCTGTGGGGGGATGGGTAATAATTGTAGCTAAAGAAACATTCCCCGCCCCAGCCGGAAATCGAACCCGGGACCTCTGGGTGAGAAGTCAGCTCGCTGACCACTCGACCACGGAGGCAAAAGATAGCCGAATTTAAATTTAATCGCATACCGATAGGTTTCAAAGGATTTGCCTATCGCTTTAGACTAATATATTCCCTTATTTCCCTTCTGCTTACAAGTAAGCAAGTAATAAGATTGGAGTTGGATAGGTAGTCAGACTGAAAAATTCAATGCCATAGCCGGAATTTGAACCACGGATCTCCCGATCTCTAGCCGGTTGCATTGAGTTTCTAATCTGACTCGAATGTTTCCCGGTAAACCACAAGGTGATATCAAATTATTTTGAGATTTCAACACCAATGGTGACCTACAATGCTATGCTGGCATGTTACCATGGTAGCTCAGTGGCAGAGCGACCGGCTAGAGATCGGGAGATCCGTGGTTCAAATCCCGGCTATGGCATTGAATTTTTCAGTCTGGCTCATACTATCCAACTCCTCCCTAAACATGGCTTGTGTGAAGAAACAATTAATCCAATACCAAGTAATAATTCTGCTAATTTTTACTTTCTCTATACGTACTATGTACATATTATATAGAGAAGGTATTGCACTCCACCCAAAAATTCGATACCGTGATTTCACCGGAAATATGTGTTTTAGGGTCCCATATATCCAAAAAGAGTATTTTCAGAAAAAGGTCCGCGTGGTTGTGTGTGTGTGAGTCTGTAAACACGATACCTCAAAAACGAAAAGTCGGTAAAATACCAAACTTGGTATTTAAGTTTTGTATCTTCCAGGGATGCGAAACGAAGATTTTGAGATAAATTCCCCCACCCCAAATTACCCTTTACATGTAACATTTTTTTTCTCAAACTGGCTCTAACGATTTTGATTAAAATTTCGTATATTAAAGATATTTACCTGACAAATAAAATGTATACCTTGAATTTTCTGGAAATAGCCTCTAAAGACTACTTTATTCTGGATGAATTTTATGGAATTTTGCATAACTGCTAAACCTTAAGAGATGGACAAAAACTTGTCACACATAAAATGTAGAGCACGTTAAAACACCCAATTTATGTTATATACATATATATTCTTCGTGGAGTTGATCGTTTTTGAGTTACTTCTTGTTTTTGATTTCACCTTTAAGAAACATACTTTTCTCATACAGAAATTTGTCAACTCCTGTTCATACAAACAAAGGACCTTCAGTGACATAGCAACCAGCTTTTGACTATCTCTTTAACCTACGGCACTGCTTTATTTCGCTTCTACTTACAAGGAAGCAAGTAATAAGACTATTTCTGCTAATTTTTCTCAATTAGCATGAAGTAAATAATGGAATATTTTTTTTTTTGTAGGGGAAGTTTGTTTGTGAAAAAGCTAGATAAAGACATGTGAAGGGAACATATCAGATATTTCCAGTAGTATATAAAGTACCTATATGTATGTAAATATCTGATGTGTTCCATTCACATAACTTTCTCTACATCTCTGCAACAATTAATTTTTAAAAAATTTATGGTTCTATTTACTTCATGCTAATTGAGAAAAAATTAGCAGAACTTCTCTTATTATTTGATTCCTTTAAGTAGAAGCGAAATAGGGGAGCACCATAGGTTATAGTGATAGTTAAAATTTGGTTGCTATGTGACTGAAGTTCCTTTGTTTGTTTGCACAGGAGTTAACATATTCCTGTATGAGAAAAGTTAAGTTTTCAAAGCTGAAACCGAAAACAAGGAATATCTCAAAAACGATCAACTCCACGAAAAAAAATGTACATAATTGTGTGTTTTAATATGCTCTACCTTTGTGTGGTAAGTTTTTGTTCATCTCTTACGGTTTAGCGGTTATACAAAATTCCATATAATTGACCAAGAATAAAGCAGTCTTCAGAGGTAATTCGCGGAAAATTCAAAATATATATTTTATTTGGCAGATAAATATCTTTAATATACGATATTTTAATTAAAATCCTTAGAGCTATTTTCGAGAAAATCAAAATTTTCGAAATTTTTTCCATGTTAAGAGTATTTTGGGGTGGGGGGAATTCTCTCAAAATCTTCGGTATTTTATCGAGTTTTCGTTTTTGAGATATCGTGTTCACAGACACACGGACACCCACACACACACGGACCTTTTTATGAAAATGCTTTTATTAGATATAAGGGTACCTAAAACATATATTTCCGGTGAAATCTCGGTATCATATTTTTCTCTATACACTATGCACATAGTGTGTGTAGAGAAAGTAATAATAACAGCAGCTTAAGAAAGAAGCTTTGTGTTTAGTCTCCATTTGAAGACGCCTACCCAAATAAAATAACAGTGCAGCTCTGAGTGTCTGCTAAGCCATTTTCCGAAACCGTAATATCAATTTTTATCGGTTCTCTTGTTGAAGATGTAACCGCATCGAGAAAGAACGACAAAGAGAAAAAGACAGAACCTTCGATTGCTGTAAAAGAGAGAAGAGAATCGAAAATCGATCTGAAGAGCGTCAATTAAGAAAAGCCTAGTGCTCACCACCTCATCCTTCTTCTTTTTGGTAATCAATTACCCGGCATGCATTGCGTCATAGTCCTGTGTTAGCGAAAGGGAGGTTGATGAGATTCTGATGGACCCCGCAGCGGTGATATCCTCTTCCTCGAGATAGGCGTGGGTGTAATCAAGGACTTGCTGATAAGACTATCCTCTCTGTTTTTAGCTGGAAATTTAAAAACAAATGCTCCCGACATTCCCACTCATAAGGATTCCTGATTCAACTAAGCTTGGACAACTTTCATCAACATATGCTGCTAACTTACCGATTGTATTTAAGCATTTGTTTCAAGAATAAACATTTTAACCAGCAAGCCATTATAAAAAACATCTGATATGTTCCATTCACATGAATTTCTCCACATCTCTGCAACAAATTACTGTTAAAAAGCTTATGTTTCTATTTACTTTATGCTTATCGAGAAAAAAATTATCAGAAATACGATCTAAATAACACATATTGTAGAGATAATTTCTCTGATGATCGGAACTCGGGGTACCATTTCTTTAAATTTCTTCAAGAGAGAAAAACTAAAAGAAATTGCCATATCTGCAATAAGAGGTTCACTTGCTCTTCTTCGAAATCATTTGTACGAGGGCCGCTTTTTTTTCAACCTCCGATAGGCTATAAATAAAAGACAAGACCATAGAAAACCATTAGTTTATTATTAAAGGTTTGTACATACTGCTACTTTTCAACATATTCACCGAAAAGATTGAGACATTTATCGTACCTGTGCACAAGCTTTGCAATACCTACTTCAAAAATCTGTTGTGTTACACCCACATGACTTTCTCTAGCTGTTCTACAAACTTCATGCATAAGATTCTTCTTCTTTCTGCACCTTGCTAATCGAGCTACTCATTAGCACAATGTTATTATTTAGTTCTGTATAAGTAGGAAGAAATAAGAGAATACACTAGGCTAAACCAATTGTCAAATGTTTTAAAAGCTGTCGTTATGCGATTGTCATCACAAATCACTTCTTTTCTTGGCCAGGAGTAGAACAGAAAAACGGACACTCCCGTTTAGGAAAAGTATAAGTACTTCACTACTGAAACTAATAACAATGAATACCTCGAAAACGGTAAGCTCCACGAGAAAAATGTCTATGACATAACTTGTGTATTTTAACAAGACCTACATTTTTTGTATAGTAAGTTTTTGTCTATCTCTTACGGTTTACTAGTTATGGAAAACTAAGCAAAATTCATCCAGATTAAAACAGGTCTTCATAAGCTATTTCCAGAAAATTCAAGATATACATTTTGATATTTTAATCAAAATCGTTAGAGCCATTTTTAAGAAAATCAACATTGTCGAAAAAAGTTCCATGTAAAGGGTAGTTTGAGGTGGGGGGATTTTTCTCAAAATCTTCGTGTCGCATCTCTGGAAGATACTAAGCTTAAATACCAACTTATTTTAGCTACTTTTCGTTTTTTAGTTATCGTGTTCACAGACACACGGACACATGGACACACACACACGGACCTTTTTCTCAAAATGCTTTTTTTGGATACAGGGGGTCCTAAAACATGTATTTCCGGTGAAATCTCGGTATCGAATTTTTGGGTGGAATACAATACTTCTCTACCCCTATGTAAATTGCACATATGGGGCTAGAGAAAGTAAAAGTGATTTCAAATGAGCATTGACGTTGTTTTGATGATCTTCCTTGGTTTGAAAGTGCTGCCCTCCTAGCCACGTTTCCAGATCAGGGAAAAGTTGAAAGTCGCTGGGTGCCAGGTCAGGATTGTACGGTGCATGATCGAAAATGTACCATTGAAATTGTTGAAGGGTTGTGCCAGCAGTGTGAGGACGAGCGTTGTCATGGACCAACACAATTCCTGAAGTTAGCATTCCTCTTCATTTGTTTTGAGTGACTCTCCGCAAACATCGTAAAGTTTCACAATAAACAACTGCATTGATAGTGGTTCCGGGCTGCATCATTGGTATATGTACAAAACTTTTAGTAATAAAATAATTGTTTTTTATGAACTTGTGTTTTATTTATAGCCTAACGGAGGTTGAAAAAACGGCCCTTGTCTAATAGCAATATTTTGCATTTCCACGGTCTGTATTCCTTTGCTATAAAGTATTTATATGTTAATTTTATATTATGCCTAATAATCCTTTTTTCGTTTTAGTTTCCTTTTCGATTGCTAGATTAATGAAAGCTGTCGATATTTCATTATCCTTATAGAAGAGTTTCAAGTGTTTTTTTTTTTATTTTAGATAATTAATTTATAATTTGTCAGTTTTACTCTGTCCTTGTTGGCAACTTGTAAATACGGGGAGTTATTAAAATACACACACACACTTGCTTGCAAGTAGAAGGGAAATAATATGAATATGTGAGTAGCATAGGCTAAAGTATTAATCTTCAAACTCGGTGGAGGAAAATAGATCTTTTCGGGTGAAAAAATCCTTAGCATGGCTTCCTTCGGAAGGGAAGTAAAGCCGTTGGTCCCGTATTGTAGATTTACGGCACGTAAAAGAACCTCAAGCCTAATAGAGAGGCCTCTGAGCAAAATTAAGCGGTTTTTGTCGCCCAGTATAGAATGGGACGCTGAGAACCACAGCATTTAAAGAGCATCCATAAATAACACGCCATTTTTTTTTTAAGTATTAGTCAAAAGCTGGTTGCTATGTGACTGAAGTATCTTTGTTTGTATGAGTTGATAAATTCGTATATGAGAAAAATATAAGTTTTTTAAAGCTGAAATCATAAAAAAAAAATAATGCCTCAAAAACGATCAACTCAACGAAAAAAAAAAGCGTATACTACATAAATTGTGTGTTTTAACGTGATCTACATTTTTTGTGCACTAAGTTTTGTCTATCTCTTACGGTTTACCAGTTACGTAAAATTCAGAAAAATTCATTCAGAATAAAGAGGTCTTTAGAGGCTATCCCCATAAAATTCAAGAGATATATTTTATTTGCAACATAAACAGCTTTAATATACGGTATTTTAATTAAAATCGTTTGTATTTTACCGATTTTTTGCACTATTGTGTTTAAAGACACACGGATACACACGGGCCTATTTCTGAAAATACTTTTTTGGGATACAGGCGACCTTAAAACGTGTATTTTCGGTGAAGTCTTGGTATCGAATTTATGGGTGCAATACAATACCTTTTCTATACTTTATGTACATAGTACGTGTAGAGAAAGTAGAAAGTAATGGGTCAGCGAGGTCGGCCGCGGAAATCGAACCCATGAATTCAGGAATGCACACTTCTGAGCCACCTGAATCGGTTCTATTGGTTTAGTGAGGTAATTGGGTCAAGTTTCGCGTCACTGAAACCGCCTTTATTTTACGTCACTTTTTCTGAGGGATAAACTTTATATCACGTAGAAGATTTTTATAGCTTTTATTACGATCCCGTTTCTTGGCTGGAATTTCGTGCATCCATCCCTTAGACAAAATAAACCAATAAAGGATTTTTGGCGTTCTGGATAGACAAAAACCTGCAAACCAACGCAGGTCGTAAAGTGGGTTTTACAACTCAAATTGCGAATTTTTACTTTCTCTACACGTACTATGTACATAGTGTATGGCGAAGGTATTGCACTCCACACAAAAATTCGATACCGTGATTTCACCGGAAATATACATTTTAGGGTCCCCTGTGTCCAAAAAATGTGATGTGTTCCATTTACATGACTTTCCCTATATCTCTGCAAAAAAATATTATTAAAAAGCTTAATTTTCTATTTAATTCATGCTAATCGAGAAAAAATAGCATAAATAGTCTTATTACTTGCTCCCTTGTAAGTAGGAGCGAAATAAGGGAGTGCCATAGGTTAAAGTGATAGTCAAAAGCTGCTTGCTATGTGACCGAAGTACCTTTGTATGGACAGTAGTTGACAGATTTCTGTGTGAGAAAAGCTGAAAGCAATAACAAGGAATATCTCAAAAACGATCAACTCCACGAAAAAGGGTGTATTACATAATGTATGTGCTTTAACGTGGTCTACATTTTTCTGTGGTAAGTTTCCATTAATCTCTAACGGTTTAGCAGTTATGCAAAATTCCGTAAAATTCATCCCAAATAAAGTAGTCATCAGAGGCCATTCTCAAAAAATTCAAGATATATATTTTACTTGTCAGATAAATGTGTTTAATATACGATATTTTAATAAAAATTGTTAGAACCATTTTATAGAAAATCAAAATTTTCTAAAAAAGTATCATGTAAAGGTCAGTTGGGTGTGGCGGGATTTTCTTCAAAATCTTCGGTACGCATCCTTGAAAGATAGCAAACCTAAATACCAAGTTTGGTTTTTAACGGACTTTTCGTTTTTGAGCTATACTGCCCACACACACATACACACAGACACACACGGCCATTTTTAAAGATGCTTTTTTTGGGATTCAAGGTGTCTCAAAACATGTATCTCCGGTGAAATCTCGGTATCAAATTTTTGGGTGCATTACAATACCTTTTCTATACATTATGTACATAGTACGTGTAGAGAAAGTAAAAAGTATTTTCAGAAAAAAGTCCGTGTGTGTTTGTGTCTGTCAACACGATAACCCAAAAACGAAAAGTGGGTAAAATACCAGATTGGCATTTTAGTTTACTATCTTCCAGGGATGCGACACGAAGATTTGGAGAAAAATTCCTGCACGCCAAACTACCCTTTACGTGGGAAAAATTGCGAAAATGTTGAAATTCTCAAAAATGGGTCCAAAGATTTTGATTAAAATACCGTATATTACATATATTTATTTGACAAATAAAAGCTATAACTTGGATTTTTTTGGGAATAGCCTCAAAGACCTGTTTATCTGAATGAATTTTGCTGAATTTTGCGTAAATGCTAAAATATGTATTTCCGGTGAAATCTCGGTATCGAATTTTGGGTGTAATGCAATACTTTCTCTATATACTATGTACATAGTACGTGTAGAGAAAGTAAAAACCATGCAAATAGAATTTTGATATATGATAAAGATATCACTCATATTGTGTATAACAACTGATTTAAATTTCATAGCTTCAATGCTGCAACACCTTAAGGGCAACATGACCTATGCCACAAGGTTTGTAGTAATATGTTCATCAATATGCAAGCCACTGTCCATTAGACAGAACTGTAATATACAATGACGATTGGCAAACAAATCAGAATCGACCCACGCCTAAGGTAGGGCTCGAATTCATGATCATCTGTGAAGCCCCCGTCCCTTAACAGGGACTTAATTACTCGGTAGCACCTGTAACGTCTCTTTGATGTAAAATTACTCATTCACAGGGGTACAATAAATATGTTAATGTGAAAATGAGAAACGGCGCTTAAAAGCGGTTCATATCTGCATTTCGTGCAAGCTAATCAGAGAGAAAAACGTGTAGAATACAAACCTATTGATTCTGTGAGCTCTGTTAGAAGCTTATCAAGCAAACAGGCACTGTCACTTTAAATTTCATTAATGTTAAATATTTCTCTTTTACTTTCTCTATCATGTACACTCGCATGCATAAAAAGTGGCCCACATTGCTTCACCTTGGATTAATTGGATTTTTTTTTCACACAAGCCGTGTGTAGGAAGGAGTTGGATAGGTAGAGTCAGACTGAAAACTTCAATGCCATAGCCGGGATTTGAACCACGGATCTCCCGATCTCTAGCCGGTTGCTCTGCCACATGGCAACATGACGGCATAGCATTGAATTTTCTCACCTGACTCGCATGTTTCCCGGTAAACCACAAGGTGCTAATATAGCCAATTGACCATAATAGTTGGCTATACTATGAATCCTGAGACTTAAAGTACTTACAGCATTGTAAGACGCCATTGGGGTTGTCATCTCAATATAATTTTTTTTTAATTTTTTTATTTATTTATTTATTGATCGATCAGCGCATGTGCGCTCTACAGATCATTGATTTTAGACATTATTTACATGCATGATACTGAATAACATTGAAATGAGGTAAGCCCCATTGGGCCCCTCATAAGTAGGTACATTTTTTTGTTTTTATTTTACAGAAAGTCTTGCTGTGAGAGCTGGTCCAGTGGTAGGCGACTCTTGATGCGAGTGAATAGCTAGATTTTCTGCCAAGAGAATAGTGAATGGCTCCTGAGACGTCTTTTAGCTTGCTGTAAAACTGTTCGGCTTGTGAAGAAATTGACTGTTGTATGATGCTGATTCCAGTTTCTCTATGTAGTTGACTATTTCTGATAAACCATGGTGCATTCGTTGAGATTCGCAATATTTTGTTTTGAAATGTCTGGATACGTTTGATTTCAGAAGGACTAGTTCCTCCCCAAACTGGACAAGCGTATAGTAGCAGTGGTCTTAATAGAGTCGTGTAAAGTAGTGTGCAGTTTTTTAGTTTGAGTGAAGATCTTTTGTTGAGGAGGGGGTAGAGTTTTGCCAGTCTTGCTCGGGCTAGTTTAAGTTTGTTGCTTATATGTGGTTTCCATGTGAGTCGTCGATCCAGGAGTACACCGAGATATTTCACTGTTTCTGTATTAGTTTTCCAGGGTATCTGTTTCGCTGGGAGCGTTACTGGTGGTGGATAGTTTTGTCTGCATAGTGTAAAGACCATTGCTTCACGTTTTTGCTGGTTGAGCGAAATACGCCAGTTGTCTAGCCAGAGCATAATTAAGTTTAAGGCCTCTTGAAGGTGACTTCTGGCGGTGTGGATATTGCGATGTGTTGAGAAGATTGCAGTATCGTCCGCATACATAGCGATTTGAGCTGTAGGCGTTGCAGGCATATCAGAGGTGTACAGGTTGAACAGAGCTGGTCCCAGGATAAATCCTTGAGGAACTCCGGCTGTTATAGGTTTTGTAGAAGAGTGACAACTACCTATGCGGACTGAGAATGTTCGTTGTGACAGAAAGGAGGAAATTATTTTATAGAGGTAGTCTGGAATGCCGTTGTTGAGCAGTTTGTATAGAAGACCCTGATGCCAAACCCTGTCGAATGCCTGAGTGAAGTCAAGGAAAGCTGCAGTTGTGTGTTCTTTCTTCTCGAAGCCTTGTGCCACTTGCTCTGTAATCCGGAGAATTTGATGGGTGGTTGAATGTTTACGACGAAAACCGATCAATATAATTTGAGATCACCTAGTCGTTTACTGGGAAACATGCGAGTCAGTTGAGAAATTCAATGCTATGCCGGCATGTTGCTATGGTAGCTCAGTGGAAGCGCAACCGGCTAGAGTTCGGGCGATCCGTGGTTCAAATCCCGGCTATGGATTGAATTTTTCAGTCTGCCTCTACCTATTGCTACACCTTCCTTATCTTCTCCATATGCCTGCTTAGCTGAATACATGGCGAATGACAACAGTGACATTTAATTGAGGGTGGCACACGAGATACAAATTTCGTATAGAATGGGAAATTTATTATTGATTATTTCCCATTCTATTAGACCACTCACCTTCACCTAGGCGGCCCGGGTTCGATCCCAAGTGACCACATATAGGATTTTTGGTGGACGAAACGGCGTCTGGGTGGGTTTTCTCCGGGTCCTCCGGTTTCTTCTGCCACTCATTCCATCATCACCTTTTCTATCACGATTTCGCTTGCATTTCATATCATGCACTTCCTCTCGCTCATGCCTGGCTACGGGTCGACCACTTGTTCCAGTTTCTCCATTCTGGGTTTCGCGCCATTGGCTCCCCGACAGGCTTCTGACACCTAGGCATTCGCTTGTAAGTCCTAGGGGTGTGTCAGTCCGACTTGAAAAAATAAACAATATAATATAAGACTATGTAAGATATAAACAGCTGAGTTAGTACGAACATATCAGAAGAATGAATGAATGAAGATAGGTTGTCGAGAAGAAGAGGAAAAGGAACACCTCGAAACTGATGGATGCGGAAAATAAGAACTGGAATGAGAGTAAAAGGATTGAAAGGTACAGAAAGAATGATAGAGACTAGTGGAGAAAAAATCTTTCAGCACAGAGAGATGTTATAACATTAAAACTGAGTATAAAATTTATTATTTTTGTTACTAATTATTATTATTATTTTCTCCATAATCTAGAGGTAATATGCTAGCCTCTGGTTCACGCGGGTTCAATCCCGACGAAGGACAATGGATTTTTTTCGAACACAAAAATCCTTAGCATGGCTTCCTTCGGAAGGAAGTAAAACCGTTGGTCCTGTGTCATAGATTTAAAGCATGTAAAAGACCCTCAAGACTGAGAAAAAGGTCTCTGTATAAAATTATGTGGTATTTCACCGTCAATAATGGGACGCTGAGCATCGCAGCAGTTAAAGAGCGTTCATAAATAAATTATTATTATTATTATTATTATTATTATTATTATTATTATTATTATTATATTTAGCCAGTTCATTATCTCACTCTATTTTAGATTATCTATAAAGCAAGATATAATATATATAATATCTTGTAACAGTGGCCGAGTGGCTAGACCGCTCGCCTCCTATCTCGTTGGCCTGAGTTCGATCCCAAGTGCCCGCATTAATATTTGTGGTGGACATAACGGGTTTCTCCAAGTTCTGTGGTTTCCTCCGCCACTCATTCCATCCACTTCCACACGTTCATGCCTGGCAATGTGCCGACCACTCTTCCCAGGTTCTCCATTGTGATTTTGTGCCGTTGGCTCCCCGACAGGCTTCTGACACCTAGGCATTCACTTGTAAGTCCTTTTTTTTTTTTTCTTTTTTTTTTCTTTTTTTTTTTAACAGTGCCGGAGTCTGGTCAGGACTCCGGCGCTGTATCCCCGTTTACATCCCCCCCTAAATTTACTGTATGATTACTGGTTTTTACTGTTCTTTTACAGAAACATACACATTTTGCACAAACATATAACACCCATGCCCAAGGCGGGACTCGAACCCACGATCCCCTGCCCAAGAAAGATATGTCAGAAGAATGAATGAGTCAAAATAGGTTACCAAGAAAGGTGTTGGAATGGAGTTCCCTAGAGGAGGAGGAAAAAGAACACCTCGAAACTCATGGATGGGAGAAATAAGATCTGGAATGAGAGTAGATTGATTGAAAGATACAGAAAGAATGATAGAGACGAGTGGAGAAAAAATATTTTGGTACAGTGAGATGTCATAACATTAAAACTGAGTGCATAAATATATTATTATTACTATTATTATTATTATTATTATTATTATTTTCTCCACGATCTAGAGGTAACACGCTAGCCTCTGGCTCCCAAGATCGCGGGTTCAAACTCGACTGAGGACAATAGATGTTTTCGGACGCATTCTGATAAAAATTAAGCGGTATTTCACGGTCAATAATGAGATGCTGAGAATCGCAGCAGTTAAAGAGTGTTGATAAATATATTATTAATTGTTTATTTATTTATTTTACATATCTATAAAGACTAATATATCTTAAGACAAAATATTCTATTCCTCCAGATGTTCAGGCAACACTCGACAAACCAACCAAATTATTACCATTGTAATAAAGATTCTAAACTTACTACTGCACTGTAAAATATTGTATACTTTTAATATAAGTATTATTGTTAGAATCCCAATAATTAATGTTACAAGCTAGATATAATTATTAATTTAATGTGTAAATATTGCATTCAAAGTGTTATAAAATGTCTTATTGTTACATGATGTCGCTATAAGACCTGTGTAGTTAGCGACATTAAATAAAAGTATAAATAAAAAAAAAATATATTCTAACAGTGGCGGAGCCAGTTATTAGGCCGCTCGCCTCCCACCTAGGTAGCCCGGATTCGATACCAAGCTCATGTAGGTTTTGGGGTGCACGAAACGGCATCTGTGTGGGTTTTCTCCGTTCTCCTGGTTTCCGTCGCCACCTTTCCTATCATCCATTTCGCTTGTTCATATCATCCACATGTTCATGCCTAGCTATGGGCGGACCACTCTTCCTAGGTTCTCCATTCTGTGGTTACGTGCCGTTGGCTCCCCGACAGGCTTCTGACCCCTTGTAAGTTCTAGGGGGGAGGGTAAGCCGACTACGAAAAAATACGAGGTACGTCCAGAAAGTAAGTTTCGTTTCAATTTACCTCCGCTGCAGCGCTGCGATCGCAGTTCCGCACATGCGCGGTAGACGCTCTGAATCAAGGAGAAGCAACGTGCGCCATTTTGAGATCGCTGTCAGCCACATACGCTTTGTTGTGCTTGTTTACAATGTCGATGTTGATTGAAAATCCCGCCGCTTGTGAAATCAGATCTGTGATTCGTTTTCTGAATGCTAGGAAAGTGAAACCAATTGAAATTTATCGGCAAATTTGCGAAGTTTACGGACAAAATGCGATGAGTGATTCAATGGTGAGAAGATGGGTCCGACAGTTCAATGAAGGACATAGTGAAGTGCACGGTGAAGAACGAAGTGAGCGTCCATCTTTGGTTACAGAAGAACTGGTTCACGCGATTGATGACAAGATCCAGGAAAACCGCAAGTTTACAATTATTGTTACCGAAAAACTGAAATTTCGTAAACTTTGCTCACATTGGGTACCAAAGATTCTTACTGAGCAACAGGCGGCAAACTTATATGAAGAAGGTACACAAAAACTTGTGCCACGCTATGACAAATGCCTGCAAAATTTCGGCAGTTATGTGGAAAAGTAGTTTAAGGGTTGTAGAATTTTGTGCAATAAATAATTATTCTGCATCTGTACACAATTTAATTTTATTATCAAACGGAACTTACTTTCTGGACGTACCTCGTATTGTAACAAGAATATGACGGCTGAAGAGGCGATAAAGACAGACGCCACGGCAAGTGAGTTAGTTCTCTTTACCTAACATTGAATATTGAAACGCTACTAAGATTATCCATCAGAGCTTGTCAAAAGGGTCTGGCTGCTGAAGGAGGCGCATCATGAATATTCATCAAAGTCGGTTTTGGAGAGAGGAAGTTCTGAACTTCACTCATATCGATCGTTACACAATGACAAGCCAATCACTTCCAGTAGAACTGATATGTTAGAGAAGAAAGAAACAGTTCTATATTGTATCCAAACAACACGCCGTCCATGTAAATGTGTACTCACAGAAATTATAAATATATGGAACAGAAAATAAATACATCTAAGCGGAGATTACAAATGTTACATTTGGAATTGTCAGAACCCATTCCGGGTTATTCTTCGTTGTTAAGGTGATATACATCTGTTAAATTTGACCAAATCTAAATTTTAAGAAAACATCTCATTTTTCTCATTTGTTGTATTTTACCAATGGAGATAAATCCAAATAAATATAAAACAAGTATATTTTCAAGGGCACATTTAAATAATACATTTGTCATATCGGTGTTCTAATTTAATTAAAACCATCTCTGTAGTGCGATTTATCAAGGTCCTCAAGATAGATTTTTACCGCATCAATGACCTCTTCGTTGCCGTGAATTCTTCGTCCTCCAAGAATATGTTTGAGGTTTGGGAACAGATGGTAGTCACTGGGTGCTAGATCTGGTGAATAGGGTGGATGTTCAAGCAATTTCAACTTTAATTCGCATATTTTTCTCATTGCAATGAATGAACGATGGGCCGGAGCATTGTCGAGATGAAGCAAGATTTGTTTTTTTTTTTTAAACAAATGAGGTCTTTTTCTTTTCACCTCATCATTAAAACGTTGCAATACGGTTGGTATTAGTCACCAGTGATACTTCTACCCTTTTCCAAGCAATAAATAAAAATAATTCCCTGTGCTTCCCAGAAAACAATCACCATAACCTTGTTAGCTGAAAAAATTTAATTTGCCTTTTTTGGAGATGGTTCACCTGGCGCAATCCACTGTTTTGACTGAGATTTACTTCCTGGAGTGTAGTGATGTATCCAAGTTTCATCCACGGTAATAAGCCGTCTCAAAAATTCACTGGGATGTTTACGGTAGAGCTCCACATTCTTAACAAAAACAGTTTTTCTTTGCAGGGGTCAACAAACCCTGGACTCATCTTATGAAAGCCCAAAATATTACTTAAAATATCACCTGTACGTTCTTTTGATATGTTTACAGCCTCTTCTATCCCAAAAAACGTTAAACTAAACGATGAATTGTTTCGATGATCTCTGGAGTTGTCACTTCTACAGGGCGTCCAGAGCGAGGCTCATCACTAGTGCTCGTACGTCCCATTTTAAACTTGCAACCCACCTTTTAATCATTGAATATGAAGGGGCAGAGTCTTCCAATGTACCGTCCATTTCCTCATTAATTTCTTTAGGCATTAAGCTTTTCAAATGGAAGTATTTAATCACTGCTCGTTTTTCCAAATCCTCCATTTTCGTGAAAACTCTAAAGTTGTCTTGTTTAAAATGCTGTCATTGGAAACCTAAACAAGCTATTGGCCTGTAACTATGGACACAAGCTATTCTAGAGTTAAACTATACGATGCTACCGTCTAACTGGCCTAGTGGTGCCATATCTGTGTGAGGCCCGGGACTTATCAGTCCACCCACGTATAGATTAGACAATAAGAAAATACTCAGGGTAAATAGCACCAGATATCTAAGGGTAATATCAAATGAAAGATTGGAGTGGGAGAAATATATAAACTCGCACACCGGGAAGGCATGGAAAGCGTTGCACTTCGTAATGAGGATTTTAAAACGCAGCAACGGAAAGTCGCGAAAATTAGCATACACTTCTTTAGTTCGATCAATTTCAGAATATAGTGCTACAACTGAGATCTGTATCGGGTTGGGCAAAAACTGGCACTCGAGAGAGTTAAAAGAACAGCTAAATTTGTAGACAGAAGAAAATGGGTCCAAAATCATACTAGCACTGCTACTTCTTGAGAAACAATACAAAAACGTTAGAGACAAGTAAGGCTATTTGGTATTTTAGAGACTATAAGGGGAAATCTGAATGGAAAGATACATGCAAGTGATTATTAAAGCAATTATATTGTGGGAGAAATGATCACTTGATAAAAACAAATCTGATGTGTTCCATTCAAATAACCTTCTTTACATCTCTGCAAAAAAAATATTATTAAAAAGCCAATGCTTCCATTTCCTTCATGCTGATCGAAAAAAAAAAGTATCAGATATAGACTTATTACTTGCTTCCTTGAAAGTAGAAGCGAAATGAGGGATTATCATAGGTTAAAGTGATACTCAAAAGTAGTTACTATGTCAATGAAGTTCCTTTGTTTGTATGGACAGGAGTTGATAAATTCCTGTATGAGAAAAGTTAAGTTTTTCATAGCTGAAATCAAAAACAAGGAATATCTCAAAAACAATACAACTCCAGGAAAAAAATGTATATAACATAAATTGTGTGTTTTAAAGTGTGTGGTAATTTTTTGTCCATCGCTTACGGTTTAGCAGTTATGAAAAATTCCGTAAAATTCACACAGAATAAAGTAGTCTTCAGAGGTTATTCCCAGAAAATTCAGGCTACACATTTTATTTGTCTGGTAAATACCTTTAATATTCGAAATTTTAATCAAAATCGTTAGAGCCATTTTTGAGAAAATAAAAATTTTCGAAAAAAGTCCCATGTAAAGGGTAGTTGGGGTGGAGGGATTTTTCTCTCCCTGGAAGATGCTAACCTTAAATACCAAGTTTGGTATTTTACCAACCTTTGGTTTTTGAGTTACCGTGTTCACAGACACACGGTCACACTGAAACACGAGCACACACGGACTTTTTTCTGAAAATGCTTTTTTTGTATACAGGGGACCCTAAAACATATATTTCCGGTGAAATCTCGGTATCGAATTTTTGGGTGGATTGAAATACCTTCTCTATACACTATATATAGTGCGTATAGAGAAAGTAAAAATGTGTTCCATTCACGTGACTTTCTCTAAATGTCTGTAACACATTATTGTTAAAAAGCTAATTCTTCTACCTACGTCATGTTAATCGAGATAAACATTAGCAGAAATGGTTTCTTTTAAGTAGAAGGAAAATAAGAGAATAGTTTAAGTTACACCGATAGACAAAACTTTTAAAAGCTGGTTGCCATGTGGATGAGGCCCGTTTCTTCGCATTGCCAAGAGTTGACAAATTCCTCTATGTGAAAAGTTCAAGTATTTTAAAACAGAAACTAATATCAAGGAATATCTCAAAAATGGTCAAACCACGAAAAAAAATGTATATAACATAAATTGTGTGTTTTAATGTGCTCTACATTTTTATGTGGTGAGTTTGTGTCTATTTCTTAGGGTTATGCAAAATTCCGTAAAATTCATCCAGAATAAAGTACTCTTCAGAGGCTATTCCCAGAAAATTCAAGATATACATTTTAATTGTCAGGTAAATATATTTAATATACAATATGTTAATCAAAATCATTAGAGCCAATTTTGAGAAAATAAAATTTTCGAAAAATTTCCAAGTAAAGGGTAGTTGAGGATGTGGGGGCTGTTTGAAAATCCTCGTGTCGCATCCTTGGAAGGTTCTTAAATACCAAGTTTAGTATTTTACCTAGTTTTCGTTTCTGAATTATCATATTCACAGACACAGGACATACGGACCTTTTCTGAAAATGTTTTTTTTGGATTAAGGGGGACCCAAAACATACAATACAATACCTTCTCTATACACTACGTACACAGTACGTGTAGAGAAAACAAAAATAAACGACAGATGTAGAGTACGTCATGTAAATATATCACAACAAGTTGTTTATTGTTTGTTATGCAGGCAGAGCAAGCAATATTATGGGTATACAGTTCTTTTTTATGACTGCTAAAATGTTAATTTGTGCTATAGATATCAAATGATGTTTGTTTGCACATGTGTTATTGCATTGCCAGCGAATGAGGAGGACCAGGCCTATCGATAACACGAAAAGTTGAAACACGATACAAAAACTGACTAGATAGCCATCTCTCGCGGGGGGGGGGGGGGACCAAATTTAACGCCGTCGTATATCAGCTCGCTGGTAATCTGGTTAATAAGTAATTATAAAAGTGGTAGCGTGTGCATGATCATTCATTTATTTGGCGAGGGCGAAGCTCCTCGGTGTTGCTAAACGGTGAAACGCACAGAGTGATATATTATCATATTGAAGCTGCACCCACAGATTTGACTGGTATGCGGCGTTGCTCTTCCTCGTCCTCAGCTGGTCTCAGGTTCGAATCTCGTTTCCTGCAGAAGGCTAGAATAGTTTCTGGGAATGCGGAATCAGTAGAGCATGAGCTCGTATCAGGGTAAGGATGTTAGCGGAGATCTCAGTGGCAGAATGAGAAGCACAGCACTTAGTATTCTCTATTTGCTCTACCGGCGAACCAAAATATATATTATGTCATACTTAGGTCACTGTTGTGTTATGGTTTTATATATATTGTGTGCGTGTATATGTATCCATACATGTAAAACATTGTAGTCACTGAAATTTGTAGGCTTTCACGGCCGGTGTCAGTATAAGAAAAATTATTATCCGGGCTTGTAAGCCGTATAATAAGTTTCCTTATATTTTAGTCACTTTTGTTTAATTGCTCTTATCCCACCCTCCCTTTTCTATTGGCAGCCTCCTCAGATCTCGGCTGTCTAGCCTTAAGTATAAATTTACCTAGCCCGTCCATGTCTTCCGCGCCTGCCAGTAGCGTCCAACATGCTTCTAGCTCTACATTTGCGGTAAATATTTTTCCCACCATTCCTCTGTATCCCCACATCTTGCCAAGATGTGAGTCCACGACTCTTCCTCCTCGCAAATGGGACAGATTCTCGTACCATTCTCGTCAGAAATGTTTGTGCTCCTCCATGCTCCTAGTTTAATCCACGCGAGTCCCTCTCTAATGAGTTTGGTATCTGTTTTGATGTATTACTCCATACCCCACTTCGATTTTAGCCGAGACTGTACTTATAATGAAACCTTCTCTGTGCATTGTGCAATTATTTGCTGTCTCAATATCACAGAGGCGGTTCTTAATTTTTCTCCAAATATTCCGCCTGTTTGCCTGCCCCGCCATCCAAATGGTTTGCAACCCTTTCTTTACTTTTTCTGGAAGACAGTGGCGGCGAAGCTATGTCTAGTCGGGACGAGAACGCGCGCGCAAAGTAGGCGGCTGAAGTTTGAAGTTTAGTAAGTCCCGAAATCATTAAGCGTGGCGGATAGGTAATTAGCGAGCTCGCGAAATTCGCGAGGTGGTGATTTCGAGATTACCCCGGAGTAATAGTGTGTTGTAAATCCGTGGGCGTAGTAAAAAATTGGCGTTAGAGGATTCTGTTGGGCGTTTTGAGACCCCGAAGTAACAGAGGTCAGCCGTTAGAAAAATCAAACCATCCAGTTCGTAGCTGCAACCAGAGCTTGTGAGAAACTCTGTGATATGAAGTGTATTTATTAGTTCGCCGGTAAAGCAAATAGAGAATACTAAGTGTTGTGCTTCTTATTCCACCAATGAGATCTCCGCTAACATCCTTACCAGGACACGAGCTCATGATCTACTGATCCCGCATTCCCAGAAACTATTCTAGCCTTTTGCAGAAGCGAGATTCGAACCTGAGACCAGCTGAGGACGAGGAAGAGCAACGCCGCATACCAGTCACAAATCTGTGGGTGCAGCTTCAATATGATAGTAGATCACTCTGTGCGTTTCACCGTTTAGCAACACCGAGGAGCTTCGCAACCACGCCAAATAAATGAATGATCATGCACACGCTACAACTTTTATAATTACTTATTAACCAGATTACCAGCGAGCTTATATACGACGGCGTTAAATTTGGCCCCCCCCCCCCGCGAGAGATGGCTATCTAGCCAGATTTTGTACCGTGTTTCAACTTTTCGTGTTATCGATAGGCCTGGTCCTCCTCATTTGCTGGCAATGCAATAACACATGTGCAAACAAACATCATTTGATATTTTATGTCATACTTAGGTAACTGTTGGCGGACCTTTTTCTAAAATGCTTTTTTTCAACTCAGGAGAACTCAAAATATATATTTCCGGTGAAATGTCGCCATCAAATTCTTGTGTGGAATACAATACCTTCTCCATCCACTACTATATGTACATCGTAGATATAGGGGTACGGAGGAATGGCAGGAACAATATTTACCGTGATTCTTTACCATCGCGAATGTAGAGCTAGAAGCATGTTGGACGCTACTGGTAGGCACGTAAGACGTGGACCGACTAGGTAAATTTATACTTAAAGACAGCTGAGGTATGAGAAGGCTGCCAACAGAGAAGAGGGGGGAGGGATAAGAACAACTAAACAAAAGTTACTACAATGCTTTACATACATATATTTAAGTCATACTTAGATCACTGTTGTGTTATGTTTTTACTTTCTCTATACGTGCTATGTATATAGTGTATAGAGAAGGCATTGCACTCCACCAAAAAATTCGATACCGAGATTTCACCGGAAATATATGTTTTAGGGTCCTCTGTATCCAAAAAAAGTATTTTCAGAAAAAGGTCCGTGTGTCAGTGTGTCCGTGTGTCAGTGTGTCCGTGTGCCTGTGAACACGATAACTCAAAAACGAAAAGTCGGTAAAATACCAAACTTGGTATTTAAATTTAATATCTTCCAGGGATGCGACACGAAGATTTTGAGAATAATCCCCCACCCCAAACTACCCTTTACATGGAACTTTTTTCGAAAATTTTGATTTTCTCAAAAATGGATCTAATAATTTTGATTAAAAATGTTAATATTAAAACTATTTACCTGACATATAAAATGTATATTTTTAATCTTCAGGGAATAGCCTCTGAGAACTACTTTATTCTAGGTCAATTTTACTGCATTTTGCATAACTGCTAAACCGTAAGAGATGGACAAAAACTTGCCACACAACACATGTAGAGCATCTTAAAACACACAATTTATGTTATATACATTTTTTTCGTAGAGTTGATTGTTTTTGAGATATTCCTTGTTTGTTTGTTTTTTCAGCTATAAAGACATACTTTTCTCATACAGGACTTTGTGAACTCGTGTCCATACAAACAAAGGAACAAAGATAGTCGCAAAGCAACCAGCTTTTGACTATCACTTTAACCTATGGTACCCCCTTATTTCGATTCTACTAACAAGGAAGTAAGTAATAAGAATATTTCTGCTAATTTTGTCTCGATTAGCATGAAGTAAATAGAAGCATAAGCTTTTTAAAAATAATTTATTACAGAGATATAGAGAAAGTCATGTGAATGGAACACATCAGACTTTTAGTGTTTATTTTCGTGTTTACTCTTTTAATTCTTTGTTGTTGTTTTAATATTGCTTTTTATTTTGTGTTTTACAAAAGCACGTCCGGTCTGTGGACCTGTGCGTTTGTTAAAGTTCAATGTATAATATTGTTATGTCAATAAATACACTTATACACTCATTCATTCATGTACATCGTACATGCGGGCTAGAGAAAGTAAAAAGGTGATAGTTTTGTTGTGACAGTGTACCTGTGCTAGCTGACAGCGTGTTAGCATCAAGGATCGGTTAGTTGCGCGGATAGCTCAAATGACCAGCAACCACAGGATCGTGGGTTCAAGTTCCTTCTCTGAAATGGCCTGTTAGAATGCGTCTGTGTTGTAGTGACCATGTGTAATGTTCACATTACCATGGGTCACGTGACATCTGATGTACAAGGCTGGCTGCCTCGTTATTATGACGTGGCAATTAATATTCTCGGTCAGGTAGCTAGAGCACAAAGTCGTTATTTCTTTTACTACCTTAGGCGTGAATATTAATAAATCCTTCCGCATAATAACATCATTTTATGATCTTATTATTTTTACTTTCTCTATACGCACTATGTACACAGTGTATAGAGAAGGTATTGCACTCCACCAAAAAATTCGATACCAAGATTTCACCGGAAATATATGTTTTAGGGTCCCCAATATCCTACAAAAGCATTTTCACAAAAAGGTCCGCGTGGTAGTGTGTGTGTGTGTGTGTGTGTGTGTGTGTGTGTGTGTGTGTGAGTGTGTCCGTGTGTCCAAGTGTCCGTGTATCTGTGAACACGATAACTCAAAAACGAAAAGTCGGTAAAATACCAAACTTCGTATTTAAGTTTAGTATCTTCCAGGGATGCGACACGAAGATTTTGAGAAAAATCCCCCACCCCCAACTACCCTTTACCTGGAACTTTTTTCGAAAAGTTTGATTTTCTCAAAAATGGCTCTAAAGATTTTGATTAAAATTTCGTGAATTAAAGACATTTACCTCACAAATGAAATGTATATCTTGAATTTTCTGGGAATAGCCTCTGAAGAGTAGTTTATTCTGGATGAATTTTACTGAATGTTGAATAACTGCTAAACCGTAAGAGATGGACAGAAGCTTATTCCACAAAAAATGTAGAGCACGTAAAAACACTAAATTTATGTATTATACATTTTTTTCATAAGTTCGTCGTTTTTGAGACATTTCTCATTTTTGGTTTCTGCTATGAAAAACTTATACTTTTCTCATACAGGAACTTGTCAACTCCTATTCATATAAACAAAGGAACTTCATTGACATACACACCAGCTTTTGACTATCATTTTAACCTATGCTAGTCCCTTATTTCGCTTCTACTTACAAGGAAGCGAGTAATAATACTATTTCTGCACATTTTTTTCTGATTAGCATAAAGTAAATAGAAGTATAAGCTTTTTAAGAATCATTTGTTGCAGGGATATACAGAAAGTCATGTGAATGGTACACATCAGATTTTTATTTATGAGCTTTCCAGCTACATAATTCATATAAATGCTTTAAAGTGTTAATTGGTAGTTTCATAAATCATAAATGAAATAGCCTTTTAAAGGTCAAGGCTGTTTCTTCCGGGATGCAAGAAATTTAGAACAAATAGGCAATGCAACTATAAAAATCCAAAAATTTACAGCATCTTCTGACCCATTTAACAATGTATTTACTTATTTATTTATATATGTCTCTATATATTTTCCGTGTGAGTAAACCACTGATTAAAAATCAAATATACACACATTTATTTGTTAGGTAAATATCTTTAATATATGATATTTTAATCAAAATTGTTATAGCCATTTTTAAGAAAATCAAAATTTTCGAAAAAAAGTTCCATGTAAAGGGTAGTTTGGGGTGGGAGGATTTTCTTGAAAATCTTCGTTTTCGCTTCCTTCAATTGTCACACACACCTGTTTCCAGAAAGGCTTTATTTGGCTACAGTGGGATCCAAAACATGTTTTTCCGGTGAAATCTCGGGATCGAATTTTTGGGTGCATTACAATATCTTCTCTATATATTATGTTCTTAGTACGTGTAGAGAAAGTAAAAATAATCGGTTATAGATATGTAGAACAGAACACATCAGATTTTGTTTATGAAACATATGTTACTAATCTTTCTTGCCGCCGGATCAACAAGTAGCAACAATCTGATGTGTTACACTCTCATGACTTTCTCTAGCTGTTCTACAAACTTCTTACATAAGATAATTCTTCTTTCTGCACCTTGCTAATCGTGGTACTCATTAGCCCAATGTTCTTATTATTTAGTTCCTTATAAGTAGGAAGAAAATAAGGGAATACACTAGGTTAAACCGATAGTCAAATGTTTTAAAAGCTGTCGTTATGCGATTGTCATCATAAATCACCTCTTTTCTTGGCCAGGAGTAGAACAAAAGAAAAACGGACACTCCCGTCTAGGAAAAGTATAAATACTTCACAACTGAAACTAATAACAATGAATACCTCGAAAACGGCAAGCTCCACGAGAAAAATGTATATGACATAACTTGTGTATTTTAACAAGACCTAAATGTTTTGTATAGTAAGGTTTTGTCTATCTCTTACGGTTTACTAGTTATGGCAAATTAAGCAAAATTCATCCAGAATAAACAGGTCTTCAGAAGATATTCCCAGAAAATTCAAGATATACATTTTATTTGTTAGGTAAATATCTTTAATATATGATATTTTAATCAAAACCGTGGAGCCATTTTTAAGAAAATCAACATTTTCGAAGAAAGTTCCATGTAAAGGGTAGTTTTGGGTGGGAAGATTTTCTTGAAAATCTTCGTGTCGCTTCCTTCAATGGTCACACACTATGGACCTGTTTCCAGAAATGCTTTATTTGGCTGCAGCGGGATCCAAAACATGTTATTCCGGTGAAATCTCGGTATCGAATTTTTGGGTGCATTACAATATCTTCTCTATACATTATGTTCTTAGTACGTGTAGAGAAAGTAAAAATAATCGGTTATAGATATGTAGAATGGAACACATCAGATTTTGTTTATGAAACATATGTTACTAATCTTTCTTGCCGCCGGATCAACAAGTAACAAAAAGGCACAAGTTGCTAATGACTAAAACAAATTCCCTCAGAGAGGAGTGCTATATTGCTGTTTACCATTCTTTCCTGCAATACCTCTCTGTGTTGCAGCACACATTCCAGTTAATTGCACGGTAAATGCGACAGGTAATGTGGCGGTTGAGTGGTTATTTTCCTGTCTGCGCTGCACAGCAAGATGTTGGAATTGTAAATCAGTTGCTCGCGTGCAGATTTACATAACACAGCCACTGACGAGAGGACATGTGTAAATTAGCATTCGGCTCACAGAGAAGTAATGACCGACCCATTCACCGCAGTACCAAACAAGACTACTGTTTTAATTTCAGTCCCACGCTTTTCTCCATTCCTGTCACGTAACTCTCCCCCACCCCCTCTCTCTGCATTTCACGTCTTAATGGGTTTATTTGCAATCAACGTTATAGCTTTAGAAGGTGGCGAAGTTAATAACCTGAAATCAGTAAATTTGTATTTTATTGGTACGTTTAGCATTTTGTAGTTGTTATACGTTTGCCACTTAGCTTCAAAAAAAATCTGATGTGTTCCATTCACATGACTTTCTCTATATATCTGCAATAAATTATTTTTAAAAAGCTTAAGCTTCTATTTATTTCCTCCTAATTGAGAAAAAATTAGCAGAAGTAGTATTATTAATTGCTTCCTTGTAAGTAGAACGGAATAAGGAAGTACCATAGGTTAAAGTGATGGTCAAAGGCTGGTTGCTATGTGACTGAAGTTCCTTTGTTTGTATAGACACGAGTTCACAAAGCCCTATATGAGAAAAGTATGTTTTTATAGCTGAAAACAAAAACAAGGCATATCTAAAAAACAATCACCTCCACGAAATAAATGTATATAACATAAATTGTGTGTTTTAAAGTGTTCTACATTTGTTGTGTGGTAAGTTTTTCTCCATCTCTTACGGTTTAGTAGTTATGCAAAATCCCGTAAAATTGACCCAAAATGAAGTAGTCGTCCGAGGCTATTCCCAGAAAATTCAGAATATACATTTTATTTGTCAGGTAAATATCTTTAATATACGATATTTTAATCAAAATCGTTAGAGCCATTTTTAGAACATAAAAACGTTTCGAAAAAGTTCTATGTAAAGGGTAGTTTGGGGTGGGGGGATTTTTCCCAGAATCTTCGTGTCGCATTCCTGGGAGACAATAAACTTAAATACCAAGTTTGGTATTTTACCGACTTTTTGTTTTTGAGTTATCGTGTTCACAGACACACGGACACACGGACACACACACACACACACACACACACACAAACATGGACCTTTTTCTGAAAATATTTTTTTGGATACAGGGGACCCTAAAACATATATTTCCGGTGAAATCTCGGTATCGAATTTTTGGTGGAGTGCAATGCCTTCTCTATACACTATGTACATAGTACGTATAGAGAAAGTAATAAGTATTTCGTCCCTCAACTTAAATTAAGGGAGGAATTAAGAATAAAGTGGAAAGTAATATATTTAAAATGACATAGGTAAATTACATAATAATGCAACCTCTAAAATCAAGACCAGGAGAAATATTTAAGCATAATTTCTAAGTCAATAAATAAATAAAAATCTGATGTGTTCCATTCACATGCTTTTCTCTACGTATCTGCAACAAATTATTGTTAAAAAGCTTATGCTTCCATTTATTTCATTGTAATCGAAGTAAAATTAGCAGAAATAGTCTTATAACATGCTTACCTGTATGTAGAAATGAAATAAGGGAGTACCATAGGTTAAAGTGATGCTCAAAAGCTGGTTGATATGTGACTGAAGTTCCTTTGTTTTAGTGGACAGGAGTTCACAAATGCTGTATGTGAAAAGAATTAAGTTTTCAAAGCTGAAACCAAAAACAAGGAATATCTCGGAAACGGTTACCTCCACAACAAAAAGAAGTAAAGTGTGTTTTTGACGAGATCTATTTCTTTCATGAGTGGCAAGCTTTTTTACATCTCTTACGGTTTAGCAGTTATGCAAAATTTCGTAAAATTCATCCAGAAAAACTTGTCTTCACAGGCAATTCCCATAAAATTCAAGATTTACATTTTATTTGTCAGGTAAATATCTTAAATATACGCTATTTTGATCAAAATCGAGAGAGCCATTTTTGAGAAAATCAAAATATCGAAAAAAGTTCCATGTAAAGGGTAGTTGGGGGTGGGGGGATTTTCTTTAAAATCTTCATGTCGCATTCTTGCAAGATACAAAACTTGAATACCAAGTTTGGTATTTAACGGTCTTTTGGTTTGTCAGCTGTGCTATCCACAGACACACATACACACACACACACACACACACACACACACACACACACACACACACATATAGACATACAAATATACATACAGACATTTTGTCAGAAGTGATTTCTTTGGATTCAGGGAGACTCGAAACACTATACACTATGTACATAGTACGTGTAGAGAAAGTAATAGTTTGTTATTTAGTTTGTTTTTACTATGGACGAAGTATTGTATTCCACCCAAAAATTCAATGTCGAGATTTCACATGAAATACACGTTTTACGGTCTCCTGTATCCAAAAAACGCATATTTTGAAAAATATCCTTGTGCGTGTGTGTATATGGGTGTGTGTGTCCGAAACACGATAACTTGTGAAACACAAAACTTGGTATTAAAGTTCAATATCTCCCAGGATGCGACAAGAAGATTTTCGAGAGAGTCCCCCACCCTCAACTACCCTTTACATGGAAAAAATCTCAAAAATTTTGATTTTCTCAAAAGTTTCTCTATGGTTTTTGATTTAAATATCGTATATTAATATTTCCATCACAAATAAAATGTATATTTTGAATTTTCTGGGAATATATTCTGAAGCCCTGTTCATTCAGGATGAATTTTGCATAACCTGTAAACCGTAAAACTTGCATATAACACAAAATATGTAGATCTCGTTGAAATACATTTATGTCATATACATTTTTGTTGTAGAGTTGACCGCTTCCAAGATATTCCTTGATTTTGGTTTCAGTTTTAAACTATAGATCTTCTCAAACGGGGTCCCTTTCATTTCGTCCCTTTGTTTTTCTGGAAATACAAAGCGAACCGAACTTCAATTGTTCACTAATCGATCGGCTTTTAAAGGACTTGACTATTTCTATAGCCCGCTGTACCTTCTGTTTATAAGGAACTAAGTAGCAAGATCAATTGTATTAATGTTTAACATGATGTAGGTGGAAAAATAATCTTTTGTAAGAATAGTTTTCTTGCAGAATAGGTAGGGAAAGTCATGTGAATGTAACAAATAACATATTTATGATGTACAAATTAGCGTTTAAAGTATTCATTTCATCACAATATATAACTTCTGGGAAGTATTAAATGATAATGCATTACATGCATGCTAAAACTAACTATAAAAATCTGATGTGATACACTCACATGACTTTCTCTAGCTGTTCTACAAACTTCATACATAAGATTCTTCTTCTTTCTGCACCTTGCTAATCGAGCTACTCATTAGCACAATGTTCTTATTATTTAGTTCCGTATAAGTAGGAAGAAAATAAGGTAATACACTAGGCTAAATCGATAGTAAAATGTTTTAAAATCTGTCGTTAAAGAAAAACGGACACTAGGAAAAGTATAAGTACTTCACAACTGAAACTAATAACAATGAATACCTCGAAAACGGTAAGCTCCACGAGAAAAATGTATTGACATAACTTGTGTATTTTAATAAAATCTAGATTTTTTGTATAGTTAGTTTTTGTCTATCTCTTACGGTTTACTAGTTATGCCAAATTAAGCAAAATTCATCCAGAATAAACAGGTCTTCAGAAGCTATTACCAGAAAATTCAAGATATACATTTTATTTGCTAGGTTAAATATCTTTAATATACGATATTTCAATCAAAATCGTTACCATTTTTAAGAAAATCAAAATGTTCAAAAAAAAAGTTCCATGTAAAGGGTAGTTTGTGGTGGGGGGATTTTTCTCAAAATCTTCAAATTTGTTATTTTAGCTACTTTTCGTTTTTGAGTTATCGTGTTCACAGACACACGGACACACACGGACCTTTTTCTGAAAATGCTTTTTTTGGATACAGGGGATCCTAAAACATATTTCCGGTGAAATCTCGGTATCGAATTTTTGGGTGGAATGCAATACTTCTCTATCCCTATGTACACTGTACATATGGGGCTAGAGAAAGTAAAAATCTGATGTTACATTCACATGACTTTCTCAACATGAGCTTTAGGTAATCACAATTAACTTCTCTAGAATATAATGTTCTTAAGACTGCAAATACTTAAGATTGAATAATGGCTACTGCAGAAACATCGTAATGATGCCCTATGCTCCACTTAGGACTTACAAGAACTAAGCCTAATGTCAAAGAAACTATTTTGGAATCTGGATTCCTTTAGAAAGAGATTGTTGGTGTAAAATAGCACTGTTGGTATGGACAGATAGTAGAGGGTACAACAGTGTTACGACACCTTGGCTACTGCGACCATGTGTGGATCTATTGCGGCCTAACCCCTCCGGGTTAGGGTTGAGAGGAGGGGAAACCACAGGCCAGCCCACAGGAAATGACGGAGGTAAGCGCAGAGACGTACGTCTTTAACAGTCACTAAATGGCAACCCTGGCGCTCCACGGAGGCTATACAGGCGCCGGGAGGCCGGAGCGAGTCCTCTACTACGGCATCTAACTCAACCAGCGCAACCAGGGGGAAGAGAGGTGGCCTCAAGCCACACCTGTGCCGACCTGAAAGATGAAGAAGAGAAACGAAATGAAATAATGAAAGAAATAAAAACTGTGGTGGATATATAGCACCCCAGCATTAGCTTAAGTGGCCCCAGGAAAACAACGGAATCACCCTGGGCAAAAATAAGCGGTCAGAGGGGAGCGAACCCAGATCTCCCGAGTGCCAGTCCCAGACGAAACACTGAAGTGTTAGTACAATCCATTCTTATTCATTTTGGCTATAGCTTGTTTGGAGGGGGAAGGTGCCGCTTGATGCAGGAACCTGTTTTACCCCTACTTCCTAACAACTGGATGAAAAGAATGCGAATTGGCTGTACGGCCGCGTTCAGGCACTAAGAGTAAGTGCTACAACAGAAGCTTTGGTAAATGGAGCATCTCCTCCAACTATTTCCTTAAGGAGTGGAGGAACGCCAACTTGCTGGGATGAGACATTGCGCTGTGCGAATAATTAACAAAGTTTTCAGCTGAGAGTTGCTACTTGGGTGACAAGTTTACTACGATTGACTGGCACATAAGATTAATTATACTGCTCTTGGTAATACACTCTCTCTTGCTACACATTCTGTTTTAAACAAGGCAAGCGAGTGGTATACATGCTTTAATGTATTGATACTGCTTCATCCTAGAAGTGTTTCAAGTTCCAGTAACTAAAACCGGTGCTTTAGAGTCATTAACAACACATGCTGCCCCATAGACAACCCTACTGTGTTATTACAGATGGTCCAACTGCCCCGTACTTGACGTGTGTAGACATCCCTTCATGCGTTAAAAGGTTTGCATAACTCAACGCGGTTATTTCAAGTTAAGGTTGCGTATTCAAATAAGTGAGCTTAGCAAGGCAATAAAAGAAACAGCTATCGAGTATTCATGATCAGTAATATTAATATAAAAATCTGATATGTTGCACTCACATGACTTTCTCTAGCTGCTCTACAAAACTCCTACAAAAATATTCTTCTTTGTACACAATGCTAATCAAGATAAATGTTAGCAGAATGTCATTACTTAGTACCTCCTGTGTGAGAAAAGATTAAGTACTTCACAATTGAAACAAATAACAAGGAATATCTCGAAAACAGTTACCTCCACGACAAAAACGTAAAGGACAAAAATTGTGTGTTTTTTCATGAGGTACATTTCTTGTGTAGTACGTTATTTTCTATCTCTTACGGTTTAGCAGTTAAGCAAAATTCAGCAAAATTCATCCAGAATTAAGAGGTCTTCAGAGGCTATTCCCAAAAAATTCGACAATTTTATTTCGGACATAAATAGACTTAATATATGAGATTTTAATCAAAATCGTTAGAGCCATTTTTAAAAAAAAAAATCGAATTTTTTCATGTAAAGGGTAGTTTGTGGCGAGGCGATTTTTTTTTAAAATCTTCGTGTCCCATCTTTGGAAGATACTAAACCTAAATATCAAGTTTGGTATTTAACGGTATTTTTGTTTTGGGGCACACGGAGCACACGTACTTTTTTTAAAAATGCTTTTTTTCGGACTCGGGAGACCCCAAAACATATATTTCCGGTGAAATCTCGGTATCGAATTTTTGGGTGCATTACAATACCTTCTCTATCCCTATGTACATTGTACATATGGGGCTAGAGAAAGTAAAAAGTAACGAATAAAATAAATCCATAAGAGCACTATTAAAATAGAAAGTAAAAAGGATGGAGGAAACAAAAACACTCTAGGTTACACGCTACAATAAAATAGCGCAAAACGAGAGCACTCTAAATACGAAAAATGCAAAATATACATATGTCATAACCTACAAAAAGTCTGTCAAATACCAAAAACTTGCTATTTAATTAGTTTTTAGACAATCCCGCACCCCGTACTATTCTTTACATGGAAACTTTTGCGACGTTTTTACTTTCTTTCTACGTAATATATACATAGTGTGTAGAGAAGGTATTGTAATGCACCCAAAAATTCGAGACCAAGATTTCACAGCATGTTTTGGGTCACCAAACTTAATATTTAAGTTTAGTATCTTTCAAAAATGCAACAAGAAGATTCTCAAGAAAGTCTCCTCACTTAAAACTACCCTCTATATGGAACATTTTACGAAATTTTTGATTTTCTCAAAAATTGCTCAAATGATTTTGATCAAAATACCTTATGTTTAAGACACTTTATAACAAACGAAATGATATCTTAAATTTTCTTGGAATAGCCTCCCCTGAAGTCCTGTTCTCTCTGAATGACTTTTATGTAGCTGGCAAACCTAAAAGATAAACAAAAACTTACTGCACAAAAAATGTGATCTCACTAGAACGCACAATTTATGTCTTAACTTTTTTTTGGCTTAACAATTTTCGAGATGTTATTGGTTTCAATTTTATCCACTTACACATTTCACAAACGGGAAGGCATCTTTCTTCTTGTTTCTCGTTTGTTTATTCCTAGCAAGCAAAGAGAATGGAATTTCAATTGATTCACTTAGCGACTGGCTTTTATAGGGCCAGACTATCGTTTTATCTCGAACATCTTCTTATTTCCCTTTTACTGTAATAAATTTAATCCTGCTTATATTTATCTGGTTTAGCATGATGTAGATAACAGATTAATCTTTCGAATAAAAGGTTTGTTTACCTAACAGTTAGAGGACTTACTTTTCTCATGCGAGAATTTGTCCATACAAAAAAAGAGCTGACGTGTTCCATTCACATGACTTGCTCTATATCTCTGTAACAGATTATTGTTAATAAGCTTATTCTTTTATTTATTTCATGCTAATCGAGAAAAATTAGCAGAAATAGTCTTATTTCTTGCTTTTTTGTAAGTAGAAGTGAAAAAAGGGAGTACCATAAGCTAAAGTGAAAGCCAAAAGCTGGTTGCTATGTGACTGAAGTTTGTTTGTATGGACAAGAGTTGGCAAAATGCTGTAAGAGAAAAGAATAAGTTTTTTAAAGCTGAAACCAAAAACAAGAAATATCTCAAAAAGCATCAACTCCACGAAAAAAAAAATATATATAGCATAAATTGTGTGTTTTAACGTGCTCTACATGTTTTGTGTGGTAAGTTTTTGTCCATCTCTTACAGTTTAGTAGTTATGCAAAATTCATCCAGAATAAAGTAGTATTCAGATGCTATTCCCAGAAAATTCAAGATATACATTTTATTTGTCAGGTGCATATCTTTAGTATGCGATATTTTAATCAAAACCGTTAGAGCCATTTTTTTGGAAAATCAAAATTTTCGAAAAATGTTCCATGTAAAGGGTAGATGGGATGGGGGGATTTTCTTGAAAATCTTCGTGTCGCATCCTTGGAAGATACCAAAAATAAATACCAAGTTTGGTTTTTAACGGACTTTTCTTTTTTGAACTATGCTGCCCACGGACACACTCACAGACACAGACACACACAGACAGACAAACAGACAGACAGATAGACACACACGGACATTTTTCTAATTTTTTTTTTTTTAGATTCAGGAGGTCTCAGAACATGTATTTATGGTGAAATCTCGGTATCGAATTTTTCGGTGCATTACAATACCTTCTCTATACACTACGTACATAGCACGTATAGAGAAAGTAAAAATGCATATAACATAAATTGTGTGTTTTAATGATATCTACATTTTTCTCTTATGTTTTGCCAGTAATACAAAAATTATCCAGAACCAAGAGGTTTTCAGACGCTATTCGTTTGTCATAAAAATATCCTAAACATAAGACATTTTAATCAAAATCGTTAGAGCCATTTTTGAGAAAATCAAAATTTTCAAAAACTTTTCCATGTAATGGGTAGTTAGAGGAACGATTTTCTAGAAAATCTTCGTGTCGCGTCCTAGGAAGATACTCAACTTAAATACCACGTTTGGTATTTAACGGACTTTTCATTTTTGAGCTATGCGGTCCACAGACTCACGCACACAAAGGAACCTATTTGTAGATAGGTTTTTTTGGGGGGGATTCAGGAGGTCTCAAAACATGTATTTCCGGTGAAATCTTGGTATCGACTGTTTGGATGCAATAAAATACCGACTCTATTCACTATGTTACATAGTGCGTGTAGAGAAAGTAAAAACGGCTATCAGTACTGCAGAATTAAAACATAAAAAGTAAATATAAAAGAACCATACGGGCGCCATTAAACTCGAAAGCAAACAGGATGAATAAAATATTCAAATTTGATTAGCGTAATGTAGATAACAAATTAATGTTTTGAATAAAGGTTTGTAACAGCTAGAGAATGGAACACATTAGATTTTTTCTCAAATTTCTCTGATGCAAATACTTATTTCCCTTCTACTTACAAGGAAGCTAGTAATAAGACTAATTGTACTTATGTTTATTTATTTTAGCGTAATGTAGATATCAAATTAATGTTTTGAATATAAGATTTTCTTTTTAATTGTTTTATTTATATAGCCCCCTTTAACATCTAAGGGCTTTGCATTTGAAAGGTTCTTTTACGTTTTTTGGTTTAAATAATTTTATTTTTCCCCAAACACACTCACACATTCACTCTTACATATATTCTTTCAGACTCTGTGGGGGAGAGGGAATAATTCTGGCTAAAGAAAACCTCCCCGCCCCAGCCAGGAATCGAACCCGGGATCTCCGGGTCAGCTCGCTGACCACTCAACCACGGAGGCAGTCAATAAAAGATGCATGTACCGAACAGATAGAGAACGGAATACATTAGGTTCTTTTCTCAGCTTTCTCAGATGCAACATCATAAGCGTGTCAGAGAAATGATGCTGGCTCCTTTGTGGTGGATAATCTACCACTGGGACTTTGACAAGCTCATACGAAGGCTGGTGAGGGTTTAAGCGTTTGACTTTCCTATGAGCCCTTCACTTCAGTGCGCCGAGAGGATCTCTTTTATCTTAAATAAGGTCAAAGTGGACTTCATGCCTTGTTAACTTCCTTAATGAAACCGACATCAGTTAATGGAATGATCGTTATAAGGTCAATAGAGTAACACAAACAAGGCCAACGTTATTCAATCAGGGGTTCGCCTTACTACTCAAACAGAGTCTGCCATGATCTCGCATATGGCCCACCTTCACATATTAATGTTGTTTTACAGCTTACAAAGTGCTGCCCATCATATTACCTTTACTTTGCTTTTAATCCACAACGTTGATATTGCCTATTTCAGAGAATATTATGTTTGTCTTACATGAAGTTTGTGTATGTACAGGGCGTACACGTTTTCGCCAGATTCGCACTCAACGAACAAAAAGTTTATAAAATCGTGTTTTTAGTGAAATATTTTACAAACTATAGTCATAGACATTTTTCCAGTAATACGAACGATATAGGATGGACCATTTAACTTCAAGCTGTAGAATATCTCCAAAACTAAGCATTGTAGAAAGAAGCGTTCTGATAAAAGTTGCTTGATACAATGAGGAAAAGTAAATGTCATTTGTACGAGGGCCGTTCTTTTCAACTTCCGATACGCTATAAATAAAAGACAAGTTCTTAGAAAACAATTATTTTATTACTAAAAGTTTTGTACACTTATGATTACTTTTCAACATAATCACCGAAAAGATTGAGACGTTTATCGTACCTGTGCACAAACTTTGCGAAACCCACTTCAAAAATGTTGCTGCCAATGATGCAGCCCGGAACTACTATCAATGCAGTTGTTTATTGTGAAACTTTACAACGTTAGCGGAGAGCCATTCAAAACAAACAAATTGTGTTGATCCATGACAACGCTCGTCCACACACTGCTGGTAAAACACATAGGCTCCTTGAAGAATTTCAATGGGACATTTTCGATCATCCGCCGTACAGTCCTGACCTAACACCCGGCGACTTTCACCTTTTCCCTGAACTGAAGACGTGGCTAGAAGGGCAGCACTTTCAAAACAACAAGATCTTCAAAACAACGTCAATGCTCATTTGAAATCATTGGCAGCAACATTTTTTGAAGCGGGTATTGCAAAGCTTGTCCACAGGTACGAGAAGGTCATTGATGCAGTAAACGGTTATTTTGAGGACCTTGATAAATCGTACTACAGAGATGGTTTAATTAAATTAGAACACAGATATGACAAATATATTAGTCTTTCCGGAGATTATGTTGAGAAATAAATAAAAAAAAATAAATGCTGCTGTTTTCGTTGAAATTACTGGGACTCATCAGCCGAGCCTAGTAATAAAATTTTGGATGTGTCGAATAAATGCAAATAAAACTGAGCAATACAATTATATTAATTTGTATTTTATTTTGCCCACAAACTATTTCTTCCCATTTTTGTCACTAATCACTTTCTGCAATTAAGCAAATGGATGCATTCCCAGAAAGTGTAACCAATTTCATAAAGGGCTGCGAGCGGATAACGTCAATCAGCAGTAATTACTTCTAGAATGAACCATGCTGGAGCTTGTAACGTTGGTGCTCCTGCGGCGAGCGTTGATTGAGATTGGAACCTATGTGCTTGTAAACGGCAACTAATAAATAGTCTCTGCGCAACTCAATTGTTTGAGTACGTAACACTCTTCATTGTTGGAGGCCAGATTTCTGGTATTAATGATATCGGCGAAATCTTCGCTAGCCAAATTCACTAGATTCGCCTAATGTTTACTATCTCTAGCTTAATGTATATAGTAGACAGAAACTTATTGCATTTCATCCAAAATTCTATACCTAGATTACACCATAAATATTTTATTGAGGTCCCCAAATGTTTATTTTACTTTCTCTACGCATTACATAGTGTATACAGAAGGTATTGTATTGAACCCAAAAATTTGATACCGAGATTTCAATGGAAATACATGTTATGCGAACTAGAAATCAAATAAAAAGTTGAAAAAGGCAGTGTGAATCTGTGTGTGTGTGTGTGTGTGTGTGTGTGTGACAGAGAGACAGTGTTTATTTGTGTATGTGGACAGAATAACTCAAAACAGTGCGTTAAATACCAAACTGGATATTTAAGTTCAGTATCTTCCAAGAATGCAACACTAAGATTTTTCAATAAAATCCCCCCACCTCCAATTACTCTTTATATGTAAAAAATTTCGAAAGTTTTGATTTTCTGAAAAATAACTCTAACGATTAAACTCTCCTATATTTAAAATGTTTACAAATAAAATTAATATCTTGATTTTTCTGGAAATAGCCTCTTAAGACTAATTTATACTGGATGAATTTTATGGAAATTTGCATAGCTTCTAAACCGTAAGAGATGGATAAAAACTTTTTGCACAAAAATGTACAGTACGTTAAAACACAAATTTATGTTGTATACATTTTTTCGTGCAGTTGATCGTTTTTTAGATATTCCTTGTTATTTTTTTCAGCTTTAAAAAACTTATACTTTTCTCTTGCATGAATTTTTCAACTCCTGTCCATACAAACAAAGGAACCTCAGTCACATAGCAACCATTTTTGGCCAATATTTCAGCCTATGTTACTCCCTTATTTCCCTTCTATTTGCATGGAATCAAGTAATAAGACTATTTCTGCTAACTTTTTTTCGATTAGCATGAATTAGAAAAGAAGCATAAGCTTTTTAACAATAGAAAAGGTCATGTGAATGGAACACATCAGATTATTCAGAATCTAATATCATTTGTTGACAATTTTTGCTCATTTTATAGGTTATGTTAACGATTTTAGAGGCACTAAAATCTGCGCCTTGTTTATTATAATCAGTATTATTACTGATTATCTACTTATTCTGCAAAACTAAACAGAAAAGGAAGTAAGGTTTATCGTAAAAGCCGTTGTATCCATAGCAGTTTCGTGAACAATACTGTTTGCATACTCTGTTTGGAGCGCGAGGTAGACGGGCAAGCAAACTTCCGGCGGAAGTGATGTGATGAGGGAGTGTGACTTAAAGGAATAGTTGCAATTTGCAACGCTGCGCTTGTGGTTTACCAACCGTATTCTGTGTGTTGGCTACATACGTAACTCTTTGAAACAAAATAGAAGCGTACTGAAGGAGAAAATCGCTTGTGTAGTGTTTGTTGCATGCGCACACACTCCCTCTCTCGCCCTCGCAAAAACACAAAACAAAAGAGGGACAACGAAAGCTCGTTGCCTGTATATTGCAACACAAGTATAATCTCCAATTGTATCATAAAAACTGATGTGTTACATTCTCATGACTTTCTCTAGCTGCTCTACTCATAAACTTCTTACAAAGGATTAAGTAGGAAGGGAACTAAAAAAGTGCTCTCTGCTAAAGTGATAGTCACCGGCGTTTCACTTTGGACTCCCTACATGAATTTTTGGATAGAAAAGATGTCCCAACTGATGAAGACCTCTGATGAAGTGGCAGTGACATCTTGGTTCAGATCTTTGGTGGTGGAAGAACATAACCTTTGCATTGATACCACGTGAAAATAAATACCTTGATGGCAATGACGATTACGTTGAGAAATACAGGTGATTTACATAGAGCTGACATATTTATTTCATTATTTATTTCAAAATGTGTTGTGCTAGTGACAACTTATTATACCTAAATTATAGAGAAATTTTGAGAGATTATTTACCTTTATAGACAATGTTTAAACTGTTCTCCATCCTGCATAAAGCACAACTCAACACGTCGTTCCATGTTACTGGCCACTCGTTGGAGGGCTGTGTTGTCAATCGCTTGAATCTCCTTTGTGATGTGCTTCAGATCGTCCAATGTCTGGGGACGTAGTGCGTAAACCCTGTCTTTTAAGTAACCCCATAGAAAGAAGTCCGGCAATGTCAAATCCGGAGATCTCGGTGGCCACAGGCTCCTGAAAATTTATCCGGTCGTCAAAGAAACTTGCAATTGGGTTCATGGATTCATTTGATGTATGGTATGTAGCGCCATATTGCTGAAAAGATCCTTGACTCAGCTTTACTGCGTTTTCAAATTGACTACAAGAACAAAATGTGGAAACAGCTGCCAACAATGCAATTAGGAATAAAATATAAACATCTGCGCATCTAGTGACAAGGAATCGAAACTCCAGAACATTCTGCTTATTTGGGGCTAAAATTGAGTCATTGAATGAATTTCTAACAGAATAATTCAAGAAATGAATGTGTCCGTTCTACACAAATCACTCTGTAGCATATGGTATTGTGACTTTGTTTACAAGGTTTTGTGTTGATATTCTTCGTTATTATTTAGTTATGCCAAATCGTCTGTTACATTCTGGATGACCCTTGTAAAACAATTGCGAAATTCCGGCTCAGTGGCGCTGATATGATCCTGGCAGTTGCCAGGGCGTTAACAAACCAACGAAATGTTTCAATTAATCAAGCAGGGCTAACAAATCCCTAGAAATGCTTTATTTTGAGAAAATTATATGAAGCAGCGTACAGTATTGATTTATGCCAAGGTTTGTCTCGTGGTGAACTCTGGTTGCTGAAGTGCTGTGGAATTTGAAATCCTTTCCACCCTGAAGAATTTACCTCACTTGAGGTTTTCCTTACCAACCTCACTGAGGCCTTCTGCACCGATACCTTTATGGCCTGCCGTAGCAACAGGAATTTCAAGCATAGGAATGTGCTCATCTTAAATAGTTCTCTAAACTGGATTATTGATTTAATGTATGTAAATCTTTCTAGGTGCAACGTTTTAGGTTTTGAAACAAAACAAACTTGATGCATTACATTCGCATGATTTTTCCTAGCCACTGTCTTTATTTTATATAACTTTAAAAAACTATTTTACCAAAAGTATACTTTCTGTACAATGTACATAGTAGACAAAAAAGGTATTGCATTCCAGCTAAAAATAAGATGGTACTATAGGCTAAACTAATAATCAAAAGCTGGTTACTATGTGACTGAGGTTCCTTTGTTTGTATGGACAGGAGTTGACAAATTCTTATATGAGAAAAATATAAGTTTTTCATAGCTGAAACCAAAAACAAGGAATATATCAAAAACGATCAACTCTACGAAAAAAATGTACGATAACATATATTGTGTGTTTTAATGTGCTCTACATTTTTGTTTGTTAACTTTTTGTCCATTTCTTAGGTTTATCAGTTATGCAAAATTCTGTGAAATTCATCCACAATAAAGTAGTCTTCAGAGGGTATTCCCAGAAAATTCAAGATGTACATTTTATTTATTAGGTAAATATCTTTAATATACGATATTTTAATCAAAATCGTTAGTCATTTTGAGAAAATCAAAATTTTCGAAAAAAGTTCCATGTAAAGGGTAGTTGGGGGTTGGGGGGATTTTCTTGAAAATCTTCGTGTCGCATCTTTGGAAGAAACCAAACCTAAATACCAAATTTGGTTTTTAACGGACTTTTCGTTTTTGAGCTATGATGTCCACAGACACACACACGCACACACACACGGACCTTTTTGTGAAAATGTTTTTTTTGGATTCGTTAAATACTAAACTTGGTATTTTGATTTGGTATCTTTCAAGGATGTGACACGAAGATTTTCAAGAAAATCCCCCCACCCAACTATCCTTTATATGGAAAAATTTTCGAAAATTTTGATTTTCTAAAAAATTGCTCTAACAATTTTTATTAAAATCCCGTATATAAGATATTTACATATCATTTAAACTGTATATATTGAATTTTCTGGTAATAGACTCTGAAGATCCCTTTAATCTGAATGAGTTTTGCTAAATTTTGCTTAACTGCTAAACGGTAAGGGATAGACAAAAGCTTACTACACATAAAATGTTCAAAACACACAAGTTATGTGCTTTACATTTTTGCTGTGGAGGTATACTTTTCCGAGATATTCCTTGTTTTTTGTTTCACTTGTGAGTACTTATACTTTTCTGGGACAGAAAGTGTCCGTTGTTCTTTCGATCTACTCCTAGACAAGCAAAGAAGCGATTTGCAATGACAAACGAATAACGACAGCTTTTAAAACATTTGACTATCTGCTTAACATAGTGTATTCCCTTATTTTATTTCTACTTATAAGGAACTAAGTAACAAGAACATTCTGCTAATGGTTTTATCTTTAGCAACTTGCAGAAAGAAGAATATTCTTTTTGTAGAAGAGCTAGAGAAAGTCATGTGAGTGTAACACATCAGAATTTTTTATTAGTAATAAATAGATGGAAGAAGAATATTTTAAAAGAACAGTTTGTTTGCAGAACAGACAAAGGAAGTTATATGAATGGAACACAACACAGAGCTTATACACATGGCTGGCAAACCACACATTTTGGGTTCTACGATCTCTATTCTAAAATTAAGCGTTCACAGACATGGTGTGTGTGTATGTGTGTTCGTGCTTCTTGAATCAGCCAGCTTCTAGCACATGTGTTTCTTTCTAGCGCAGCAATTAACTGTCCTGCACCAATTTCGATGCTCAAACCGAAATCAATGGAAAGCACGTTCACATTCTATAAACAAATGATGGTCTGACATTGTTACAAGCTGGTGGCAGACCACAGTCGCGTATGAGCATAAAACACTTTATAGCCAGTAGTAGTGTGGCAATATGCAGCGAGCTGTGTGGGCCTTCCAAATTAAAGGACGCGGGTACAGGATCTGGAACTGACATTCGGGGACCCGGGTTCGAGCCCCGTTCACCGCGCACTCTGGCCCTGGGTTTTTGTGGGACCGCTTAGGCGAATTCTAGGGTACTGTATATTTACCACGGTTTCTTTCCCTACTATTCCTTCATTGGTTTGAGGTTTTGCAATGAGACATTCGTTGTTTTTGGTTTCACCTATGAAAAACGTACTTTTCTCATATAGGAATTTGTCAACTCCTGTCCATATAAACAAAGGAACATCAGTCACATAGCAACCAGCTTTTGTCTATCACTTTAACCTATGGTACTCTCTTATTTCGCTTCTACTTACAAGGAAACAAGTAATAAGACCATTTCTGCTAGTAAATTGATGCATTAGCTTTTTAACAATAATTTAATACAGAGATGTAGAGAAAGTCATGTGAATGGTACACATCAGATTTTTATAAAGATAATTCCGTTATCTATATCGTGATAATCGAGATAAATGTTAGTAGAAATTGTTGTATTAGTTATTTCTAAGCAGAAAGTAAGTAGGGTAATATGCTGGACTTATGCATTATTCAAAAATGTGTTGTTATGTGAAACAAATGAAATTTTGTTCACGTTGCACCTCCAGGAGTAAAACAAAGGAGAGGCGAAACGAACAGTGAATTCCCGTTTGAGAAAAGCTTATGTTAACTTAATAATGAATATCTCGGAAGTGGTTAACTCCACAAAAAATATATATGGCATAAATTCTGTATTTTAACAAGAGTTATGTGTTTTGCGCAGTAAGTTTTTGTCTATTTCTTACGGTTTAGCATTTATGCAAAAGTCATTCAGAATGAAGAGTACTTCAATGGATATTTTCAGGAAATAAGCATTTCTTTTACCATATAACTGTCTTTAATATCCGCATTTTAATCAAAATATTTAAACACAGTTTTGAGATAATCTAAATTTTCGAAAATGCTGCCATGTAAAGGATAGTTTGGGTGGAGGAGTTTCTTCGTGTCGCATCTTTGGAAGATACCTACTAAACTGAAATATCGAGTTTGGTATTTAACAGACTTTTCGTTTTAGAGTTATCCTGCTCACTCTCTCTCTCTCTCTCTCTCTCTCTCTCTCTCTCTCTCTCTCTCTCTCTCTCTCTCTCTCTCTCTCTCTCTCTTTCTCTTTTTCTGAAGACTATTTTTTTTGGATGTTTTTTACGGAAGTTTGCATAACTGCTAAACCGTAAAGAGATATACCAAAACGTATTATACAAAAAAAAAAAAAGAAACGTAGAGCACATTAAAACACACAATTTATGTGATCTACATTTTTTTCGAGGAGTTGATCGTTTTTAAGATATTCCTTGTATTTAGTTTCAGCTTTAAAAAACGTACTTTTCTATTGCGGGAATTTTTCAACTCCTATCTATACAAACAAAGGAACTTCAGTCATAGAGCAACTAGCTTTTGATTATTACTTTAATCAATGCCACTCCCATATTTCGCTTCTACTTACAAGGAATCAAGTAATAAAACTATTTCTGATAATTTTTCTCGATTAGTATGAAGTAAATAGAAGCATAAGCTTTTTAACAATAATTTGTAGCAGAGATGTAGAGAAAGTCATGTGAATGGAACACATCAGTTTTTATTCAGTAGGTCTCAAAACATGTATTTTCGGTGAAATGTCGGTATCGAACTTTGATTGGAATACAATACCTTCTTCTCTACCTGTACACATTGTACACCGTGCTAGAGAAAGTAAAATGGGAGTTTTATAAACAAATTGTATAAATTGAGCTATATAGCTATATTCATCCCCTACAAACCGATCCAATTCACCTCTCGGTGTGTCTGTCTCACATTCAAAAGGTCCCTGGTTCGAATCTTGGTTAAAGTGAATACCCGGATAAAGTTTCTTCCAGGGTTTTCCCTTATCCTAAGAAGATGAATGTGGAATATCCTTAAGCTCTATGGTTCCTGAGATAATTTGAGCATCACTTGACGGATAGGCCGCGCCGTGGCCGAGTGGTTAGACCACTCGCCTCTCACCAAGGCGGTCCAAGTTGATCCAAGGGGATAATGCATGTGGGTCTGGTGGTGGACAAAGCAGACCAGGGGCCGGTTTTTCCTGGGCGCTACGGTTTCCCCCGCCATCGCATTTCACCAGTGCTCCATCTTAATTTCATGTATCATTCAGTGTCATCGCCTGCGGTGCCACAGCAGTAAAAGCGGGCGTTAAACACCATAAAAATCAGTTTACATTACGCCCGTTTACATTACGCCCGTGTGTATCATATTAAATAAATTCGTTTGGGTAGGGAAAATTTATTGAAAATTGTCATGTTGTATCTTTGAAAAATACTAAATAATTGCAACATATTGTTTTAGAGTTAACTTAATCTTCATTCGGGTCTCCTTAGCGCGGCGGTAGCGCAGCTGCTCACCAAGCGGGAGACCTGGGTTCGATCCCCAGGACCGGCGTGAGGATTCCCCCCCCCTGGGAGACCTGTTCTGGGGTGCACTCAGCCTCGTAAGGTCCCTGGGGGGGGCCAATTGAGGAGCTGCTCCAGGTCATGAGAACCGCATTAACCGGCCGGGGGCTCGAGGCGCTGACCACGTCTCACCCTTCCATTCTGCACCCCATCCATGACGTCTGTAGTGGACCGAGATGGGGGACGCAGCGGCCGGGCGGTAGGCCAAGGTTCCCCGTGAGCTGTCGTGCCATGGAGTTATAGTTATTACGAGGTAGGTTCAGAAAATAAGTTCCGTTTGGTAATAAAATGAAATTGTGTACAGATACAGAATAATTATTTATTGCACAAAAATCTACAACTCTTAAACTACTTTTCCACAAAACTGCCGAAATTTTGCAGGCATTTGTCATAGCGTGGCACAAGTTTTTGTATACCTTCCTCATAGAAGTTTGCCGCCTGTGTCTTCAAAAAGTTGGAAACATTTTCTTTCAGCTCTTCGTCATTGTTGAAGTGTTGACCGCCAAGGAAAGACTTGAGATGTAAGAACAGATGAAAGTTGCTAGGAGCGAGGTCAGGACTGTACGGAGAATGCTCCCAGCCAAATCCCTGTAGGAGGTTTTTCGTCACATTTGCAGTGTGTGGTCGTGAAGAAAACAACACCTTTTGACAGCAATCCTCGGCGCTTATTCTGTATTGCGCGGCGCAATTTCCTATCGCCGATAAATTTCAAATGGTTTCACTTTCCTGGCATTCAGAAAACGAAGCACAGATCTGATTTCACAGGTGGCGGGATTTTCAATCAACACCGACATTGTAAACAAGCACAACAAAGCGTATGCGGCTGACAGCGATCTCAAAATGGCGCACGATTCTTCTCCTTGATACAGAGCGTCTACCGCGCATGTGCGGAACTGCAATCGCAGCGCTGCAGCGGAGATAAATTGAAACGGAACTTACTTTCTGGACGTACCTCGTATTAATCTTCAATAACTCCAGCCGTGTGTAGCAAAGGATTTGCTCAGACTGAAAAATTGAATGCCATAGTCGGGATTTGAACCGTGGATCTCCGGTCTTCTGAGTATAATAGTTTACTAAATTATGAAGCCCATGACTTAAAGTACTTACGATATTGGGAGTCATCATTTGAGTATGTGATCTCAAAATAATTTGAAATCCCTTGTGGTAGCTCGGTGGTTAGAGCAATTGGCTGGAGAGGCCTCATACTCAATCAGACACTTATTAATTTCCGCCAACTACTGGTTACTCTACCAGAGTTCCTATGTTCTACGTTACCAAATATTACACTTCATGTTACTATTCGAGACGCACTTGGACTGCTCTCTCCTAAACATCCATTTCCGTTGCTAAATTCTCAAAATGGCTTAAATGTTTTAATAGCTTTTAAGTGTTTCTTAGGTCTCTGAACACACTAAATCGATGAATTGAACTTTGAACCTCACAGATTTTCTTGTTAACTGAGATTCCTGAAACCGAAATACTTTCACTGCTCTTGTCGTTCCACCTAATTGCTTCCTCCAATGCAACTTCCATTTAGTAATGATTTATTATCTATTTACGCACTTCTAACTTTTAATATTATAGTAGGGTCGGATGATATGTCCCGAGCCTCCCAATGAAAACAGCATTTAATATTTTTTTTTTTTTTGCTTAATTTCTTAACATAATCTCCAGAAAGGCTAATACACTTTTTATATCGGTGTTCTAATTTAATTAAACCATCTCTGTATTGCGTTTTATCAATGTCCTGAAAATAGCTGTTTACCGCATCAATGACCGCCTCGTTGCTGTGAAGTCTTCGTTCTCCAAGAAATTTTTGAGGTTTGGGAACAGATGGTAGTCACTGGGGCTAGATCTGGTGAATAGAGTGGATGTTCAAGCAATTCCAACTTTAATTCACACACGTTTCCCATTCTAATGACTGGATGATGGGCCGGAGCATTGTCGTGATGAAACAAGTTGTTTTCTTTACCAAAAGAGGTATTTTTCTTTACACCTCATCATCCAAACGTTGCAGGTAGCTTGCGCAGTAGTCACCAATGATACTTTTACCCCTTTCTAAGAAAGCAATAAAAACAATTCCCTGTGCATCCCAGAAAACACTCGCCATAACCTTGTTAGCTGATAAGAGTTGGTTCACCTGGCGCATTCCACTATTTTGACTGTGATTTACTTTCTGGAGTGTAGTGACGTATCTATGGTAATAAGTTGTCTGAAAAATTCACTGGAATTTTTACGCTAGAGATCCACATTCTTAACAGAACCAGTTTTTCTTTGCAACTTTTGATCAGGTACCAACAAATGCGGCACCCATCTTGCACAGACCTTGTGATAGCCTAAAACATTACTTAAAATATTACTTGCACGCTCTTTTGATATATTTGCAGCCTCTGCTATCTCAAACAACTTTAATCTGCTAAACGATGAATTTTTTCAATGATATCTGGAGTTGTCACCTCTACAGGGCGTCCAGAGCGACGCACGTCCCATTTTAAACTCTGCAATCCACCTTTTAATCATTGAAAATGAAGGGGCAGAGTCTTTCAATGTACTGTCCATTTCCTCCTTGATTTCTTTAGGCGTTAAGCCCTTCAATTGGAAGTATTTAATCACTGCTCGTTTTTCCAAATACTCCATTTTCGTGAAAACTCTAAACAAAATATTGACCTGTAACTATAATTACTAGTTAGTCTAGAGTTAAACTCTGCAATGCTACCGTCTAACTGGCCTAGTGGCGCCATATCTGTGTGAGGCCTGGGACTTATCAGCCGATCCTCGTGCGTCTCTGGTAAGTTACTAAAAATAATTATAACGTATGCACTTCTACATTATTATTTGACTTTAATTTATGAAGTTCCTCTCTATCTCTATTATTTCTGTACGAAATGATTACCAATTTAATAATACAATACCATACAATCAATATTTATAGTATTTATATTATAATTATGGCACTAGCAACTAGAAATAAACCATAAGAAATAAATCCTGAAGTTAAAACCAAACCTCTGCAAAGTTGAAGTAGTATATTCAACATTCTAAGCCGTCTGCAGTACAAAGACTTCTAAATGATAAGGGTCTTATTCCCGCCCCAAGAGCTTTCCAAATGAAACAAGCTACCTTGTTAAGGTCCTTTTACTACCGCTTTTCTTCAACTGAAAGAGAATATCAAGAGGATGAATATAGAAGGAAGTTCAACAGTTGAAGAAATTAAAGGTTATTACTATAAAGTTTTCTGAGTCACTTTGGATAGTTATGACCTGTTTGTATAATGAGAATGTCGTATTCCTATGTGCTAGATAATCTACTAATATTTAACATATGCACTTTCTTTCTAATCAGTAGCGGCTCGTGAGTCTCTATTTTACGTATTCACAAAATTATAGGCTTGAAAACATCAAACAACATCTGTGATATATCAGTTATGACTATTACTACTTTCTCTACACGTACTATATACATAGTAGATATATAGAAAGGTGTTTCATTCCACCCAAAAATTCCATACCGAGATTCCATTGGAAATACACGTTTTAAGGTTTTCTGTATCAACAAATGAAAGTTCAAAAAAAGGTCCTTGTGGTGTGTGCCAGTAAACACAATAGCTCAAAAACAAAAAATCAGTAAAATACTAAACTTGGTATTTAAGTTTAATATCTTCCAGGGATGCGACTGGAAGGTTTTGGGAAAAATCCCTCCACCCCAAACTACCCTAACGTGGAAAAAATTTCGAAAATGTTTATTTTCTCAAAAATAGCTCTTACGCATGGTAAGGACATCTATATGGCAAATAAAGTGTATATTTTGAAATTACTGGGAATAGCCTCTGAAGACTACTGTATGACTGGTACGGAATTTTGCATAAGCGCTAAACCGCAAGAAATGTACAAAAACTTGTCACACAGAATGTAGAACACGTTAAAACACACCTTTTATGTTATATACATTTTTTCCTAGAGTTGATCGTTTTTAAGATATTCCTTGTTTTTAGTTTCACCTTTGAAAATTTTATACTTTTCTCATATAAGAATTTGTCAACTCCTGTCCATACAAACAAATGAAATTCAGTCAGATAGCAACCAGCTTTTGGCTATCACTTTAACCTATGATACTCCCTTATTTCGCTTCTACTTACAAGGAAGCAAGTAATAAGACTATTTCTGCCATTTTTACTTTCTCCATACGCACTATGTACATAGTGTATAGAGAAAGTATTGCACTCCACCAAAAATTCGATACCCAGATTTCACCGGAAATATATTTTTTAGGGTCCCCAATATCCAAAAAAAGCATTTTCACAAAAAGGTCCGTGTGTGTGTGTGTGTGTGTGTGTCCGTGTGTCCGTGTTGTGTCCGTGTGTCCGTGTGCCTGTGAACAGATAACTCAAAAACAAAAAGTCGGTAAAATACCAAACTTGGTATTTAAGTTTAGTATCTTCCAGGGATGCGACACGAAGATTTTGAGAAAAATCCCCCCACCCCAAACTACCCTTTACATGGAACTTTTTTCGAAAATTTTTATTTTCTAAAAAATGGCTCTAACGATTTTGATTAAAATATCGCATATTAAAGTTATTTACCTGAAAAATAAAATGTATATTCTGAAATTTCTGGGAATAGCCTCTGAAGACTACTTTATTCTGGATGAATTTTTCATAACTACTAAACCGTAAGAGATGGACAAAAACTTAACCCATAAAAATGTAGATCACGTTAAAACAATTTTTTCATACAGGAATTTGTCAATTCCTGTCAATACAAACAAAGGAACATCAGTCACATAGCAACCAGCTTTTGGCTTTCACTTTAACCTATGGTACTCCCTTATTTCGCCTCCACTTACATGGAAGCAAGTAATAAGACTATTTCTGCCATTTTTTATTAGAATGAAGTAAATAGACACAAAAGCTTTTTAACAATATGTTGCAGATATGTGGAGAAAGTCATGTGAATGGAACTCATCAGATTTTTTATAAAAAGTTTGTAGAACAGATAAAGAAAGATAGATAGATAGAAGACATCACATTGTTTGATTCCTTGATTTCCAGCTTCATTTTTAGCCGAAAACTTTTTGAATACAGTGAATGCATTTTATACTACTAATTTTTATGTGATTGTATAGCTATTAGAAACACTCGGCAAGATGTCTATACTAGGATCCCAGCGACTGCAGTCAAATGTGCCTGTAGTAAAGGATGGGGAAGGCCCAGGTAAAATAAGTGGTGTAATGGCACGCTTGGCTACCGACATTTGACTACAGTTGAATATATTTTGCTGTTTTTTATTTAAAAAAAAACACTATACTATAGTTATATTTACAATATAAGCAGCTATAACTAGTCTAATTTTATTTTGAAAGTTAGTGTTGATTGAATTGATTTGAATACGAAATACGAAATTAAGTGCACTGAAAATACGAAAATCTTTCATTTTTGCATTATGCAACATAAAAAATAAAGCGTTTAACTAGGTTACACTTGTGTATTCTCTAAGGTATTTTCGGAGCTTTCCCTTATTCTGAGAAGACGAATTTCGAGTAACTTTAGGCTCAATGGACCCCAAAATTTGAGCATCGTTTCACCAAATGTTACTCATCGGCGGATATAACCAGCCAGGTTAAAAGACGTAAAGCTAAAAAGCAATAGAAAATAATTTCTGCTAATTTGAATCACGATTAGCATGAAATAGACTAATAAATAACATTTTTACTTTCTCTAATGTACATAGGCATAGAGAAGGTATTGTAATGCACCCAAAAATTCGATACCGAGATTTACTCGGAAATATATATGTTGGGGTCCCCTGAGTCCGAAGAAAGCGTTTTTAAAAAAAAATGTCCGTGTGTGTGTGTCTGTGGACAGCATAGCCCAAAACAAAAATACTGTTAAATACCAAACTTGGTATTTAGGTTTAGTATCTTCCAAAGATGCGACACGAAGATTTTCAAAAAGAAATCCCCCCACCACAAACTACCCTTTACATGGAAAAAGTTTCGAAAGTTTTGATTTTCTTAAAAATGGCTTTAACAATTTTGATTAAAATCCCGTATATTAAAACTATTTATGTCCGAAATAAAATGTATATCTCGATTTTTTGGGGAGTAGCCTCTGAAGACCTCTTTATTCTGGATGAATTTTGCTGAATTTTGCTTAAGTGCTAAACCGTAAGATATAGAAAAAAACGTACTACCCAAAAAATGTACCTCGTGACAAACACACAATTTTTGTCCTTTACGTTTTTGTTGTGCAGGTAACCGTTTTCGACATATTCCTTGTTATTGGTTTCAAATGTGAAGTACTTAAACTTTTCTCACACAGGAAGTGTCTGTTTTCCTTTTGTTCTACTCCTGGCCAAGCAAAGAAGTGATTTGCAATGACAATCGCATAACGATAGCTTTTAAAACATTTGACAATCACTTTAGCATAGTGCATTCCCTTGTTCCCTTCTACTTATAAGAAACTAAGTAATAAAATTCTGCTAACATTTATCTTGATTAGCATTGTGTACAAAGAAGAATAACTTTTGTAGGAGTTTTGTAGAGCAGCTAGAGAAAGTCATGTGAGTGTAACACATCAGATATTTTAAAAATTGTGTAGAACAGATAGAGAAAGTTAGATAGAACACATCACATTGTTTGATTCCTTGACTTCCAGCTTCATTTTATAGCCGAAAACTTTTTGAATTCTTTACGTGATTGCCTAGCTATTGAAAACCCTCTGCAACATACTGGAGGGCTGTAATGAAAGCCGTGTACGTATATATGTTTTAACTTTGCTTTACTCCAGGTAAAAACGGAAAGTTAAATGTTTGTTTGCTGTTAGAGGTATGAGTTGCAAATACCTTTCTTTTCCTCCTGGACTGTGATGAGCAAACTCCACTTCTGTGATGGCACAGCAAATTCTCTCTCCTTTGGAGGACTGGAGTCCTCGTAGCGTCTCTTGAATTGCCTGTGTATTGTTACAAGCAAGCATTTCAATTCCATCGGACTCTGTTAGAGGAATTTCTGCATCCAAATCCTCTCCCTCTTCTCTCCTCGCTGTTCCCTAACTATCGGCGTGTTTAGCCTTCCCACTACACCACCATACCTTTTCAACAATCCCCTTACACCCACATCCCAGGCCCGCTTTCTGTGGATGTTGCACAAACTAAAATTTCGAGAGCTCTACGCTCTCCTAACAATGTCTTCCCCCGCCCTCCGATTCTACCCTAGTGGAGCCACAGTTTTTAAGAACGTATCGGATGAGGAAACAAGAGGTTAGGATCAAGTTTGGTACAATGCTATGTGGGCTTCTGTATCAGCGAGCTTCAACCTTTTCAAATACTCTACCCTCCGCAGCAGACATACACACACAGCTGCGAAGCAAACTTACTCTTCCAGTTTTACGAAAGTAAAACAAAAAAAGAAATGGAGAATAGAAATACAAGGGAAACCGCAGAGTTGTCAAAAGTTCTTTCTCTAACTGTTCGCCGTCTTTCACGACAAAAAAAAATCCGCAACACATAAAGTACAAGCTCAGTTTTTCTAAAGAGAAATAGTTAATGAGCAGGGAAATAAAATGTTATGGTGGAACATTTCTCATATCTTTGTAGTCTGTTTTCATCCTTTGTACAAATCTTCAGATGTAAGTGTTTGGATGGAGGCATCTGTTTCTTGCTATAGAGGAACAGAAGTTTTTGCTTTGCAATATAGAAATTGCTTGCCAACCGGGAGACCTGGGTTCCATCCCGAGTACTGGCGTAGGGATTTTTCCCCCGCTGGGAGACCTGGACCGGGGTACACTCAGCCTCATTAGGTCCCTGGGGGGCCAATTGAGGAGCTGCTTGATGGAGAGTAGCGGCCCTATGTCATGAAGACCACATTAACTGACCACGTCTCACCCCCCAACACTGCACCCCCATCCATGACGTCTGTCGTTGACCGAGATGAGGGACTCATCGGCCGGGTGGTAGGCCAAGGCTCTCTATGAGCTGTGCCATGGAGTTGTTGTCTATACATAATACTTTCTCTAACAGATATGTTTTAACACTTACTTATTTGTATAAGCTTCTTACAAATAAAAAATAAAACCTTATGTATTCTATTCACATGACTTTCTCTACATCTCTGCAACAAAACATTGTTAAAAGGCTTATTCTTATATTTACTTCATGCTAATTGAGAAAAAAATTAGCAGAAATAGCCTTATTACTTGCTTCCTTGTAAGTAGAAGCGAAATAAGCGAGTACCATAGGTTAAAGTGACATTTGAAAGCTGGTTGCTCCTTGACTAAGATTTTGTCTATCTCTTACGGTTTACCAGTTATGTGGAATTGAATAAAATCATCCAGAATAAATAGGTCCATAGAGGCTGTTCCCGGAAAACTCATGATACACATTTTATTTGGCATGTGAATATCTTAAATATAAGTTATTTTAATCAAAATTGTTACAGTCATTTTTGAGAAAATCAAAATGTTCGAAAAAAGTTCCATGTTAGGGTTGGGGGGTTTTCTTGAAAATCTTCGTGTCGCATCCTTGGGAGATACCAAACTTAAATTCCAGATTTGATATTCAAAAGTCTTTTCGTTTTTGAGATATGCTGTCCACAGACACACACACACACACACACACATATACACATACACACACACACAGAGCTTTTTGTATTTTTTTTTTATTCAGGGGGACGCAAAACATGTATTTCCGGCGAAATCTCGATATCGAATTTTTAGTGGAATGCAATACCTTCTCGGTACATTATGTTCGTAGTACGTGTAGAGAAAGCAAACATGCAAGTTTATGGTGATAATGCAATGAACGAGTCTTCAGTGAGGAAACTGCGCATCATTAACGAGTAATCAAGGAAGAACCAGCGTATAGGATAAAGACCGGAGTGGAAGTTCATCAATCGTTATGGAGAGTTGAAAGCAAATGTTGATAAAGAATGAAGATTTCCCAACCGATGAAGACCTCAAAGTGACAGCGACATCTTGGCTCATATCTTCAGCGGTGGAAGAGTATAATATCTGCATTGCAAAACCGGTACCAAGTGACAATAAATACATTGATAGGAATAATGATTACTTGAAAAATCTTATGTGTACCATTCACATGAGTTTCTCTACATCTCTGTAACAAATCACTCTTAAAAAGACTATACATTTATGTACTTCATGTTAATCAAACTAAAATAGCAGAAATAGTCGTATTACTTGGTTTCTTGTTGCTATGTTTGCTTTGTTCTTTGCTGATTGCTATGTTACTGAAGTTCCTTTGTTTTTATGGAAGTAGTTGACAAATTCCTATAAGAGAAAAGTATAGGTTTTCATAGCAGAAACTAAAAACAAAGAATGATTCAAAACGATGACTCCACGAAAAAAATGTATATAACATAAATTGTGTGTTTTAACGTGCTCAACATTTTTTGTGCAGTAAGTTTTTGTCCATCTCTTACGGTTTAGCAGTTATTCAAACTTCCGTAAAATTCATCCAGAATAAAGTAGTCTTCAAAGGCTATTCCCAGAAAATTCAAGATATACATTTTATTTGTCTGGTAAATAACTTTAATATACGAAATTTTAATCAAAATCAACATTTAAGAAAATCAACATTTCGAAAAAAGTTCAATGTAAAGCGTAGTTTGGGGTGGGGGGATTTTTCTCAAAATGTTCGTGTCGCATCCCTGGAAGATACTAAACTTAAATACCAAGTTTGGTATTTTACCGACTTTTCATTTTAGAGTTATCGTGTTCACAGACTCACGGACACACTGACACGCGGACACACACACACATAGACGCGGACTTTTTTGTGAAAATGCTTTTTTTGGATACAGGGGACCCTAAAACATATATTTCCGTTGAAATCTCGGTATCAAATTTTTGGGTGGAGTACAATACCTTCTCTATACACGATGTACATAGTGCGTATAGAGAAAGTAAAAATCTGATGTGTTCCATTCACATGACTTTCTCTATATCTCTGTAAATTATTATTGTTAATAAGCTTATGTTTTATTAATTTCATGCTAATCGAGAAAAATTAGCAGAAATAGTCTTATTTCTTGCTTTATTGTAAGTAGAAGCGAAATAAGGCAGTACAATAGGTTAAAGTGAAAGCCAAAAGCTGGTTGTTATGTGACTGATGTTCCTTTGTTTGTATGGGCAGGAGTTGAAAAATCCCTGTATGAGAAAAGTATAAGTTTTTCAAAGCTGAAACCAAGAAAAAGGAATATCCCAAAAACGATCAACTACACGAAAAAAATGTATATAACATAAATTGTGTGTTTTAACGTGCTCTACGTCTTTTGTGTGTTAAGTTTTAGTTCATCTCTTACGGTTTAGTACTTATGCAAAATTCATCCAGAATAAAGTAGTCTTAAATTCAAGATATACATTTTATTTGTCAGGTAAATATCTTTAATTTACGAAATTTTAATCAAAATCGTTAGAGCCATTTTAAGAAAATCAACATTTTCGAAAAAAGTTCAATTTAAAGGGTAGTTTGGGGTGGGGGATTTTTTTCAAAATCTTCGTGTTGCATCCCTGGAAGATACTAAACTTAAATACCAAGTTTGGTATTTTAGCTACCTTTCGCTTTTGTGTTATCGTGTTCATAGGCACACGGACACACACACACGGACCTTTTTGTGAAATGCTTTTTTTGGATTCAGGGGGTCCTAAAACATGTATTTTTGGTGAAGTCTCGACATCGAATTTTTGGGTGGAATGTAATACTTCTCTATCCCTATGTACATTGTACATACGGGGCAAGAGAATGTAAAAATATAGTAAGATACTGTAACTTTCGTTATAGTTTAGTTATGACAAATCGTCTGTCATTTTATGGAAGGCCCTCGTAAAGTTGCTGCGGTAATATCAAAGTGTTGGTAGAAGAAGTGACAGTTTACAGAAGTTTTAAAATGTGAGTTTGCCAGCACAGCAAGTCATTTAAAGTGATAATGTTGAGTTGGTAAAGGGAAACTTATGCCCTAATCGAGTTGAAAGCTTGAGAGGAAGATACGCACCTGCGTCTCCAGCCATCACGAGTTACATCACTGGATGCTGCGTGTGTAGGCAAGTCCTGTACTTCCCCACAAGTGAGGAAAAGTTTAGGAAAACACTAGAAAATGAGCAGAATACATCTGAAGTTTTACAAATAAGTTATTACTTTATCTAGTTCGCATATATACTCAGTTTACATAGTAGTTATAAGGGGAGAGGTACATATGGCATAAAGATGGAGCTCCGGTGGAATGCGATGGCGGGGAAAAGCGGAGACCCCGGAGAAAACCCACCCCTGCACTGTTTTGGCCACACAAATCCCACATGCGGTCACCTGGGGTCGAACCTAGACTGCATTGGTGAGAGGCAAGTGGTTTTAACTCCGCTAGAGAAGGTGTTGCATTTCAAGCAAAAATTCGATGCTAAGAATTCACTGGAAATATGTTGGAAGGTCCATGAGGTCGAAAAAAGTACTTTGCTTTATCTATGCATGTATTTAAAATATATGTACAGTATGGCAACAGAAGGTCTTGTATTCCACCCAAAAATTCCATATCGAGATTTCACCGGAAATATTTGTTTTAAAGTACATGAGTCCGAAAAAAAAGTATTTTACTTTATCTAACACGCATGTACGTATTGTATTCCTTCCAAAAAAGCCATGGAAATATATGTTTTGAGCTCTCATGAGTCCGAAAAATTCATTTTTACTTTATCTAGCACGAATATACGTACAATATACATAGTAGCTAGAGAAGGCATTGTATTCCATGTTGAGATTTCACCGGAATTGTTTGTTTTAAAGTTCATGAGTCCAGAGAAAGCGTTTTACTTTATATAATACGCATGTACGTAAATATATATAGTAGCTAGAGAAGGTATTGTATTCCATGTTGAGATGTCACTGGAAATATTTGTTTTAAAGGCCACGAGTCCGAAAACGGTATTGTATTTTATCTACCACGCATGAACGTACAATGTATATAGTAGATTTTGCATTTCACGCAAAAATTCGATGCTGAGATTTCACTGGAAATATATGTTTTAAGGTCCCATGAGGCCAAAAATAGTATTTTACTTTATCTAGCACGCATTTACGTACAATTTAGAGAAAGTAAAAGCCCAATTTTATAGGAAAATTGATAACTCCAAATCACGATCTATCTATGAAAATGCCACAGAACTTAAGTGATAATAAATCGGTCTTCAATGTAGTGCTATAAGTAAAAACTTCCACATTCATCTCTCTCTCTCTGTCTCTCTCTCTCACACACTCTCCCTTAAAGAAACGATAAAGAGCTCTTAGAAACTGTAAGAGCGGCGTTGAAGAGAAAAGCTTGTGTAGATAATATATCTTAATGTACGGTGAAGTACTACCAAAGGTTGTTCAGCACTAAAGAGTTGAAACTCAACAGAAAATGGGGAAAATGCACTTAAACGATGTACGCATTTAGACGTGATTTCCATCCCAACTGAGAGATGTAAACTATTATCTTTAGTCAGCCGTTTTACTTTCTCTACTATGAACCTAGAAGGTAGAGGAAAAAAGCTTGTGTGTTCCATTCAATTGACTTTCTCTACATCTCTACAACAAATTATTGGTAAAAACCTAATACTCCTATTTACTTCATACTAATCAAAATCAATTAACAGAAATAGTCTTATTACTTGCTTACTTTTAACTAGAACCAAAATAAGGGAGTAGAATAGGTTAAAGTGATAGTCAAAAGCCAGTTGCTATGTGACAGAAGTTCCTATGTTTGTATGGACAGGAGTTGACAAATTCCCGTTTGAGAAAAGTATACCTTTTAAAGCTGAAACCAAAAACAAGGAATATATAAAAAAGGATCAACTCCACGAAAAAAAAGTTAAATAACATAAATTGTGTGTTTATGGTTTAGCAGTTATGCAAAATTCAGTAAAATTCATATTTTAATCAAAATCTAGAGAAAATTAAAATGTTCGAAAAAATGTCCATGTAAAGGATAGTTGGGAGTGGGGGGATTTTCTTGAAAAACTTCCTGACCCTTGCAAGATGCCCAACTTAAGTACCAAGTTTTGTAATTAACGGTCTTTTCGTTTTTGAGCTATCCTGCTCACAGACACACAAACACACACACATACAGTAACACACAAGCACACATACGGACCTTTTTTCATAAATGTTTTTTGGATTCATGAGGTCTCAAAAATATATTTCCGGTGAAATGTTGGTATCGAATTTTTGGGTGCATTATAATATCTTCTCTATACACTATGTACATATTACGTGTAGACAAAGTAAAAAAGTTTATCTACGTGCTATATTTAAATGATTTCTCCTATCTATTTTATGGTACTCTGACCTTACAAAAACTCCTTCTTCTATCAACTTCATACAAATGGAGATAAGCGTTGACAGATATGGTCTTGTTATATACTTTCTTGGAAATAAGGTGTAGAATTCATATTATTTTATCATGAAAAAGTGCAGTAATTAAAAGTTTCACGCTCCGCTGTATGTTAGATACCTTATTGAAATGCGTACTAGTAATTATACACAATAATAGTCATATTTCTACCTTACATGGTTAATTTTCAACGGAATATTAATTTTCTAATACAAATGAGTTAACTACCTTATACCTGACGTATTTACATAAAAAACCATTTTTAAATGAGCTTATAAATAGATATGTCTATCTTTATTTTTATATAACTCCTAATATTGGAAAAATGTTTACCTTTCGAACTTTCCAAAACTCTTGATTTTTCAAAATTTGGTAAGTATTTATCAAATTTGGAATTATCATCTTTAATATGTTTTTCAGATACAGTATAGTATGATTAACATGTTAGTGTAAATTCTGATTGCTCCATTCACATAGCTTTCTCTATATTCTGCAACAATTTCTTTGTTAAGAAGCGTATGCTTATTTTTACTTCATACTAATTGCTTCCTTGTAAGTAGAAGAGAAATAAGGGATTACCATAGGTTAAAGTGATAGTCAAAAGCTGGTTACTATGTGAATGAACTTCCTTTGTTTGTATGGACAGGATTTGAAAAATTCCCGTATGAGAAAAATTTAATCATTTCAAAGCTGAAACCAATAACAAGGAATATCTCAAAAACAATTAAGTCCACAAAAAGTTATTTTACATAAATTGTGTGCTTTATCGTGTTCTACATTTTCTGTGTAGTAAGTTTCTGTCTATCTCTTACGGTTTATCAGTTATGCAAAATTCAATATTTCCATTCACATGACTTTCTCTACATCTCTCCAACAAATTATTATTAAAAAGTTTATGCTTCTTTTTACTCAATGCTAATCGAGAAAAAATAGGGAAAATAGTTTTATTACTTGCTTCTATGCAAGTAGAACGGAAATAAGGGAGTAGCATAGGCTAAAGTATTAGTCAAAGGCTGGTTGCTATGTGACTGAAGTTCCTTTGTTTCTATGGACAGGAGTTGACAAAGTCCTGTATGATAAAAGTATAAATTCAAAATCTTCTCGGGCTTCTAGTCAGGTAAAAACTTGGCTTGACACCAACGTTTCGAAGAAGTGCATCTTCCTGGTCAAGCCAAGTTTTTACCTGGCTAGAAGCCCGAGAATATTTTGAATTAACACGTCGCCAGGAAAGCTTCAGTTCTTATTTTAAAAGTATAAATGTTTTAAAGCTGAAACCAATAACAACGAAAATCTCAAAAACGATCAACTCCACGAAAAAAATGTATAATTCATAAATTGTGTGTTTCTGTTAAGTAAGTTTTCTCTATCTCTTACGGTCTGCCAGTTAAACAAAATTCCGTAAAATTCACCTACAATAAAGTAGTCTTCAATGACTATTCCCATAATATAAGATAAACATTTTATTTATCTGGTAAATGCCTTTAATATACAATATTTAATCAAAATCATTATAGCCATTTTAGAAAAAATTTACATTTTCGAAAAATGTTCCATGTAAAAGGTAATTTGGGGTGGGGAGATTTTTCTCAAAATTTTCGTGTCGCATTCCTGGAAGATACCAAACATAAATACTAAGTTTGGTATTCAACGGTCTTTCGTTTTCGAGCTATGCTATCCACAGACACACATACGGACATCTTTACAAAAATTCCTTATTTTCACTCAGGGGGGACCCAAAATATGTATTTCCTGTGAAACCTCGTTTTTCAATTTTTGGTTGCATTACACTATGTACATAGTACGTGTAGAGAAAATAAAAATTCAATTAATTGCTTAAGAAAGAACTGAATTTTCACAAATTAGTCTCCTTAATTGGAATAAAACTCCACTTCTCGTTGGGTAAAATTTGGATATGCATTTCTCCCGAAAGCCCTGGTTGGCTGATGCTTTAAAATCATTGTTTCATCTATGCAAAAGCATGCAATGTGTTAAAACTAGTTGAGGTTATTATCTATGATACAATGCAATAAGTTTATGAAATAAACAGTGTTTGAAAGTGTACATCCATTCCATTGATGCAGCATCCGCAACATTGCTTGTTGATTCCGAACATTTATTATGTTTAGCGATGAGCTTTTAAATTGTTCGCAGTTGTATAATGAGTAGCCCACAAAGCCACATATGGATCATTTGGAGAAAATAACAAGAATGGCATTATAATTATCATGGCATTGCACAGCACTCAAATTAATACATTTGCTTGTTCAGTCATACCGTGTAAATGGATTTTGTTGGTGCTAAATGGGATGCATGTTAAAGTGAGCAACACTTCATTTACACCACATCCGCTAGAATGCGCCACATTGCAATCCAATAACTAGATATCTAGCATGAATGCATTAGCGAGGCATATGACCATTCTTATCAGATACAGTTAAAAAGCAATTTTATTGCGAGGTATTTATAACTGAAGATTAACGGGTCAAACATTCCAGTTTAATTTCTGTCAAAAAATCTGATGTGTTACATTCACATGACTTTCTCTACATCTCTGCAATAAATTGTTTTTGAAAAGCTTATGCTTCTATTTACTTCCTGCTAATCGAGAAAGAATTAGCAGAAATAAGTCTTATTACTTGCTTCCTTGTAAGTAGAAGCGAAATAACGGAGTACCATAGGTTAAAGTGATAGTCACTGAAGTTCCTTTGTTTGTATGGGCACGAGTTCACAAACTCCTGTATGAGAGAAGTATGTGTTTTATAGCTGAAACAAAAAACAAGGAATATCTAAAAAACAATCAACTCCACGAAAAATGTGTATATAACATAAACTGTGTGTTTTAATGTGCTCTACATTTGTTGTGTGGCAAGGTTTTGTCCATCTCTTACGGTTTAGCAGTTATGCAAAATTCCGTAAAATTGACCCAGAATAAACTTGTCTTTAGCGGCTATTCCAGAAAATTCAAAATATACATTTTATTTGTGAGGTAAATATCTTTAATGTACGATATTTTAATCAAAATCATTAGAGCCATTTTTAGAAACTAAAAATTTTCGAAAACATTTCCATGTAAAGGTAGTTTGGGGTGGGGGAATTTTCCCCAAAAGCTTCGTGTCGCATCCCTGGAAGATTCTAAACTTAAATACCAAGTTTGGTATTTTACCGACTTTTCGTTTTTGAGTTATCGTGTTCACAGACACACTGACACACGGACACACACACACACACTCAGACCTTTTTTTTGACAATACTTTTTTTAGATAAAGGGGCCACTAAATTATATATTTCCGGTGAAATCTCAGTATCGAATTTTTTGGTGGATTGCAATACCTTCTATATACACTATGTACATAGTTCGTATAGGGAAAGTAAAAATTAACAATAGTGTTACTTTTCACATTTCATCTCTTTGTTACAAATATTAGAGTACATATTTATTTATGTAGTTGTTCATTTATTTATTGGACTCATACTAAGGGACCGACATCATTTCCAAGTTGGCAGCATCATGATAATTACAATTCCAGAGGCCAGACTTTTTTCAACCTCCAATAGGCTATAAATAAAAGACAAGTTCATAGAAAACAATTATTTTATTACTAAATGTTTTGTACACTTATGGTTACTTTCCAACATAATCACCGAAAAGATTGAGACATTTATCGTACCTGTGCACAAGCTTTGCAATACCCACCTCACAAAATCTGATGTGTTACATTCGCATGATTTTCTCTACATCTCTGCAACAAATTATTCTTAAAAACCTTATACTGCTATTTTTCATGCTAATCAGAAAAAATTAAAAGAAATAGTCTTATTAATAAATACCTTGTAAGTAGAAGCGAAATAAGAGAGTACCATAAGTTAAAGTGATAAAAAATACGCTGGTTGTTATGTCAATGAAGTTCATTTGTTTGTATGGACAGTAGTTGACAAATTCCTGTATGAGAAAAGTATGCTTTTCAAAGCAGAAACAAAAAAAAAAAAAAAAGGAAAATCTCAAAGACGATCAAATCTGCGAAAAAAATGTGTATAACATAAATTCTGTCTTCTAACGTGCTCTACATTTTTTGTGTATTAAGTTCTTGTCCATCTCTTACGGTTTAGCAGTTATTCAAAAAACCGTAAAATTTATCCAGAATAAAAAACCCTTCAGAGACTATTCCCAGAAAATTCAAGATATACATTTTATTTGTCAGGTAAATATCTTTAATATACGATATATAAATCAAAATCGTTAGAGCCATTTTTAAGAAAATCAAATTTTTCGAAAAAGGTTCCATGTAAAGGGTAGTTGGGGGTGGGGGGATTTTTCTCAAAATCTTCGTGTCGCATCCCTGGAAGATACTAAACCAAAATACCAGGTTTGGTATTTTAGCTACTATTCGTTGTTGAGTTATCGTGTTCACAGACACACGGACACACGGACACACACACACACACACACACACACACACGGACCTTTTCTTGAAAATGCTTTTTATGGATACAGGGGGTCCTAAAACATGTATTTTCTGTGAAATCTCGACATCGAATTTTTGGGTGGAATGCAATTCTTCTCTATCCCTATGTACATTGTACATACGGGGCTAGAGAAAGTAAAAAACATATGCTTTTTTACTTTCTCTATAGGCTGTATGTACATAGTGAATAGAGAATGTATTGCACTCCACCAAAAAATTCGATACCGAGATTTCACCGGAAATATATGTTTTACGGTACCCTTTATCTAAAAAAAGCATTTTCGGAAAACGGTCCGTGTGTGTGTGTGTGTGTGTGTGTGTGTGTCCGCGTGTCTGTGAACACGATAACTCAAAAACGAAAAGTAGGTAAAATACCAAACGTGGTATTTAAGTTTAGTATCTTCCAGGGATGTGACATGAAGTTTTTGAGAAAAATCACCCCACCTCAAACTACCCTTTACATGGAACTTTTTTCGAACATTTTGATTTTCTCAAAAATGGCTCTACAATTTTGATTAGAATTCCGTATATTAAAGATATTTACCTGACAAATAAAGTTGTATATCTTGAATTTTCTGGGAATAGCCTCTGAAAAGTAGTTTATTCTGGATGAATTTTATTAAATTTTGAATAACTGCTAAACCGTAAGAGATGAACAAAAACTTACTTCACAAAAAATGTAGAGCACATTAAAACACACAATTTATTTTATATACAATGTTTTCGTGGAGTTCGTCGTTTTAGTGACATTCCTTATTTTTGGTTTCTGCTATGAAAAACATACATTTCTCATACAAGAATTTGTCAACTGCTGTCCATACAAACAAAGGAACTTCAGTGACATAGCAACCAACTTTTGATCATCACTTTAACCTATGGTACTCCCTTATTTCACCTCTACTTACAAGGAAGCAAGTAATATGGCTATTTCTGCTAATGTTTTACTGATTATCATGAAGTTAATAGAAGTATAAGCTTTTTAAGAATAATTTGTTGCAGAGATGTAAAGAAGGTCATGTGAATGGTACACATCAGATTTTTTACTTCACGCTAATCGAGAAAAAATTAGCAGGTATAGTCATATTACTTGCTTCCTTATAAGTAGAAGAGAAATAAGGGAGTGGCATAGGTTAAAGTGATAGTCATAAGCTGATTTCAAATCTGAAACCAAAAACAAGGAATACCTAACAAACGATCTACTCCACGAAAAAACGTAATATTACATAAATTTGTGCTGTAACGTGTTCTACATCTCTTACAATTTAGCAGTTATGCAAAATTCCGTAAAATTCATCCAGAATAAAGTAGTCTTCAGAGGTTATCCCCAGAAAAGTCAAGATATACATTTTACTTATCAGGTAAATATCTTTAGTATACAATATTTTAATCAAAATCGTTAGAGCCATTTTTGATAAAATCAAAATGTTCGATTAAAGTTCCAAGTAAAGGGTAGTTGGGGGTGGGGAGATTTTCTTGAAACGCTTCGTGTCACACCCTTGCAAGATACTAAACTTAAATACCAAGTTCGGTATTTAACGGCCTTTTCTTTTTTGAGCTATGCTGTCCACAGACACACAGATTGACTGACAGACAGAGACACACATACACACCTTTTTCTAAAAATGCTTTTTTGGGATTCAGGTGGAACCAAAACATGTATTTCCGGTGATATCTTGGTATCAAATTTTTGGTACATTACACTACCTTCTTTATGCATTATGTGTGTACATAGTACGTGTAGAGAAAGTAATCATTTTGTATGAGAATAGTTTGTAGAGCAAATATACAGAGTCTTGTGAATGGAACACATCAGATTTTTGTTGGAGGAAACCTTTACGTGTGGAGAAAGTTGAAACCAGATTATTCAGCCTACGGGATTTGAAGCCGGTATCTGCCGAGTGCGGGCCACATATCTTATCGTCTAAGCCTGCAAGCTGATCTTGTGTTAACAGATGCAGTAGTGAAGGGCTGCAAAACTAATCTTCTGAGTACCTAATTACATTAGCGAGCCCCTGAAAGCCACAAACTTAGCTGTTGTCAACCAAAGCCCATTAGACTGAAACCACTGCATATGTATGCTGCTACCATACAGTCTCACCTCACAAGGTTATTCTCACCTGCAGGGTTTAATACCTACCTAACTTTGTGAGAAATGAAACCATAACCATGTACGAGGGCCGATAGGCTATAAATAAAAGACAGTTCATAGAAAACAATGATTTTATTACTAAAAGCTTTGTACACTTATGGTTACTTTTCAATATAATCACCGAAAATATTGAGACATTTATCGTACCTTGCACAAGCTTTGCAATACCCGCTTCAAAAGATGTTGCCGCTATTGATTTCAAATGATCATTGACGTTGTTTTGGAGATCTTCGTTGGTTTGAAAGTGCGGCGCTCCTGGCCAGGTTTTCAGTTCAGGGAAAAGGTGAAAGTCACTATGTGCTAGGTCAGGACTGTACGGCAGATGATCGAAAACGTTCCATTGAAATTGTTCAAGGAGCCGATGGGTTGTGCCAGCAGTGTGTGGACGAGCGTTGTCATGGATCAACACAATTCCTGAAGTCAGCATTCCTCTTCGTTTGTTTTGATTGGCTCTCCGCAAATGTTGTAAAGTACGAAGATCTTCAAAACAACGTCAATGCTCATTTAAAATCATTGGTGGCAACATTTTTACTTTCTCTATAGACACTATGTACATAGTGTATAGAGAATCTATTGCACTCCACCAAAAAATTCGATACCGAGATTTTACGCAATATATATGTTTTAGGGTCCCCTTTATCTAAAAAAAGCATTTTCGGGAAAAAGGTCCGTGTGTGTGTGTGTGTGTCCGTGTGTCTGTGAACACGATAACTCAAAAAGGAAAAGCAGGTAAAATACCAAACTTGGTATTTAAGTTTAGTATCTTCCAGGGATGCGACACGAACATTTTGAGAAAAATCCCCCCACCCCCAACTACTCTTTACATGGAATTTTTTCGAACATTTTGATTTTCTCAAAAATGGCTCTAACGATTATTATTAAAATTTCGTATATTAAAAATATTAAGGTGACAAATAAAATGTATATTTTGAATTTTCTGGGAATAGCCTCTGAAGAGTAGTTTATTTTGGATGAATTTTACTAAATTTTGAATAACTGCTAAACCGTAAGAGATGGACAAAAGCTTACTAAACAAAAAATGTAGAGCACGTTAAACCACACAGTTTATGTTATATACATTTTTTTCGTGGAGTTCGCCGTTTTTGTGACATTCCTTATTTTTGGTTTCTGCTATGAAAAACACACATTTCTCATACAGGAATTTATCAACTGCTGTCCATACAAACAAAGAAACTTCAGTGACATAGCAACCAACTTTTGATTATCACTTTAACCTATGGTACTCCCTTATTTCACCTCTACTTACAAGGAAGCAAGTAAAATAGCTATTTCTGCTAATGTTTTACTGATTAGCATAAAGTAAATAGATCGTTGATTTTCTTGAAAAGTAACCATAAGTGTAGTAAACTTTTAGTAATAAAATAATTGTTTTCTATGAACTTTTCTTATTTATAGCTTATCGGAGGTTCGTATTTCGCATTTTAAGACTTGGGATAGGAGTTAAACTGCATCTTTTAGCTGAAAAATGTGATAAGTTCCTTCCACATTACTTCATCTATACATTACTGTAACTTAATCTTCTATCCACTACATATAATCGAGATAAATATTAGCAGAAACTGTTATATTACTTGCTTCCTGTAAGTAGACGTTAAATAAGGAAATACACTAGGCTAAAACGATAGTCAAATCTTTTAAAAACTGGTTGCTATGACATTACCAGGAGTTACCAATTCTGCCTATGAGAAAAGATGTATTTTAAAACTGAAATTAATTACAAGGATTATCTCCGAAACCGTTAAGTATACAACAAAAACGCATATCACATAAATTGGTTATTTTAACTACATCTAGATTGTTATAGTATATTTTTGTGTATCTCTTATGTTTACCATTTATGTAAAATTCATCCAGAATGAACATGTCTTCAGAAGCTATTCCCCAAAAATTAAAAATACGAATTTTATTTTTTATTAAATATGTTTAATAAACGATATTTTAATCAAAAGTGATGTAGCCATTTTTGAGTAAATCAAAATTTTCGAAGATTGTTCTATGTAGTTGGGATTTGAGGGATTTTGTTAAAAATCTTCGTGTCGCATCCTTTGAATAAACTGATCTCAACTTCTAATTTTGGTATTAACGGACTTTTTGTGTTATGCTACCCAAAGAACACACACACTCACTGACAGACACACACGGACATTTTTCTAAACTGCTTTTTGGAATCGGGGTGTCTCAAAATATGTCTCAGGTGAAATCTCAGTAGAGAATTTTTGGGTGCAATACAGTACCTTCTCTGTACACCATGCACATAGTACATGTAGAGAATGTAAAATACATGGAATTGACAGTGAATTCTACGGCTGTTCAATAACTCTTTAGAAAATATAGAAAAACAAATTATTTGGCATTTTTGGAAAAAGATCCATGTGTCTGTGTCTGTGGACAGCATAGCTTAAAAACGAAAAGACCGTTAAATGCCAAACTTGGTATTTAGGTTTGGTATCTACCAAGGATGCGACTTGAAGATTTTCAAGAAATTCCTCCCACCCTAACTATCCTTTATATGGTGAAAATTTTGAAAATTGTGATATTCTCAAAATGGCTGTAACGATTTTAATTAAAATCTCTTACATTTAAGATATTTGCATGCCAAATAAAATGTATATCTTGAATTTTCTGAGAATAGCTTCTAAAGATCTCTTTATTCTGGATGATTTTCATTCAATTTTACATAACTGGTAAACCGTAGATAATGTAAAACACACAAGTTATGTCATATAAATATTTTTTGTGGAGTTGATCGTTTTTTAGTTGATTTCAGCTTTGAAAAACTTATATTGGAATTTGTCAACTCCTGTGCATACAAACAAAGGAACTTCAGTTGCATAGCAACCAGCTTTTGACTATCACTTTAACCTGTGTTACTCCCTTATTTCGCTTAAACGTACAAGGAAGCAAGTAATAAAACTATTTCTGCAAGTCTTTTCTCGATTAGCATGAAATAATTAGAAGCATATGCTTTATAGCCATAATTTGTTGCAGAGATGTACAGAAAGTCATGGGAATGTAACACATAAGAGTTTTTAAAACCTGTATTAGCTTGTTTTCTAACGATTTTAATCAGTTGATAAAGTATGCTTACACAGGTAAGTTTTTCCCTTTGATAACGTTTACAAGTACGTGACCGTGCACCACTACAGGATTCTACTGGGCTTATCTATGCAAACATTTCCAATTGCATGTGTTTACTGGCACTCTAATGAAGTGTTTAGCGAACATTGCGCTAGCCCATCGGCTACAAATAGAAATACAGCAACGTAATTACCGATTTCATGGTCTCTTTCCATACGCTCTGATAATGCTGTTAGAGGTGCGGATACCATTTAGCAACGCAAGACAACTTCGTTGCTCTCTCTCTCTCTCCATCAATATCCATTATTTCTCAACATCTCTGCAACAAATTATTAGAAAGCCTATGCTTCTATTCATTTCATGCTAATAGAGAAAAAATCCGATGTGTTACACTCACATGACTTTATCTAGCCGTTCTACAAACTTCTTACATAAGATTATTCTTCTTTCTGCACCTTGTTAATCGAGGTATTCAGCACAATGTTCTTATTACTTAGAAGAAAAGGGAATACACTAAGCTAAATCGATAGTCAAATGTTTTAAAACCTGTCGCTATGCGATTGCCATTACAAATCGCTTCTTTTCTTGGCCAGGAGTAGAAGAAAAGAAAAACGGATACTTCCGTCTGAGAAAAGTGTAAGTACTTCACAACTGAAACTAATAACAATGAATACCTCGAAAACGGTAAGCTCCACGAAAAAAATGAATATGACGTAAATTGTGCATTTTAACAAGGCCTACATTTTTTGTATAGTAAATGTTTGTCTATCCCTTACGGTTTATTAGTTATGCCAAATTATGCAAAATTCATACAGAATAAACAGGTCTTTAGAAGCTATTCCCAGAAAATTCAAGATATACATTTCAATTTTCAGGTAAATATCTTTAATATACGATATTTTAATCAAAATCGTTAGAGCCATTTTTAAGAAAATCAAAATTTTCGAAAAAAGTTCCATGTAAAGGGTAGTTTGGGGTGAGGGAATTTTTCTCAAAATCTTCGTGTCGTATCCCTGGAAGCTACTGAACTTAAATACCAAGTTTCATTTTTGAGTTATCGTGTTCACATACACACGGACCTTTTTCTGGAAATGCTTTTTTTTTTTGGATTCAAGGGGTCCTAAAACATGTATTTCCAGTGAAATCTCGACATCGAATGTTTGGGTCGAATGCAGTACTTCTCTATCCCTATGTGCATTGTACATACGGGGCAAGAGAAAGTAAAAATAGTCTGGGAATATCCCCTGAGGTCATGTTTATTCCGGATGAATTTTGCGAAATATTACACAACTAGTTAACCGTATGAGATAAGCAAAAATTTACTTAACAAAAAATGTAGATATCGTGCTTCAGTTCAGGAAAAAGGTGAAAGTCACTGGGTGTCCGGTCAGGACTGTATGGCGGATGATCAAAATGTCCCATTGAAATTGTTCAAGGAGGCGATGGGTTGTGCCAACAGTGTGTGGACGAGCATTGTCATGGATCAACATAATTCCTGAAGTCAGCATTCCTCTTCGTTTGTTTTCAATGGCTCTCCGTAAACGTCGTAAAGTACTACGATCTTCAAAACAACGTCAATGCTCATTTGAAATCATTGGCAGCAACATTTTTTGAAGCGGGTATTGCAAAGCTTGTGCACAGGTACGATAAGTGTCTCAATCTTTTCGGTGATTATGTTGAAAAGTAAATATAAGTGTACTAAACTTTTATTAATAAAATAATTGTTTCAATGTACTTGTCTTTTATTTATAGCCTATCGGAGGTTGCAAAAAATGGCCCTTGTACATGTATGTTTAGTTCTTTTTGTCTCTATCTTACGTTTTGTCAGTTATGCGAAAGTCATCTGGAGTGAGGAGGTTTTCAGAAGTCATTCACAGAGAATTCAAGATATAAATGTTATTTGTAATGGAAATATATTTAATATGAGGTATTTTAATCAAAATAGAGCCTTATTTGAAAAAATTAACTTTTTTTTAAAATTGTCTCTTGTGGAGGATATTTTAGGATGGACACATTTTGTTGTGGATCTGATGTCAACTTGTAAGATGTTGAACTTAAATATCCAGTTTGTTATTGAGCATAGTTCGTTTTTGAGTTATGCTGTTCATAAACACATACATGCACACACGCGCGCGCGCACACACATATACGAGTCTTAATCTAAAGATTATTTTTTCGTATTCAGAGATTTCAAAAAAAATATATTTTCGGTGACATTTCGGTAACAACATTTAAATGGAATACAATACCTTCTTTACCTACTATGTACATCTTACATGAAGAAAACGTAAAACTTAAATGCATGAAAACACTTTTTCGTCGTCAAATGAAGTACTGGAACATTCTAAAAACCTGATTTCTGAAATGCTTCAGGAAGAGTGGCAGCTTTGCTTTAAGAACTGGTTTCATGGAGTGCAAAAATAAACTGATGTAAAATAATAAAATCGTTTAAATTATTTAAAACAAATTGTTGTTTTGTGATTCTCCCTCGTACCAACTCTTCTCAGGTACAAAACAAATTTCAACACAACTGGCAATAAAAATGAAACAGGTAATAATGCAAAAAGGTCATTAACTTGAATCAACTAATTACGTTTTCCTGCTTTATAAGAGGATATACTTTGTTCATTAGCTCACCTCATTAGACCTAATCTCACTTTTAGGAGTGTAATTATATTGACAGTAATAACTCAAATACTTAATTAGCTTTGCTTTAAACAAACGTGAACAAATTAACAGTTAAACCGCAGATACAAAGATTTTAGAAGCAGAAGCTCTGATGTTCAGTTTTTATAACTTCTGTCATCTTTTTTACAACCTGAGTCATCTTTATGGGAATATGGCGCTGAAGCACCACATTACATTTTGCGTAACTTTTAGACCAGTATTAAAGGGAGCCGAAATGGGACTTCCATAATTTTCATATTTTAATTGCGATGAATATTTCGAATTTCCCGCTCATTTTTACTTTCTCTATACGCACTATGTATATAGTGTATAGAGAAAGTATTGCACTCCAACCGAAAAATCGATACCGAGATTTCACCGTTTTAGGCTCCCCTGTATCCAAAAAAAAAAAAAAAAAAAACATTTTCAGAAAAAGATCCGCATGAGTGTGTCCGTGTGCCTGTGAACACGATAACTCAAAAACGAAAAGTCGGTAAAATACCAAGGGTTAGTATCTTCCAGGGATGCGACATGAAGAATTTGAGAAAAGTCCCTCCACCCCAAACTACCCTTTACTTGGAACCTTTTTCGTAAATTTTGATTTTCTCAAAAATGGCCTAAATGATTTTCATTAAAATGTCGTATATTAAAGATATTTATATGCCAATTAAAATGTATATCTTGAATTTTCTGGGAATAGCCTCTGAAGACCATTTATTCTGGATGAATTTTACGGAACTTTGCATTACTACTAAACCGTAAGACATGGACAAAAACTTACCCCACAAAAAATGTAGAGCACGTTAAAAAACACAATTAATGTTATACACAACTTTTTCGTAGAGTTGTTCGTTTTTTAGATATTCCTTATTTTTGGTTTCAGCTTGGAAAAAATCATACTTTCTCATACAGGAATCTGTCAACTCCTATGCATACACACAAAGGAACTTCAGTCACATAGCAACCAGTTTTTGACTTTAGGCTATGATACTCCCGTATTTCGCTTCTACTTACAAACAAGCAAGTAATAACACTATTTCTGCTAATGTTTTCTCGATTAGTATAAAGCAAATAGAAGCATTAGCTTTTTAACAATAATTTGTTACAGAGATGTAGAGAAAGTCATGTGAGTGTAACACATCAGATTTGTTTATAGTTTATTCTCCTTAAAACTGTGTTTTAGTTTTGAACAAACAGTAAAATACCAAGACGTAAGTTATGGATAAAGTGCGAAATGTTCAAAATTCTGTTAGACTTTCTAATATTCTAACTTTGAATTTGGTAGGCAAGTTATGTTTGCAAGTCTACAGTCAACATGGGCTTTACTATGTACTTCATTCTCCACATTAAAACTAATGACCACTCCTATGATTATTCCTAGACACATTCAGATAACGTTATATCTCCCGAATGAAAATGGGACTGGACATTACGTGACTAAACCGAAAAAATATGAAAGTTTGAGCGCCATTGCAAATGTTTTTCCTCTTTGGAAGCTAGAATACTTCCCTTGCTAACGCACAGGGAATTGCATTTTAGCAAAACATTCCGAGCTATAACAAATAATACTAAACAAATCAGCTGCAGCACAAAAGCACATATCCGTATTTCATGTGCTTATTTTTATGAAGTTAAACCTCTACGTTTAGGGTTAGAGCAGGATTTAAATTAGAAATTCTGCAACAATAAATGTACATCATAAAATTAATATGGTGATGCTAGCATCCACTCTCTTCGTTAACGAAATTAGAATTCTACACCGCTCTACGAACGATAGTGGTGCAGCCAATTGTGAATGATGATGTAAATGAAGATGAAGAAGATAATGAAGAAATAGGAAACTGGGAGACAAAGCACCATAGCTTTTCGTTGTTCAACCGCCTCTGCTTCATTAGAAAACCACACTCGTTAGCGTGGAGAGACAGGAGTAGTTGTACCAGGTGGCGCAACTGCCCCGTGTATGATATGAGTATATATCCCTTCGTGCGTTAAAAGAGTTGCAGATATCGACGGCGCTATTTCAAGTTATGCTGGTCCCCGCGCTTGCTAAAGTGCCTAGCTTTGGTGCTTCGTAGCGTAGGGGATCGTGGGTTCGAGTACCGCCTTGGGTATGGGTGTTAAAAGAAACACTATTGGATCTTGAAAAAGAACATCGGTACTGTGGCAAAGAGTGAAGACAGGTTCGGCTTCCTCAAACAAGAAGTTGATGAAGCCCGGATTTAACGGCGATATGCAGCCATTTATCACACGGTTAGAGGTTACCACCTACTATTGTTGGTTCCTCTGTTGATTATCACCTCAACACTCAGAAGCACTGACAAAGTTGTCAACTTAAGCCTCCCGTTGCTGTGAGGATGATTCATTCTACAAAATAACACACACTACCACGACAAAACAAAACTCCCCAAAACGTGAAATAGGTCTGACCGCAATGGCGCAGTTAATACAATAAAATGACATGAATTAAACAAACAAAAACAATAATACAATTAACCATCCCTTGGTCCCGCCTTTTCTACTGTATCTTCCTCTGTTCTTTCTCCTTCCCCCACAAAAACAAAACAAAAATAGTTATAGCCGGTAAGTGTGGAATTGGCTCTGCGCTTACTTATTGAGCCAGCTGGCTCAGGCGTTTCGTTTGAGATTGACATTCGGGTGGTCGTGTAATTGATTCCAGTGGCCGCCCTCTTTGACCCATAGTTTTTTCGAGGATTTTCCCGGGTCACTAAGCAAATACTGGGGAGATTTCTTCTTTCCCCCGAACTTCCTGTCCCTTCATTCCATCTCAATTTCATCTAATAGGTCTCTTTTGAGGACTGCGGTGATGGCACTTTTCCGTGGTGGTGAATGCGCTCTGGAAGTACAACTCTCGGCGGCGGATGGCATTGCAAGTCGTCTGTATATCCTAGCGCTCGCTGCCTCGAGATGAAGAATTACTTGGAATACGTTAGGGATCCTCCACAATGACTCTTCCCCAGCCGTCCAGTTTCGGCCGCTCGTTGATATTTCTGTCATCACATCCTATCCTCCCGGGGTCTGAGAGACAATAAACCAATAACTGTAGCCTGGAATCCCTCCGGCAACGCACACACATACACATACTTCTTACTTATCAGCGGATACAGTGAGAGGGTCCGCTTATTGATTGGTTTAAAACAAAGATCGACCTCATCAGTTTCCCACTTCCCGATTTTAATTTGAAATAGCTTAAATGAGTCTCCAACTCTTTTAACTTCCGAAGAGATATCTGAACACGCCAATTACGGGGGCGTAGGTCCACCTGTTATTCAAGGTTGGAAAATAATACTTTATCTATATTAATGTACTCATCAACCACAGTCACTTCTTCTACGGTTCTAAAACTTCAATAGACAAGTTAGTAGATACTATGACTACCACCAGCGACCGAAATCTCCGCACGTGTGTGAGCGACTTGGTCGTAGCATTGTTATATCTGCATGAGTGGACACGTGTGCTATCGGAAAGTTCTTTAATATCGACTCCTCGTATTGTTACACCTGCGGTGGTTTGCACGTCCTATTCCTACTGCATAGCATTTCTCACCAAAGTTGTAACCGGCGTCGTAGCGAACCTCAAGAGAAACTATACCCAGAATTACTGCCAAAGCGTCGAATAGACATTCGTGAAGAGATTTTCATTTGTGACCAGGGCAAGAAATAAAGAATTGTTTGTTTGGACACTAAACTATTTACTTTCTCTAGTGGTACTATGTACTTAGTGTATAGAGAAAGTAGTTTATTTCACCCAAAAATTCGAAACCGGGATTTCACCTGAAATAGACGTTTTATGGTCACCTGTATCCAAAAAAAAAAATTCTGGAGTGTTAAAAGGATTATGCGTCCATTTACTCCTTGCTAATCGAGAAAAAAATAGCAGAAATAACCTTATTACTTGCTTTCTTGTAAGTAGAAGGGAAACAAGAGAGTCCCATAGGTTAAAGTGATATTCAAACTTTGGTTGCTATGTGACTAAAGTTCCTTTGTTTGTATGCACAGAAGTTGACAAATTCCTGTATGAGAAAAGTAAGTTTTTTTAAAGCTGAAACCAATAATAAAGAATATCTCAAAACTCATTAACTCATTGAAAAACATGTATATGACATAAATTGTGTGTTTTATCGTGATCTACATATTTGTGTAGTAAGTTTTTGTCTATCTCTTATGGTTTAGCAGTTTTGCAAAATTCCGTAAAATTCATCCACAGTAAGTAGTCTTCAGAGGCTATTCCTAGAAAATTCAAGATATGCATTTTATTTGAAAGATAAATATCTTTAATACACGATATTTTAATCAAAATCGTTACAGCCATTTTTGAGAAAAAGCGCAATTTTCGAAAAAAACTTTCATGTAAAGGGCAGTTCCGGGTGAGGGGATTTTCTTGAAAATCTTTCGTTTAGCACCCTTCAAAGATGCCAAACTTAAATACAAGGTTTTTAACGGTCTTTTCGTTTTTGAGCTATGCTGTCCACAGACACTCAGACACAAACCAGACAGACAGACACACACATTGACATTTTTTAAACTTTTTTTTTGGATTCAGAGGGTCACAAAACATATATTTCCGGTGAAATTTTGAAATCGAATTTTTGGGTGCAATACACCTTCTCTATACATTATTTACACACATTAGATATAGAGAAAATAAAAGTGTTTTATGAAAAAGGTCCCCCTGCGTGTGTGTGTGTGTGTGTGTTTATGTGTGTCTGTCTGTCTGTGAACACGATAACTCAAAAACGAAAAGTTGATAAAATACCAAATTTGGTATTTAAATTTAGTATCTTCCAGGGAAGCGACGCGAAGATTTTGAGAAAAATCCCCCCATTCTAAACTACCCTTTACTTGGAATTTTGTTCGAAAATTTTGATTTTCTCAAAAAAGACTCTAATGATTTTGATTAAAAAGTCGTATATTAAAGACATTTATATGCCAAATAAAATGTATATCGTCAATTTTCTGGGAATAACCTCTGAAGACTACTTTATTCTGGACGAATTTTACGGAATTTTGCATAACTACTAAACTGTAAAAGATGGACAAAAATTTACCACACAAAAAATGTAGAGCACGTTAAAAAACACAATGTTATATAAAATATTTTCGTAGAGTCGTTCGTTTTTTAGATATTCCTTATTTTTGGTTTCAGCTTTGAAAAACTTACTTTTCTCATACAGGAATTTCTCAACCCCTGTCCATGCAAACAAAGGAACTTCAGTGACATAGCAACCAGATTTTTACTATCACTTTAACCTATGGTACTCCCTTATTTCGCCTCCATTTACAAGGAAGCTAGCAATAAAACTATTACTAATAAATAAAACTAATTGTTTCTCGATTAGCATGAAGTAAATAGAAGCATAAGCTTTTTAACAATAATTTGATGCGGAGATGTAGAGAAAGTCATGTGAATGAAACACATCAGATTTTTTTATTGTTTTTCTGAGGCATAAAAATCGCTTTGTCAGATTTTAATCACAGAACGGAATTACAGGCAGTTGCAGTAAAGTAGAGGGTTTATAAAGCAATGTGTTTACTCGTGAATTGTTGTATAGGGTATCGAAAGTCGTTAGTACTGCCCAGTGATATTGGCATCCAAAAGGGAGAAATTACTTCAGCCCCCGTCTCTGTTAATATATCATGTTTCCCTAACCTATAGATAATCGATTCCACACAGTATGCCGGTTCTCATTTAAGGAATATATTTTGTTTTCCAGACAGTGTAAGACGTTCTTACTTTCTCTATACATACTATGTTCATAAAGAGAAGATATTGTAATGCACTCAAAAATTTGATACCGAGATTCCACTGGAAATACATGTTTTGGGTCCCCCTGAATCCAAGAAAAGCATTTTCAGAAAAATGTCTCTGTGTGTGTGTGTCTGTGGATAGCAGAGCTCTAAAACGAAAAGACCATTTTCAAGAAAATCTGCTCACCCCCAGCTACCCTTTACATGGACAGGAATTGAAAAATTCCTGTATGAGAAAACTACAAGTTTTTTTAAAGCTGAATCCAAAAGCATGCAATATCTCAAAAACGATCAACTCCACGAAAAAACTGCATATAACTTCAATTCTGTGATTTAAGGTTCTCTACATTTTTTCTGTGGTAAGTTTTTATCCATCTTTTACGGTTTAGGAATAATGCAAAATTCCGTAAAATTCATCTAGAATAAAGTAATCTTCAGAGGCTATTCCCAGAAAATTCAAGATATAGATTTTTATTTGGCATATAAATATCTTTAATATACGACATTTTAATCAAAATTATTAGAGCCTTTTATGAGAAAATCAAAATGTTCGAACAAAGTTCCAAGTAAAGGTTTGTTTGGGGTGGGGGATATACATTTTATTTGTCATATACATAACTTTAATATCCGACATTTTAATCAAAACTGTTAGAGCTACTTTTAAAATTGTTTTCCATGTAAAGGGTACTTAAGGGTGGAGGATTTTCTGGAAAAATCTTCGTGTCGTATCCTTGAAGATACTGAACTTATTTAGAAAAATTCTTGTGTGTGTGTTTGTGTGTGCGCGTGTGGGCAGAATAACTGAAAAGCAAACAGTCATAAACTTTATAACTAAACTCAAAATCTTCCAAGGATGCGACATGAAGACTTTCATAAAATTCTCTTACTGCCAAGTACGCTTCAAATGGCTACATTTTTGAAAATCGTTGATTTTCGCAAAATACCTTTAAATGTTTAATGAAATTAGCGTATATTAGAGATACTTACATAACATCAAAAATGTATATCTTTTAATTATCTGGGACTGGCTTCTGAAGACTTCTTCAGTTGGATGAATTTTCTTTAATTGGTAAACCGTAAGGGATACTGTATAAAAAAAGCAAATCTCGTTAAAACGCATAAATTATGTCACCTAAATCCCTTTTGTGGGGCTATCCATTTTCGAGATATTTCCTCTTTTTGCTTTCAATTTTAATATGTTTCAAAAGTTTTTCAAATGAGAATTTAGCATTTCTTTTTATTTTCTCTACACGTACTATGTAAATAGTTAATAGCGAAGGTATTGCATTCCACACAAAAATTCGATACCGGGATTTCACCCGAAATACATGTTTTGGGTCCCCCTGAATCCAAAAAAAGCATTTTCAGAAAAAGGTTCGTGTGTGTGCGTGTGTGTGCCTGTGGCCAGCATAGCTCAAAAACGAAAAGAGCGTTAAATACCAAACTTGGTATTTAAAATTGGTATCTTCCAAGGATGCGACACGAAGATTTTCAGGAAAGTCCCCCCACCCCCAACTATCCTTTACATGGAAATTTTTTTATTTTCTTAAAAATGGCTGTAACGGTTTTGATTAAAATATCATATATGAAAGATATTTACCTGACAAATAAAATGTATATCTTGAACTTTCTGGGAATAGCCTCTGAAGACATCTTTATTCAGGACGAACTGGTAAAGCGTAAGATATAGACAACAACTTACTGTCGCCCTCCGTGGTGTAACGGTTACCATGCTAACTTCATATACCTAAGGTCGCGGGTTCAAACCCGGCGGAGGATGATGGATTTTTTTCGGGCGTAAAAATCCTTACCTTGGCTTCCTTCGGAAGGGAAGCAAAGCCGTTGGTCCCGTGTCGTAGATTTAAGGAACGTAAAAGAACCTCAAGCCTAATAGAGAGGCCTCTGAGCAAAATTAAGCGGTATTTCACGCCCAATTTAGAATGGGACGCTGAGAACCACAGCATTTAAAGAGCGTTCATAAATAAATCGCCATTTCATTTTCAAAAACTTACTGAATATAAAATGTAGAGCTCGTAAAGCACACAAATTTTGTTATATACATTTTTTTCGTGGAGCTGATCGTTTTTGAGATATCTCTTGCTATTGATTTTAGCTTTAAAGTACTTATACTTTTCTCATACAGGAATTTGTCAACTGCTGTCCATATAAACAAAGGAACTTCAGTCACATAGCAACCAGCTTTTGACTATCACTTTAATATATAGTACTCCCTTATTTCGCTTCTACTTACAAGGAAGCAAGTATTAAGAATATCCCTGGTAATTTTTTCCTCGATTAGAATGAAGTAAATAGAAACATAAGCTTTTTAACAATAATTTGTTGCAGAGATTTAGAGAAAGCCATGCTTTTTAATACTTAATTACATATATGTTTCTCATAATAAAATTAAAGTGTAAATTGTAGGCCCCTGGGTAGAAAGATGTTGACTGGTTTTTTGTAGCTTAGCATTGATTGCAAATGATGCTTGGGTTTCATTTCCTCCTCGAATTGAATTAATATATTATTGTTATTATAACTACCTGCAATTAATTAGCATATGAACATTGAGTGAAACTAATTAGCATAATTACTAAGATAGATCATTATTGTAAAGCACCAGGCAACTCTTCCATCAATCTAACACAATAGCTGTCCAATACGTGTATACAGTAATACTCTATAGGAAGAGATATAACAATTTAAAATATTACGTGACAAAATCTGATGTGTTTCATTTTCAAGACTTTCTCTGCATCTATGTAACAAATTATTCTTAAAAAGCTTATGCTTCTATTTACTTCGTGCTAATCGAGAAAAAATTATTGCTTGTTTCCTTGTAAGTAGAAGCGAAATAAGGGAGTACCGTAGGTTAAAGTAATAGTCAAAGAACTGGTTGCAACGTGACTGAAGTTCCTCTGTTTGTATGACAGCAGTTGACACCTTCCTGTATGAGAAAAGTATAAGTTTATCAAAGCTGAAACCATAAACAAGGAATACTTAAAAAACGATAAACTCAACGAAAAAAATGTATATAAAATAAATTGTATGTCTTACCAGGCTTTACATTTTTCTGTGGTAAATTTTTGTCCATCTCTTACGGTTTAGTAGTTATGCAAAAATACGTAAAATTCATCTTAGAATAAAATAGTCTTCAGAGGCTATTTCTAGAAAATTCAAGATATACATTTTATTTGTAAGGTAAAAATCTTTAATATACGATGTTTTAAGCAAATTCGTTAGTTATTTTTGCGAAAATCAAAATTTTCAAAAAAGTTCCATGTGTAGGGTAGTTTGCTGTGGGGGAATTTTTCTCACAATCTTCGTGTCGCATTCCTGGAGGATACTAAACTCAAATACCAAGTCTGATATTTTAGCTACTTTTCGTTTTTGAGTTTTGTGTTTCCACAGACAATGTTTTTTTTTTTGGATACAGGGGACCCTAAAACATATATTTCAGATGAAATATCTCTATCGAATTTTCAGGTAGAGTGCAATACCTTCTCTAAACACTATGTGCATAGTACGTGAGATAATTAGGTTAATGGACCCGTAAGTTTCTTTACTTTACAAGAGTTTTTAGTTTCTCTACACGTATTATGCACATAATGTATAGAGAAGATATTGTATTCGACCCAAAATTTCGATACCGAGATTCATGTTTTGGGTCCCCCTGACCACAAAAAAAATCATTTTTGGTAAAACGTCAGAGTGTGTGTGTGTGTGTGTGTGTGTGCGAGCATGCCTGTGAACAGCATAGCTCAAAAACGAAAAGAGTTATGCTGTTTACAGGATATATATTGTAAGGATTAAGCCTTTAAATAATAAATTGCAGTATAAAGGGAAATGCAATATTATTCAATATTTGCCTCACCCACAAAGTATCCTGAGATATAATTAGTTAGGTAATATTGGAGTGGAATTCATCAACCGCTGAGCATAAGACGCCGGAGACTACCACTGAGTTCCCGCTACGAGTTTTAAAATACTTAAAACTTTTCTCACACCAGAACTTTTCAACTCCTGGTCCCTCAAAAAAAACAACGGATTTCAATCCCATAGCAGCGACATTTTAAAACGTTTGAATGACGGTTTGGCTTAGTGTATTCCCTTATGTTCCCTTCTGTTTAAAGGAACTAAGCCATTTAACCGTTTGGCTTAGTGTATTCCCTTATGTTCCCTTCTGTTTAAAGGAACTAAGCAATTTAACCGTTTGGCTTAGTGTATTCCCTTATGTTCCCTTCTGTTTAAAGGAACTAAGCAATTTAACCATTTGGCTTAGTGTATTCCCTTATGTTCCCTTCTGTTTAAAGGAACTAAGCCATTTAACCGTTTGGCTTAGTGTATTCCCTTATGTTCCCTTCTGTTTAAAGGAACTAAGCAATTTAACCGTTTGGCTTAGTGTATTCCCTTATGTTCCCTTCTGTTTAAAGGAACTAAGCAATTTAACCGTTTGGCTTAGTGTATTCCCTTATGTTCCCTTCTGTTTAAAGGAACTAAGCAATTTAACCGTTTGGCTTAGTGTATTCCCTTATGTTCCCTTCTGTTTAAAGGAACTAAGCCATTTAACCGTTTGGCTTAGTGTATTCCCTTATGTTCCCTTCTGTTTAAAGGAACTAAGCAATTTAACCGTTTGGCTTAGTGTATTCCCTTATGTTCCCTTCTGTTTAAAGGAACTAAGCAATTTAACCATTTGGCTTAGTGTATTCCCTTATGTTCCCTTCTGTTTAAAGGAACTAAGCAATTTAACCGTTTGGCTTAGTGTATTCCCTTATGTTCCCTTCTGTTTAAAGGAACTAAGCAATTTAACCGTTTGGCTTAGTGTATTCCCTTATGTTCCCTTCTGTTTAAAGGAACTAAGCAATTTAACCGTTTGGCTTAGTGTATTCCTTTATGTTCCCTTCTGTTTAAGGAACTAAGCAATTTAACCGTTTGGCTTAGTGTATTCCCTTATGTTCCCTTCTGTTTAAAGGAACTAAGCAATTTAACCGTTTGGCTTAGTGTATTCCCTTATGTTCCCTTCTGTTTAAAGGAACTAAGCAATTTAACCATTTGGCTTAGTGTATTCCCTTATGTTCCCTTCTGTTTAAAGGAACTAAGTAATTTAACCGTTTGGATTAGTGTATTCCCTTATGTTCCCTTCTGTTTAAAGGAACTAAGCAATTTAACCGTTTGGCTTAGTGTATTCCCTTATGTTCCCTTCTGTTTAAAGGAACTAAGCAATTTAACCGTTTGGCTTAGTGTATTCCCTTATGTTCCCTTCTGTTTAAAGGAACTAAGCAATTTAACCGTTTGGCTTAGTGTATTCCCTTATGTTCCCTTCTGTTTAAAGGAACTAAGTCATTTAACCGTTTGGCTTAGTGTATTCCCTTATGTTCCCTTCTGTTTAAAGGAACTAAGCAATTTAACCGTTTCTGCTAATGTTTATCTCCATTATCATGAAGTAGATGGAAGAATACGCTTATTAACGATAATGTATTACAGAATGTAGAGAAATTCGTATTAATGGAATACATCAGTTTCTCTATATACGAGAGCCTTATTTTTTTCAACCTCCGATAGGCTATAAATAAAAACCAAATTCATAGATTATTTTATTAACAAGTTATTTTATTACTGAAGGTTTTGTACACTTATGGCTACTTTTCAACATAATCACCGAAAATATTGAGACATTTATCGTACCTGTGCACAAGCTTTGCGATACCCACTTCAAAAAATGTTGCCGCCAATGATTCCAAATGCGCATTGACGTTATTTTGAAGATCTTCGTTGGTTTGAAAGTGCTACCTTCCTAGCCACGTCTTCATTCAGGGAAAAGGTGAAAGCCGCTGGGTACCAGGTCAGGACTGTACGGAGGATGATCGAAAATGTCCCATTGAAATTGTTCAAGGAGCCGATGGGTTGTACCAGCAGTGTGTAGACGAGCGTTGTCATGGATCAACACAATTCCTGAAATCAGCATTCCTCTTTCTTTGTTTGGAATGGATCTCCGCAAACGTCTTCAAAACAACGTGAATGCTCATTTGAAATCATTGGGGGCAATATTTTCGCTGATTATTTTGAAAAGTAACCATAAATGTACTATACTTTTAGTAATAAAATAATTGTTTTCTATTAACTTGTCTTTTATTTATAGCCTATCGGAGGTTGAAAAAAAAAAGGCCCTCGTATTTGTTGTTTGTTTCCGCAATAAAATAAAAACAAAAGACTAACTGTAAGAAATGCTTGTTTGTTTCAGTGGCGCCGCAGAGGCCGCGGATCGAGTACAATACAAGTCAGGTACTGCCCGGCCACAACGTGACTGCAAGGGCGGGGGAGAGAATCACCGTCAAGTGCGTCAGTCGCTATGGAAACCCTCCAGCGCGCCTCAAGTGGTTCCTTGGTAAGTGCTTTCCTCGCCGGGGATAACATTTACACTGTACACTAGACGAAACATAATTAATATGCTACTTCCTGGATACTTGTGTTCGTTTGTCAATATGAGTTCATTGGTAAGTGTTAAGGGAACAAGGAAGACACCGTGAAATGGTCAAAAATCGCATTTCTACTTCCTCTTCACGTACTACGTATATAGTGTAAAGAGAAGGTACTGTACTGCACCCAAAAAGTCGATACCGAGATTTCACCAGAAATAAACATTTTGGATCTCTCTGAATCCAAAAAAAGGCCTTTTTAGAAAAACGTCCGTGTGTTTTTGTCTGAGTGCAGCATAGTTCAAAAAACAAAAGACCGTTAAATACCAAACTTGGTATTTAAGTTTGGTATCTTGCAAGTATGCGACACGAAGATTTTCAAGAAAATTCCCCCACACCAAACTACCCTTTATATGGAATTTTTTTCCAAAATGTTGATTTTCTTAAAAATGACTTTAACGATTTTGATTAAAGTCTCTTATATTTAAGATGTTTTTATGCCAAATAAAATGTATATCTTGAATTTTCTGGAAATAGCCTCTAAAGACCTCTTTACTCTGGATCATTTTTATTGAATTGCGCATAACTGATAAACCGTAAGAGACACACAAAAGCTTACTGCACAAAAAATGTAGATCACAATGAAATACATAATTTACGTAATACAATTTTTTTTCATGGAGCTGATCGTTTTATAGATATTCTTTGTTATTGGTTTCAGCTTTAAAAATCGTACGCGTTTCTCATACGGGAATTTTTCAGCTCCTGTCTATAGAAACAAAGGAACCTCAGTCACATAGCAACCAGCTTTTGAATATCACTTTAACCTATGGCACTCCTTTGTTTCGCTTCTACTTACAAGGAAGCAAATAATACGACTATTTCTGCTAATTTTTTCTCGATTAGCATGAAGGAAATAGAAGCATAAGCTTTTTAACAATAATTTGTTGCAGAGATGTAGAGAAATTCATGTGAACGGAACATGTCAGCTGTTTAGAAATCCTTTTTTTTAATACAACGGACACTAAAACATATATTTCCGGTGAAGTTTCTGTATTGAATTTTTGGGTGGAATGCAATAAATTCTCCATACAGATGTACATTGTACGTGTAGAGGATGTAATATTGTTATTAAGAGAAAAACAAATGCTGGTGAAACAAAGCCGACTAATATGCTGTATTTTTTGCAGGTGATGAAGAAGTAGTGGCTAACACAAACCAGAGCAACTCCACGGAGCTTGACAACCCGCGGACCTGGGTAGCAACGTCTGTATTGGAGATGAATTTGGGTAAAGAACAACATGGCCGCATACTGCGATGTGTTGCTCTTCACGAGTCCTATGCCACTAAGTCTCAGATGATTGAAGTCCGACTGGACGTCAGATGTAAGTACATTTCATTTCTTTTCTCATGCTCCTATCTTATTTCACCAACACTACTCAAATTGAGGAACGTCAGACCCACATTTTACCAAATTTTACTGTATTCTTAAAGAAAAATGAGTGCTCGTCCTCTATGATGCATCATCCATTTGACTTGAGAAGACTAGAATATCTCCAAAATTAAGCGTTATAGAAAGAAACGTCCTGAATAAAAAGTTGCTTGATATAGAGGAAATAAATGGCATTTGTTGTGTTTTGATTGCAGAAAGTTTGGGTGGTAATTTGAGGGTCAAGCTGCATTATTTAAAGGCAACAAACAATTTTATTTTCTCTGTATGTACTATATACATAGTGTATAGGGAATGTTTTGCATTCCACCCAAAAATTCGATACCGAGATTTCACCGGAAACACACTGCATATAAAAAAAATCTGATGTGTTCTATTCACATGACTTTCTCTACATCCCTATAAGAAATACTTGTTTACAAACATATTCTTCTATATACAGGTTGTATATAAATGAATATCGGGGTTTTAACTCTTTATAATATTTATTACATTCAACTTACAGTTATGAGTGACATGTCAAATGAAAAAGCAACTCAAACTGTTTTACCAAGAAGCTTATAAATGTTCAGTGTGACTACCCTTTGTCACACGGCACACATCAAGTCTATAGCCGAGTTCTTCCCAAACGTTGATAAGTGTGTATTCAGTAATTGTAGCAACAGCTGCTTCAATCCGGTTCAGGGAGGTCAGCTGGTAGCGGAGGCACGTACACACGATCCTTGATGAAGCCCCAAAGGTAAAAATCGCATGGCGTTAGGTCAGGAGAGCGTGGAGGCCATGCATAGCAAGCCCTGTCATTGGGACCCTTGCGGCCTATCCAGCGCTCGGGTACAGTGATGTTCAACCAATCGCGTACTTCGTTATGCCAGTGAGGTGACGCACCATCCTGCTGGAAAATAAACTTCTCTGGCTCATTTTCTCCCAACTAAGGGAAGAGCCATTGCTCTAGTGTAAGAAGTGCCAGTTACAGTAGGTTCACCAAAAACGAAAGGCCCATAAACGTTTCGCCGGGATACGGCAAAAAAAACAATCACTTTAGGGGAATCTCATTGCATTCGTACCATCTCGTGAGGATTTTCTGAGGCCCAGATGCGCACATTATATGTGTTAACATGTCCACTAAGGTGAAAGGTCGATTCATCACTGAAGACAACCCGATCCACAAAATCGTCATGAAACAACATGTCGTTTGCGAATTTGGCACGTAATCCGTGGTCTGTCGGCTTTAGAGCCTGTAATAACTGTAAACGGTAAGGACGTAGCTGTAAGCGTTTTCTTACAACTTTCCAAACAGTCGACACAGGAACTTGTAATTCACGACTAGCCTTCCAGACTGATTTCTTTGGGCTACGAGTGAACGACTCTCTCACTCGCTCAACAGTCTCTTCACTTACTCCTGGTCGTTCCGTGCTCTTCCCTTTACAAAGGCAGCCGGTATCTTCAAACTGATTATACCATCTACGAATGTTTTTATCATTAGGAGGATCACAACCGAACTTACTACGGAACGCACGTTGCACAGTAACTACAGATTCGGTCTTTGCAAACTGCAAAACACAAAACGCTTTCTGTTTATTAGTCGCCATCTTTGCTGATTGCGGCAGAAACATTGCATGCACATGCGCACTTGTGCCAACAAACAAAATTGTTTGAGTTGTTTTTTCATTTGACATATCATTTATAACTGTAAGTTGAATGCAATAAATATTACAGAGTTAAAACAACGATATTCGTTTATGTACACCCTGTACTTTATGATAATCGAGATAAGTATTAGCAGAAATTGTCTTAATTTCTTGCTTTCTTGTAAGTAAAGGAAAATAAGGGAAAACACCAGACTAAAACGATAATCAAATATTTTAAAAGCTGGTTGCCATGTGGATGAAATCCGTTTCTATGCAGGGCAAGGAGTTTACAACTTTCCGTATGAGAAAAGTTTAAGTATTTTCAATCTGAAATAAATAATAAGGAATATCCCAGAAATGGTCAATTCCACGAAAAGAAAAACCTATATGACATAAATTGTATGTTTTAACGTGATCTAATTTTTTGTGCAGTAAATTTTTGTCTATCTCTTACGGTTTACCAGTTATTCAAAATTCAGCAAAATTAATTCAGAATAAGGAGATTTTAGCGGCTAATCCCAGAAAATTCAAGATATATATATATTTTATTTGCCAAATAAATATCTTTAATATACGGTATTTTAATTAAAGTCGTTACAGCCATTTTTGAGAAAATGAATATTTTCGAAAGTTTTACCAGGTAAAGGGTAGTTTGGGGTGCGGGAATTGTTCTTAAAAGCTTCGTTACGCATCCCTGGAAGATACCAGAATTAAATAACAAGTTCGGTATTTTACGGTCTTTTCGTTTTTGAGCTATGCTGTCCACCGACACACACACGTACACACTCGGACCTTTTTTCCATTTTTTTTTTTTTTTTGGATTCAAGGGGACTAAAAGATGTATTTCCGGTGAAATACAATATCTTCTCTATACACTGTGTGTATAGTACGTGTAGAGAAAGTAAAAGATTGCTATATAAATAAAACGAACAAATAAAACATTTGAATATCGAAAATTACCACTATTTACTTACTAGAATGCAAATAAATATAATGGCGTTTTTCAAGAGCAGAAAATGTGCCGACATAACCTTTAAACCAGAACTGACAGGCTGTCAATGATTTGAAAGAAGGAAAACGATGCCTCAGAAATTGACGAGAACTTCGGCGGTAAAAAGGATGTCGCACATTGATAAAATGGAATTTCCCCTTTTCACGAGACGTCAGTACCATCATAACCTTAAAATACCTTGAAGACAGTTTGTGAAACCTGACATGGTAAATAAGGGGGCCGTTTTTTTTTTTTCAAACTCCGATAGACTATAAATAAAAGACAAGTTCATAGAAAACAACTATTTTATTACTAAAAGTTTTGTACACTTATGGTTACTTTTCAATATAATCACAGAAAAGATTGAGACGTTTATCGTGCCTGTGCACAACTTTTACAATACCCGCTTCAAAAAATGTTGCCGTCAATGATTTCAAATGACCATTGAAGTTGTTTAGAAGATCTTCGTTGGTTTGAAAGTGCTACCCTCCTAGTCACGTCTTCAGTACAGGGAAAATGTGGAAGTCGCTGGGTGCCAGGTAAGGACTGTACGGCGGATGATCGAAAATGTCCCATTGAAATTGTTCAAGGAGCCGATGGATTGTGCCAGCAGCGTGTGGACGAGCATTACACAATTCCTGAAGTCAGCATTCCGCTTCGTTTGTTTTGAATGGCTCTCCGCAAACGTCGTAAAGTACGAAGATCTTCAAAACAACGTCAATGCTAATTTGAAATCATTAGCGGCAATATTTTTTGAAGCTGGTATTGAAAAACTTGTGCACAGGTACGATAAATGTCTCAATATTTTCGGTGATTATGTTGAAAAGTAACCATAAGTGTAAAAATCTTTTACGAATAAAATAATTATTTTCTATGAACTTGTCTTTAATTATTACCTATTGGAGGTTGAAAAAAGTGGCCCTCGTAGAAACACATTCCGATTTGTTCATTCTAATGCATATAAATTTCTATCGGCTAGTAACTACGCTTGTCTGAATGAGTAGCGCAGTCTGGAGGTCTGCAATAATGATGTTTTAGCAGTTCTATGTTTAAGTGGTTTAAGAAAAGTAGTCATAAAAATCTTATGTTATCCATTCCATGGCTTTCTCCAGCTGTTCCACAAAGAAACTTTTCTTAAAAAACATTCCTCTAGATAAACATTGCCAGAATTTGTCTTATTACTTGCTTGCTTCCTTGTAAGTAGAAGGGAAATGAGGGAATACACTAGGCTAAATCGATCGTTAGATCTTTTAAAAGTCGATCGCTATATCAAACACTGGAAATTCGGTTTTCTGTGTTTGCTCGGAGTAAGCAAAAGAGAGAGGAACAGAGATATGTCTCCCGTTTCAGAAACGTTTAAGTACCTAAAAACAGCAACCAATAGTTAAGACTCAGACTGAAAAATTCAATGCCGTAGCCGGGATTTGAACCTTAACTGTTCTGGTAGCTTAATGCGTAGCGCAGGGAGCTGCTATCCCAAAGGTCATGAGTTCAATTCTTGTCATAGAGTAAATGTGTTTTATTATTTATGCAGCTCTCCTGGGTAGTGTGGTGGTAGCGTGTCTGCTTCACTTGGGCATGGGTGTTATATGTTTGTGTTTGTGTGTGTAAAAAGTAAAACAGAAATTCAGTAATCATACAGTAATCAAAGTAAACAAATTAGGTAAATAAAAAGTAGGGTATACAGCGCCGGAGTCCCGACCAGACTCCGGAACTGTATTTAAAAAGAGCTTGCTGCTCTACCACTGAGCTACCATAGCAACATGCTGGTATAGCATTGAATTTCTCAACTAGCTCGCATGTTTACCGGTAAACCACAAGGTGATCTCAAATTATTTTGAGATGACAACCCTAATGGTGACTTACAATGTTGTAACTAATGTTGGCTATACTATGAATCCTGGGACTTAAAGTACTTACAACATTTTAAGTCGCCATTGGGGTTGTCATCTCAAAATAATTTGGGATCACCTTCTGGGAAACATGAATATATCCAGAATAAAGTAATCTTCAGAGCTAAATCGTTAGAGCTATTTTTGAGAAAATCAAAATTTCGAAAAAAGTTCCATGTAAAGGGTAGTTGGGGAAGGGGGGATTTTCTTGAAAACCTTCATGTCGCATCCTTGGAACATACTGAACTTAAATACCAAGTTTGGTATTTAACAGTCGTTTCGTTTTTGAGCGATGCTGTCCACAGACACACATACACACACACAAACACGCGCGCGCGCGCACGCGCACAGACACGGACCGTTTTCCAGAATATTTTTTTTGGATTCAGGGGATCCAAAACGTGTATTTCCGGTGAAATCTAGGTATCGAATTTTTGGGTGCATTACAATACGTTCTCTATACACCATGTACATAGTACGTGTAGAGAAAGTAATAAAAATCTGATGTGTTACACTCACATGACATTCTTTAGTTGCTCTACAAATCTCCTACAAAAGATCATTCTTCTTTGTACACAATGCCAATCGAGATAAACATTAGCAGAATGTTATTAATTAGTTTCTTATAAGTAGAAAGAAAATAAGGGCATACACTAGGCTAAACCGATAGTCAAATGTTTCAAAAGCTGTCGTTATTTGATTGTCATTGCAAATCGCTTCATTGCTTGGCCAGGAGTAAAACAAAAGAAAAACGGGCACTTCCTGTCTGAGAAAAGAATAAGTACTCACAGCTGAAACCAAAAAAAAAAAAGGAATGTTGGATATACACTTACAACACAACTGTAAAGGACATATATTGTGTGTTTTGATCAGATCAACATTTTCTGTGTAGTAAGTTTTTGTCTATCTCTTACCGCTTAGCAGTTAAGCAACATTTATCAAAATTTATCCAGAATAAAGAGGTCTTCAGAGGCTATTCAAAAAATTCAGGATATAAATTTTACTTGGTATGTAAATATCTTTAATATACGGGATTTTAATCAAAATCTTTAGAGCCATTTTTTAGAAAATCAAGGTTTTCGAACATGTTTCCATGTAAAGGGTAGTTGGGGGTGGGAGTACTTACTTAAATCTTCGTGTCGCATCCTTGGAAGATACCAAACTTGAATACCAAGTTTAGTATTTAACGGTCTTTCCGTTTTGAGCTATGCTGTCCACAGATACACACACATACACACGGACCTTTTTCTGAAAATGTTTTTTTTTTTTTTTGATTCAGGGAGTCCTAAAACATATACTTCCGGTGAAATCTCGGTATCGAATTTTTGGGTGGAATACAATATTTCCTCTATACACTATGTGCATAGTACGTATAGAGAAAGTGAAAACGCATTTTTTGGACTCGGGGGGACCCCAAAATATATATTTCCTGTGAAATCTCGGTATCGAATTTTTGGGTGCATTACAATACCTTCTCTATCCCTATGTTCATTGTACATATGGAGCTAGAGAAAGTAAACATGAAACGAACACACTTAATATTTGATATTGAAAATATTTATTATTCACTTACTGGAATGCAAATAAATATAATGGCGTTTTTCAAGAGCAGAAAATGTGCCGACATAACCTTTAAACCAGAACTGACAGGCTGTCAATGATTTGAAAGGAGGAAAACGATACCTCAGAAATTGACGAGCGGTAAAAAGAATGTCGCACATTGATAAAATGGAATTCCGCTTTTCAGTACCATCATAACCTTAAAATACCTTGACGACAGTTGGCAAAATCCGGTATCGGTGACCGTATAAGGCAAATAAAAACACATTTCGATTTGTTCCTTCTACTTAAAAAAAAAACTTCTGGTTAAATACAGCGCTTATCGGAATGTGTAAGGAGTTGAAAATTGTAGTTTCCTGGGGCTCTGAAATAATGATTTTATTATCAGCTTTATGCTAAGAGGAGGTGGGGAGATTTTCTTGAAAATCTCCGTGTCGCATCCTTGGAAGATACTGACCTTATATCCCATGTTTGATATTTAACGGACTTTTGATTTTTGAACTATGTTGCCCATAGACACACACACACACAGTTCCAAAATTGCTTTTTTTTTTTTTTTTTTGGATTCAGGGATACCCAAAACATGTATTTCCGGTGAAATCTCGGTGTCAAATTTTGTGTGCATAATAATACCTTCTCTATACACCATGTACATACTACGTAAAGAGAAAGTGAAAAAATATCTGATGTGTTACACTCACATGACTTTCTCTAGCTGTTCTACAAACTTCTTTCTAGATTATTCTCTTTTTGCACCTGGCTTATTGAGATAATCATTAGCAGAACGTTCTTAGTTCCTTTAAGTAGGAAGAAAGTAATGGAAAACACAGGCTAAACCGATAGTGAGATGTCGTTCTACAATTGTCATTGTAAATCACTTCTTTACTTGGCCAGGAGTAAAACAGAAGAAATACGGACACTTCCTGTCTGAGAAAAGTCTACTTCACAACTGAAACCAATAACAAGGAATATCTCGGAAACGGTTACCTCTACAGCAAAAATGTGGACATAAATTGCGTGTTTTTCCGGTGAAATCTCGATATCGAATTTTTGTGTACATTACAATATCTTCTGTTATGTGTAGAGAAAGTAAAAAAAAACACTATTATTATCATTGAACAACATCAAAGTGTTGCTTTAAATCTGTTGTATAGATATGATAAAGGTTCAATAATCTATAGGATGGTGTAAACTCTTTTCTCCCTTGTGTTGTAAAGCGATGTAGTGTCCGCCCACAGCTACTTGTACAGTAGAGGCTCAGTAAAACACACATTTGTATTTTAACAGCAGAGCAAGGGCCTGTATTGCAGGCGTAACCATGCGCTAAATTTCGGCAAACAATGGGCGAACATTTAGACAGCAAATGCGCATAAAATGGGGAACCCCGGTTTTCGGTTCGTCTTTTGTTTAGTGATTATATTTTATGGAGTGTGAGCAGGTCAAACCACATAGAGCGTTAGACCCTTTCAGCAAGTTATGTAAAATCTGAATAAACGCATTGGAGCTATTCAGTTTTTTGTGAACGTGCAAAATAAATGTTGATTTCACAACAATGCTGCCAAACTAGTTCCTTGCAAATAAAAATCGTGCAGAATAGTTAACGTGACTTTCAACGCGTATATCTCATAAAAGTTGCAGAAAATGTGAATGTATTGTATTTTGTTTACATACACTAATTTACCAGACGTTACGCTGTTGAAGTTTCATTTTTTGTTTTATTTATTTTCTATACTTTCTCTACTAAGTACTATCTATAATTAGTATGTAGAGAAGATATTGTATCTACCCAAAAATTTATAAATATCTTGCCAGAAATACACGTTTTGAGGACCCAGTGCAATAATTAGAAAAAGGGCAATGCCTATGAGTCTATGGAGAGTATAACACAAAACGAAATGTCGTTAAAATGCCAAACTTTGTTGTAGTCGGCTTACCCTCCCCATATTTAGGACAGACACCCCTCTAGGACTTACAAACAACGCCTGTTAAGGAGCCAACGGCACGAAACCACAGAATGGAGAACCTGGAACGAGAGGTAAGCCCCTAACCAGATATGAGAGTGAGGAAGTGAATGATATGAAATGCAAGCAAAATAGATGATAGGAAAGGTGATTATGGACCAATTGGTAGCATGAGTGGCGGGAAACCACTCAAACACCGCTTCGTCCGCCACTAATCCCACATGCGGGCGCTTGGGATCGAACCCGGGCCGCCTAGATGGGAGACCAGCGGTCTAACCACTCGGCCAAGGCGACGCCATTAAATGCCAAACTTGGTATTTAAATTAAATAACTTCTAAGAATAGGACAAGAAGATTATCAGAAAAATCTCCTCCAAATTACCCTTTAAATGGAAGATTTTTCGAAATGTTATGTTTACTCAAGAATGGCTCTAACGGTTTTGATTAAAATACCCAGTAGGTCAGATTATCGATGTCAGTATATCTGGAAGTGGTCGCTGTGTTAGGAACGAAGGTGATCTAAAGTGGCAGCGAAAGGCTTAGTATTTCTTAAATGTATGTAAGAAATAAAATGAATATATTGAATTTTCTAACAATAACCTCTTCATTCTGAATTAATTTTGCATAGCTGATAAACGTAAAATATATATAAACTTACAACGCAAAAAAGTATAAATCTCGTGAATACACACAATTTGTGTCTTTTGTACTTTCCCTATGCGCACTATGTACATAGCGTATAAAGAAGGTATTGCACTCCACCTAAAAATTCAATACCGAGATTTCACCGGAAATATATGTTTTAGGGTCCCCTTTATCTAAAAGAAGCATTTTAGGAAAAAGATCCGTGTGTGGGTTATGATTTTCTTACAAACGATTTCGATTAAAATCTGGTATATTTAAGATATTTACCTAACAAATGAATATATCTTAAATTTTCTGGGAATAGCCTCTGAAGACTATTTTTTCTGGATGAATTTTATGGATTTTTGCATAACTACTAAACCGTAAAAGATGGACAAAGCCTTACTGCACGAAAAATGTAGAGCACGTTAAAACGCACAATCTTTGTTATATACATTTTTTTTTTTTTTTTTTTTTTTTGTGGAGTTCACCGTTTTTGAGACTTTCCTTGTTTTTGGGTTCTGCTTTGAAAAACATATTTTTCTCACACAGGAATTAGTCATCTGCTGTCCATACAAACAAAGGAACTTCAGTCACATAGCAACCAGCTTTTGACTATCACTTTAACCTATGGTGCTCCCTTATTTCGCTTCTACTTACAAGGAAGCACGTAATAAGACTATTTCTGCTAATGTTTTCTCAATTACCAGGAAGTAAATAGAAGCCTAAGCTTTTTAATAATAATTTGTTGCAGAGATGTAGAGAAAGTCATGTGAATGGAACACATCAGATTTTTCGATTTTGGATGGAACGCTTTCTCCACTTATATAGATAAGAAACTAAATAAGTTGTGCTGTGAATGACTAATTGAATGTTAAAAATCTGATGTGTTACACTCACATGACTTTCTCTACCTCTTCTTCAAATTTCTTACAGAAGATTATTCTTCTTTCTACACAATACTAATCGAGATAAACTTAGCAGAATTATCTTACTACTTAGTTCCTTATAAGTAGAAAGAAAATAAGGGAATACACTAAGCTAAACCGATAGTCAAATGTTTTAAAAGCTGTCGTTATTTGACTTTCATTGCAAATTGCTTCCTTGCTTGGCCAGGAGTGGAACAAAAGAAAAACGGACACCTGCTGTCTGAGAAAAGTATAAGTACTCACAACTGAAATCAAAAACATTTAATATCTCGGAAACGGTTACCCCCACAACAAAAATATAACGGACATAAATTGTGTGTTTTGATCAGATCAACATTTTCTGTGTATAAGTTTTTGACTATATCTTACCATTTAGCAGTTAAGCAAAATTTATCAACATTCATCGAGAATAAAGAGCTCTTCAGAGGCTATTCGCAGTAAATTCAAGATTTATATTTTATTTGGTATGTAAATATCTTTTATATACAGTATTTTATTCAAAATCGTTAGAGCCATTTTTTAGGAAATTAAAATTTTCAAAAATGTTTCATTTGAAGGGAAGTTGGGGTGGGGGGATTTTCTTGAAGATACCAAATCTAAATACCAAATTGAGTATTTAACGGTATTTTCGTTTTTGAGCTATGCTGTCCACAGACACACACACACACACACACACACACACACAGTGACACACACACATACACATGGACCTATTTCTAAAAAGGTTTTTTTGGATTCATGGGGTCCTAAAACATGTATTTCCGGTGAATTCTCGACATCGAATTTTGGGTGGAATACAATACTTCCTCTATACACTATGTACATAGCACATATAGAGCAAGTTTAAAATTGCAAACGGTGATTAGGCCTTTAATGTCAGGGTTAAGAGGCGAATCGAAATTGAGAAGCTCTTGAGAAGTACCTGATTAGAGAAATGTAATCTACTGCGTCGCGCATAGCGCCAGGAATTCCCCTCCTCACACCCCGACATGCCGCAAGCAGAGTATCTACGACATTTGCCGCGTTATTTGATGCTGACGTAGGCATTGTGCGGCTGATGGCTTTGGATAATACCACGAGAACTGTTTCATATTCAGGACAACTGAACCAAATGCTTCATAGTAGCACAAAGGACCTTCTCAGCCATATCCCACTGATTAACTACCTAAATTATTGTTGTCTACATTAAATGGAAAAACCTTGTGTGTTGCTTTCATATTAATTTCTTTGCTCTTCGACAAATCATTCTTAAAACAGCTTACCCTTCTGTCTACGGTTTTTACCTTCTCTACATAGTACACTCCATCAAAAAATTCTATACCGAGATTTTACCGGAAATACACGTTTTAGGGTCCCTTGTAGCAAAAAAGAATGTTTAGAAAAAGGTATGTGTGTCCGTCTATCAGTGTGTAAACACGATAACACAACGAAAAATTAGTAAAGTAACATACTTGGTATCTAAGTTTAGCAGGAATATAACATGTTGGAAGATGGAATTATTTTTACTTTCTCTATACGCACTATGTACATAGTGTATAGAGAAGGTATTGTATTGCACCCAAAAATTCGATACTGAGATTTCACCGGAAATATATGTTTTGAGACCCCCTGAATCCAAAAAAATGAAAAGACCGTGTTATTTAATTTTGTTATCTTCCAAGGATGCGCCACGAAGATTTTCAAGCAAATCCCCCTACTCCAAACCACCCTTTACATGGAAAAAATTTCTAAATTTTTATTTTCTCAAAAATAGCTCTAACAATTTTGATTAAAACTTACCACAAAGAAAATGTAGAGCTAATTAAAACACACAATTTATATGCTATACAATTTTTCATGGAGTTGATATATTTTTAGCTTCAGCTTTGAAAAACATGCTTTTCTCATGCATGAATTTGTCACATAGCATCCAGCTTTTGACTATCACTTTAATCTATAGTACTCCCTTATTTCGCTTCTGCTTACAAGGAAGCAAGTAATAAGACTATTTCTGCTAATTTTTTCTCGATTAGCATTAAGCGAATAAAAGCATTAATTTTTTAACAATAATTTGTTGTAGAGATGTAGAGAAAGTCATGTGTATGGATCACATCAGATTTTTTTATTTAGATTGTATAAGTAAAAGTGAGTTATATTTAATTTCACTTTCAGTAGTTTTAGCTTGAATGACAAAAAGTGCTCAGAAACCTTTTTCAGCATGTTTATCAGCCAGTATTAGGTATTTAAGTTTAGTATCTATCAAGGGTGCGAACGAAGGTTTTGAGGAGACTCCCCCAACCCCAAACTGTCCTTTAAATAGAAAACATTTCGAAAATTATGATTTTATCAAAAAGAACTACCTATTTTAGATTAAAAAGTCGTATCCTGAAGACATTTATATTACAAATAAAAGGTATATTTTGAATATTTTGGGAATAGCCTCTGAAGACCTATGATTCAAATTTTTTGAAAAATCATAAAAAAACGACTTAATTCCATAAAATAGCTTGAGCATTCCTGAATATAAAAAGATACAACTGACCACTAAGCGTCCTTTTAAATGCTGTTACTGGAGCTACAGAAAAGCATTAGAAGTGAAACTGTCCTGGACTAGGTAAGAAAAACTTCAGTTCGACGAGATCTCATTCACATCATGCGTATTAAAATTGATGTTTGTGCAGAAAAAATCAGCAATACAAGAAGAAATTGACAGAAAAGGCAGCAGCAGAAGAGAGGAAAAGGAAAACTGAGGTTCCAATCTACCAACCTGGTGGATTTTAACGTGATACTTGTTTTCTCGCTATTGATATTTTCGGTATTTCTCTTCCTGTAAAACGCTCCTTGTGAAGCAGTTTTTCTGTTACACAAATAAAATTTGATGTAAATGTTTGCAGAGGTACATTAAATAAGCGTTTCCCTAGGTTTTGCTGTCAGATTATTTAAGCATATGTTTTTTAATTTTCCAAAAATTATATTTTTATGACAAAAAATCTGATGTGTTCAATTCACATGACTTTCTACATCTCTGCAACAAATTATTGTTAAAAAGCTAATGTTAATATTTACTTCATCCAATCGAGAACAAATTAGCAGAAATAGTCTTATTACTTGCTTCCTTGTAAGTAGAAGCGAAATAAGGGAGCACCATAGGTTAAAGGCCGCGCCGTGGCCGAGTGGTTAGACTACTCGCCTCTCACCTAGACGGTCCGGGTTCAATCCCAGGTGACCGCATGTGAGATTTGTGGTGGACAAAGCGGCGCTGGGGCGGGTTTTCTCCGGGTACTCCGGTTTCCCCCGCCATCGCATTCCACCGGTGCTCCATCATCATTCATGTATCATCAGTGTCACCGCCTGCGGTGCCTTAAGTAGTTAAAGCGGGCGTTAAACACTACCAAAAAAAAACCATAGGTTAAAGTGATAGTCAAAAGCTGGTTGCTATGTGACTGAAGTTCCTTTGTTTGTATGGTCAGGAGCTGACGAATTCCCTTATGAGAACAGCGTAAGTTTTTCAAGGCTGAAACCAAAAACAAGGAATATCTCAGAAACGATCAACTGCACGAAAAAAATGTATGTTACATAAATTGTGTGTTTTAATGTGCTTTACATTTTTGTGGGAAGTTTTTGTCTATCTCTTACGGTTTAGCAGTTATGCAAAATTCCTCAAGAATAAAGCAGTCTTCAGAGGTTATTCTCAGAAAATTCAAGATATACATTTTATTTGTTAGGTAAATATATTTAATATACGATATTTTAATCAAAATCGTTAGAGCCATATTTAAAAAAATCAAAATTTTCGAAAAATGTTACATGTAAAGGGTAGTTGGGGGTGGCGGATTTTCTTGAAAATCATCGTGTCACCTCCTTAGAAGATACCAAACTTAAATACCAAGTTTGGATTCAACGGTCTTTTCGTTTTTTAGCTATGTTGTCCACAGACACACAGACACATACACGCACACACACTGACCTGTTTCTAAAAATGATTTTTTTGGATTCAGGGGGACCCAAAGCATTTATTTCCGGTGAAATCTCTGTATCCAATTTTTGGGTGCATTATAATACCTTCTCTATACACTATGTATATAGTACGTGTAGAGAAAGTAAAGATCTACATGTTTTGTGTGGTATGTTTATGTCCAGTTCTTACGGTTTGCTAGTTACACAAATGAAGAGATCTTCAGAGGCTATTTCTATAAGTTCAAGATATATATTTCATTTTAATATAAATAACTTTAATTTATGGTATTTTAATCAAAAACGTTAGCCATTTTTGATAAAATTAAAATTTCCGAATAGTTTGGGTTGGGACATTTTCTCATAATCTTCGTGTCACATTTCTGGGAGTTATTAAACTTAAATGTCATGTTTGGTTATTTACTGACTCTTATTTTTTGAGTTATGTTCACAGACACACATACACATGTTTCAAAAAATCCTTTTTGGGAATGAGCGGGTGTCAAAATATTTATTTTCCGGTGAAATCTCGCTATCGAATTTTTGGTATGCAATACAATACCCACTCTATACACTATGTCTGACAGCATGTCGGTTTAGTCTAGTGTATTCCCTTATTTCCCTTCTACTTATAAGGAACTAAATAATAAAACCGCTTCTGCTAGCGTTTATCGCGATTAACATGAAGTGGATAGAAGAATAAGCTTATTACCAATAATTTGTTACAGAGATGTAGAGAAAGTCATGTGAATGGTGAGACAGTACATGTGTTGTCCCGGGGGAAAGAATTATTCAGAAGAGAAATATAAATCATAGCCAAGAATATAAATTATATCACGAAGAGAAAATATAAATGTAGAGTAAAATGGGAAGGGTAGAAAGACTTAACACGTATAAGGCACGAGCTCGGGGTACAAGATCCGTTACCTACCGTGCATTGATCCGAGGGAAAGGGGCGAGAATGCCCTGCCCAAGGAAATCTAACGGGACACAAGACAATGATTCCCGCTGGTCAGGCAACAGTGTAAAGCACTTGGTGAAGGACCTCCGAACAACCAAGATGTGAAATTCAGAATTCGTGATGGAGCCGAACAGGCTACCTTTTAACTGTGAGGCACTTGACGAAGAACCCACGTGCGACCAAGATGTGATATTTGAACGAGTGGTGTAACCCTTAGCTGTGACGGAAGTAAGTGATTTTAAGACCGATCATAGTACGAGACCTATCACTACATCAAACGAAGAAATAATAATAGTCGTGTACGGGGTAAAGTGTAACGTCACAGTTGAAAATTAAGAAGTATACGCGTGTGTTCTACGCCGGAAAAAGGCCGGACTCGGTTAGTAAAGCACTTGTGTCTCACCACAACCTGAAAGAGTCTCCATGCTAATAAAAACCCTGAGCTAAGCCAACTCAAACCTACACCATTCCCGCTAATCAAAACCCGCACCGGGACACGAACCCAGTACCGCCACAATGGTCATCAGATTTTAATACAGGGGACCATAAAACGTGTATTCTGGTGAAATCTCTGTATCGAATTTTTGTGTGGAGTGCAATACCTTCTCTACTTATGCACCATATTCTTTGCAGAGAGAGTTTCTCTATGGTAACACGCAGCAATTATTCTAATTCTCGCATTATATATATATATATATATAATAATAATAATAATAATAATAATAAAATATAGCTCTATAGGTATTTATAAAATAATATATTTTCAAAATTTGTTCTAAAACAGCCTATTAAGAGCTAAATTAGCTCTAGTTTATGGCAAAAGGTTCAATAAAGCATTACGCTAACACTTCCTGACATTAATTTATTAGATAAGAATAAACTTGCATAAGAGTATACAAATATTGTGATCTGGGGGTAATTTAACCTAAAAGTGTACAGAATTAATTCCACTACTTATTAAAGTGAATATGTATGCTATGAAATAATATTTTCTGGAAAGATACTCATTAAAAGATGAAACGTGACGCAGTATTTAACATTTACGTATATTCGCTGTGTATGGGAGAGAGGAGTGCCATTAGTTAGAGTAAATGCATGCAGACAATCTTTGTACATATGCAGAAGTACTCTCCACTGACGCATAATTCGAGAACATCCCAATTAGAATTTCCTTCCGTCTTTCTCTTGTTAGTGTACGTTAACATCCTGTCTCTTAACAAGCTGCTACTTAGTGTTATCTTATCCCAATTAACACGAAACGTAACTTCACTAGCTCAACAAGTCAACAAGAAGAGCTACAGAACTGACGACTCTATAGAATGTACGTACAGATATAGCGCCATCTCTTAACAAAGAACTCCAAAATATATAGCCCTGATTTCGTTTTTAATCGGTATATATGATATAGATGGCAAAGAAATAGAACTATTGGCATTTTTATTATTTCTTCAATTTTTACTTTCTCTACACGTACTATATACATAGTGTTTAGAGAAAGTATTGCATTCCACCCAAAAATTCGATACCAAGATTTCACCGGAATTTTATTTTCCCATTTATCCAAGAAAACCCTTTTTAGAAAAATCGGATGTGTTCCATTCACATGATTTTACATCCCTGCAACAAATTCTTGTTAAAAAGCTTATTCTTCTATTTACTTAATGCTAATCCAGAAAAATTAGCAGAAATTGTCTTATTACTTGCTTCCGTTGAAGTAGAAGCGAAATAAGTGATATTCAAAAGCTGGTTGCTATGCGACTGAAGTTCCTTTGTTTGTATGGACAGGAGTTGACAAAGTCCTGTATGAGAAAAGTATAAGTTTTTCAAAGCTGAAAGCAAAAAACAGGAATATCTCAAAAACGATCAGATTTATGAAAAAATGCAGATGACATAAATTGTGTGCTTTATCCTGATCTTCCTTTCTAGAGTAGTGAGATTTTGTCTATCTCTTACGGTTTACTAGTTATGCAAAATTCAATAAAAAATCATCCACAATAAAGAGGTCTTTAGAGGCTATCCCCAGAATATTCAAGATATACATTTTATTTGGCAAGTAATTATCTTAAATATAAGCTATTTTAATCAAAATCGTTAAAGCCATTTTTAAGAAAATCAAAATTTTCAAAAATTTTTCCATGTAAAGGGTAGTTTGGGTTGGGGGATTTTCTTTAAAATCGTTGTGTCGCATCCTTGGAAAATACCAAACTTAAATACCAATGCCACAGAAACACACACACAGACACACACGGAAATTTTTTAAAAAATTTTTGGGATTCAGAAGGTCTCAAAACGTATATGTCCGATGAAATCTTGGTATCAAATTTTGGGTGCATTACAATACCTTCTCTATACACTATGTACATAGTACGTGTAGAGAAAGTAAAAAGATCCGTTTGCTTCAAATGCATACAAGAATATTCCTTATTTCCCATTCTACGTTGCACAACGAATATGTTCAAAACCTGTCTTTAAAAAAACACAAGATATGATTTGAAAATATAGTATTTTTGTGTCAAATGCAATACAAATACGAGGGCGGATCGAAAAGTAACACACAATAATTTTTTTCTGCCTTGGTATTGCAGCTGAAACGTAATTTCACACAGGTATAGTGTGAAGTTCTCACTACTGATAATAGTTTTCTTTTATGTGCAGATCTAGCGAGAGAAGCGTGAACTATGCCACAAAAATTTCGCGCATGTATGTCGTCCACGTGTAAACAGCAGAGAGGTGTAGTTGGATAGTTGTGGGCCAAAGGGCATAGACTGAGTGAAATTCACACCGTAACAATGTCTGCAGGCGGTGTGTATTCTTCTAAGAGGGCCGTGTGAACCTTAGTGATTCGCTATGCTCGGGAGACCGGTAACAGCTGCAACTCCGCAGAATATCAGGGACCTTGTAGCTTACCTTAAAACTACAGCATTTTTGCTTTCTCTAGACGTACTATTTATAGGGCCGTTAAATTATAAAATAGGCCCCTGTCGCGAACTCTCTCCACTGCGCGAGGGCGACCTTACCTTAAATAAATGCTAAAAATAATATCCAGCTGTATCCAAGCAGGCATAAGATATAACAAGTTAAAGGTTTTCTCTCTCATTCACCTAAGCTCAGCAGTAGAAATCCCTGTGTAATCTACAGAAATTTAGTGATAACATTATGCAAGAAATCACAATGATTCCTGCTGCTAAGTTTGGACGAGTGAACAAGAATATTTTCACAAATTGTACTGCCCGTATATGAGCAGGTCAACATTTCCGTAATTTATCTTAAGTTACGTATTTTAGTACGACTTTGCCGGCACCATTTTCCCGGCGACTCTTGGATCTCTCGCGCAGTGGAGAGAGGCCGCGAGAGGGTTACCTTTGCATAGTACATCTAGAGAAAGTAAAAATGCATTATTCGAAACGATTCTGTCGTTTTTAATTTGGTTAAATAAGGTTCCGTCTTAAATTGCAGATTTAATAGATATTTTATAGCGAAGATTTCGTAATGTTCTACAGATTTTGAGACAGTTGAGTCTAGCCGTTGCACAAACAACTTTCCTTACAAAATATTATTATTATTTCATCTAAGACTTGCTAATCTAGGTAAAAATTAACAGAAATTGTATTATTACTTGCTTCCTTGTAAGTAGAAGGGAGATAAGGAAATACACTACGCTAAAGCGATAGTCAAATCTTTTGAAACCTGGTCTTATGTGAAATACTTGAAGTTCGGTTCCCTTTGTATAGTATGCAGTAAAACAAATGAGATGAAACGAGACGTACTTCCTGTTTGAGAAAAGTTTAAGTAGTTGAAAATTGAAACCAATAATAAGGAATATATCAGAAACGGTCACCTCTACAAGGGAAACCTACATAATATAAATGATGTATTTAACGAGATCTACAGTTTTGTGTACTAAGTTTTTGTTTCTCTTACGGATTGACCGATATGCAAAACTCGTCCAGAATAAAGAGGTCTTCAGAGGCTAATTACAGAAATTTAAAACATACATTTTATTTTTTATGTAAATATCTATAATATACGGTATTTTAATCAAAATCTTGGTCATTTTTGAGAAAAACCTAATTTTTTCTTGTAAAGTGTAGTCTGCGGTAGAGGGATTTTCTTGAAACTCTTTGTATGGTATCTTTGGAAGATGCTGAAATACGTTTTTGAGCTTTGCTGTCCACATACAGACTCACACTTGGAGAGATTCTGCTTTTATGGTTTTAGGGGACTTCAAAACATTTATTCCGGTGAAATCTCGGTATTGAATTTTTGGTTGGAATACATTACCCTCTCTTTCTACTACGTACATTAAACATGTTTGATAGAAGAGGTAAAAATGTAGTATGCTGAATATATTTTGCTGTAAACCGGATTTTTGTATGTGAATATTTTGAAAATGCATCACGTAGCTCCTTTTAATTTGTGTAATGAAAATTTGATAGTAAAAATTATTATTTACATAACCACCTAAGGTATAATTTTGATACATAGTGCAAATGTCAGTATTATTGTAACAGAGGCTACCTTATAATTTAAGGACCTTATATATAGCATGGTCGTCTCCTTAGCGCGGTGTTAGCGCAGCTGCTTACCAAGCGGGAGACTTGGGTTCGATCCCCAGTACCGGCGTGGGGATTTTTCCCCCGCTGGGAGACCTGGACCGGGGTGCACTCAGCCTCGTAAGGTCCCTGGGGGGGCCAATTGAGGAGCTACTTGATTGAGAAGTAGCGGCTCCAGGTCATGAGGACCGCATTAACCGGCCGGGAGGGGCTCGAGGCGCTGACCACGTCTCACCCTCCAAAACTGCCCCCCATCCATGACGTCTGTAGTGGACCGAGATGGGGGACGCAGCGGCCGGGCGGTAGGCCAAGGTTCCCCGTGAGCTGTCGTGCCATGGAGTTATATATAGTATTGTAGAAAAAGCAAAAATGCGTTATCGAAATACCTCTGTCGTTTTTAGCTCGGTTAAAGGAGGTTCTGCCTTAGTTTGTAGATTTTGAGGGCTCTATCGTATTGATAGATATTTTGTAGCAAAGATTTCTTATTGATCTACAGATTTTGAGACAGTTGGGTGAAACATCTGTTTCTGTTCATCCTTAGAAACATCTTGACTCTGAAGATATCACTCGGTCCTTTTCCCCTGATATATATGCAGCTTCAGCACAAGTGGAGCAGACGTATCATAATCAAAAAGAAGAATGCTGACCGCTCACAAGAAAAGCAACACGTGCTACTTTTCTCCCCTCGCTTCGAGAGTCTAATGTCCTAGACATTATGGTTGTAGATTTTTTTCCTTTCAGTAATGCCACAAATGCACACTCTCAGTTCTTTCAACACCTCTCTCGTTTCTTTTTGCGGACGTGTATATGAAAAATAACATGCCTTGTAAGTTACTATATTTTGAAGGGAGAGGAAAAAAGAGAAAGCTGATAAAAGGAAAGGCTGGGCGACAAATGATGACAGGCGATCTGGTGATGACGGATGAGGTTCTGGTGGCGGACACAGAAAGAGTGGTGTCAGAAGTGGGATGTTGGTACTGCTACACGGTGACGCCACATTTGGAGTGAGACAAATGGCAACATGGGAATACTGTTAGCAGCCCTGCGACGCCCTAAGTAACATACTTGGCTATCGCTTCATACAAAGTCGTGTAAATGTAAATTTGCCAAATTCAATACTCTTTTTTGTGTCGAATATTCCACTTCAGTATGTGTGTAATCATGCCATATTTTAAAGACTGTTTCTAACCATGATTTGAAATTATTAATAAATAAGACGACATTACTATCTCGAACACATATGTGCAATATGTTTAGAAGGTTGAGAAGGTATTGCAAGGAAATACACTTTAAAGACCCCCCTGAATCAGAAAAGCTAGAAAAAGGTTAATGTGTGTGTTTGAGTGTGTGTGTGTGTCTATGAACAACTTAACTCAAAAACAAAAATTCCAACCTTGGTATTTAATGGACTTCCATATCTTCCAATATTTTCAAGAAAATGCCCCAAATGCCCCTTACATGGAAAAGTTTTCGATAATTGAATCACATATTTTATGTCATATACAGTTTTTCGTCAGTTGACCATTTTTAGATATTCCTTGTTATTGGTTTCAGTTTTAAAATACTTTTTCACCTACGGGAATTTGCCAACCCCTAGCAACGCAAAGAAATGGATTTCAACGACATGACAACCAACTTTTAAAACACTTGACTATCGTTTTGGCCAGGTGTATTTCCTCATTTCCCTTCCATTTGCAAGAAAGCAAGTAATAAAGACAAACTGTAATACTGTTTATTTTGATTACTATGCAGTAGACAGAAGAAAAAGCTTTTTAGCAATAATTTGTTACAGAGATGTAGAGAAAGTCGTGTGAATGGAACACTTTCTTGGTAGTGTTTAACGCCCGCTGATGATACATGGAATGAACATAGAGAACCGGGAGAAAACCCGCCTTTTCGCCTCTTTGTCCAACATAGCTCACATGCTGTCGTTTGGGATCGAACCCGGCCCGGGTATATCTGAGAGGCAAGCACTTTAATCATCTGGCCACGGCGCAGCCGCAACGCATGTTCTACATTAGTCTACGAGGGCAGTCCAGAAAGTGCTAGACGTTTTGGCGTATCGTGGCAATGAGTAGGGCTAGAGCCGCCATCTTGGTGTCATAACGTTCCTACATTGAGTGCGCATCCAGCTAAGGTAGCGTGGAGACTGTGCCTTCTTTACTTTCCTCTCTGTGAGTTGTCAAAGTTTGCACTGCAATAGAAAATCCCGCCACTTATGAAGTGTGCTCTGTGATTACGCCTTTGTTGGCTAAAAACAACAAACCAATTGAAATTTATCGTCAACTTTGTCAAGTTTACAGGCAGGGAAAGCCGAGTCAGGCAATGGTGCATTGATTTTAAAAATATGTGTTCTATTCACATGATTTTCTCTACATCTCTGCAACAAATTGTTGTTAAAAAAGCTTATGCTTCTATTTACTTCATTTTAATCCAGAAAAAAATAGCAGAAATAGTCTTATTACTTGCTTCCTTGTAAGTAGAAGCAAAATAAGGGAGTAAAGTGTAGTCTAAAGCTGGTTGCTATGTGACTGATGTTCCTTTGTTTGTATGGACAGGAGCTGACAAATCCTGTATGAGAAAAGTATAAGTTTTTCAAAGCTGGAACCAATAATAAGGAACATTTACAAAAAAAACATCAACTCCACGAAAAAATTATATATTACATAAGTTGTGTGTTTTAATGTGCTCAATATTTTTGTGTGGAAAGTTTTTGTCTATCCCTTACGGTTTAGCAGTTATGCAAAATTCAGTAAAATTGATCCAGAGTAAAGTAGTCTTCAGAGGCTATTCCCAGAAAATTTAAGATAAACGTTTTATTTGTCAGAAAAATTACCCTTAATATACGATATTTTAATCAACATTGTTAGAGCCATTTTTGATAAAATCAAAAATTTCTAAAAAAAGTTCCATGTAAAGTGTAGTTGGGGTGGGGGAATTTACTTGGAAATCGTATGTGTCGCATCCTTGCAAGATACCAAACTTAAATGCCAAGATTGGTATTTAACGGTCTTTTCGTTTTTGAGCTATGCTGTTCACACACGCATACACACACGCACACACTCGGACCTTTATCCAAAAATGTTCTTTTTGTATTCAGGGGTCCCAAAACATGCATTTCCGGTGAAATCTCGGTATGGAATTTTAAATGCATTACAATACCTTCTCTGCCCGCCTGAGTAGTGTGGTGGTAGCGTGTCTGCCTCAAATTCAAAAGGTAGTGAGTTCGAATCTCGGGGTTTTCTCTTATCCTGAGAACACAAATGTCGAGTAACTTTAAGCTCCATGGACCCCGAGATCATTTGGGCACCATTTCACCAATTTCATTCATCGTCCGATATGACCAAGCCAGGTTAAAGGACGTTAAACTACAAACAAACAAACAAACAAAAATTCTCTATACACTATGTACATAGTACGTGTAGAGAAAGTAAAAATGGAGTACCAATGTTCACGACGAGGACCGTTGTGGTAGGCCTAGCCTTGTGACTGATGAATTGGCAATGAAAGTCAATAACAAAATTCGTGAAAATGGTGGTTTCACGATTACAGAACTTTCGGAACATTTTCCCAAATTGTGTGGCGAGATTTTTTATTGCAGCGCACATTTTGCCAATTGACAGAGAGTAGAGTAAGGAAGGCACAGTCTCCATGCTACCACAGCTGTACACGTACTGAATGTAGGAACGTTATAACACCAAGAGGGCGGCTCTAGTCCTACTCATCGCCACGATACGCCAAGAAGTCTGGCACTTTCTGGACTGCCCTCGTACGTACGGAAATTTCCGTTCCATATCTCCCACGTTATTTACTCACAAGTGTTAATAAAATATATGTAGTGAGTATTGACGTCGTTGTAAGTGGCGTCTATCCGCGCGAAGACATTATGACATCGTCTGATAAATTTACACCATTCACAGCATAAGTTCATACTTCGTTATGTTCACAATTTCTTCACTCTAGCCACTGAGTAGGGTTTCAGTTTAAAATCTTAGAACACCCACTTGCTGTGCAACACGACTGAGAGAGGTGAGCGTTTGAACGCAGCACGAGTTTCGACTAGCTTTACTTACATTAGAACATATCGTTTTCACTTCTTTGGTTTAGCATTTAACAAAACGGAAATGGATCTTTATTCATTGACACTCTTTAACTGCTTAGGTTCTCAGCCGCCCATTCTATATTGGACATGAAAGGTCGATTAATTTTTCTCAGAAGCCTCTTCTTCAGAACATCAGGTTTGAGGTTTCTTTACGTGTCATAAACGGAATCAACGGCTATGCTTATCTTCCGAAGGAAGCCCTGTTAAGGATTTTTACACCCGAAAAAAACCATCGTCTACCTTGCTAGCATAGTAACCATTACACCAGGGAAGGCGACAAATTTAGCGATCCTGTTATTCTAAATGCATCGACCAAACATCTTACCGGTCGATAAATTACCAAACATCCTCTACCGAAACTGGATAAACTATGAAATTGCTGATGAAATTGTTTCCAAATCAGTTTACACGATTCACTTTTCACTTGTGTATCGAATGTAAAAATACGCCATTGAAGCGTGATTTTGTTGGCACAAATTTCCCTGGACAAATAAGAGAAAAACATTTTTAAGAAAATCACACACAGCATGTGTACTGTCGAAAATCTTCACAAGACAAGGCAAATAAACTACTTCAGAGAGCTCACCGCTGATAAACGTACCCCTGAGACGTCCTGCGCCGCTTCTGCGCAGTGGCATAATCAAAGACTTTGCCATATCGATAGATACTCATATTGTGATTCTGCCTTGGCATAAAACGAAGGCAGATATATTCCTCATTCCCAAGTTTATACCAAGATTATGAAGAGAGAAGATGTGTTTTATTTGTATATGTAGGATAATCTCAAAATAAGCTCGTCTCCAAAACATGGTGGCCTTAAATGGGACCGCTGCCCTGCCAATGGTGAATAACCATTAGCAAACAAAAGACGAGCCTGTATTAGGTGTGAGAGCTAGTATAATCTGTTTCCTGGGGACTCGTAGATTCTTCTCACAAATCGAGATTCGCGCCTCAGTTAAGGACCCAGTAAGCGGAAGACTTGGCAACTGCGATGTTGGTTTCCAACCGCAAACCTCCTAAACCCAAACTTAAAGTCAAGTCACCTTTGGCAGGCGGTTATCATGTTCTGAAAAATACTGTATTTCACCATTGAAATGTGTCTGTTTTTGTGTTCAAGAGAGAGTCAACACAATTTAAAATAAGTTCTCTTTAATTCCTTTGTATACATTTCAGATCCTCCTGAGGTGCGTTTACAAGGAGCTCCCACAGGAGACCTGGAAGAAGACAAAAATAATGTGGTGCTTCGATGTGTGGCTGACGCTAACCCACCGGCCACTATTGTTTGGCGAAGAGCCGACCGCAGCGACATTGTTAGTCTTGAAGAATCACTGCAGTTTCGTCCTGTAAAACGGCGGGACTCAGGGGCATACACTTGCCAAGCCAAGAACCTCGTGGGCGCTTCCGAGCCGCTGTCCGTCCAGCTGGACATCAAGTGTAAGTATTGTATTGTTTCATTCTAACTGTATACAAGACTTGGGAGCCATTTACATAGAAAATTAACATTATTGCTATGTTAATTTTATGTTGTAGCAATATTTACGTCACCATGGGAAGCTAAATTTCTACTTTCTCTATACACATTATTACATAGTGTATAGAGAAGGTATTGCACTCCACCCAAAAATTCGATACCGAGATTTCACCGGAAATATATATTTTATGGCCCCCTTTATCTAAAAAAAAAAATTTCGGAAAAAGGTCCGTGTGTGTGTCCGTGAACACGATAACTCAAAAACGAAAAGTGGGTAAAATACCAAACTTGGTATTTAAGTTTAGTATCTTCCAGGGATGCGACACGAAGATTTGGAGAAAAATCCCCCACTCCCAACTACCCTTTGCCTGGAATTTTTTTCGAAAGTTTTGATTTTCTCAAAAATGGTTCTAACGATTTTGATTAAAATTTCGTGTATTAAAGATATATTTACCTGACAAATAAAATTTATATGTTGAATTTTAGGGAATAGCGTCTGAAGAGTAGTTTATTCTGGATGAATTTTACTGAATTATGAATAACTGCTAAACCGTAAGAGATGGACAAAAACTTACTACACAACAAATGTAGAGTACGCTAAAACACACAATTTGTGTTATATAATTTTTTCGTGGAGTTTGTCGTTTTTGAGACATTCCTTATTTTTGGTTTCTGCTATGAAAAACTTATACTTTTCTCATACAGGTATTTGTCAACTGCTGTCCATACAAACAAAGGAACTTCAGTGGCATAGCAACCAGCTTATGATTATCACTTTAACCTATGGTACTCCCTTATTTCGCTTCTACTTACAAGGAAGCAAGTAATATGGCTATGAAGTAAATAGAAGTATAAGCATTTTTAGAATAATTTGTTGCAGAGATGTAGAGATAGTCATGTGAATGGTACACATATACTGTTAGAACCAGCTACAAAATGCAGTGTCATAGGTGGGAATTGAACACGGTTCTACCACTCTCTGTACGGTTGCTGTAACCATTGAGCTACTGTCACAACATGCCGGCCTGATATTCAGTCCTACAACTTATTCGTGTATTTACTCGGTCAACGAATCGGAATACCTTAATGACGACTTACATATCGTAAATAGTTAGTATTCAGGAACAGGTGTACACTAATGAACTGTAGCTTTAAAATTTGAATTATGACGCTGAAGGATTAATAAGTTTTATTTTCTCTATGTACATAATGGATAAAGAAGGTATTGTATTCCACTCAAAAAGTTGATACCAAGATTTCACCGGAAATATACGCTTTGAGGTCCACTGATTCCGAAAAAAGCATTTTTAGCAAAAGGTTCCTGTATCTATCTGTCTGTTTGTGGACATCATAACTCTAAAACGAAAATGTGGTTTAATACCAAACTTGGTATTGAAGTTCAGTGTGTTTAAACGATGCAACATGAAGATTTTGAAGAAAATCCCTGCTTTTTTGCTTAGCCAGGAGTAGAACAAAAGAAAAATGGACACTTTCATTCTAAGAAATGGATAAGTACAATTGAAACCATAAATATATAAATGACATAAATTGTGTCTTTTGACAAGATCTACATTTTTGTACAGTAAGTTTATGTTACTGTCTTACGATTTAGCTGTTAAACCAAATTCGACAAAATTCATTCAGAATAAAGAAGTCTTCAGAGGCTATTTCTAAACAATTTAATATATATACATTTTATTTGTTATGTAAATATCTTTAATATACAACTCTTTAATCACACTCATTTGAGCCATTTTTTGGAAAATCAAAATTTTCGAAAATGTTTTATGTAAAGGGTACCTACAAGGAAATAAGTAATAAACCCATTTTGTTATTATCTATCTCGATTACCATATAGTAGACACAATATGATTTTGTAAGAATATTCTGTTGTAGAACAGACAGAGTAAGTCATGTAAAATATCAGATTGTTTAAGAGATGTCAAGATTCAGTTGTTTCCCGTATATTCTCGTAAGAATGTGGAATTTCAATGCAAACTTATAGCGACCAGATTTAATGAAATGACTTGTTCTATTCCATTTATACCTATAACAAAAGTAATGATTTTTTTTGTTGTAAACCTATATTTTAATGATCATACTCTGACAATGTTGTGGCATTTTCTCACGTGCGCTGAGGCACGCGGCAGCAAGATCTGGAATGTGACACATCGCAATTGGAGACTCTGTGTAAACAAGATCAAGGAAGTGCGCCGCAGCTGAAGCTAGAACCTTCGACTCCAGGAACTTCTCGAGTGTTCCGCTTTGAGAAATTTACAGAATTCTTGTGACGTCATTTTCCCCTTATAAAAGCAGGCAGGATTCAGTGCAGTGTGCAAAATGTACTTTCAACTGTTGAATGAATAAAGAAATTTGTTACACTGGTGTCAGAAGTGGGATAAGATGGAAGATATGCTTGTGGATGGGAAGTGAAATAACGGCGTGGACGCCGGAGTCGCAATATTAAATTATTTAGTGGAACAAGTTCTCTAAAGAATAATATTTACACGCATGTAAAACATAGTTATAGCTATATAATGGATAGAGAAATTCCAGTGAATGAACTCATTAAATTTGTTTTAAAAAGTAGCACGTATCACACTCGTAATGTTTTCCTTACCTAGTTCCCCCTGTCCCCCATTGTTTTTGTAATTTTACGTTGCATTTACACATTCACATATTCAAGGTGAGACTCAAAACCACAATTCCCGGAGCCACGAAACAAAACAAAAATCTATGCGTTACTCTCACATGAATTTCTTACCTGCACTGCAAACTTCCTACAAAAGATTATTCTTCTTTATACACAAAGCTAATTGAGATAAACATTAACAGAATGTTCTTATAACTTAGTTCCTTATAAGTAGAAGGAAACTAAAGGAATGCACTAGGCTAAAGTGATAGTCAAATGTTTTAGAAGCTGTCGTTATGCAATTGATATTGCAAATCGCTTCTTTGTTTAGCCAGGAGTAGAACAAAAGTAAAACGGACACTTCCTGTCTGAGAAAAGTATAGGTACTTCACAATTAAAACCAGTAACAAGGAATATCTAGGAAACGGTTACCAAACAAAAAACGAATAGAACATAAAGTGTGTGTTTTGACGAGATCAACATTTTTGTGTAACAAACTTTGTCTATCTGTTAAGGTTTATTACTTAAGCAAAATTCGGCAAAATTCATCTAGAATGAAGAGGTCTTCAGAGGGTGTTCCCAGAAAATTCAAGATATGCATTTTATTTGGAATGTAAATAGCTTTAATATACGGTATTTTAATCAAAACCGAATGAGGCATTTTAAAGAAAATCAAAATGTTCGCAACTGTTTCCATGTAACGGGTCGTTTCTGTAGGGGGAGTTTAAAATATTCGTGTCACATACTTGGAAGATACTAAATATAAATATCAAGTTTGGTAGTTATAAGTATTTTCGTTTTTGAGCTATGCTGTCTGGAGACACACACCTTTTTCTTAAAATAAAATTCTCACTCGAAGGACCCCAAAACAACTATTTCCGGTGAAATCTCGACAGAGAATTTTTGGGTGGAATACAACACCTTCTATATCCACTACTTATATTGTGAATGCGGGGTAGAGAAAGTAAAACGGGCGCGCTTATAGTGATTGATGTGAAAATAAATCTCGGTTGTACTGCCCAAGTTCTTTGGAGAACCAGTTTTGTGGCCTGGCTCCTGATATATCGGCAACTTCTCTGCCTTGTCTGTCTTGCGGGACAATCTAACCACTAAGAGGAGTCCTATTGTGATTACACTGGTCAACAAAATTAAAGATTTTGCTTTCTCTACACGTACTATATACATAGTGTATAGAGAATTTCATACCGATATTTCACCGGAAATACATGTTTTGGGTCCCCCTAACTTCAAAAGGTGTCATTTTCAGAAAAATGAGTGTGTGTGTGGACAGTATAACTAAAAACTAAAAGCCCATTAAATACCAAAATTCTTATTTAAGATTGGTATCTTACAAGAATACGACAGAAAGATTTTCAAGAAAATTCCCCCACCCCAAACTAACCTTTACATGGAAAAATTTCGAAAATTTTGATTTTCTCAAAAATGACTAAGGATTTTGAATAAAATCTCTTATATTTAAGAAATGTACATGCCAAATAAAATGTACATATTGAATTTTTGGGGAATAGCTTCTGAAGACCTGTTTATTCGGGATGATTTTTATTGAATTTTGCATAACAGGTAAACCGTAAGAGAAAGAGACAAAACCTCATTATACAAAAAATGTAGATCAAGATAAAACACACAAATATATACATATTTTTCGTGAGATTGACCGTTTTCGTTTGTTATTGATTTCAGCTTTAAATTATGTAAAACGTTTCTCATACAGGAACTTGTCAACTCCTGGCCACGCAAAGAAACGAATTTCAATCCCATAGCAACCACATTTTAAAACACTTGACTGCCGGTTTAACCTAGTGTATTCTCTTATATTTCCTTCTACTCATAAAGGAACCAAGTGATAAGACCGTTTCTATTGGTGATTTTGCATTAAATAAATAGAAGAATAAGCTTATTAACAATAATTGGTTACAGAAATGCAGATAAAATCACGTGAATGTAGCATATTAGTTTTTAATATTAAAACTCTGATGTGTTCCATTCACTTTATTTTATCAAAATTAGCTATAACGATTTTTATTAAAATACCATATGTTTAAGATCTTTTCTGGAAAACATAATGTACACCTTGAATTTTCTGGGAATAGCCTCTAAAGACTTCTTCATTCTGGAGATTTTAGTAAGTAAGAGAAAGACAGAAACTCAGAACACAAAACGTGCAGAATTCATTAAAAAGCACACACCTTAGGACATTGACCTTTTCTAAATAAATATAAAACGAGTTAACCGTATTATTCATGTAACGGAAACATTAAAGTCATTAGTTTGCGCAACAGTATGTTCTGGTCTAGTTTTTCTTCTTTTTTGTGGAGTGCTCAATATACTATTTTCTCCTCTTGACCGTACCTCTTTCGTCGCCCTCCGTGGTGTAGTAGTTACCATGCTAACTTCATACACCCAAGTACGCGGGTTCAAACCCGGTGGTGGACGATGGATGTTTACGGGTGGCATGACTTCCTTCGGAAGAGAAGTAAAGCCGTTGCTCCCGTTGTAGATTTAAGGCACCTAAAAGAACCTCAAGCTTGATAGAGAGGCCTCTGAGCAAATGTAAGTGGTCTTTCACGCCCCATTTACAATGGGACGCTCAGAGCCACAATAGTTAAAGAGCGCCCATAAATAACATTCCATTTACCTTTTCCGCAGCTCTTTCTTCTCCTTGTGAATTCTCTTTATCATTTGCACGGAAACACCAGTATAATATGCAGCCCGTAGTGTAGCTTGTGGCACTGGATATAAACACTTTTTATTCAGAGCTTCTTCATATTTATCTATAACACTACTTATAATGTCACGCCCTTCTGAATGCACTACCTTACATTTCTTAACTTCAGATATGATGATAAGAATACAAATCTTCTTACAACATTGAACTACTTCTGCACCTTATTATGCTAAGTAGGCTATGTTAGGTCGATACACACATCTGCAGGAATGAACACTACATAACAGCTCACCAGGAAACTAGATATCGCTTTCCCATCTCCCCACACCTCATTCTGTAGGGCTCACAAGCCAGAACACAACTGGATGGATGGAGGGAGGGAGGGAGGGAGGGAGGGAGGGAGGGAGGGATATGTTTTTTAATTATTCTCTACAATTGGGTACTACTCGGTGACAGAGTTAAATGTACAAAATTCACTTACAATAATAATGTTACAGTTAATAGTAATACAAATTAATTACAGTAAGTGAATCTTAGAAAAACGTATAAAGACATTCTAAAGCGGGACAAAATTACTTGGTGGGAAGCAAAGGCGAAAGAGGTTCGTCAGGTCGTCGAAAATGGGAAGTTAGTGACATGTGGAAGGTTATTAGACTGATCCGAAAGCGACGTCACATACAAGTAATGAAAGGGGGAATGGATAAAACACATTAAAACTGCCTATGAAGGAGGCGAGGTGGAATTAGAATCAATTCCTTTGACTGTTGAAGCAATTACTGGAGCTCCGATTGTGGAAACGTTGGATCGCAAAATTAACATAGCAGAAGTAGTCCATGCAATAAAAGGTTTAAAAATGGAAAGGCAGCAGGTATAGAGGGCCTGTCAGTTGAGTCTTCAAGAGGTCTCTCTGTTAATTATTAAAGTGGCATATTTGTATTTACTAGTATGTTAATAATCAGTTACTATGACGCTTCAAAATTAATGATTACAGAACAGTTTTTGAAATACTTAAATACTTCAGAATATTTATCTGATTAAATATTTAACATTTTGCCCCTTTAAATGATTCCTAAACATCTTTAAAGTCAGAGGGCCTGAAAGGTTGTTACAAGTAATTCATTTCTTTCTTTAATGGTCCTATTAACAAATTAAATGGTTCTGTACTTTCTACTCTTAATTTTATATAAATGATCATTTCGTCCGTAGTATACCGGGTTTTCTAACCTCTTCTAGCCTATGAATTTAAACCAGCATAAGCTTTAAACAGTGCGACTAACCTATTTCTACGCCTAACTTTTAGCGGCTACCATTTTTTTTTCTTCGCCTTTCGTAATCCCAAAATCTTTACTTGTCTTTATAAATTTTATAGCCCCTCTTTTCCAGTGAATCAGTTTGATTATTTCAGCTTGCTGCTCCATATCCATAACTGACCACATTAAGGACTTGTACGCAATTTCCTTGGCCTTTGCTGTCCCCTTCTTCAGTTTTCTCATTACGAAGTGCAATGTCTTTCACGCTTTCCTAGAATTTATCTGATCCTCCCATCCGACATTACTTGACAAATATACTCCCAAATATTTCAACTGAGTAGATAGATACATACTCTCGTAACCCTACTTCATACCAACTGCGTAGGCAATAGGAATGGGTGAGTTAAGATTCCTTTCAAGCTTGTTTTCAAGGAGTCAATGAATGAACGCCAATCTTCAGGTTTATGTTGAACACGAGAGTACTCCATCTAAACATCAGCATTATTGCAGAATAAAAAGCATTCTTCTATCTACTCCATGTTAATCGAAATAAGCATTAGAAAATTGATCTTATTACTTAATTCCTTGTAAGTAAAAGAGAAATAAGGAAAGCGATAATCAAATGTTTTAAAAGCTGTCGCTATGCGACGGTCTCCCTAAGGATATATACAGCTAACATTTCATAAAAAAAAATTATTTTAGTTCCATAAAAAAAATTTAAAATTTAAATTACGCCGCGCCGTGGCCGGGTGGTTAGATAACTCGACTCTCAACTAGGCAGTCCTGGTTCGATCCCAAGCGACCGTATGTGGGATTTGTGGTGGACAAAGCGGCGCAGGTTTCCTTCGCATTCTCCGGTTTCCCCCGCCACCGGTGCTCCATCTTCATTTAATGTTTCATCAGGGTCATCGCCTACGGTGCCATTTATAGTAAAAACGGGCGTTAAACACTATTCAAAAAAAAACATTCCTTAATACAAAAAGGTATAATTAGCCACCAGGCACCATTTTTTAATGATTTAAGTTACTGGAGCTGCAGCAAAGTATTAAAGGTCAAACTGCACTGGACTCGGCAAGTAAAACTTCAGTTCGACGAGATCTCATTCGCACCATGCAAAGTAAAAACTGAAATTGTGCAGAAGGAAAGTAGTAATGCAAAAAGAAAGGGACAGAAAAGGCAGCAGCAGAGGAGAGGAAATGAACGCTGAAGGTCGACCCTACCAACCTCGTGGATATTATTACGTTCCATGCATTCAAATCTTCCTTGTTTTCTCACTACTGATATTATCACTATTTTTCTTTTTGTAAAATATTCCCTGCGGAGTAGTTTTTCTGTTACACAAATAAAATGTGATGCACATTTTCACAAAGGTAAAATAAATAAGAATTACCTTACGGTTTACTGTCAATGTTTTCAATTTTCAAACACAAATTATATTTGTGTGACAGAAAAAAGGTACATTCATAAATTTAAAAATGTTTGGAGCCTAAACTAAAGGAGATACAGGGAAACCTAAGGAAATTTCAAAAAATAGATTTATCGTAAAATATTAGAACAATTTTTTTTTTTTTTTTTTTTTTTTTTTTTTTTTTTTTTTTGCCTTTTTAATAACGTGACTAAAACATAAATTTGATCATGACTTCCAAACCATGAAAGAAAATTTTATGAAATTTGGACTGCCTTAATTATATTATATCTGTATAAAATTAAAAAGCCTAGCATTAATATTTTGGAATTTCAAATTTTCTGTCACATACGTCCATAAGTGATGACGTCAGCCGTTGCTAGGGTTTCCTAAACAATTGGTTGCGAAGGAGTTTGTTATGTATATTAATGTATTGTTTTTAAGGTTATTTTGAATAGTATAGATTAATTATTTGTTACTCTTAGATAAATAAAATATCTAGATACATAATTAAACTGCAAAGTTCATTGTTCTTGGCAGAGAAATTAGTGAACACATCTTCGTGAAATATGACTTTTTCTTCAGTACGTGATGCGCTGGAACAGCAGGTAATAATTACAAAATCAGAATTGACTGGGCATGTGAGTAACATAGAACATTAATGAAGTGAATTATTAAATGTACTGCGCATAGTGTCCAAAACCAATTACCTGGGTCTGACATGACCAGCAGGGGATTAAGTTGCGATAAATTAACGTTTAAATTATCATGAAACGCTAAACGGTTTATTTAATCGAAGAGAGATTTCGATATTTTAATGGTTAACACTAAGCTTTTAGTCCTAACTGCACAAACTTTCATTTTAATTGGACTACTATCCTGTTACAGAAACATTTCCAACTTTTGGGATGTTCAAAGTAATTTGTAAGACCTATCTCTTCGTATAAAAGTTTAATTATGTTCTCTTTTACTCAGTATAGGAAGTATTACATTCCCCCAAAATTACTATACCGAAATTTCATGGAAATGCATGTTTTGAGGTATATGAATCCCAGTGTATTTGTGATCAGCATAGCTGAAAAACAAAAAATAGATTAAACGCCAAATTTGGTATTTAAGTTCAGCGTCTTCAAGCGATTCAACACGAATATTTTTAGCAACTACCATTTTAATCAAAATTGTCAGTGCCATTTTTGAGGAAATCAAAATTTTCGAAAAAAGTTCCATGTAAAGGATAGTTGGGGGTTAGGGGGTTTCTTGAAAATCTTCGTGTCGCATCCATTTTTTTTTGTAATGTTTAACGCCCGCTTTAACTACTTAAGGCACCGCAGTCGGTGACACTGATGACACATGAATGATGATGGAGCACCGGTGGAATGCGATGGTGGGGAAACCCGGAGTACCCGGAGAAAACCCGCCCCAGCGTCGCTTTGTCCACCACAAATGCGGTCGCTTAGGATCGAACCCCGGCCCTCTAGGTGAGAGGCGAGTGGTCTAATCACTCGACCACGGCGCGGCCCTGTCGCATCCATGGAAGATACCAAACCTAAATACCAAATTTGCTTTTTAACGGACTTTTCGTTTTTGAGCTATGCTGCACACACACACACACACGGACAGTCGCCCTCCGTGCTGTAATGGTACCATGCTAACTTCATATACCGGTTCAAGCCTGGCGGAGGACGATGGATTTTTTCGGGTGTAAAAATCCTTAGCATGGCTTCCTTCGGAACGGAAGTAAAGACGTTGGTCCCGTGTCGTAGATTTACGGCGCGTAAAAGAACCTCAAGTCTGATAGAGAGGCCTCTGAGCAAAATTAAGCGGTCTTTCAGGCCCAATTTAGAAAGGGACGCTGAGAACTATAGTCGTTAAAGAGCGTCCATAAATAACACGCCATTTACATTTTTTTCACACGGACATTTTTCTAAAAATACTTCTTTTTTTTTTTTTGATTCAGGGGGGATCAAAATATATATTTTCGATGATACCTCGGTATAAAATTTTTGGGTGCAATACAATACCTTCTCTATACACTATGTAAATAGTATGTGTAGAGAAAGTAAAAACCATGGAAATATTTTCGTTTTTGTTTGCTTTCTCTATTACATAAGAAACGTTTATCTCGATCAGAATGAAGAAGTTAGAAGAATACTGTTTTGAAAGAATGTTTTGCTTGCAGAACAGATAAAGAAATTATGTGAATGGAACATTTCATGTTCTTTTTATTAATTCGCCTAGCCTCAAAACGTACGTTTGCATTTAAATATCGATATCCAGTTCTTGGGTCAATCCAGTACTTTCTCTTCTTAGTAAACTTAAGTAGAAGAGAAAGTAAATATATAACATGCAAGTATAATAAGATTATTTCGATAACAATGTGGTAATAAATATACGATAATGATTTTGATTACATCCGTTCTTAGACTTGGATTATCAATATTATATTCTCGGAGTATAAACTGAATGTCTACAACATTTCCGCTCAGGTTGAATGAATGAAAAGCTACTGGGAACAAAAGGATCAGAATGCGGTGTTCATTCCGAACCAAAAAGCGCTTCCCAGTTTCGAGTCCTATCGTTGGAGTGTTAGTAACAGAAGTAACATCCGCTACAGGCTTTATCGGTGTTGCCCCTTATTCAGTATGTCCCTTGTCGAATGTGGCATTTCTTAGTTCAGTCACGCCAACTCTGCATCCTCCATTATATTTCCAATTTCACAAAACTCTCAAAATCGAATTGTTACTTTCTCTACACGTGTTATGTACATAGTGTATAGAGAAGGTATTGTATTGCAAACAAAAATTCGATTCCGAGAAGATTACAGCGAAAATACAAGTTTGGTACTTCCTGAATCTAGAAAAACGTTCGGTGTGCGTGTGTATGTGGACAGCACAGCTCAAAAACGAAAAGTTGGTATTTAAATTCAGTATCTTCCAAGAATGCGACACGAAGATTTTCAACAAAATCCCCCCAACCCCAACTACCCTTTACCCTTTAAGGGACTACCATAGGTTAAAGTGATAGCCAAAGCCAGTTGCTATGTCAATGAAATTCCTTTGTTTATATGGATCGGAGTTGACAAGTTCCTGTATGAGAAAAATATAAGTTTTTCATAGCAGAAACAAAAAATAAGGAATGTCTCAAAAACGACGAACTCACGAAAAAAAATGTATATAACATAAATTGTGTGTTTTAATATGTTCTACATTTTTGTGTAGTAAGGTTTTGTCCATCTCTTACGGTTTATCAGTTATTCAAAATTAAGTAAAATTCATCCAGAATAAACTACTCTTCAGAGGCTGTTCCTAGAAAATCCAAGATGTGCATTTTATTTGTCAGGTAAATATCTTTAATATACTAAATTTTAATCAAAATCGTTAGAGCCATTTTGGGAAAATCAAAATTTTTGAAAAAAGTTCCATGTAAAGGGTAGTTGGGGGTGGGAGGATTTTTCTCAAAATCTTTGTGTCGCATCCCTGGAAGATATAAAACTTAAATACCAAGTTTGGTATTTTACCGACTTTTCTTTTTTGACACACACACACGGACACATACACACGGACCTTTTAGTGAAAATGCTTTTTTTGGAAATTGGGGATCTTAAAACGTATATTTCCGGTGAAATCTCGGTATCGAATTTTTTGGTGGAGTGCAATACCTTCTCTATACACTATGTAGATAGTGCGTATAGAGAAAGTAAAAACTTATATCAGTATGAAATAATGCAGTCTGTCATGGAGTTCTGTAAAACTGTGGCTAAGTGGTATCGGGTTTGCTTCTGGTGGTTACGGAACGAGCTCCATACATGGTTCCAGCAATTATCGTTCTTCCCTACCTTAAAACTCTTGTGGGCCTGCGATACACAATTGAACGCAAAGAACAGGAAATATTTTATTATTAAGTTTACACTAATACAATATTTGCGTCACACTGTTGCATGGGTCGGGTGATCGTACATGCTGTCTAAAAATACTTGAATTTAAAATATTACCTACATATCTATTAAATATATGTTAACAACATTGGAAATACACACACAACTACACCACGTATTCATATATATATATATATATATATATATATATATATCAAATAAGAATATACAATATTTACACAAATATTCTATCCCTTAGTGTACGTACTTCCATTAAATATGTGCCCAGGCTTGGCCAGGTTTGGTTGGAATCAAATCCCAGAATGCTGTCCTTCGTCTGTTTGAAGCTAAAAATACTTCCGGCAGTAAATTTTTCCTAACATTCTCCATCTGCACGCAATCTGCCAAAACATGCGTCCAGTCTTCCTGCGACCCGCATAATGGTCAAATCTGCCTACCAGCTTCTTAAACTACCTTACGTGTTTTCCAACCTCCCAACCTGAGCCACGCTATTCCCGATCTTTGTTTCATGCCCAATTTTAACATATATGTGCCTTTACACCACCCAATTTTTATTTCGTTTTGTAACTGCAATGACGATTTTTTCTATATTAAGATTCTATTTCCTGCATATTTATATCAATAAACTTTACTTACGACCTTATAACTATTTTCGTTACCCCTTTGTCAAATATGCTTAAGCCAATCTTTGATAAGCAGGTAAAAAAGTGACGAAAACTTTTTATGCACAAGGTTTGTTGTAGCAGATAACAATAATAATAATAAGAAGAAGAAGAAGAAGAAGAAGAATACTCGCGTTTTATTTACTACCATTATAGTCTTGTTGCACAAAATACTAAAAACTTTTCACTGATGTAAAATTTAATATGCCATATTATAATTATTTCCTGCATAAAAAAACGTATTTCCTTAAATATACGTAAAGTATTGTATACAACTTTCTGCAAAAGTAGTTTTATTAACTCCCTGCGGTCGTGACCTAACTTAACCCACTCATTAATAAAGCTTAACTATATTTTAGTAATGTCAAATTATTTGTTTTCTATTACGTTTAAGGCAGTACATAAGTCGTTTGTCAGATCATTTAAATGGTTTACTAAACACGACAATAACGAAAAGATTAGGCTAGAAAATCCATTAATGATTAATTAAATTACACGAAGCTTACGAGAATCATGTATTGGTTTTTCCTTCCTCTCGTCCCACTGTCGTTATACTTGCTAGGGATTAATTTATAATTGGAATGGTATAGCAAGGATCACCAATCACATTTAGTCAACCCTCCGTCCCCCCCCCCCCGAGCTGTCAGGCGATCAGTAATCAATCGACTACAACAAATTTAATCTTTGATGCCGTTTAGAATTTACCACTGCGAGTAACAGATTCGATACTTGCAAACTTTCCTTTTATGGTCTGAGTTCACAACACGAGGTTCATATCAGCTGAAATAAGATCCAGAGATTTTATAACAACGGTTGATATCAATTATGAATTTAGCTCATAAAATTAGCTAAAAGCACTGATATATTCCATGTATATAACTTCCTCTACCTATTCTGTTAACAAATTACTCTTGCAAGTAAGTATTCTTTCACTACGGTCGGCTGATAAGCTCCGAGCCTCTGAATGAAAACACTATTTAAAACACTTTTTTGTTTCTTTATTTCTCAACATAATCTATAGAAAGGCTAATACATTTGTCATAAAGGTGTTCTAATTTAATTAAGCCATCTCTGTAGTGCGATTTATCAAGGTGCTGTGAAATCTTCGTCCTCCAAGACATTTTTTGAGGTTTGGGAACAGATGGTAGTCACCGGGTGCTAGATCTGGCGAATAGGATGGATGTTCAAGCAATTGAGGGGGTCAGCGCACCAGTGGTCTAATCCAGAAAAAGATTTTTGTACCACATGAATAAAAATCTGATGTGTTCCATTCATATAACTTTCTCTATATCACTGCAACAAATTAGTCTATTTACTTCATCTAATGGAGCAAAAATTAGCAGAAATAGTCTTATTACTTGCTTCCTTGTTAGTAGGAGCGAAATAAGGGGGTACCATAGATTAAAGTGACAGTCAAAAGTTGGTTGCTATGTGACTGAAGTTCCTTTGTTTGTATGGACAGGAGCTCATAAAGTCCTGTATGAGAAAAGTATAACTCTTTATAGCTGAAAAAAACCAGGAATATCTAAAAAAAACACACCGTTCAATACCAACCTTGGTATTTAAGTTCATTATCTTGCAATGATGGCACACGTAGACTTTGTATAGAAAAATTTTCGAAAATGTTAATTTTCTTAGAAATGGTTCTAAGGAATTTGATTAAAATATCGTATATTTACATCAAAAATACAATGTTTATCTTGAATTTACCGGGAATAGCCTCTGAATTTTGCGGAATTTTGCTTAACCAATATATCGTAAAAAAACTTGGTGCACAAAAAATGTACAGCACTTTAAAACACACAATTTATGCTATATAAATTGTTTGTGGAGTTGTCCGCTTTTAAATATTCCTTGCTATTGGCTTCAGTTTTGAAATACTTATACTTTTTACTTTCTCTAGCCCGCATTTACAATGTACATAGTGGATTCAGAAGGTTTGTATTCCTCCCAAATATGTTTTAAGGTCTCCTGTATCCAAAAAAAGTATTTTCAGAAAAAGGTCCGTGTGTGTGTGTGTTCGTGTGTCTGTGAACACGATAGCTCAAAAACGAAAAGTCGGTAAAATACCAAACTTGGTATTTAAGTTTAGTATCTTTCAGGGATGCGACACGAAGGTTTTGATAAAAATCCCCCCCAACCCAAGCTACCCTTTGCATGGAACTTTTTTCGAAAATATTTCATTTTCTAAAAAATTGCTCTAACGATTTTGATTAAAATATCGTATATTAAAGATATTTACCTGAAAAATTAAATGTATATTTTGAATTTTCTAGGAATAGCCTCTGAAGACTACTTTATTCTGGATGAATTTTACATAACTATTAAACCGTAAGAGATGGACAAAAACTTAACCCACAAAAAATGCAGAGCATGTTAAAACACACAATTTATGTTATATACATTTTTTTTTCGTGGAGTTGATTGTTTTTGAGATATTCCTTTTTCCTGGTTTCCGCTTTGAAAAACGTATACTTTCTCATGCAGTAATTTGTCAACTCCTGTCCACACAAACAAAGGAACATCAGTCACATAGCAACCAGCTTTTGGTTTTCACTTTAACCTATGGTACTCCCTTATTTCGCTTCTATTTCTGCTAATTTTTCTCGATCAGCATGAAATAAATAAAAGATAAGCTTTTTAACAATAATTTTTTACAGAGATATAGAGAAAGTCATGTGAATGGAACACATCAGATTTTTCTAGCGTGTATTTTATAGCATTCAATGGAAAGAAGCAGCATTCTTTCACTCCCATAATGCCATTCTTTACGTAGAGACCGCCCGCTACCAATTTTACGACGTCGAGTTATTGCGAAGGCTCAACCAACAGTAATTATTGAAGTTATTCAGCTCGTTTTTATACCCCTTCTTATGGATATTTCCTTTCATCATCTTTAATTTTCTTGTTTCCTCATTCCTTCTCCTTATCACAAGCTATAACGCTGTTTTTTATAAGGAAATACGTTTAATTAATCCACAGCATCTCATCAATTTGCCCCATATTTCATTAATGGATAATAAGGGAAGGTATACGCTGCTCATCTTGATTTTCAGATTCCCTTTTGAAGAATTTTCTTATTGCAACAGCAGAGTTTCCCTATTTTCCCCAGAAATACCAACTCATTCAGAGCTGAAGATGTAGCTTACTCCTTTGTACACTATATGCATTTTTACTTTCTCTACTACACGCTTAAAGTAGCGTCGCGGGAAGTCTGGTTTTTTGTTCCAGCAGCGTCCTCAGCTTCGTCATTGGTGAAGATTCCACTCCTAATCTTCTAATTAAAATTATCTTAGGGGTTTGTGGGTGAGGCTAATATTAAAACCCTTACGACTTGTATTTATTGAACCACAGATCTAACGGGCGGCTAGCATGTTTCCTTACAAATGCGTTATAAATAAATACCACCACTTAAATGATTAAGCAGGAGCCTAATCTAACCATCTGCGCATCACTCCCCCTCTAATTAAGCACGTGCGCAACACATGTGACGTGGTCACAAGCTCAAGAGAGTAACAGAGAGTAACCACATAAGAGATCAGCCTTGCCTTAAATACTGATCCTGGGTGACTCCAACTTCTGCGCCATAAAATGTAGCAGTATCTTTGGTTCTTTCTTAGCATCATCTCATAAGTTAAGAGAATAAATTGTGCCAAGTTCTGACGTCATAGCGTTTGGAAAAACCCAATGGTTCCTCTCATTTTAACTTTATGCTTGCTTTGTCTTTTTCTCCAATTCCCTGTGCTACTTGGAAGCCAAGTCACTAATACTATCTCACTTCTTTCTATGACTGTTATTTTCTATCTTACATTCTAAACCCTGTGCTCATTAGCAGGTGGTGGTTGGTGAACTCTTACCTGGAATTAAGCTAGCTCGCCTTGCCTTAATTACCTAAGTTACAAGCTACAACAACTTTAGCCTAAACCCTGTGCTCATTAGCAGGTGGTGGTTGGTGAACTCTTACCTGGAATTAAGCTAGCTCGCCTTGCCTTAATTACCTAAGTTACAAGCTACAACAACTTTAGCCTAAACCCTGTGCTCATTAGCAGGTGGTGGTTGGTGAACTCTTACCTGGAATTAAGCTAGCTCGCCTTGCCTTAATTACCTAAGTTACAAGCTACAACAACTTTAGCCTAAACCCTGTGCTCATTAGCAGGTGGTGGTTGGTGAACTCTTACCTGGAATTAAGCTAGCTCGCCTTGCCTTAATTACCTAAGTTACAAGCTACAACAACTTGCTTTTATGTATATTTCTACCATTAAATATTCACAACTATTTTACATTGCTTTCTATAAGTTTATAATATTATATACGCTTTCTCTTTTTATATGGTATGTGCTCCTACCAGAGGAGTAATGTACACCATCCGTGGTATAATGGTTACCATGAAATTAAGAGAAGAAAGATGAACAATAATTTATGGAATGCTGGGATTAATAACTTTTGCAGTTTTTGGATGAAGATACTAAATTGAATAATTTTTAACTCCTTATTTTATTTGTTTACCATTTATTATAAAAATAAGACCTATTTTAGTAAGAATTTTAGGGCTATGATTGGGAAGTTTAATATTTAAATATAGAATAAATTATTTTCATTTATTTAAATATTATGGATTAATTATTTTTTCAGGTTCTATATGATTAACTTCATGTACTAAGGTCACATTTTCAAACCCGAAGGAGGACGATGAATTTTTTCGGGTGTAAAGTTCCTCAGCATAGCTTCCTACGGAAAGGAAGTAAAGCCGTTGGTTCCGTCCCGTAGCTCTCTGAGCCCTCAAGCCTAACAGCCCTCAGAGCAAAATTAAGCGGTATTTCACGCCCAGATAAGGGAAAGCAATAAAAATTAAAACCAGTGCTGATAAAGCTGTTCAAATAATTTCTGATTATCTACCACCCCACATTGATACACATGCACTCATGGACTTTATTCCTAAAATGCTTTAATCTATTCGAGGTCCTCATAATATATAATTTCGATTAAACCTCGGTACCGAATTTTTGGGTGGAACACAATACATGCCTTGCCTACCTACGTACATTTTAGGCGGAAAAGTGAGTAACAAACAGAAACGAAGTATATCATCCACTTCCTCATGCTCACACCTGCCAACCACTCCCTCCAGGTTCTCCATTCTGTGGCTTTGTGCCGTTAGTTCACCGACAGGCTTCTGACCCCTAGGCATTCGCTGCTAAGGGCCTAAATACTGGAGTGAAAGCCGATTATGAAAAAAAAATCTGATGCGTTCCATTCTCATGACTTTCTCTATATCTCTGCAATAATTAATGTTAAAAAGCTTATGCTTCTATTTACTTCATGCTAATCGAGAAAAAAATGGCAAAAATAGCCTTATTACTTGCTTCCTTTTAAGTAGAAGCGAAATAAGGGAGTACCATAGGTTAAAGTGATAGTCAAAGGCTGGTTGCTATGAGACTGAAGTTCCTTTGTTTGTATGGACAGGAGTTGACAAATTCCTATATGAGAAAATATAAGTTTTTGAAAGGTGAAATCAAAAACAATGAATAACTCAAAAACGCTCATTTCCACGAAAAAATTATATAACATAAATTGTGTGTTTTAACGTGCTCTACATTTTCTGTGTCGTAAGCTTTTGTCTATCTCTTACCATTTATCAGTTAAGCAAAATTCGGGAAAATTCATCCAGAATAAAGAGGTCTTCAGAGGCTATTCCCAGAAAATTCAAGATATACATTTTATATGGTGTGTAAATATCTGTCATATACGGGATTTTAATCAAAATCGTTAGAGCCATTTTTAAAAAATCAAAATTTTCGAAAAAAAGTTCCTTGTAAAGGGTAGTTTGGGATAGGAGAATTTTCTTGAAAATCTTTGTGTCGCATCCTTGGAAGATACCAATTTAAATACCAAGTTTGGTTTTTAACGGTCTTTTTGTGTTTGAGATATGCTGCCCACACGCACACATACATGCAGACAGACAGACACACGGGCATGTTTCTAAAAATGCTTTTTTAGGATTCAGGCGGTCTCAAAACATATACTTCCAGTGAAATCTCGGTATGGAATTTCTGGGTGCAATACAATACCTTCTCTATACCGTATGTACATAGTACGTATAGAGAAAGTAATAAAATATACTATTGTATTCCATATCTACAACGATACATACATATATCCAAAAGGTAGAGGATTTAACACGTACAGTAGAATAGAAGAACACGCAGATAAGTTAGGTTACCAGCACTGAATGCAGGACGTTCAGCTGTTTCCCATAGAGAAGGAAGGGTAAATGGATACAAAACACTATCGTCGAAAAAGAAATAAAGATATTGCGTCGTTACCGACTTTGTTTATCCTTTGCTTGTTTTGGACAAACTACACAGTGAGGTTTTTACTGAAGATAACTTAATTAGGACATATCCTTTCCGCCCAACAGATGTTTAGATGTTTTGGTTTACAGTGAATACGATAAATAGGTTAGGGATCTGCACTTATTTTACTCGCTTCTTGTAAATGTTTCGATTGTTTGTGACGGCAACAATGCCTGCGCATGTTTGAGTAACCAGATCCGGAGTAGTCCACCAAGGTCATCATGTGGGGTCAATTGCAGCTGCAAATGAGTATATTCTCTGTATCATTAGCTGGCGAGTTACAAGCATGTAACGAGGGTGCATTTATGAAGGTTTACTCTGTGCTGTAAATTTAAATTGCTATATTTGAATATCTTTGTATCTTTATTTTCGGATTCACTCTTAATTTTTATTGCTGTTTAATATTGCTTTTGACTGTGTATTTCCTTTGTCTTTTTATTTTCGTGTTTACTCTTTTAATTCTTTGTTGTGGTTGTTGTTTTAATATTGCTTGTAATGTGTATTACAAAAGCACGTACGGTCTGTAGACCCGTGCGACTGTTCAAATTCTATGTATGATATTGCTATGTTAATAAATACACTTATTCATTCATTCATACAAGCATGTAACGCGATACATGGCCAGCTGTAGTTACACCAACTGAAAACTAGGTCAGAGGGCGCTGCTATGTTATGGGCCGATATCAAATCTGTATGCTACCTTACCATATGCCCATAATATAACAGTTGCATTAGAAGATTTAAATTGAACGGATTTTACAATAAAACTACCAGATGCTATATTATCACTGTGTTTGTGTACTCCGTGATCATAAATTTGGGCTTTTTTTATGGACACTGTTCTACAGCATAAAAAATCTGATGTATTCCATTTACATGACTGTTTCTACATGTTCTGCAAAAAACTGTTCTTACAAAAGATTGTTCTTTTATCTTTAACAGTCTATACGAAATAAACTTTAGTAGAAATTGTCTTATTGCTCGCACTCTTCGAAGCAAAAGGGAAATACGGAGCTATGCCAGTCAATACACTAGCGATAGTCAATTTTTTTAAACGATAATCACTTGTAAGCAATTGAAATTCGGTATAAGAAGTATATTAAAAATAGGGGTTTTAAGCCTTAATTGCATCGTTTATTTTGCTACATATGCCGTTCTTCCTCTAATTCGCAAACCGGCATTTATGTACCTTTCACTGGCACCACAACTGAAGTAACTTGAATACTTGTGGTCGTTGTGAGATATGAAGTGGACTGGCTATCCATTCAAAGCCCTACGTCGCGAGTTTTGACCCCCAGCGACTGCAGTCAAATGTGTGTGTGTGGTAAAGGAAGTGGATGTCCCAGGTAAAATAACAGGTGTGTAAAACGGTTTGTCAGTGATATATTAAACGGTACGATAGCACGCTTTGATCCTGACGGGGTTACATTTGATTATAGTTGCATGGATTTTGCTGGTTTTCATTTTTAAAACATTTGATGTGTTCCACTCACATGATTTTCTCTATATCTCTGCAACAAATTATTGTTAAAAAGCCTATGCTTATACTTACTTCATGCTAATCGAGAAACAATTAACAAAAATAGTCTTATTGCTTGCTTCCTTGTAAGTAGAAGCGAAATAAGGAGCACCATAGGCTAAAGAGATAGTCAAAAGCTGGTTGCTATGTGAATGAAGTTCCTTTGTTTGTATGGACGTATTGTTAAATTCCTGTATGTGAAAAACATGATTTTATAAGTTGAAATCAAAAGCAAAGTATATCTCAAAAACAATCAACTCTATGAGAAAATGTATATAACATAAATTGTGTGTTTTAAGGTGCTCTACATTTGTTATGTGGTAAGTTTTTGTCCATCTCTTACGGTTTAGCAGTTATGCAAAATTCCGTAAAATTGACCCAGAATAAAGTAGTCTTCAGAGGCTATTTCCAGAAAATTCAAAATATACATTTTATTTGTCGCGTAGATATCTTTAATAAACAATATTTTAATCAAAATCGTTAGTAATTTTTTAGAAAATCAAAATTTTCGAAAAAAGTTCCATGTAAAGTGTAGTTTGGGGTGGCGGGATTTTTCTCAACATCTTTGTGTCGCATCCCTGGAAGATGCTAAACCAAATACCAAGTTTGGTATCTTACCGACTTTTCGTTTTTGAGTTATCGTGTTCACGGAAGTCGCCCTCCGTGGTGTAATGGTTACCATGCTAACTTCACATACCCAAGGTCGCGGGTTCAAACCGGCTGAGGACGATGGATTTTTTCGGGCGTAAAAATCCTTAGCATGGCTTCCTTCGGAAGGGAAGTAAAGATGTGGGTCCCGTATCGTAGATTTACGGCACGTTAAAGAACCTCAAGCCTGATAAGAGAGGCCTCTGAGCAAAATTAAGCGATCTTTCACGCCCAATATAGAATGGGACGCTGAGAACCAAAGCAGTTAAAGAGCGTCCATAAATAACAGGTCATTCCATTTCGTGTTCACGGACACACGGACACACACGGACCTTTTTCTGAAAATACTTTTTTTGGGTATGGGGGACCCTAAAACATATATTTCCGGTGAAATCTCGGTATCGAATTTTTTGGTGGAGTGCAATACCTTCTCTATACACTGTGTACATAGTACGTATAGAGAAAGTAAAAAACAACATATTTATTGCAAAAGTATTAATATTTTTATAATATAATAGCTACATATAGCCTAAATTTATTATTGAGGAGTAATGTAATAGGATATTATAAAAAAGTTTACTGAAAATACTAAAATCTTTGATTAATCAACCTTTTTGCATAAATTCAACATTATGTAATAAACATTCCTACGTAAACAGACAAAACAAAACTGAATACATGAAACATTCTGTTTTACCCTATAGAGAACGAATAGAAAATGGATACAAAACACTATCGTCAAAAAATAAATAAAGATGTTGCGACCTTACCGACTTTGATTATCCTTTGCATATTTTGGACTTTTGAGGTTTTTATTAAGGTAACTTAACTTAATTAGAATATGCCCTTTCCAACCAGTAGGTTTTAGATGTTTTGGTTTACAGTGAATACGATAAATAGGTTAGGGATCTGCACTTATTTTGCTCGCTTCTTGTAAATGTTTCGATTGTTTGTGACGGCAACAATGCCTGCGTATGTTTGAGTAACCAGATCCGGAGTAGTCCACCAAGGTCATCATGTGGGGTCAATTGCAGCTGCAAATGAGTATATTCTCTGTATCATTAGCTGGCGAGTTACAAGCATGTAACGCGATACATGGCCAGCTGTACTTACACCAACTGAAAACTAGGTCAGAGGGCGCTGCTATGTTATGGGCCGAGATCAAATCTGTATGCTACCTTACCATATGCCCATAATATAACAGCGACATTAGAAGTTTTTAATTAATTTCAATGAACGGATTTTACAATAAAACTATCTGAAGCTATATTGTCACTGGGTTTCATGTATTGTTAAAAAACTTATGCTTCTATTTACTTAATGTTAGCAGAAAAAAATTAGCAGAAATGGTCTTATTACTTGCTTCCATGTAAGTATAAGCAAAATAAGGGAGTACCATAGGTTAAAGTGATAGTCAAAAGCTGGTGGCTTTGTAATTGAAATGCCTTTGTTTGTATGGACAATAATTAACAAATTCCCGTATGAGAGGTATTTTATAGTTGAAACCAATAACAAGGAATACCTAAGAAAGCAATCAACTCCACACAAAAAATTATATAACATAAGTTGTGTGTTTTAACGAGCTCTGTATTTTCTACTAAGTTTTTGTCTATCTCTTACGCTTTACCAGTTAAGCAAAATTCGCAAAATTCATCCAGAATAAAGAGGTCTTTAGATGCTATTCCAAAAAAAATTCAAGATATAAATTTTATTTGTCATGTATATATCTTTAATATACGAGATTTTAATCAAAATTATTTGAACCATTTTTGAGAAAATCAAAATTTTCGAAAATCTTTCCATGTAAAGGGTAGTTGTGGTTGGGAGGAGGAGCTTTTTGAAAATCTACGTGTGCCATCATTGCAAGATAATGAACTTAAATATCAAGGTTGGTATTGAATGGTGTTTTCGTTTTTGAGCTATGCTGCCCATAGACACACACATTGACATCTTTTTAAAAATGCTTTTTTTGATTCAGAGTAAGCCAAAACATGAATTTTCGGTGAAATCTCGGTATCGAATTTTGGGTGCAATACTATATGTTCTCTATACCCTATGTACATAGTACGTGTAGAGAAATTAATATCTGACTGTCTACAAAAACACTATTCTTACAAAATATTATTCATTTATCTATATCATGCTATACGAGATAAACTTTATCCGAAATTTGTCTTATTACTTGCTGTCTTCGAAGCAAAAGGGAAGCAAGGGTCTATACTACTCAATAAACTAGCCGTAGTCATTTTTTTAATTTCTCTACACGCACTATGTACATAGTGTATAGAGGAGGTATTGTAATGGATTAAAAATTTGATACCGAGATTTCACAGAAAAAAAAATGTTTCGGATCTACCCTGAATACAAAAAGTAACATTTTTGGAAAAAGGTCCATGTGTGCATGCGTGTGCGTGTGTGTGTGTATGTGTGTCTATGGACAGCTCATAAACGAAAAGACCGTTAAATACCAAACTTGGTATCTTCCAAGGATGCGACACGAAGATTTTCAAGAAAATCCACCATCACAGCCAGTTACCCTTTACATGGAACTTTTTTCGAAAATTGTTAATGTTCTTAAAAATGGCTCTTACGATTTTGATTAAAATATCGTATACTAAATAAAATGTATATCTTGAATTTTCTGGAAATAGCCTCTAAAGATGAATTTTTCGGAATTTTGCATAACTGCTAAACCGTAACAGATGGACAAAAACCTACCACACAAAAAATATAGATCTCCTTAAAACACATGTCATACATTTTATGGTTGACTTTTTTTGAGATATTCCTTGCTCTTAAATTCAGTTTTAAAATACTTAAAATATTTCTCATACGGGAACATGTCAACTCCTGGCCACGCAGAGAAACGGATTTCACTCCTAAAGCTACCACATTTTAAAACATTTGACAGTCGGTTTATGCTAGTGTATTCCCTAATAATTTCCCTTCTACTTGTAAGGAACTAATTAATAACACCTCTTTTGTTTTGTTTATCTCAATTAGTATGAAGGAGATGGAAGAATAAGCTTTTTAACAAATATTTGCTACAGATATATGGACCGTAGCAGATTTTTGTTTATATTTTTTTAAGTTTATAGATGGGTCAAACAAATTCAATTCGCGGACCGGGTGCAGATTCCATGCCATAGTTTGATAAACCCTCCTGTAGAGAAAGACTTTCCCGATAGAAAACTGCACTCCCAAAGCGAACATAGAAATTGCCTAAAAGCAAGGTATAGCAAGGTCATAGTATAACACCTCACTATGTGAATGGGCTTTATTTGACTATAGCACGGTCTTACGAGCTTTGTCGCGATGAAGCAATTTTTTTTTTTTTTTTTTTTTTTTTTTTTTTTTTTTTTTGCCAAATGCGGTCTTTTTCTTCTCACCTCATCACTCAAACGCGCGTAGTAGTCACCAGTGATACCTTTACCCTTTTCCAAGTAATCAATAAAAATAATTCCCTGTACATCCTGGCGCAATCCACTGTTTTGACTGAGATTTACTTTCTGGAGTGTAGTGATGTATCCTAGTTTCATCCATGGTAATAAGCCGTCTCAAAAACTCACTGGGATTTTTACGGTATAGCTTCACATTCGTAACAGAAACAGTTTCTTTGCAACTTTTGATCAGGTGTCAACAAACGCGGCTCCCATCTTGCACAGACCTTGTGAATGCCCAAAACATTACTTAAAATATTACCTGTACGTTCTTTTGATATTTTTCAGTCTATGCTATCTCATACATCTTTAATCTGCAGTCTTCCAGTACTAAACGATGACTTTCTTCAATGATCTCTGGAGTTGTCACATCTACAGGGCGTCCAGAGCGAGGCTCATCACTAGTGCTCGTGCGTCCCATTTTAAACTCTGCAATCCACCTTTTAACCATTGAATATGAAGGGGTTGAGTCTTATAATGTACTCTCCATTTCCTCCTTGATTTCTTTAGGCGTTAAGCCTTTGAAATAGAAGTATTTAATCACTACTCGTTTTTCCAAATGCTCCATTTTCGTGAAAACTCTAAAGTTGTCTTGTTCAAAATGCTGTCATTCGAAAACTAAACAAGCTATTGACCTGTAATTATGGATACAAGCTATTCTAGAGTTAAACTATACGAAACTACCATCTAACTGGTCTAGTGGCATCATATCTGTGTGAGGCCCGGGATTTATCAGCCGACCCTCGTAAATGTCGCGGGCGACTTTAAAAGGCAAAGCGGAAAGGGTGAGACGAAATATGTCGTCACGCACACGTGGTGCACTTTCACCCTCATTAACCCTCCTCCCCTGATACCTGGTCCTGCATAAGTAGCCCAATCAGGTAGCAGATGTGGAGGACCGGTGATTTCATCCCGCCCCGGATTTCCATTTAATAAGAGAGGGGCCCAAGAAGTTACTCCACAAGTTGCACGTCATGTCTCTGGCGGCCCCATTTCGGCTCAAGATATCTCCCCCATTATGAGATGAATGTATTAAACGTGTGCTATAATGATGATCTTGATATTGCCTCTCTCTGGGTTCATAAGCTTTAAAAATTATTGCTTCATTTTGTTCCTTTCCCTGAAAATCTCTTTCCCTTTACTTCCTTTTATTTTCTGTTTTAATTGAGCATGCCTTCCTTTCCACGGTTTGACCACTATACACTACACATCTCGCTTTTGATTAATTGCCTTTTTTACTTTCTCTACACGTACTATGTACATAGTGTATAGAGAAGATATTGTATTCGACCCAAAAATTCGATACTGAGATTTCACCGGAGATACATGTTTAGGATCCCCTGAATCCAAAAAAAAAAGTATTTTTGGAAAAACGGCCATGTGTGTGACTGTGGATAGCATAGCTCATAAACGAAAATACTGTTAAATGCCAAACTTGGATGCGATATGAATATTTTCAAAGAAAAAAAATCCCCCACTCCATACTACCCCTTACATGGAACTTTTTTCGCATCTCAAAAATGGCTCTAAAGATTTTCATTAAAATATCGTATTTTATAAATATTTACCTGACAAAATAAAATGTACATCTTTAATTTTCTGGGAATAGACTTTGAAGACTACTTTATTCTGGATGAATTATACGGAATTTTGCATAACTGCTAAACCGTAAGAGATGGACAAAAACTTACTACACAAAAAATGTAGAGCACGTTAAAACACTCAATTTATAATTTTCTCATATAGGAATTTGTCAACTCCTGCCCACACATACAAAGGAAATTCAGTGACATAGTAACTAGATTTTGACAATCCTTTAACCTATGGTATTCCCTTATTTTGCTTCTACTTACAAGACAGCAAGTTATAAGGGTTTTTAATGCTAATTTTTTATTGATTAGCATTAAGTAAATAGAAGCACAAGCTCTCTAACAATAATTTGTTGAGAAAGTAATGTGAAAGGAACACATCAGAGTTTTTTGAATTCAGGGGGACCTAAAACATTTATTTCCAGTGAAACGTCGGTTTCGAATTGGGGTGTAACACACTACCTTCTCTATACACTATGTACATAGTAAGTGCAGAGAAAGTAAAAAAAAAAAAGTAAATGGTATTAATCAAGTTAAGAAATGTCTTTATGTAAAAACTATTTATAATTGCCATTATTTAGTTAGGACCAGCAATTACCTCCAAAACTATGAAAATATTTATATCGAAGTATATAATAATGCACTGTTTGGGAATGGAGACATTTCTGGTCAAATAAAATGTCCTAGCCGGGAATTGAACCCGGGATGACTAGTCAGTTTACTGTTATTGCATGTAATAACTGACACAAATTTCAGCAGGATATTTCACTGAGGATTTTCAGATGTCGCACATGACGATTTTTACTTTCTCTATCCCATATGTACAATGTACATAGGGATAGAGACGGTATTGTATTGCACCCAAAAATTTGATGTCGAGACTTCATCGGAAATATATGTATTGGGGTCCCCTGAGTCCGAAAAAAGCACTTTTAAAAAAATCTGATGTGTTCCATTCACATGACTTTCTCTACTTCTGTGTAACAAATTATTGTTAGTAAGCTTATTCTTCTATTTACTTCATGCTAATTGAGAAAGAATTAGCCGAAATAGTCTTATTACTTGCTTCCTTGTAAGTAGAAGCGAAATTTGGGAGTACCATAGGTTAAAGTGAAGTCAAAAGCTGGTTACTAGGTGACTGAAGTTCCTTTGTTTGTATGGACACGAGTTGACAAATTCCTGTATGAGAAAAGTTCGTTTTTCAAAGCTGAAACCAAAAACAAGGAATATCTCAAAAACAATCAACTCCTCGGATAAAATGTATATAACATAAATTATGTGTTTTAATGTGCTCTACGTGTTTTGTGTGGTAAGTTTTTGTCCATTTCTTACGCTTTAGCAGTTAAGAAAAATTTCTCCAGAATAAAGTAGTCTTCAGAGGCTATTCCAAGAAAATTCAAGATATACATATTATTTGTCAGGTAAATATCTATAATATACGATATTTTAATCAAAATCGTTACAGCCATTTTTGAGAAAATCAAAATTTTCAAAAAAAGTTCCATGTAAAGGGGTAGGGGATTTTCTTGAAAATCATCGTGTCACATCCTTGGAAGATACCAAACTTAAATACCAAGTTTGGTATTTAACGATATTTTCGTTTTTGAGCTATGCTGTCCACAGGCACACAGACACACACATACACAGACAGACACACACTAACATTTTTCTAAAAATGTTTTTTTTTTATTCAGAGAGTCTTAAAACAAGTATCTCCGGTGAAATCTCGGTATCAAATTTTTGGGTGCATTACAATACCTTCTCTATACACTATGTACATAGTACGTATAGAGAAAGTAGAAATCGTCATCTGTGACATCTAAAAATCCACACAAATATCCTGCTGAAATTTGTAACAGCTATTACATACAATAACAGCAAACTGACTTCTCAACTCAGGTTCGATTCCCGGCTGGGAATGTATGAAATAAAACAGGTCTTTTCGTAAGAAAAAATCTTTTGTGTTACATTCACATTACTTTCTCTACCCGACAAACAGTATGTATATCTTGAATTTTCTGGGAATAACCTCTGAAGACTACTTTATTCTAGATGGATTTTAGGGAATTTTATATAACAAATTTCAGTAGGATATTTCACTGTGGATTTCCAGATGTCACAGATTATTTTTTTCTTACAAAAAGACATGCTTTATTTCATACATTTTAAACTAGCCTAATAGACGAGAGAGAGCGCTGTGGGGAAACATCCCTCCCAGAAAATGAATAAAAAGGAAAGCGAAAAGCGCTAGGGAGTTTAAAGGGGAATGGAAGTCCAGATTCCGGTGCACATGGTTCTGTTCTATCTTTACTTTTTATTTCAAAACTGCGTGCTCTCGTGCCTTTCGCTAACTCATCTGCCTCATGCCTTTGTTTCTGATTTTAACGGTGCGCCGAGGCTTTGATGCCACCCGAGCCTGCAAGGCAAAATATTCACACACGTTGGGCGCAAAGTGAGCGTGGGGCTTCTCGTAAAACAGCGGGCCCTTTACCAAAAGGACATCCAATATTTTCTCTCCAGCAAAGCCGCCAAGCAGAAACAACGGCTTTCGTATTATTCTCAATTTGTAAACATTCCATGTTTGTTCTCTGCGTTTCCTTTCTGTTGCATTGTGTTGGGATAATATTTAAATGTATCATTTTGTAACATTGGTCGTCTCCTTAGCGTAGCGCAGCTGCCTACCAAGCGGGAGACCTGGGTTCGATCCCCAGTACCGGCGTGGGGATTTTTCCCCCACTGGGAGACCTGGACCGGGGTGCACTCAGCCTCGTGAGGTCCCTGGGGGGCCAATTGAGGAGCTACTTGATGGAGAAGTAGCGGCTCCAGGTCGTGAGGACCGCATTAGCCGGCCGGGAGGGGCTCGAAGCGCCGGGTGCTAGGCCAAGGCTCCTCGTGAGCTGTCGTGCCATGGAGTTATTATTATTTTGTAACATTACGATTGTAAGATGGGAGGATAAACATAGAATTATGTTAACAATCAAACTAGTATAGTAAATAATTATCTAAATTTTATTTGCTTTCTCCACTATTACTTACTTCTCGTATGTTTTCCCCGTTAATACGTATCATTCTGCGCACAATTCCTTTCCACTGATTGGCTAAATCAGCCCTGGGGAGCTGGTAAACGGTGGCGAAGTGTAAAGTCTCCCAATTTCAGGTGTTCGATATGTAAAGTACGAGGGCCTTTTTTTTCTTTCTTTCTTTTTCATCCTCCGATATTCTGCAAATCAAAGACAAATTCATAGGAAACAATTATTTTATTACTAAAAGTGTTGTATATTTATAGTTACTTTTCAACATAATCACCGAAATATTGAGACATTCCACGAAAAAAAAAAAAAACCTATATGATATAAATTGTGTGTTTTAACGTGATCTACAGTTTTATGTAGTAAGTTTTTGTATATATCTTACGGTTTACCAGTTACGCAAAATTCAGCAAAATTCTTTTACAATAAAGAGGTCTTTATACGTTATTCCAAGAAAATTCAAACTCCGATAGGCTATAAATAAAAGACAAGTTCATAGAAAACAATTATTTTATTACTAAAAGTTTTTGTACACTTATGGTCACTTTTCAACATAATCACCGAAAAGATTAAGATATTTATCGTACCTGTGCACAAGCATTGCAATACCCGCTTCAAAAAAAAAAGTTGCCACCAATGATTTCAAATGAGCATTGACGTTGTTTTCAAGATCTTCGTTGGTTTGAAAGTGCTGCCCTCCTAGCCATGTCTTCAGTTCTTGGAAAAAGTGAAAGTCGCAGGGTGCCACATCAGGACTGTACGGTGGATGATCGAAAATGTCCCATTGAAATTGTTCAAAGAGTCGATGGGCTGTGTCAGCAGTGAGTGGACGAGCGTTGTCATGGATCAACACAATTCCTGAAGTCAGCATTCCTCTTCGTTTGTTTTGAATGGCTCTCCGCAAACGTCGTAAAGTAGTAAGATCTTCAAAACAACGTCATTACTCATTTGAAATCATTGGTGGCAACATTTTTTGAAGCGGGTATTGCAAAGCTTGTGCACAGGTACGATAAATGTCTCAAACTATGTTGAAAAGTAATAAAATAATTATTTTCTATGAACTTGTCTTTTATTTATAGCCTATCGGAGGTTGAAAAAACGGCCCCCGTACAACGCTGAGGGAGCTAGCCATTTTAAAGTTGAGTAGTTGTCTCAAAAGTTCTCGGCCCCACCCAGAGATCGCGCCACTACTTGCATGATTTTTCCCTTACGTTGGTACACATGTTAATAGACCCTATGTAAAATTACAAATCATTCCAGGCAATAGTTGACTGTAGGCAGTTGTTTGAAGCAGTGCAAGTGTGCATTGCTTTGAAAATGGAGAAATTCGATTATCGTGCTGTGACAAAATTCTTCGTAAAAGAAGGTTTAACACCTACAGAAATTTAATTGAGGATTTTAAATGTGTATGGTGACTCTTCACCTTCTGTGTGCACTGTGAAGAAGTAGACGGCCGATTTTAAACGTGGCCGTGAAAGCGTCCAAGGCGGTCCACGCGAAGGACGACCAAAAACTGTAAACGCACCGGAAGATCGGTGTATAAAGGAGCATGAAATTGCTAATACTCTTGGAATTTCAAAGGAATGTATTGTTCATATTTTGCATCAAGAATTAAACATGAAAAGGCTTTGCGCAAGATGGGTGCCGCATATCCTCACTGTGGATAACAAACGCATTCGTACGGCGCTTTCTGAAAAGGGCTTGGCGCATTTTCAGAAGAACAGAAGTGGCCTTTTGCGCCGATACGTCACAATGGATTCACCACTACACACCCGAATCTAAGCAGCAGTCGAGGCAGTGGACAGAAGCTGGTTCTTCAACTCCAAGAAGGCGAGGATGGTGCCATCGGTGGGAAAGATCATGATGTCAGTGTTTTGGGATGCCAAAGAAATGTTGTTGATTGACTATCTCGAAAAACATAAAACCATTACTGGAGAATACCACTCTCAACTTCTAACCAAACTGAATGCAAGCATTCGTGAAAACAGACCCGGGTTAAAAAAGAAAAAAACTGTTTTCCATCAGGACAATGCACCTGCCCACAAAAGAGTTTTGGCGATGGGGAAATTTAGAGATCTGCACTATGAAGTGCTGGAATATCCCCCCCCTATTCCTCAGATTTGACTTTCTCGGACTCCCATCTGTTTCCAAAACTGAAGAAATTCCTCGCTGGTAGGCATTTTTCGTCCAATAAAGAAGCAATTGCGTCTGTAAATGGGTACTTTGCATCACTTCCAGACAAACACTATAAGGAGGGAATAATGGCATTGGAACACCGCTGGACAAAATGTATTGATATTAGAGGAGATTATGTTGAAAAATAAAACTACTTTCAAAGCATGAATTGTCAGTTTTAGCTATCAGGCCGAGAACTTTTCACACCACCCTCGTATGTTTTACATTCTTTTCAAATGAGGCTTTATAACCCAGTTTTGTGAATTTTAGTAGAACGGTTGATACCTTGATCCCTAAGCCTAAAATGTTGATTACTTTTTGCTTTGCCTATAGGAAAAGCTCAAAGGTACAACATATACTTTATTTCGTATACATAAAGCACAACCTTATACTAAGAAGTGTATACTTCCATTCCATAGTTTCAGCATAATAATAGTTTCCTGTTGTCGGGCGATTTCGCTTCGCTATCTTTCGGTAATTTTCGACTCGGTCATTATCATTTAAAGCTTAACATGTTAGGTTGTAGAAGGCGGCAAATTCAAACAATTTAAAATCTAGTATTAACATAACCTGTGTATGTATAATTGAAATTACGTTATTTATGGGTGCCCTTTAATTGCTTGTTCTCAGCACCCATTTTATACTTACTGGGCGTAAAATTCCATTTAATTTTGCTCAGAAGCCTCTTCATCAGGCTTGAGACCACCTTGTGGTTTATCGGAAAACATGCGAGTCAGTTGGGGAATTTAATGCTGTGCCAGTATGTTGCCATGGTATCTCGGTGGTAGAGCAACCGGTTAGAGACCGGGATATCCGTGGTTTGAATCCCGGCTATGGCGTTTAATTTGTCAATATGAATCTACTTTTCTGAAATGTATATTTTGAATTTTCTGGGTTTTAGATCTTGAAGACCTCTTCATTCTAAATATGTGTTTCTAATTTGTAAACTATAAGAGAAAAGACAAAAACTTACAAAAAAGTAGATCTGGTTAAAACACACAAATGAGCAGGCAAAGAGAACGAAACGTGTGCCTCAAATGCTAATATAAACTTTAAAAGTTGGCAACGTAGAACTTAGGAACTATGGTGAGGTGTTTGAAGTAGGCGGGCCCTTAGGTTACTGTAAGTGCGTTTTTCTCAAAACTTGCTTTAAGATAAGATTAAAGTTTATAATACGCAGGTAAAGTAAAACATATTGTTAAACATAACAGAGGGTTTAGAACGTCATTTATAATACCTACTTACTTAATCGATCCTGATTTACTGTTAGGCATCAAGGTTTTTAAAAGAGATTTCTTATGTCTCACAATTCTCTTTGCTTTGTACACATCCATCCATCACCTTTCTTTTCAGCATTTATTTATTCTGTATATCTCAGGTTTACCTAGCTCGTCCCTTTGGTTTTTTCCCTCCAAGCTGGCTTGCTACACTTATTGGGGAATTCTCGTTTATAAAACCGGCTTTAAATGCTACTTCTGTGGGTTTTAGAACCTCTAAACCACAAAATCACTTCTTTGAGATAATCTTACAGGAGTGACTCTCGCTAAACAGTGACACGTAAGGTGTGACGGGGGGGGGGGGATAACTGGAAATCAGACGATACAGAACTCAAAGCTTGGCTTTTTTAAAACTAATATATATGACAGTATTTAAAGGCGTTCCAGTGGCGAGTTTTTGGTTCACAATAATGGGGCTCCCTAACTAATATAATTCTTAAAGGCGGCACCCACGTGTGGGATTTGTGGTGGACAAAGCGGGTACTCCGATTTCTCCCCCCCCCCACCAATTACTCCATATCACCTTTCCTATTATAAATTTCTCCTACATTTCATATCATCCACTTCCTCGTGCTCATGCCTGGTCACGGGCCCACCACTTGTAACAGGTTCTCCATGCTGTGGTTTCGGGCCGTTTGCTCCCCGACAGGCTTCTGACCCCTAGGCATTGGCCAGTAAGTCCTGGGGTGTGTCAGTCCTACATACGGGGAGGTTACGAAACGAAACAATTACAATTCTTAGTTTGAAGAAGGGGTAATAACTTCGATTCTTACCTGAGAACTATGACTACCCTTTGATATTATATATATATGATTAAGAATTATATTAACGCTAAGAATTATATTTCTATTTCTCAATCATCCTTTATCTATAGGATTAATCTTATTTTTACAAGCAATTTGTATGTTTAATTAGAGTGTATATATAAGATTTTGATTCTCCTATGTACCCCTCTTGATTTATTTGGGTGAGCCATGGCAAGTCGACGGGTGTGGTTCGGTAGGGTTCGGAACGCATTGCACACCAAGGGGCTTAGCCCTCAAGCCCAACAGAAAAAAAAATTCAAAAGAGAGATCGGACGGGTCTAGATCGCACGCTTATTGGGGTTTAGATATTGCCAGGGCGGATATTATGGTCTGATGCTGTCCTGAAGTTGGTAAGTATTTATGATTTTCCCAGAGACACGTGACATTTACTTTCGTTGGCTGATGCATGAAATATTCTCGTACACTTCCGCGGCCAGTATTACCATAATCTCGCTGACTTCTAGTTACAGTCGCTTCATCGTAATCTTCTGTCGATGTTTCAACCTCTTGTTAAGACCGTCTTTAGGGCTACACAGGGAAGTGTTCTAGAAGCTACCATGATGAAGCTGAAGATACAAGAAATGTTTTAGAAGCCACCATGATTAACCTGAAGATACAAGAAATGTTCTAGAAGTTTCCATCATGAAGCTGAAGATACAAGAAATGTTCTAGAAGTTTCCATGATGAAGCTGAAGATACAAGAAATATTCTAGAAGTTTCCATGAGGAAGCTGAAGATACAAGAAATGTTCTAGAAGCTACCATGATGAACCTGAAGATACAAGAAATGTTCTAGAAGCCACCATGATGAACCTGAAGATACAAGAAATGTTCTAGAAACCACCATGATGAAGCTGAAGATACAAGAAATGTTCTAGAAGCTACCATGATGAACCTGAAGATACAAGAAATATTCTAGAAGTTTCCATGAGGAAGCTGAAGATACAAGAAATGTTCTAGAAGCTACCATGATGAACCTAAAGATACAAGAAATGTTCTAGAAGCTACTATGAGGAAGCTGAAGATGTAAGAAACGTTCTAGAAACTTCCATTAGGAAGCTGACGTGACGATAAAGTACACCAGGATATTCATAGGAAATGGCACACGTTTGTACATCCCGGCACATATACAACTTAATGAAGCTTCTGCACCTTTAAAATATAAAGAAGAATCCAAGTTAGATTCACAATATTACCAAACAGATATAAATTAAAGCTCTTGCCAATGGCACTCATGACAAATATTTAGCTTTGGACCATAAAATATTTTAACTCAATTTTGTATAAACTATTATGATATCAAACACTAGCTTCGTAATGAATTTCCAGGCTTTCAGCGTGTGGTTTTAAACCCTTGAATGCGAAAGTTCACAACACGGAGTGTCTGTGTATACAACGAGAAAATTCTCCTTACCCCTATACTTTTCTCAGATAGAAGGCCCTGCTTTAAAGCGGTTTATGTTTTCATGAAGAGGAAGGATTTAAGAGGACGGAAGGGGAGGAGACTTGTGGGGAAGCTTCGTGTTGAGCACGTCAACCTCTGTGGCTTTCCTTTGCGCATGCGCATCCAACCTCATCTGACCACAGGTAGTCTTCGTCGCCTTTGAGGTCACTTTCATACATCGCTTCAGCTGATTGTTTTTTCAGTGTACGTCGTAAATATTCACCAGGAGGCTACTCAAATATTCTTTAGTAATACATGAAAGCCCTCATCATAGTAATAGTATATAATAGAAAATAGGACCTTACATAAAACTTTTGGCCCTTCTGAAAGTTCTCAACCTCCGTGATGTGAAATTAGTTTGGCCAATTCTCTGTTGTAAAATCTAATACTTTAGGTGATAATTGGGAACCAGGTTGTCAAATAAAGCTTAGGTAAATATGAGGGGTGTTTTAAATCTCTAGAAATGACTCGGATGTGAGTGGTCACATGCTATAATAACGTTGAATTGAATTTACAGTTCTTGAATGGGTTTACCGTGATTATTTATCCTGATCTCTCTGCAGTTCATATTGAGACAGTAACCCTTTTATATCCGCCTAATTATGTAACTAAGAATAACATGTAGAAATAATCTCTATTGTGCAACGATCTGTATTACCGATATTGATAATTATACTCAATTAAATAGATAGCCTTTGTATATAGTAGCGTATTATTAATCATAGTAAGGGGTAATAAGCTTTGCTTCAACCATTATTTTACTTGTGAGTATTTGTATTTTGTTAATATTTTACACACTAAGGCGACAAGATTTGAAACGTGGTTTTAACTGTAAATGCTCAGTTTTCCGTTAGCAAGAGACCTTGATGTATTGTGAGTTGAGCTTTCAAAAGGAAACATTCTAAAATGTTATTGCCCTGTCTTTTGTATAACGTTGAGTGACTTTAGGGAATAGAGGCATAAGTACATGCAGCCAATAGCAAGAAGGGCCGCTAAGCATACAGAAGGATGTTTAAGTTTAAAATTCACGACCGTTTTGGGCAGTTCTACGCCAGATTCCATGGGCGACACTATGTCGGTCGCTGAAGCAAAATCGCGCCACATTGCTCACCGCGGTTGAAACAAAGAATTCATGGTTTTGCTGTCCCCAGATTTATAATCATCACTCACATGTTTGCAGGAGTCACTTGGTTGCCAACGGTTAGGGTTTATACCGTGTAATATTATACTATACATCATTTGATTCAATAATATTTACGAACCAGTGATTTGTGTTATTTTCTTCACTGTCTTTTTGTATTTCCTTCTGTACCGAGTAATTCATGTTCGCCGATGAAGAGGAACAACCTGAGTTAAAGCCGGAGCAGCTAAGACATCAAAAGGTAGCGAAGTGCCACTAGGTTCCACCCTAACCGGACCAACTGACCCACACAATAACGCCGACGCTACTTTGTCATTTACTATTTAAGATAATATTCAGGACAAAGTCACCCAATAGCAGTTGCAATATAGCTTTTAATTCTCTATGTATTGTAGTGTTGCTCTCCGTTTGTTACTCTTACATTCAGCTATAATTTTCAAAATACGAGGGTATTTTTTTTACCTCCTATAGGCTATAAATAAAAGACAAGTTCACAGAAAACAATTATTTTATTACTAAAAGTTTTATACACTTATGGTTACTTTTCAACATAATCACCGAAAATATTGAGACACTTATCGTACCTGTGCACAAGCTTTGCAATATCCGCTTCAAAAATGTTGTCGAAACATCTTATCGCAGCTGATGTTCATTTCTTTGAAATCTTATCGCACCTGACGTTCATTTGTTTAATCTCCTGTCTTGGTTATTGGTAACAAGCCAACCTTCACTTTTAATAACTGTCAGTTCCACAATTATTGTACCTTCAATTAATTCAGTTGGAATGTTTATTCAAAGTTTTAACCAGTTCTTAATGTATTTAATTAAAAAAGGAGTGAAAATAATCATTATTTGTATATTTTGGGTATGAGATGAGTACAATAACCTCAAATAAAATAACGTTTGTTTGCATTTCATGTATTATTATTAAAAGTTTAAATAAAATAATTGTTCCCGATTTCTATTGCCGCTATCGATATTCGTATATTGGGTGTAGACACAGTTGGCCATATCATAATTCAGGAGGCCGTGAAGAAAGATAAAAAAGCATTCAGTAAATAAACATGATCGAATATGTCATCTACAATTGAGGACTAATCTAAGTATTACAATTATAACGTGATAAAATTTCCCTTTCTATATATATATATATATATATATATATATATATATAAATATTAATATTCTGTTTCGCTGAATTGTCTTATCAAATACAATTCGTGGTATCACTTCGTTTTGAAGGCTTTAAGCTCACTGAACCACAAAACGGCATAAAGTAATTATTGTTCCCATTCGTTTCCGACAGCTAAAAAGCTGACTGCTGAATTTAAGCGTGAGCATGTATATATTGAAATCGATGAGCCCTCAGGTTGTACCAAAGGGGCTACGCCCGCGGACGTTGTAACAAAAATGTACTCAATGAGCGCCGACTGAAGGTACGCGAGTGGGCCTTGATAGGCTGTGTCCATACATTTTACTCCAAAGCTTTGTGTATTAGAAAGATTTCAGAGAGATGGTTGCAGCGTTTGTTATATGTACCAAAGATATGTTCGAATAAACATTTCTCAAGCGTTCTTAATTGGATAGGTAGACTAAAAGATTCAATACCAAAGCCGGGATTTGAACCATAAATCACCCGGTCTCTAGCTATACTGCCCTAGACCTAGCATGTTTTCCCGGTTCAAATCCCAGCTATGGCAGTTCATTACTTTCTCTACACGTACTATGTTCATAGTGTATAGAGAAGGTATTGTAATGCACCTAAAAATTCGTTACCGAGATTTCACCGAAAATACATGTTTTAGGACCCCCTGAATCCAAAAAAAAACATTTTTATAAAAATGTCCGTGTGTGTCTGTCTATCTGTATGTCTGTGTATATTTTGGACAGCATAGCTCAAAAACGAAAAGACCTTAAATACCAAACTTGCTATCTTCCAATGATGTGACACGAAGATTTTCAAGAAAATCCCCACCAAACTACCATTTACATGGAAAAAATTTCGATAAGTCTGAGTTTTTCAAAAATTGCTCTAACGGTTTTGATTAAAATATCTTATATTTAAGAGATTTATAAGTAAAATAAAATATAAATATTGAATTTTCTGGGAATAGCCTCTAAATACCTCTTTATTCTGGATGATTTTATTGAATTTTGCATAACTGGTAAACCGTAAGAGATAGACAAAAACTTAATTTACAAAAAATGTAGAGCTTTTCTAAACACACAATTTATGTTCTATGCATATTTTCGTGGAGTTGACCGTTTTTGAAATATTCTTTGTAATTGGTTTAGGTTTTAAAATACTTTTCTCACACGGGAACTTGTCAACTCCTGGCCACGCAAACAAATGGATTTCAATCCCATAGCAAGCCCATTTTAAAACATTTTACTGTCAGCTTAGCCCTGTTATTGCACTCTACTTATAAGCAACTAAATAATAAGAGTATTTCTGCTAATGTTTATCTCGATTAGCATGTAGATAGAAGAATAAGTTTATTAACAACAATTTGTTACAACAATACAGAGAAAGTCATGGAATGGACCACTTGGATTTTCACTTTCTCTACACCTACTATGTACATAGTGTATAGAGAAGGTATTTTATTGCATCCAAAAATTCGATACCGAGATTTCACCGGAAATACATCCTTTGGTTGCCCTAAATCCAAAAAAAGCATTTTTGTGTGTGCGTGTGGAACAGCATAGGTCAAAACAGTTGATATTTAAGTTTGGTATCTTGCAAAGATGCGACACGAAGGTTTTCAAGACAATTCCCTTTACATGGAAAAATGTTTGAACATTTCGATTCTCTCAAAAATAACTAACAATTTTTATTAAAATTTCGTATATTAAAGTTATTTACATAGCAAATAAAATGTATATATTGAATTTTCTGGGAATATCCTATGAAGACATCTTTATTCTGGATGAATTTTGCGGAACTTTGAATAATTGGTAAACCGTAAGAGATGGACAAAAGCTTACCACGCAAAAAATGTAGAGCACGCTAAAACACACAATTTATATTATATACACTTTTACTTTCTCTACACGCACTATGTACATAATGTATAGAGAAGGTATTATAATGCACCCAAAAATTCGATGCCGAGATTTCAACGGAAATACATGTTTTGAGACTCCATGAATCCAAAAAAAAACATTTTTAGAAAAAAGTCTGTTTGTGGGTGTGTGTGTATGTGTGTGTCTGTGGGCAGCTCAAAAACGAAAAGACCGTGAACACCAAACTTGGTATTTAAGTTTGGTATCTTCCGAGGATGCGATGCGAAGATTTTGAGGAAAACTCCCCACCCCGAACTACCCTTTGCATGGAACTTTTTTCGAAAATGTTTATTTTCTTAAAATGGCTATAACTATTTTGATTAAAATATCGTATATTAAGGATATTTACCTGACAAATAAAATGCATATCTTGAATTTTCTGGAAATAGCCTCTGAAGACTACTTTATTCTGGATGAATTTTACGAAATTTTGCATAACTGCTAAACCGTAAGAGTTGGACAAAAACTTACCACACAAAAAACATAGAGTACGTTAAAACATACAATTCAATTATATACAATTTTTCGTGGAGTTGATCGCTTTTTAGATATTCCTTATTTTTGGTTTCAGATTTAAAATACTTAACTTTCTCACACGGAAAGTTGTAAATTCCTGGCACTGGATAGAAACGAACTTCAACCACATAGCTATCGTTTTAGCCAAGAGTATTTCCTTATTCTTCTTCTACTTACAAGGAAGCAAGTAATTAAGACAATATCTGCTAATATTTATCTCGATTATAATAAAGCAGATAGAAGAATATGCTTTTTAACAATTATTTGTTATAAATATGTAGAGAAAGTCATGTGAATGGATTACATCAGATTTTTTCTCATTTTAGTGTCAGCTTCACTTAACATACAGGTCTTACGCTCTATCAGCTGATATATAGCTCGACAGAGGCGGGCATTACTTTACGCTTCTTCTGCATTTTCATTACCCCAGTTAAGTGAGCAGCCGGGACAGCGCTTGTGCTATGTGTTTGATCTACATTCAGGGGATAATGTGCTCTAAAGTACATTTCATCACAGTCTAGCTTCCAATAACGCACCGCTGAACTTTTAAAATAAAACGTGAGTATTTAGAGATTCCAGTCCTGTAGGCAGAATGGGAAAAGTAAATCATTTGCTGAAATGGAACCTACAGGATACAAACATTAATTTGTCAACCTCATATGGTATATATAATTGGGATTGGTAATCGATATTAGAATAGTATAGACTGGGATAGGGGACTCGGCACGAAACCTGACATTATTGTACACTCAAAGATTTTAAAACAAATTCTGATGCGTTACATTCACATGGGTTTCTCTACATCTCTGCAACAAATTATTGTTAAAAAGCTTATGCTTCTATTTACTTCCTGCTTATCGAGAAAAAATTAGTAGAAATTATTTCTTGCTCCCTTGTAAATAGAAGCGAAATAAGGGAGTAGCTCCATGGCACGACAGCTCACGGGGAACCTTGGCCTACCGCCCGGCCGCTGCGTCCCCCATCTCGGTCCACTACAGACGTCATGGATGGGGTGCAGTATTGGAGGGTGAGACGTGGTCAGCGCCTCGAGTCCCTCCCGACCGGTTAATGCGGTCCTCATGACCTGGAGCCGCTACTTCTCCATCAAGTAGCTCCTCAATTGGCCCCCCAGGGACATTACGAGGCTGATTGCACCCCGGGCCAGGTCTCCCAGCGGGGGAAAAATCCCCACGCCGGTACTGGGGATCGAACCCAGGTCTCCCGCTTGAAATAAGGGAGTACCATAGGCTAAAGTAATAGTCAAAAGCTGGTTGCTATGTAACTGAAGTTCCTTTGTATGGACACGAGTTCACAAAGTCCTGTATCAGAAAAATATAGGTTCTTATAGTTTATACCAAAAACAAGGAATATCTCAAAAACAATCAACTCCACGGAAAAAATGTATACAACATAAAATGTGTTTTAATGTGGTGTACATTTTTTGCGTGGTAAGTTTTTGTCGCTGTCTTACAGTTTAGCACTTATGCAAAATCCCGTAAAATTCACTCAGAATAAGGTAGAGGGCTCTATTTTAATCAAAATCGTTAGAGCCATTTTTTAGACAATCAAAATTTTCGAAAAAAGTTCTACGTAAAGGGTAGTTTTGGTTGGGGGGATTTTTCTCAAAATCTTCGTGTCCCATCCCTGGGAGATACTAAACCTAAATACCAAGTTTGGTATTTCACCGACTTTTCGTTTTCGAGTTATCGTGTTCACAGACACACGGACACACGGACACACACGGACCTTTTTCTGAAAATATTTTTTTTTTTTGATACAGGGGACCCTAAAACATATATTTCCGGTGAAATCTCGGTATTGAAATTTTCTCTAAACACTATATACATAGTGCGTATAGAGAAAGTAAAAATGATCAACTCCACGAAAAAAATGTATATAGAATAAATGGTGTGTTTTAACGTGCTCTACATATTTTGTAGGGTAAGGTTTTGTTTATCTCTTACGGTTTAGCAGTTATGCAAAATACCGTAAAATTGATCCATAATAAAGTGGTCTTCAAAGGATATTCCCAGAATAATTTAAGATATTCGTTTTATTTGTCAGGTAAATATTCTTGATATATGATCTTTTAATCAAAATCTTTATAGCCATTTTTGAGAAAATCACAATTTTCTAAAAAAGTTCCATGTGAAACGTAGTTGGGGGTGGGGAGATTTTCTTGAAAATCTTCGTGTTGTATCCTTCCAAGATACCAAGAGTGGAATTCCAAGTTTGGTATTTAAGAGCATATTTGTTTTTTAACTATGCTGTCCACAGACACAAGGACACAGACACACACACGCACACACACACGCACACATGGACCTTTTTCCAAAAATCTTTTTTTTTATTCAGGGGGACCCAAAACATTTATTCCAGGTGAAATCTCGGTATCGAATTTTTGGGTGGAATGCAATACCTTCCTTATACCTTATGTGCATAGTACGTATAGAGAAAGTAATATACTGGCGCTGTAATTTTGCTGGAAATGTTTAAGTTTAATGAGTACTTGGGTCTAACGACGATTTCATTTGGTGTCATTGAGGTACAAAACACCACGTGAATAATAAAGTCAAAACCGATTGGACAATCCACCCATTCGTCCCTTAATCCCGTTCGACGCTCCCTCAGAACATATTGATATGTATAAGCAGTGTGTTAATTTAGTCCACCGCGTGACCGAATTACTTTGACATTAGAACGGATTTCAATCACATGGCAACCAGCTTTTAAAAGATTTGAGATTCGTTTTAGCCTATGTATTCCCTTATTTGCCTTTTACTTACAAAGAAGCAAGTAATTAAGACAAGTTCTGCTTATGTTTATCTCGATTATCATAAAGTAAATAAAAGAACACAATTTTTAACAATACTTGTTACAGGGATATAGAGAAAGTGATGTGAATAGAACACATCAGATTTTTACTTTCTCTAGCCCCGTATGTACAATGTACATAGAGATAGAGAAGTATTGCATTCCACCCAAAAATTCGATACCGAGATTTCACCGGAAATACATGTATCCATAAAAAGCATATTCAGAAAAAGGTCCGTCCGTGTGTCCGTGTCTGTGAACACGATAACTTAAAAACGAATAGTAGCTAAAATACCAAACTTGGTATTTAGTTTAGTATCTTCCAGGGATGCGACACGAAGATTTTGAGAAAAATCCCCCCACCCTAAACTACCCTTTACATGGAACTTTTTTCGAAAATGTTGATTTTCTTAAAAATGGCTCTTGATTAAAATATTCGTATATTAAAGATATTTACCTGACAAATAAAATGTATATCTTGAATTTTCTGGGAATAGCTTCTGAAGACCTGTTTATTCTGGATGAATTTTACTTAATTTGGCATAACTAGTAAACCGTAAGAGATAGATAAAAATTTACTACACAAAAAATGTAGTATTTTTAAAATACACAAGCTATGCCATATACATTTTTCTCGTGGATCTTACCGTTTTCGAGGTACTCATTGTTATTAGTTTCAGTTGAGAAGTACTTATACTTTTCTCAGACGGGAGTGTCCGTTTTTCGTTTGTTCTATTCCTGGTCGAGAAAAGAAGCGATTTGTAATGACAATCGCGTAACGACAGCTTTTAAAACATTTGACTATTGGTTTAGCCTAGTGTATTCCCTTATTTTCTTCCTACTTTTAAGGAACTAAGTAATAAGAATATTGTACTAATGAGTACCTCGATTAGCAAGGTGCAGAAAGAAGAATTATCTTATGTAAGAAGTTTGTGGAACAGCTAGAGAAAGTTATGTTAGTGTAGCACATCAGATTTTTTGATGTTGTATCTGCTGGTGGTGGGCAACAATTTGTACGTAATTGGCAGTGAGCAGACGTATGCGGAGTCGGTTTTTCCTTTGCACCCTGTAGAGTGGAATTCCAAAACTAATCGCATATGGAATTACCAAAAGATGCAATCAACACACAATCCTGATCCGGTGATCCTGGAGACCAGTATGTGGTAGAAACGTGCTAGTTGCATGGAAGATACTAGAATGTGCCAGACCCCACAGATAACGTCTAGATGACTTTAAAATGAAGCCGAATAATTGGGAACCTCGAGAATTTGCGGAGTGCCACAAGTGTGGTCAAGGATCACAAAATCTGAACTGAGATGCTGGTCATCCGCAAGAAGCGGCAGAACAGAAGTAGAACACATGCCTGCTACAGAGAGAAAGAGAGAGGTAGGTCTCTACTGCTTACCTACTGTAAGTAGAAGAAGTATTGCACTCCAACCAAAAATTCGACGACGAGTTTCAAGCGCAAAAACATTTTTGAGTCCATATCAATAAAAAATTGAAGTTTACTTTCTCTTAGTACCTAAGGTTGGCCGATAAGTCCCGGGCCTCACACAGATATAGAACCAATAGGTTAGCATCGTATAGTTTAACTCCAGACTAGCTTGTATCCATAGTTACAGATCAATAGCTTGTTTAGTTTTCGAATGACAGTATTTTAAACAAGACAACTTTAGAGTTTTCACGAAAATGGAGCCTTTGGAAAAACGAGCAGTGATTAAATACTTCCATTTGAAAGGCTTAACGCCTAAAGAAATCAAGGAGTAAATGGATACATTGAAAGACTCTCCCACTTCATATTCAACGATTGAAAGGATGGTTGCAAGGTTTAAAATGGGACGTACGAGCTCTAGTGATGAGCCTCGCTCTGGACGCCCTGTAGAAGTGACAACTCCAGAGATCATTGAAAAAATGCATCGTTTAGTACTGGAAGACCATAGATTAAAGTTGTTTGAGATAGCAGAGGCTGTAAACATATCTAAAGAACCTGCAGGTAATATTTTAAGTAATGTTTTGGGCTTTTACAAGGTCTGTGCAAGATGGAGCCGCGTTTGTTGATACCTGATCAAAAGTTGCAAAGAAAACCTGTTTCTTTTAAGAATGTGGAGCTCTACTGTAAAAATCCCAGTGAATTTTTAAGACGGCTTATTACCATGGACGAAAATTGAATGCATCACTACACTCTAAAAAGTAAATCACAGTCAAAACAGTGGATTGCGCCAGGTGAACTAACTCCAAATATGGCGAAGTCAGTTTTGTCAGCTAACGAGTTTTTCCATTGAGGCAGAAAAAAAGCTTGTTTCATCACCATCATTCAGTTATCTTGGAGGACGAAGATTTCACAACAACGAGGTCATTGATGTGGTAAACAGCTATTTTGAGGACCTTGATAAATCGCACTACAGATATGGTTTAATTAAATTAGAACACCGATATGACAAATGTATTAGCCTTTCTAGATGTTATGTTGCGAAATAAAGCATTTTTAAATGCATTTGTCATTGAGAGTCCATATCAGCTGACCCTCGTATGTTCATGGTTGATAACACCTGGCCACATGTTATAGCTGGAGCATTTGTTGCGTCCGTGGCCTTCTCCATATTTCGCAAGGCTGGTTACTGTCACGAGATGAAGCAACGGTAAGCACGTGATGTGGCTAAAAACATGAACATAGTTGCTTACCGTGTACGGTAAAGAAACACAAAGAGCAAAAAGGTGCTGAATGAAAGAACATTACAGACGGTAAAAGAATATAATTATTAAGGTGTTTCTTTATAATTAATATGGACGATAAAAATATATAAATAATAAGCTAAAAACATGTCAATATTTATGTTACACCCTGAAAAGAATATTGTGAAAGAATGTAAGAAAGAAAACGGTATTAAGTATTGGCTGTAGAAGCATTTGCATTCATTTTAATGCTGATGCTTTGTAAATTCATTGGATTTTACTGTGTGATTTTGAAACTAATAATGTAGTGATTGGTATGTGCTACTTGTATTTTAATTTTATCATTTCTAATTTGATATGTTTTCTATATTTAGTTATACAATTTATTTTTATCATTTTAAGTTCTTTTTTAAAATTTTAATTGTGAAGTTATACTTTTGTCTACATGGCAGCCCTCAACTGAGGAAAGTAATTAATAAAATCAATGTAGGCTCAGAAATGTGGATTCCAAGCAAAAACATTAAAATACTAGGGGTAAATATACATATATGGATTCTTGGGACCAACACATAGCAAACATTGAGCGTGATATACATGGCAGCCAATTAACTGCTTGGAAAACTTTCAGAAGTTTGAATTCAGCTGAAAGAGATTTAGGTAAACAGTCTTGTATTTCTGCCAAAGAGTCAATAAGTCACTAATAATTTTTTTTGGTATAATGTAACATTAAAAACATTAATTTAGAAAATGAACAGAATGAAAACTCAGTAGATCGTATTATGTTTAAAAAATTAAATGTATTATATATGTTTACAAATAGAATACCTGTAAGTAGAGATAGACTCCAAATAGAATTATCTAAATATGGAGGGTTGCTTCTTAAATTAAGACTTTTGCATCTACTAAACAAGTGCTGGAAAACAAAAACACTACTAAAGGAATGGACATTAGCCAAAATAGTCTCAACTTTCAAGAAAAGTGATAGAACCAAATAGAAGTATAGTCTTTTAAATATACTTCATAAATAGGATATGCAAGAATAATATGTAACATTAAATATAAAATCAGAAACAGAAATAATGGAAGAGCAAAGCGGATTTAAATAAGACTGATCATGTGTTCACCTTAAAGCAAATAATAGAAAAATCGGATGCGTTACACTCACATGACTTTCTCTAGCTATTCCACAAACTTCTTACATAAGATTATTCTTCTTTCTCCACCTTGCTAATCGAGTTACTCATTAGCACAATGCCCTTATTACTTAGTTACTTATAATGTAGGAAGAAAATAAGGGAATACTCTAGGCTAAACCCATAGTCAAATGTTTTAAAATCTGTCGTTATGCGATTGTGATTACAAATCACTTCTTTTCTTGGCCAGGAGTAGAACAAAAGAAAAACGGACGCTCCCATCTCAGAAAAGTATAAGTGCTTCACAACTGAAACTAATACAAATGAATACCACGAAAATGGTAAGATCCACGAAAAACCTGTGTATGGCATAACTTGTGTATTTTAACAAGACCTACATTTTTTTAGTAAGTTTTTGTCTATCTCTTACGGTTTACTAGTTATGCCAAATTAAGCAAAATTCATCCAGAATAAATTGGTCTTTAGAAGCTATTCCCAGAAAATTCAAAATGTACATTTTATTTGTCAGGTAAATATCTTTAACATACGATATTTTAATCAAAATCGTTAGCCATTTTTTAAAAAATCAAAATTTTCGGAAAAAAGGTCCATATTAGTTTGGGGTGGGGGGATTTTTCTCAAAATCTTCGTGTCGCATTCCTGGAAGATACTAAACTTAAATACCAAGTTTGGTATTTTACCGACTTTTCGTTTTTGAGTTATCGTGTTCACGGACACATGGACACACACACTGACACACGGACACACACGGACCTTTTTCTAAAAATACTTTTTTTGGATACAGGGGACCCTAAAACATATACTTCCGGTGAAATCTCGGTATCGAATTTTTTGTTGGAGTGCAATACCTTCTCTATACACTATGTATATAGTACGCGTAGAGAAAGTATAAAGAGAAGAGTTTAATTTAGAGACTCATTTTACTTTTATGTACTTTGAAAAGGCCTTCGATCAAGTAGACAAAAATAAACTATGGCAGATTTTGAAAACAAAAGGATAGCCAAAATATTTAGTTAAAGCTATACAAAGCTTATACGTAGAAAATAAAATGGAACAAATGGAAAGTAAACAGATAAGATTAAAATAAATCAAGGACTAGCAAGGATGCAGTTTATCACCAATTTTGGTAGCTAAGTTCATTATTTTCCAAGGATGCGATATGAAGGTTTTCAAGAAAATCCCCCCACCTTCAACTACCTTTTATATGTAAAAAATTTCAAAATTGTTGGTTTTCTCAAAAAAAAACCCCTAACGATTTTTATGCATGAAAAATAAAATATATATCTTAAGTTTTCTGGGAATATTCTCTGAATACCTCTTTATTTTGGTTTAATTTTTCTGAATTTTGCATAACTGGTAAAGCCTGAGCTCTCATTAGATCTAACTAAAACACAGGATTTATACCATATAATTTTTTCGTGGATTTGACCTTTTTCGAGATATTCCTTGTTATTGGTTTCAGATTTAAAATACTTAAATATTTCTCATGCTATAACTTGTCAACTTCTGGCTACGCAAAGAAACTGATTTCATTCCCATAGCAACACATTTTAAAACATTTGACTGTCAGTTTAGCCTGGTGTAATCCCTTATTTCGCTTCTACTTATAAGAAACTAAGTAATAATACCGTTTCTGGTAAAGCTTATCTGGATTAGCATGAAGTAGGTAGAAGAATAAGTTTATTAAAAATAATTTGTTACTAAGATTAGAGAATTTTATGTGAATGGAACTCATTAGAATATTTTCTGCCATTCTGTGAACTGTTCTTTCCATTTCTATTCTACCTTGTCATTAATTTTAAGATGTTTAGAGTCCGATCCCATTGTTTCATTCCTTATATTATACATTTTAGTGCAGGTTTTTACTTTCTCTAGCCCCATATGTACATAGGGATAGAGAAGTATTGCATTCCACCCAAAAATTCGATACCGAGATTTCACCGGAAATACATGTTTTAGGACCCCTGTATCCAAAAAAAGCATTTTCAGAAAAAGGTCCGTGTGCCTGTGTGTCTGTGAACACGATAACTCAAAAACGAATAGTATCTTCCAGGGATGCGACATTGAGAAGATTTTGAGAAAAATCCCCCACCCCAAACTACCCTTTACATGGAACGTTTTTCGAAAATTTTGATTTTCTTAAAGACGGCGCTAATGATTTTGATTAAAATTTCGTATATTAAAGATATTTACTCGATAAATAAAATGTATACCTGGGAATAGCCTCTGAAGAATACTTTATTCTGAGTGAATTTTCCGGAATTTTGTATAACTGCTAAACCGTAAGAGATAGACAAAAACTTACGACACAGAAAATGTAGAGCACATTAAAACACACAATTTATGTTTATACATTTTTTGCTTGCAGTTGATCGTTTTTGAGATATTCCTTGTTTTTGTTTTCAGGGTCGAAAATCTTAACTTTTCTCATACAGGAATTTGTCAACTCATGTCCATTCAAACAAAGGAACTTCAGTCACATAGTAACCAGCTTTTGACTATCGCTTTAACCTATGCTACTCCCTTATTTCCTTTCTACTTACAAGGAAGAAGGCAATAAGACTATTTCTGCTAATTGTTATAGATTAGCATGAAGTAAATAGAGGCAGAAGCTTTTTAAGAATAATTGGTTGCAGGGATATAGAGAAAGTCATGTGAATGGTACACATCAGATTTTTAAATTGGCGATGATGATTTTTCTGTCTTTGCAGATCCACCGCAGATTCTGGACGTCGGATCAGATCGGCTGATGACAGCGCCTCTCTTCACTAGCACGACGTTCATTTGTTCCGCGGAGGGCAACCCAACTCCCTCGTACCAGTGGCTGCAGAGACGAACCATTGGGGACAGCGGGGTGATCCTGGTGCGGGGCACGGACCCCACCCTGCACATACCCAACGTCACTTACGATTATCAGGGAGAGTACGTCTGCAAGGCGACCAACATCATCGGCGGAGTTGAGCGCTTCTCTCAGAGCGAATCGATTTCCCTACAGGTTGTTGGTAAGTGTGATTACTGTACTTTTATCATCTCGTAAATTTGCTCTAGTGAAAAGGAATGCATCATCGTCATTATCATCACTAAATCTGTATTCTTAAGTGTTAAGCTATTTTATTCCAGACCTTTTACTCTCTAAATTTCATTTTATATTTGCCGCGATTTTTTACCACTGCGAATGTAGGGATAGAAGCATGTTGGACGTTACTGGCAGGTACGGAAAACATGGACGGGCTAGGTAAATTTATACTTAAGGCAAGACAGCTGAGATCTGAGGAGGCTGCCAATAGAGAAGGGGGGGGGGATAAGATCAACTAAACAAAAGTGACTACAATGTTCTACATACATATATATTATATCATACTTAGGTCACTGTTATGCTAGGGTTGTATATATTATGTGTATATATGTCTTTTAAGTGTAATTATCTATTATAAGAGGGTGCATTTATGAAGGTTTACTCTGTGCTGTAAATTTAAATTGCTATGTTTGAATATCTTTGTATCTTTATTTTCGGATTCACTCTTAATTTTTATTGTTGTTTAATATTGCTTTTGACGGTGTATTTCCTTTGTCTTTTTATTTTCGTGTTTACTCTTTTAATTCGTTGTTGTGGTTGTTGTTTCAATATTGCTTGTAATGTGTATTACAAAAGCACGTACGGTCTGTGGACCCGTGCGACTGTTCAAATCCTATGTATGATATTGCTATGTTAATAAATACACTTATTCATTCATTCATTCAAATTTCATTTTACTTACATTACTTAAGTTGGATAGGTAGAGTTAGGCTGAAAAATTCAATGCCATAGTCGGGATTTAAAACATGGATATCTCGGTCTCTAGCCGGCTGCTTTACCACTGAGCTACATGGCATTGAATTTCTCAACTGACTCGCATGTTTCCCGGTATACCACAAGGTGATCTTAAATTATTTTGAAACAACAACCCCAGTGGTTGTAAGTACTTTTAAGTCCCAGATAGAGTAACCGGCTGGAGTCCGAGAGATCCGGGGTTCATATCCCGGCTGTGGCATTAAATTTTTCAGTCTGACTCTACCTATCCAACTCCTGCCCTTCACACGGCTTGTGTGAAAAGCTAAGTTTATTTATTACAATATATTTCAATTTTATAAAACCTACATTGACTTAATTTTACGTTAGAACCTAATAAGGCCTATTTTACTTTCCCTACGTAATACATGATACATAGGTAGAGAAGGTATTGCACTCCACCCAAAAAATCGATACCGAGATTTCACCGGAAGTATACGTTTTAGGGTCCCCTACACCAAAATAAAAAATAAATAAATAAATAAACATTTTTCCAAAAAGATCCGTGTCAAAGATTTTTCAACAAACTTCCCCCACACCCAACTACATTTTATAAGAAACAATTTTTCGAAATGTTTTATTTTTCTAAAATGGTTCTAATAATGTTAATATAATAAAGCTATTTCCTTGGCAAATAAAATGCATATCTTGGATTTTCTAGGAGTAGCCTCCGAAGGCACTTCATTCTGGATGAATTTTACATAAGTGGTAAACCGCAAGAGATGTGCAAGAAGCTACTCTACAAAAATGCAGATCGCGTTAAAACACACATTTATGTCAATTTTTTTTTTCGTAGAACTATCCATTTCAGAGATATTCCCTGTTACTGGTTTCAGTTCTATAATATGTTAACTTTTTTCATACGGGAATTTGTGAACTTCTGGCCATGCAAAGAAATGAATTTAAATATACTACACTAAGTTAAGATGATTATGAAATAATACTATACAATACGCGTGCAATGGTGATTTACACCAGTAAAAGAACCCTGTACACAGTCGCCCTCCGTAGTATAATTCTTACCATGCTAACCTCATATATCCAAGGTCGCGGGTTCAAATCCGGCGGAGGACGATGGATTTTTTCGAGCGTAAAAATCCTTAGCGTGGCTTCCTTCGGAAGGGAAGTAAAGCCGTTGGTCCCGTGTCGTAGATTTACGGCACGTAAAAGAACCTTAAGCCTGATAGAGAGGCCTCTGAGCAAAATTAAGCGGTCTTTCACGCCCAGTATAGAATGGGACGCTGAGAACCACAGCAGTTAAAGAGCGTCCATAAATAACACGGCATTTACATTTTTAGAACCCTATACCAGAAAATGGTTTAAACAAAAGTTGTTTATTTTTGATGAGGAATAAGGAATCAAAATAAAAAAATCTAATATAATCCATTCACATGACTTTCTCTACATCGCTGTAACAAATTATTGTTAAAAATCTTATTCTTCTATATACTTTATGATAAACGAGAAATTGTCTTAATTGCTTGCTTCCTTGTAAGTGAAGGAAAAATAAGGGAATACACTAGACTAAAACGATAGTAATATCTTTTAAAAGCTGGTTGCCATGTGGAGAAATCCAGGAGTTTAACACTTTGCGTGTGAACAAATTTAAGTCCGACTGGGTAGCGTGGTGGTAGCGTGTCTGCCTCGCATTCAAAAGGTCGTGAGTTCGAATCTCGCTTAGGGATAAGGTTTTTTTCGGGGTTTTCCCTTATCCTGAGAAGACGAATGTCGAGTAACTTTAAGCTCCATGGACCCCGAGATCATTTGAGCATCGTTTCACCAACTTCTTTCATCGTCCGATATAACGTTAAACTACTAAAAAACAAAAAAGTATGTGTTTTAAATCTGAAACAAATAACAAGAAATATCTCAGAAATGATCCATTCAACGAAAAAGCGTATATGACATAAATTGTGTGTTTTAAAGTGATCTTCACTTTGTGTAATAAGTTTTTCTCTGTCTCTTATGATTTACCAGTTATTCAAAATTCAGCAAAATCCATTCAAAAAAAAAAAGAGATCCTTAGATACTATTCCCATAAAATACAGTTTTTCATGTAAATATCATTAATATTGAAACATTGTAATCAAAATCCTTAGAGCCATTTCTGAGAAAATCAAAATGTACACAAATGATTCCATATGAAGGATATTTGGGGGTAGGGGGATTTTTTTGAAACTCTTCGTGTCGCATCCAAATTTGGTATTTAACGGTATTTTCGTTTTTGAGCTATGTTGTCCACAGACACACACACATACATGGACCTTTTTCTAAAAATGCTTTTTTTGGATTCAGGGGGACCCCAAACATGTGTTTCCAGTGGAATCTCGGTATCGAATTTTTGGGTGTATTACAATACCTTCTTTATACACTGTGCGTAGTACGTGTAGAGAAAGTAAGAACATACCTTGATTCTTATTACCATCCGAACCTCCTCCAATTAAAACAGAACATAGCATTTAATTTCCCCCATTATATCAAGCAACTTTTATTCACGACACTTTTTACTACGCACTTAGTTTTGGAGACATTATACAGTTTCAAGTTAAATTGTACATCCTGTAATAATTTGAAGGAGATGTGGTGTTATTATTAACATTACAAAAGAAATGAATGTCCGGAAAAAGAGAATTAGTGAAACATAAATTTTTAGGTGGTTTTAAGAAATTTTTAACATGATTGTTGTAGACTTTTATTATTACTATTATTGTTATTATTATCATTATTATTACTATCAACTTTATGATTAAAATAAATGTGCTAGATTATAAGAAAAACTTGGCTAGGAATATGGCAAGATAACAACCTAGACTTATGGCCATTATCTTTTTATGGGCGTTTAGTATAACTAAATAAATAAATAAAATATTAACATTTCAACAATGCAGTCACAGTGAAATTTTAGAAAGTCTCCACAGAAATACAGAAATTAAAATTTCTCTCCAGTGTATAGACTTCGGTCATGAAACCCTAAGACCCTTGCCTACCCAGAAAGGGGAAGTTTTCCCTTGGGGAAGCATGAGTGATTTATAGTCATGGGATACTTGGAAAATAAAGAAGATATATGGGCTGATAAGTCGCCCTCTGTGATTCTAGTGATTATCATTATTTCCGGCGAAGAGCGATGAATGTTTACCTTCTCTAGCACGTATGTAGAATGCACATAGTTGACAGAGAAGGTATTGTATTCCATCCAACATTTGACAACAAGATTTCACTTGAAAAACAACTCTCGAGAACCTCTGATCCAATAAAACCATATTTACTTTCTCTACACGTACTATGTACATAGCGTATAGAGAAGGTATTGCACTCCACTCAAAAATTCGATACCGAGATTTCACTGGTCCCGTGAATAAAAAAAAAAAGCATTTTTGTAAAAAGATACGTGTGTGTGTGTCTTTTTAGAGTTAATCATAAACGAGATATTCCTTTTTGTTGGTTTCAATTTTAAAATATTATTTTTTTCTCAAACAGGGATTCGTCAGTGTTTCACTTGTTTTACTCATGTACATGCAAAGAAGCTCATGTGAATAACAATTGCATAGCGACAGCTTTTAAATATCTGTTTATTGTTTATAAGGATCATTTCTGGTATTATTCACCTTGATTAGAATTATTTAAACAAAAGAATTATAATCGTTTGTAAGAATTGTTTGTGGAACAGGTGAAGAAAGTTAGGTGAGTGGAACAAATAAGATTTTTTTCTTTCTACTTCCTCAATAGAGAAGGTATTGAAATTCACCCAAAAATTCGATACCAAGATTTCACCGGAAATACATGTTTTGGGTCCCCCTGAATAAAAACAAAGCACTTTTGGAAAAATGTCCCGTTGTGTGTGTCTGTGGAAATCATAGCTCGGAAACAAAAAGTCCGTTAAATACCAAACTTGGTATTTAAGTTTATCTGCCAAGGATGTGACACAAGATTTTCAAGAAAGTTTCCCCACCCTCAAATATGGCTTTAACGATTTTCATTAAAATATTTTATATTCAAGATATTTACCTGACAAATAAAAGGTGTGCCTTGAATTTTCTGGGAATAGTCTCTGAAGACTACTTTAATCTGGATGAATTTTACGGAATGTCGCAAAACTGGTTAGCCGTAAGAGATAGACAAAAGCTAACTTAACAAAAATGTAGAGCTCGTGAAAACACACGTTATATTATACCCATTTTTTCGGAAAGTTGTAAACTCCTGGCCCTGCATAGAAACGAATTTCAACCACGTAGCAACCAGCTTTTAAAAGATTTGCCTATCGTTTTAATCCAGAGTATTCTCTTGTTTCATTCTACTTACAAAGAAACAAATAATTAAGGCAATTTCTGCTAAAGTTTATCTCGATTATCATAAAGTAGATAGAAGAATAAGCTTTTAACAATGATTTGTTAAAGAGAAGTAGAGAAATTCATGTGATTTTTAGAAAAAGGTCCATGTGTGCCTGTGTGTGTGTCTGTGTGTGTGTGTCTGTGTGTGTGTCTGTGTGTGTGTCTGTATGTGTGTCTGTGTGTGTGTCTGCGTGTGTATATGTCTGTGTGTGTCTGTGTATATGTCTGTGTGTGTGTCTGTGTGTGTGCCTGTGTGTGTGTCTGTGTGTGTGTGTCTGTGTGTGTGTCTGTGTGTGTGTCTGTGTGTGTGTGTCTGTGTGTGTGCCTGTGTGTGTGTCTGCGTGTGTATATGTCTGTGTGTGTCTGTGTGTGTGTGTCTGTGTGTGTGTCTGTGTGTGTGTCTGTGTGTGTGTGTCTGTGTGTGTGCCTGTGTGTGTGTCTGCGTGTGTATATGTCTGTGTGTGTCTGTGTATATGTCTGTGTGTGTGTCTGTGTGTGTGTCTGTGTGTGGGTCGGTGTGTCTGTGTGTGGGTCTGTGTGTCTGTGTGTGGGTCTGTGTGTCTGTGTGTGGGTCTGTGTGTCTGTGTGTGTCTGTATGTCTGTGTGTGTGTCTGTGTGTCTGTGTGTGGGTCTGTGTGTCTGTGTGTGTCTGTGTGTCTGTGTGTGGGTCTGTGTGTGTGTCTGTGTGTGTGTCTGCGTGTGTATATGTCTGTGTGTGTCTGTGTATATGTCTGTGTGTGTGTCTGTGTGTGTGTCTGTGTGTGGGTCGGTGTGTCTGTGTGTGGGTCTGTGTGTCTGTGTGTGGGTCTGTGTGTCTGTGTGTGGGTCTGTGTGTCTGTGTGTGTCTGTATGTCTGTGTGTGTGTCTGTGTGTCTGTGTGTGGGTCTGTGTGTCTGTGTGGGTCTGTGTGTCTGTGTGTGGGTCTGTGTGTCTGTGTGTGGGTCTGTGTGTCTGTGTGGGTCTGTGTGTCTGTGTGTGTGTCTGTATGTCTGTGTGTGTGTCTGTATGTCTGTGTGGGTCTGTGTGTCTGTGTGGGTCTGTGTGTCTGTGTGTGGGTCTGTGTGTCTGTGTGTGTGTCTGTGTGTGTGTGTGTCTGTATGTCTGTGTGTGTGTCTGTATGTCTGTGTGGGTCTGTGTGTCTGTGTGTGTGTCTGTATGTCTGTGTGTGTGTGTCTGTATGTCTGTGTGTGGGTCTGTGTGTCTGTGTGTGGGTCTGTGTGTCTGTATGTCTGTGTGTGTGTCTGTATGTCTGTGTGTGGGTCTGTGTGTCTGTGTGTGGGTCTGTGTGTCTGTGTGTGTGTCTGTATGTCTGTGTGTGGGTCTATGTGTCTGTGTGGGTCTGTGTGTCTGTGTGTGTGTCTGTATGTCTGTGTGTGTGTCTGTATGTCTGTGTGGGTCTGTGTGTCTGTGTGGGTCTGTGTGTCTGTGTGTGTGTCTGTGTGTCTGTGTGTGGGTCTGTGTGTCTGTGTGGGTCTGTGTGTCTGTGTGTGTCTGTATGTCTGTGTGTGTGTCTGTATGTCTGTGTGTGGGTCTGTGTGTCTGTGTGGGTCTGTGTGTCTGTGTGTGTCTGTATGTCTGTGTGTGTCTGTGTGTCTGTGTGTGGGTCTGTGTGTCTGTGTGGGTCTGTGTGTCTGTGTGTGGGTCTGTGTGTCTGTGTGTGGGTCTGTGTGTCTGTGTGGGTCTGTGTGTCTGTGTGTGTGTCTGTATGTCTGTGTGTGTGTCTGTATGTCTGTGTGGGTCTGTGTGTCTGTGTGGGTCTGTGTGTCTGTGTGTGGGTCTGTGTGTCTGTGTGTGTGTCTGTATGTCTGTGTGTGGGTCTATGTGTCTGTGTGGGTCTGTGTGTCTGTGTGTGTGTCTGTATGTCTGTGTGTGTGTCTGTATGTCTGTGTGGGTCTGTGTGTCTGTGTGGGTCTGTGTGTCTGTGTGTGTGTCTGTATTACTGTGTGTGTGTCTGTATGTCTGTGTGTGTGTCTGTATGTCTGTGTGTGTGTCTGTATGTCTGTGTGTGTGTCTGTGTGTCTGTGTGTGGGTCTGTGTGTCTGTGTGTGGGTCTGTGTGTCTGTGTGGGTCTGTGTGTCTGTGTGTGGGTCTGTGTGTCTGTGTGGGTCTGTGTGTCTGTGTGTGGGTCTGTGTGTCTGTGTGTGTCTGTATGTCTGTGTGTGTGTCTGTGTGTCTGTGTGTGTGTCTGTGTGTGTGTCTGTCTGTGTGTGTGTCTGTGTGTGAGTGTCTGTGTGTGTGTGTCTGTGTGTGTGTGTCTGTGGCTAGCATAACTCAAAAACGAAAAGTCGTTAAATACCAAACTTGAATTTTAGCTTTAGCATCTTTCAAGGATGTGATAGAAAATCATCAGGAAAAAACCCACCTTCAACTACGCTTTTCATCTTGGATTTTTCAAATTCTGATTTTCTCAAAATGGCTTTAACAATTTTGATTTGATTTCACAGAATATATATCAAATCAGAAATAAAGAAATTTAAGGTGAGAGATTTGCTCAAAAATCTTCTTGTCAAAGCTTTAGAAAATATTGAGCTTCAGTACCAAGTTTGGCATTTATTCAAAATGTCTTTATGTTCACACACACACACACACACACACACACACACATGCTCGCGCGTGCACACATACTCTACATACACGATTTAAATGTTTTTATTACTTTCTCTATACGCACTATGTACATAATGTACAGAGAAGGTATTGCACTCCACCAAAAAATTCAACACCCAGATTTCACCGGAAATATATGTTTTAGGGTCCCCTTTAACTCAAAAAAGCACTTTCGGGAAAAGGTCCGTCTGTGTGTGTGTGTGTGTGTGCGTGTGTGTGTGTGTGTGTCTGTAAACACGATAACTCAAAAACGAAAAGTCGGTAAAATACTAGACTTGGTATTTAAGTTTAGTATCTTCCAGGGATGCGACACGAAGATTTTGAGAAAAATCCCCCCTCCCCCAACTACCCTTTACATGGTACTTTTTTCGAAAATGTTTATTTTTTCAAAAATAGCTAACGATTTTGATTCAAATATCGTACACTAAAGCTATTTACCTGACAAATAAAATGTATATTTCGAATTCTCTGAGAATAGCCTCTGAAGAGTACTTGATTCTGAATAAATTTTTCAGAATTTTGAATTACTGCTAAACCGTAAGAGATGGAAAAAAACTTACTGCACGAAAAATGTAGAGCGCGTTAAAACACACAATTTATGTTATATACATTTTTTCGTGGAGCTCATCGTTGTTGAGACATTCCTATTTTTGATTTCTGCTTTGAAAAACTGTTATTTTCTCATACAGGAATTTGTAAACTCCTAACCATACAAACAAAGAACTTCAGTCATATATCAACCAGCTTTTGGCTATCACTTTAACCTAAGGTAGTCCCTTATTTCGCTTCTACTAACAAGGAAGCAAGTAATAAGACTATTTATGCTAATTTTTTCTGATTACGATAAAGTAAATAGAAACATAAGCTTTTTAAGAATAATTTGTTGCAGGGCTATAGAGAAAGACATGTGAATGGCACACATCAGATTTTTTTATTCATGGTGTCTCAAAATATTGTTTTCTGTGAAATCTCGACATACAAATTGCTATTTTCCCTGACCTATTAGATAACATGATAAAGAAAGTGAAATACAGAAACTTTACTAAGAATAATACATATTATATTCAAAAGATGTAATAGATGTTAAATAGTTAAACAGTAGACTGGTATATAAAGCTGTACAGTAGCCAATATAGTCATGTAGAGGGTGACATTTTGACCAGGTTCTCTTGAAACACGTGTGGGAGTGAGAAATGCCTCACGACAGTTCTTTAATACGCCCTAGGCTTTGACGGATGGTATATCCATCACTGTCAAGTTCATTGCAAGGTGCTAGGGCCGCAGGGCGTGCAGCTTGAGGCTTTCTCAGGGCCCACAAAACAAGAGCCAAGACCTCTCAGCTCGTATTGCCGTTCCTTTCAGCTGGTTTTACTTTGCTTTCAATCTGATAATATTCAGTGGTTATACGTCGCGTTTTGTTTAAAACACCAGGTATTAAGGTAATGCAACATTGCAATTTGGAAAATCCACGGTGTTTATACTAGTTATTATACACATAACAGTGATTTTTTGCCATGTATCAAAATTCTAGCTTACATGCTTATTTAAATACGTATTACTTTCTCTAAACGTACTATGTACATAGTGTATAGAAAGGTATTGCACTCCACAAAAAACTTCGATACCGATATTTCACCGGAAATATATGTTTTAGGGCCCCCGTTATCCAAAAAAAGTATTTCCAGGAAAAGGTCCGTGTGTCCGTGTGTCTGTGAACACGATAACTCAAAAACGAAAATTCGGTAAAATACCAAACTTGGTATTTAAGTTTAATATCTTCCAGGAATGCGACACGAAGATTTTAAGAAAAGTCCCCCCACCCCCAACTACCCTTTACATGGAACTTTTTTCGAAAATTTTGATTTTCTCAAAAATGGCTCTAACGATTTTGATTAAAATTTCGTATATTAAAAATATTTACCTGACAAATAAAATGTATATCTTGCATTTTCTGGGAATAGTCTCTGAAGAGTAGTTTATTCTGGATGAATTTTACTGAATTTTGAATAACTGCTAAACCGTAAGAGATGGACAAAAACTTACTGCACGAAAAATCTAGAGCACATTAAAACACACAACTTATATATATACATTTTTTCATGGAGTTCGTCGTTTTTGAGACATTCCTTATTTTTGGTTTCTGCTATGAAAAACTTATACTTTTCTCCTACAGGAATTTCTCAACTGCTGTCCATACAAACAAAGAAACTTCAGTGACATAGCAACCAGCTTTTGATTAACACTTTAGCCTTTGGTACTCCCTTATTTCGTTTCTACTTACAAGGAAGCAAGTAATATGGCTATTTCTGCTAATTGTTTACTGATTAGCATGAAGTAAATAGAAGTATAAGCTTTTCAAGAATACTTTGTTGCAAAGATGTAGAGAAAGTCGTGTGAATGTTACACATCAGATTTTTTTTTATTATTTTCTCTACACGTCCTATACACATAGTGTATAGAGAAGGTACTGCATTCCACCCAAGGTCGCGGGTTCAAATCCGGCGGAGGACGATGGATTTTTTTCGGGTGTAATGTTTACCTCGATTATCATCAAGTAAATAGAAGAATATGCTTTTTAACAATAATTTGTTATAGTGATATAGAGAAAAGCATTTGAATGGAACACATCTGATTTTTCTAAATGAATTGCTCTAGTAAAATTCTGATGTATTCAATTCACATGACTTTCTCTACATCACTGCAAAAAATTATTGTTAAAAATCATATTATTCTATCTGCTTTATATATTCCAGATAAACATTAACAGAAATGTTCTTAATTACTTGCTTCCTTATAAGTAGAAGGGAAATAAGGGAATTGACTAGGCTAAATGGCAGGTCAAATCTTTTAAAAGCTGGTTGCCATGTGGTTGAAACCAGTTTCAATGCAGTGCCAGGAGTTTACAACTTTCCGTGTGAGAAAAGTTTTAGGTATTTTAATCTGAAATAAATAACAAAGAATACCTCAAAAATGGTCAATTCAACGAAAACAATATATGTGACATATATTGTGTATTTTAACGTGAACTACATTTTTAAGTAGTAAGTTTTTGTCTATATTTTACGGTTTACAGATACGCAAAGTTCACCAAAATTCATTCAGAACAAAGAGGTCTTTAGAGGCTATTCCCAGAAAATTCAAGATATACGATTTATTTGTCATATAAATATCTTTAATATACGATATTTTAAACAAAATAGTTAGTCGTTTTTGAGAAAACTATCATTTTAGAAAAATTTTGAATGTAAAGGGTAGTTTGGGGTGGGGCATTTTTCTCAAAATCTTTGTGTCATATCCCTAGAAGATACTAAACTTAAATAACATGTTTGCTATTTTACCAACTTTTCGTTTTTAAGTTATTTGTTCATAAACAAACACTGATCTTTTTCTGAAAATACTTTTTCTGGATACAGGGGACCTGAAAACATGTATTTCCGGTGAAATCTTGGTATCGAATTTTTGGATGTAATGCAATACCTTCTCTACACACTATGTACATAGTACGTGTACAGAGCGTAAAAATGAGTCATGTGATGCATTTTAATATGACTATTTTTAAAATATTGATATTAAAATTACATATTTTACAGTAAACCAGTTTTAAAATAGATATCGCACATCATATTTTTAAAGCTAACCATACTTATTGAATTATACTACTTTTCGTACTTTCGAGAAATCGTGATTTTGAAGCTCTGCTTTAGAAAAGCAATATATAACTATTTTCTTTAATGTACTTTTGGAAGGCAGTATAAAAATGTTGGAAAAAATTATTAAACAATAACAAAAATAAAACGACAAAGGCAAAACAATAAATGCTTATTTTAATTTTAGGAGCACCTGATATAAATTTCCCCAAATAGAGAAATAATATAAGTTTTGGGCTTCTATCCCTAATTTACTTATAGATAAAGTACTAAAATACTATCTCAAAAATAAATGCAAATCCACAAACTTGAGAGAACTTTAAGTAGTTTAAATGTTAAAACAATAACAAAGAATATCTCGGAAATGGTTAACTCTACAAAAAATCTATGTATAATATAAACTCTGTATTTTAACGAGATCTTTATTTTTTGTGTTTAAGTTTTTGTCTTTGTTTTCTTACGGTTTACCTGTTACACAAAACCCATCCAGGATGAATAGGTATTCAAAGACTATTTCCGGAAAATTAAAGATATATATTTCGTTTGTCGTGAAAATATCTTCCAAATACGGCATTTTAATCAAAATTGTTAGAGCCATTTTTGAGCAAATCTAGATTTTTGAAAAATGTTCCTGTTAAGGGTAGTTGGACTGGGTAGAAAGATACTATACTTAAATACCAGAATTCGTGTTTGACTTACTTTTTGTTTTTAGCTACGCTTCCCACATATACACGCACAGACATGTTTCTAAGAATGTTTCTTTTTGTTGGGGTCAGGTGGTTTCAAAGGAGAATTCTCGGTATCTAATTTTTGGGTGTAATACAATACTTTCTCTGCTATGCATGCTGTACATACGTGCTAGAGAAAATAATAAAGAAAATGCAGGACAAACATAATAACTGGAATACTAAATTTGGTGATAAACGGAATTTTCGTTTTTAAGTTATGCTGTTCACAAAGAGACAATCACAAACTTTTTATTTCTCTATACGTACTATGTAATACTGTATAGAGAAGGTATTTTATTGCACCAAAAAATTATATACGAAGATTTCACCAGAAATACATGTTTTTGGGTGACCCTGAATCCAAAAAAGCATGTTTAGAAAAATGTCCGGTGAGTGTCTGTCTGTCTGTCTGTCTGTCTGTCTGTCTGTCTGTCTGTCAGTGTGTGTGTGTCTGTCTGTGTGTATGTCTGTGGGCAGCATAGCTAAAAACAAAGAGACCGCTAAATACCAAACTTGGTATTTAAGTTTGGTAACTTCCAAGGATGCGACACAAAGATTTTCAAGAAAATCCCCCCACATGGAAAAAAATTTCGAAAATTGTTATTTTCTCAAAAATAGCTCTAACAATTTTGATTAAAATATCGTATATTAAATATATTTACCAGACAAAGAAAATTTATCCCTTGAATTTTCTGGAAATAGCCTCTGAAGAGTACTTCATTCTGGTTGAATTTTACGGAATTTTCCATAACTGCTAAACCGTAAGAGATGGACAACAGCTTACCACACAGAAAATGTAGAGCACATTAAAACACACAATTTATGTTATATACATTTTTGTGGAGTTTATCGTTTTTAAAATATTCCTTGTTTTTAGTTTCAGCTTTGAAAAACTTATACTTTTCTTATAAAGGAATACATCAACTCGTGTCCATACAAATAAAGGAATTTCAGTCACATAGCAACCAGCTTTTGACTATGACTTTAACCTATGGTACTCCCTTATTTCGTTTCTACTTACAAGGAAGCAAGTATGAGCATGAAGTAAATAGAAGCATAAGGTTTTTAACAATAATTTGTTGCAGAGATGTAGAGAAAGTCATGTGAATGGAACACATCACACTTTTTGTGTATAAGTTTTTGTCTTTGTTTCCATATGGTTTACACAAAACAGATGAAGGATGAAGACATTTACAGAGACTATTCCCAGAACATTAAAGATATACATTTCGTTTGTCATGAAAATACCTTTAAAATATGGCGTTTTAATCAAAAACAGTTGTACCATTTTTGAAAAATGTTCCCGTTAAGGGATTTCCCTGAAAATGTTTCACATCCTTGTAACATTCTGAACTTAAATACCAGGGCCGCGCCGTGGCCGAGTGGTTAGACCACTAGCCTCTCACCTAGACGGCCGGGGTTCGATCCCAAGTACCCGTATGTGAGATTTGTGGTGGACAAAGCGGCGCAGGGATACTCCGGTTTCCCCCGTCATCGCATTCCACCGGTGCTCCATCATCATTCATGTATCATCAGTGTCACCACCTGCGGTGCCATTAGTAGTTAAAGCGGGCGTTAAACAAAAAAAAAACTTAAATACCAGATTTGGTATTTGACTTAATTTTTGTTTTTAGCTACGCTTCACACTGATACACGCACACAGACGGACATTTTTCTAAGAATGTTTTTCTTTTTCGATTCTGGTGATTTCAAAACAAGTATTTAAAGAGAAATCTCGGTATCGAATTTGTGGGTGTATTACAATACATCCTCTGCTATGTATGCTGTACATACTTGTTAGAGAAAATAATAACGAAAATACAGGACAAACGTAATAATAACTTGAGTACTTGGTGATAAAAGCAATTTTCGTTTTTACTTTCTCTGCACGTGCTATGTACACAGTGTATGGAGAAGGTATTGCACTCCACCCAAAAATTCAATACCGAGATTTCACCGGAAATATATGTTTTAGGGTCCCCTGTATAAAAAAAACTTTCAGAAAAAGGTCCGTGTATGTGTGTATATGTGTGTGTAATGTGTCCGTGTGTCTGTGAACACGAAAACTCAAAAACCAAAAGCCTGTAAAATAATAAACTTGGTATTTAAGTTCAGTATCTTCCAGGGATGCGAATCAACGATTTTGAGAAAAAAATCCCCCACACCAAACTACCCATTAGATGGAACTTTTTTCGATAATTTTTATTTTCTCAAAAATTTCTGTAACGATTTTGATTAAAATAGCGTATATTAAAGATATTTAAATGACAAATAAAATATATAACTTGAATTTTCTGGGAATATCCTCTGAAAACTACTTTATTCCGGATGAATTTTACGAAATTTTGCAAAACTGCTCTAAACCGTAAGACATGGACAAAAACTTACAACACAAAAAATGTAGAGGACGTTAAAACTCACTATTCATGTCATATATATTTTTTTCGTGGAGTTGATCGTTTTTGAGATGTTCCTTCTTATTGGTTTCAGCCTTGGGAAACTTATCTTTTTCTCATATAGGAATTTGTCAACTCCTGTACATACCAACAAAAGAACTTCAGTCACATAGCAACCAGCTTTTGACTATCACTTTAACCTATGATAATCCCTTATTTCGCTCCTATTTACAAGGAAGCAAATAATAAGACTGTTTCTGCATTTTTTTCTAGATTAGCATGGAGTAAATAGAAGCATAAGATGTTTACTTTCTCTGGCCCCATATGTACAATGTTCATAGGGATAGAGAAGGTATTACACTTCACCCAAAAAGATACCGAGATTTCACCGAAAATATATGTTTTAGGGTCTCCTGCATACAAAAAAAGCATTTTCAAAAAACGGTCTATGTATGTGTGTGTGTTTTTGAACACGATAACTCAAAAACGAAAAATCGGTAAAATACCAAACTTGGTATTTAAGTTTAGTATCTTCCAGGGATGCGACACGAAGATTTTCAGAAAAATCCCCCCACCCCAGACTACCCTTTACATGGAAAAAATTTCGAAAATTTTGATTTTCTTAAAAATGGCTCTAACGATTTTTATTAAAATATGGTATATTAAAGATATTTACCTGGCAAATAAAATGTATATCTTGAATTTTCTGGGAATAGACTACTTTATTCTGGATGAATTTTTCATAACTACTAATCCATAAGAGATGGACAAAACCTTAACCCACGAAAAATGTAGAGGACGTTAAAACTCACTCTTCATGTTATATACATTTTTTTCGTGGAGTTGATCGTTTTTGAAATTTTCCTTGTTATTGGTTTCAGCTTTGAGAAACTTATACTTTTCTCATATAGGAGTTTGTCAACTCCTGTCCATACAAACAAAAGAACTTCATTCTCTTAGCAACCAGTTTTTGACTATCACTTTAACCTATGATAATCCCTTATTTTGCTTCTACTTACACGGAAGCAAATATTTATACTGTTTCTGCATTTTTTTCTAGATTAGCATGGAGTAAATAGAAGCATAAGTTTGTTATTTTATTTATTTTTTTGCAGAGATGTAGAGAAAGTCATGTGAATGGAACACATCAGATTTTTTATACTAAAATGTAAGTATGGAATATCCTGATTTAATTTTGCTCTTGAAACCAACATGAGTGTAATAAAAAAGCGAAACGGATTTTTGTTTCCGTTATTAATAGCTGAGTTTACTCACGGGGCTTAAAGCAACAGGAAATAAATGAAAATGGTTTTGCAAAGGGAGCGCTGATGCTGAAATCAATATCTGGGCCAAACGGAAGGTTGATAATTAGCTTAACGCAAATCGTTACAGAATCTGAGGTTATATTACATTCCCGTTGCTAAATGAGGAAAATCTTTGGAAGGAAGTCTCATACAGCCTCATTGAGGCTTGAATTTCATTGCGCACAGTTAATGATGGCTTGTAGTTCATTTCCATGTGCCAAGAACTTGACTACAATTCAAATGAACGGTAATGAAACGCAGACAAACTTCCAACAGCATGCTGCTGGTAAATTGGGTCTTGCTGACAAAACGACACGCATAATTCTGTCTTTCATATTTCAGGATGAATGTTTGTGATTTATTTGTGGCGAACCTGTGGTTGAAATGTTTAGCATCACCTCTATAGGGTGATATCGCTAACCTTTTATGAGGTCATTTGATCTCGAAATGTCAAACACACGTAAATTTTCCCTGTAACTATATATGACGTCCAACCAGAAAGTGACAACGATATTCTAACTAACTAATAACAAAAAATCTGAAGTGTACCATTCACATGATTGTCTCTATATCCCTGCAACAAATTATTCTTAAAAAGCTTATACTTCTATTTACATTATGCTAATCAGAAAAACATTAGCAGAAATAGCCATATTACTTGCTTTCTTGTAAGTAGAGGTGAAATAAGGGAGCACCATAGCTTAAAGTGATAATCAAAAGCTGGTTGCTATGTCACTGAAGTTGCTTTGTTTGTATGGACATGAGTTGACAAATTCCTGTGTGAGAAAAGTTAAGTTTTTCGACCCTGAAAACAAAAACAAGGAATATCTCAAAAACGATCAACTTCAAGAAAAAATGTATTCAACATAAATTGTGTGTTTTAATATGCTCTACATTTTTTGTGTGGTAAGTTTTTGTCTATCTCTTGCGGTTTAGCAGTTATATAAAATGCCGGAAAATTCACTCAGAATAAAGTAATCTTCAGAGGCTATTCCCATAAAATTCAAAATATACATTTTATTTGTCAAGTAAGTATCTTTAATATACGGTATTTTAATCAAAATTGTTAGAGCCATTTTTTAGAAAATCAAAATTTTCGAAAAAAGTTCCATGAACAGGGTAGTTTGGGGTGGGGGGATTTTTCTCAATATTTTCGTGTCGCATCCCTGAAAAATTCTAAACTTAAATACCAAGTTTGGTATTTTACCGACTTTACGTTTCTGAGTTATCGTGTTCACAGATACACAGATACACGGATACACGGACACACGGACCTTTTTCTGAAAATACTTTTTTAGATAAAGGGGACCCTAAAACATATATTTCCGTGAAATCTCGGTATCGAATTTTTTGGTGGAGTATAATACCTTCTTTATACGCTACGTACATATTTCGTATAGAGAAAGTAAAAATATCAACATAAAACTTTATTTCCAAAGTTACAGTACCTTATTCATTGCTATAAAGTAATTTATTGTCTCGCGGTACAGGTTTTTCAATTCAGATATTATATTCTTCCATCACTATGAACCAAGATGTCACTGTCACTTTGAGATCTTCATTGGTTAGGAAATGTATTCCATCCAAAACGTATTGTACGGTATCCAAAGTGTAACACTAGTTACTTTCTCTAGCCCCATATGTACAATGTATTCCACCCAAAAGTTCGATACCGAGATTTCACCGGAAATACATGTTTTAGGACCCCCTGTATCCAAAATAATCATTTTCAGAAAAAGGTCTATGTGTGTCCGTGTGTCTGTGAACACGATAACTCAAAAACGAAAAGTAGCTAACATATCAAACTTGGTATTTAAGTTTAGTATCTTTCAGGGATGCGACACGAAGATTTTGAGAAAAATCCCCCCCACCCCTAACTACCCTTTACATGGAACTTTTTTCGAAAATTTTGATTTTCCAAAAAAATGGCTGTAACGATTTTGATTAAAATTTCGTATATTAAAGATATTTACACGACAAATAAAATGTATATCTTGAATTTTCTGGGAATAGCCTCTGAAGACTACTTTATTCTGGTTGAATTTTACGGAGTTTTGCATAACTGCTAAACCGTAAGAGATGGACAAAAACTTACGATACAAAAAATGTAGAGCACCTTAAAACACACAATTTATGTTATATACATTTTTTTCGTTGATTTTGATCGTTTTCGAGTTACTCCTTGTTTTTTGGTTTCAGCTTTAAAAACATTCTTTTCTCATACAGGAATTTAATATTTCAGGTCCATACAAAGGAACTTCAATCACATAGCAACCAACTTTTGATCATTACTTTAACCAACAGTACTCCCTTATTTCGCTTCTACATACTAGGAAGCAGGTAATAGGCTTTCGGTAGTAAATTTAGTATGAAGTAAATAGAAGCATAAGCTTTTTAACAATAATTCGTTGCAGAGATATAGAGAAAGTCATGTGAATGGAGCACACCAGATTTTTTTTCTTAGCTTCCAATTCCTCCATAACAATTGATAAACTTCCAATCTGGTCTTTGAGGATTTCAACATAAAATTTTATTTACAAGCGTACATACCTTACTCTATTTGTCAAACAATCTTTCATTAATTCAAAATCTTCTCGGGCTTCTAGCCAGGTAAAAACTTGGCTTGACACCAACGTTTCCAAGAAGTGCATCTTCCTCGTCTTCAGGGTGAACTGATGGTTTGAGCTTGCGGAGACTGGTATTTATAAGAGCTGGGATGAAGCTAACATCTGATTGGTTCGCGTGATATTATGGCCTGGTATTTAAGATGACTGAGACATGGGCACGGACTTTGTAGAAAACTATTTATAGCAGTTATTCGGCTAATGTTTTGTATTTGAGCACGCACCTGCTACAAAATAAGTCTTGGAAGACTGCAGGTAGCCAAGTTTTTACCTGGCTAGAAGCCCGAGAAGATTTTGAATTAACACGTCGCCAGGAAAGCTTCAGTTCTTATTTTAATCTTTCATTGTTATCAAGGTATTTATTGTCATGTGGTACCGGTTTTTCAATGCAGACGTTATACTCTGTCACCACTTAAGATATGAGCCAAGATGTCACCGTCACTTTGAGTTCTTCAACAATTGGGAAAGCTTTTCCATCAAAAAAGATATGTACGGTGTCCAAAGTCAACACTTGCTTCCAACTCTTACATAACAATTGATGAACTTCCATTCCGGTATTTTTCATGCACACTGATTCTTCCTTGATTACTCGTAAATTGTGCGTAATTTCCTCACTGAATATTTGTTCATTACATTATCATATATACTTGCGTTATTTTCCTATAAAATTCCATTGACTGAAGTTTTTGTGCATTCAAAAATAACGAATAAGTTCTTTGGCGGTAGAAAAGTATAGCACTGGTATTAAAAAACTGGTATGCGACAATGTGAGATTGCGTGAAATATAGAGTAAAGTATTATAATTTTGTAAATAATTTTTTTTGTTATATCGTTCATTATTATATAGTTATGGCAAATCGTCTGTCAATTTCTGGTGCCTTTCGTAGTTCATTTCAATGTGTCAATAACTTGACTACGAGGGGGTCAGTGCAACAGTGGTCTAACCAATCTTTTTAAAAAATGGAGCCTAACTCAGTTAAACACACCTGGTTTCTTTGAGAATAACGAAAACCCAATTTTAATCGAACTGATTCTTCACTGACACTTTTCCAGACCATTACACAACATATTGAGTACTGTTAACATAATGTTGAGATATACCTAACAATGTTTTTACTTTCTCTATACGTACTATGTACATAGTGTATAGAGAAGGTATTGCACTCCACCCAAAAATTTGATACCGAGATTTCACCGGAAATATATGTTTCAGGGTATCCAAAAAAGTATTTTCAGAAAAAGGTCCGTGTGTGTGTGTCCGTGTGTCCGTGAACATGATAACTCAAAAAGGAAAAGTCTGCAAAACACCAAACTTGGTATTTAAGTTTAGTATCTTCCAGGAATGCGACACGAAGATTTGAGAAAATTCCCTCCACTCCAAACTACCCTTTACATGGAACTTTTTTCGAAAATTTTGATTTTCTAAAAAATGGCTCTAACGATTTTGATTAAAATATCATATATTAAAGAGATTTACCTGACAAATGAAATTTATATTTTGAATTTTCTGGGAATAGCCTCTGAAGACTACTTTATTATGGATGAATTTTGCATAACTACTAAACCGTAAGAGATGGACAGAAACTTAACACACAAAAAATGTAGAGTACGTTAAAACACACAATTTATGTATTATACATTTTTTTCCTGGAGTTGATCGTTTTTGAGATATTCCTTTTTCTTGGTTTCAGCTTTGAAAAACATACTTTTCTCATACAGGAATTTGTCAACTCCTGTCCATACATACAAACAAAGGAACATCAGTCACATAGCAACCAGTTTTTGGCTTTCACTTTAACCTATGGTACTCCCTTATTTCGCTTCTACTTACAATAAAGCAAGCAATAAGACTATTTATGCTAACTTTTCTCAATTAGCATGAAATAAATAAAAGAAAAGCTTATTAACAATAATTTTTACAGAGATATAGAGAAAGCTATGTGAATGGAACAACGCTGACCCCTATTCAAATGAACGGTAATGAAACGCAGATAAACTTGCAACAGCTTGCTGCTGATAAATTGGTTCTTGCTGACAAAACGCAATGCATAAGTCTGTCTTTCATATTTAAGGATGAATGTTTGACATTTATTTGTGGCGAGACTGTGGTTGAAATGTTTAGGATCACCTCTTTGGGATGATATCGCTACAGCCTTTATGAGGTTATTTGATCCGGGGATGTCAAACACCCATTGTAAATTTTCGCTGTAACTAATATACAACGGCCAATAAGACGATATCATAACTAAGTAATAACGAATAACATCAACATAAAACTTTATTTACAAAGTTACAGAACCTTACTCATTGCTATCAAGGTATTTATTTCTCCTGGTACATGATTTTCAATTCAGATATTATATTCTTCCATCACTATGAGCCAAGATGTCACTGTCACTTTGAGGTCTTCATTGGTTGGGAAATGTATTCCATCCAAAACGACATATACGGTATCCAAAGTGAAACACCGGTGTTTTTTAACTCTTTTATGATCATTTGCTTCCAACTCCCCCATAAAAATTGATGAACTTCCAATCTGTGCTTTAAGATATCAACATAAAACTGTACTCTATTTGCCAAAACAATATTCATTGTTATCAAGGTATTTATTGCCTCGCGGTACCGGTTTTTCAATGCAGATGTTATACCCTTCCACCACTAAAAATGAGCCAAGATGTCACTGTCACTTTGAGAAGTCTTTTCCAGCCAAAAAGTCATGTACGGTGTCCAAAGTGAAACACTTCCTTAATTCTTTTATCAACATTTGCTTTCAACTCCTCCATAACGATTAAGGATCTTCCATTCCGGTATTTTTCCCACACACTTGCTTACTCGTAAATTATGCGCCATGTCCTCACTGAAGATTTGTTCATTGTATTATCACTATACACTAGCGTTATTTGCCTATAAAATTCCATTGGCTGAAGATTTTGTGCATTCAAAAACAACGAATAGTTCTTTGGCGGTAGAAAAGTATAACATCGCATTGAAAAACCGGTATCCCGTGACAACGTATGACATTGCGTTGAGAAATAAAGTATTGTAGTTTTGTAAATAAAGTTTTGTGTTGATATTTTTCGTTATCATTTAGTTATGCCAAATCATCTGTCACTTTCTGGAGGCACTCGTACTTCATTTCAATGTGGCAAGAACAATTCAAATGGACGATAATGAACCGCAGACAAATCTCCAACAGCATGCTGCTGGTATATAGGTTCTTGCTGACAAAACGCCACGCATAATTCTCTCTTTCATATTTCAGAATGCATGTTTCGCGTTTATTTGTGGCGAAGCTGTGGTTGAATGGTTCAGAGTCATCTTTATGGGTCGCCATCACCTTTAATGAGGTCATTTGATCTCGGGATGTCAAACGCCCATCGCAAATGTCTGCTGCCACCAAAATACTACACTGCGATACTAGTTTCGCTTGATACAGATGAAGGAATTTCCGAGATGCCGTTATGGGATTCTCAAATGAGTAATGCATACTATTTTTGCAAATGGACTAAATTACAGTAATTGAGATTTTAGACGAAATAAAAAAAATCTGATTTTTTTTTTGCATTCACATGACTTTCTCTATATTTCTGTAACAAATTATTGTTAATAAGCTTATCTTTTATTATTTATTTCATGCTAATCGAGAAAAATTAACAGAAATAGTCTTATTTCTTGCTTTGTCAGTAGAAGCGAAATAGGGGAGTACCATAGGTTAAAGTGAAAGCCGAAAGCTGGTTGCTATGTGACTGATGTTCCTTTGTTTGTATGGACAGGAGTTCACAAAGTCCTGTATGAGAAAAGTATGTGTTTGATAGATGAAACCAAAAACAAGGAATATCTCAAAAACGACGAACTCCACGAAAAAAAGTTATATAACATAAATTGTGTGTTTTAACGTGCTCTACATTTTTATGTCGTAAGTTTTTGTCCATCTCTTACGTTTTATCAGTTATTCAAAATTCCGTAAAATTCATCTAGAATAAACTACTCTTCAGAGGCTATTCCTAGAAAATTCAAGATATACATTTTATTTGTCAGGTAAATATCTTTAATATGCGATATTTTAATCAAAATCGTTAGAGCCATTTTTAAGAAAATCAAAATTTTCCAAAGAAGTTCCATGTAAAGGGTAGTTTGGGGTGAGAGATGTTTCTCAAAATCTTCGTGTCGCATCCCTGGAAGATACTAAACTTAAATACCAAGTTTACAGGGGGTCCTAAATCATATATATCCGGTGAAATCTCGACATCGAATTTTTGGGTGGAATGCAATACTTCTCTATCCCTATGTACACTGTACATATGGGGCTAGAGAAAGTAAAAATATGATGTGTTCCAGTCTCAAGACACATTCTGCCTGCTCCATGAACAAACTATTCTTACAAAATGGATAGGTAGAGTCAGACTGAAAAATTCAATGCCATAGCCGGGATTTGAACCACGGATCTCCCGGTCTCTAGCCGGTTGATCGACCATGGCAACATGCCGACATTGCATTGAATTTTTCAACTGACTTGTATGTTTCCCGGTAAACTACAAGGTGGTCTCAAATTATTTTGAGATGACAACCCCAAAGGCGACTTACAATGTTGTAAATACTTTAAGTCCCAGGAACCATAGTATAGCCAACTATTATGGACAATTGTGATAATTTTAATTGTTTTCTCACAGAAATCGTGTGTGGACAGGAGTTGGATAGGTAGAGTCACACTGAAAAATTCAATGCTATGCCGGAATGTTGCCATGGTAGCTCAGTGGTAGAACAGCCGGCTAGAGTCCGCGAGATCCGTGGTTCAAATCCCGGCTACGGCCTTGAATTTTTCGGTCTGACTCGGTCTATCAAACTTCTGTCCTACACACGGTTTTAAAATGATTCTTACAAAGGATTATTCTTTTATCTATACCATGAGAATCAAGATAGGCCAGATTATATGGCCCTATTATTTACTCGTAAGCACGAGGACAATCCAGAAACTAATAGACGATTTAGCATAAATATAAATAACAAAAAATATTAACACAAAATTGTATTTACTAAATTACAGTGCATTGCTCTATTTATCAAGATATCTATTACCACGTACCAGTTTTTCGATGTCAATGTTATACTTTTCTACCACCAAAGAACCCATTGGAGTTTTTGAACGCACAAAATGTTCGACCAAAAGAATTTGTAAAAGCAAATAAAGCAAGTGTATGGTGATAATTAAATGAACGAGTCTTCATTAAGGAAATGGCGTATAATTTACGAGTAATCAAGGAAAAACCAGTATGCACGACAAAGACCAAAGTGGAAGTTCATCAATCTATATGGAGGATTTGAAAGTAAATATTGATAAATGGCTTTTTGGGTGAAAAAATGTTCCAGCCTCAAAGGCTCAGATCTTTGAAAAACCAGCACCGCGTGACAATAAATACCTTGAAAGCAATGGTGATAACTTAAGAAATAGAATAAGGTTCTGTAACTTTGTATATAAAGTTTCGTTACTATTTAGCTATGCCAAATCGTCTGTTACTTTCTGGATAGCTCTCGTAAGTTCTTGCTGATAAAACTCAACGCATAATTCTCTCCTTCATATTTCGATGAACGTTTCACATTTGTTTGTGGCCAAGCTGTGGTTAAAATGTTTAGGGTCACTTCTATAGGGTATTGTCGCAATACTTTTATGAAGTCATTTGATCTTGGGATGTCAAAACACACATTGTAAAGGTTTGCTGCAACCAATGTATACTGCTAGATTAGTTTCCCTTGTTAGATTCAAAGCATTTCCGAGATTCCGTTAGGCGCTTATCAAATGAATATTGAATACTATTTTGCACAGTTGCTATGTATGACGTACATTTATTTTCATGTGCTCGCGGAGTTTGAAGTTATAGTATAACCCGGTTGCTTGCTTGGCTTTTCCTTATGTAATTCTGCTTTTCGCTGTGTAGTTTGTCTATCGGTTTTGTCGGCGCTAGAATGAGACAGAATTTTTTATAGTGACTATATTAGTCGGCAGTAATCATTTCTCCTGCTTCTTAACTCCCGTGATGATGCATCGATTTCTAAAATTTTGGAAAGTTTATCTTATTGCCGAAATTATTGCGTAGCGTAACTCGCTGTATTGATTTCTCTTTGCGGTTAACAGAAAAAGATAGTTTTGAAATAGGGCAGCAACTACTAAGTTCATATATGTTTCAATTTTGTAACAGTGCAAAGAATAGTTGATGTGACTTAAACAGTATTTACTTTCTCCACATATACTATGTGCATAACGTATAAAGAAGGTATTGTATTGTACCCAAAAATTGGATACCAAGATTTTACCGGAAATATATACATTTTTAGAAAATTTGGTATTTTGCAACACGAAGATTTTGAGCATAAACCCCCACCACAAACTACCCTTCACATGGAAAATATTTCGAAAAATTTTATTTTCTCAAATATAGCCATAATATTTTAATTGAAATAGCGTCAATTAAAGATATTTATATGGCAAATAAAATGTATATATTAAATTTTCTAGGAACAGTCTCTGAAGACTTCTTTATTCTGGATGATTTTTGCGGAACAGGTAAACCGTAGACTAAAACTTGCTTGATACAAAATGAAGAACTCGTAAAAACACAAAATTTATGTTATATACATTTGTTTCGTGTAGTTGGGATATTCCTTGTTACTAGTTTCAGCTATAAAATACTTATACCTTGCTCTTACAGGAATTTGTCAACTCCTGTCCATACAAACAAAGGAACATCAGTCACATAGCAACCTTTTTGACCATCATTTTAACCTATAGTACTCCCTTATTTCGCTTCTATTTACAAGGAAGCAAGTAATAAGACTATTTCTGCTAATTTTTTGTCGATTAGCATGAAGTAAATAGAGTCATTAGCCTTTTTGGATACAGGGAACCCTAAAATATATATTTCCGGATGAAGTCTAGTATGGATTTTTTGGGTGCAGTGCAGTACCTTCTCTATACACTATACACAGATTACATGTAGAGAAAATAAACATGAATATTTTAATTTTCTCAGCTTTTGACAAATTTCATAGATGGATGACGTTAAGTGTGTTGTTGCAGGAGCGCCGCAGGTGCTACGTCAGTCCGAGGGGCGAGAGGTGGTGGTGGCGCGAGGAGAGGATGCCGTGTTGAGCCTGGTGGTGTGCGCGGATCCCAGGCCTCGCCGTGCCGCCTGGGAGTGGGGCAGTCTCCAGCTGGAGGCGGGGGCAAATCTGGGGCGCTACAAGGCTGAAAACCTAGAGGAGGTAATGTCACTCGCTATATACTTCTTAAACATTGTCCTTAACCACTGTACCTCTTTAAGGTGAGGCCTGTCCTTTTTATTAATATCTTCATTTGAAAATACTGTTTTTATATTTTTTTTATTTTATTTTATTTTAACAAGGTCCCAAGTAGCCCTTGGGCTCATAGTAAAGGACAGTCTTTGCTTACAAGTGTGGTATTGTCATGATAATTACAATTTATATCTAAGACGAGTTGTCAACAAAAATAACTTAAAAATAAGAATAAGTTGATTTATCATAATACGCACCAAGATACACAGTTTCACAGTCACAATATAGCATAATATTAATAAACAATGTCTTTAATTTATTTGAGAACTATAATTCTGATAGAACTGTAATACTGGACACTACACATTGGTATACATTATAGTTATTTCCAATACTTAAAAATAAATAGATTAACAAACGAATTGCACGTGAATATATCATTCTTTAGCCAATGTATACTAATAGTTTGATATTTGCACAAACCATGATAGTCTTTAACACATTTGGTGTGCTTAAACATATTTATACTTGTTTTAACTTACGAAATACAAGGCTTTTTTTTCAACCTCCGATAGACAATAAATAAAAGACAAGTTCATAGAAAACAATTATTTCATTACTCAAAGTTTTGTATGCTTATAGTTACTTTCCAAAATAATTACCGAAAAGATTGAGACATTTATCGTACCTATGCACAAGCTTTTCAATACCCGCTTTAAAATATGTTGCCGCCAATGATTTCAAATGAGCATTGACGTTGTTTTGAGGATTTTCGACGTTTGCGGAGAGACATTCAAAACGAAGAGGAGGAATGCTGACTTCAGGAATTGTGTTGATCCATGACAACGCTCGTCCACACACTGCTGGCACAACCCATCGGCTTCTTGAACAATTTCAATGGACAATTTCACTTTCAGTTTTCCCTGAACTGAAGACGTGGCTAGGAGGGCAGCACTTTCAAACCAACAAAGATCTTCAAAACAACGTCAATACTCATTTGAAATAATTGGCGTCAACATTTTTTGAAGCGGGTATTGCAAAGCTTGTGCACAGGTACGATAAATGCCTCAATCTTTTCCGTGATTGTGTTGAAAAGTACCATAAGTGTACAAAACTTTTAGTAATAAAATAATTGTTTTCTATGAACTTGTCTTTTATTTATAGCCTATCGGAAGTTGAAAAAAAACAGCCCTCAGAAATGGAAATAGCGGTTTATTTATGGACGATCTTTAACTACTGTGGTTCTCAGCATTCCATTCTATACTGGACGCGAAAGACCGATTAATTTAGCTCATAGGCCTCTCTATCAGAACTGAGGTTCTTTTGCGTGCCGTAAATCTACGACACGGGACCAACCGCTTTACTTCCCTTCCAAAGGAAGCCATTCTAAGGATTTTTACACCCGAAAAAATGCATCTTCCTCCGCCGGGTTTGAACCCGCGATCTTGGGTATATGAAGTTAGCATGGCAACCATTACACCACGGAGGGTGACAACTTGTACTCCTTGATCATATTTTTCTGCGTAATGTTTGTTACACTGACTCAATATTGTAGCTTTAAAACAACAAAACTGTTGACGCTGGAGAAAGCGCGTTTTATAAATCTCTTAAATACCTTGGTATCCTCACTAAATAATATTGAAGATTAGTATTTTGTTAGTACTAAATTATCTTTCCTATTTTTTTTTTTTTTTTTTTTTTTTTGTTAGCTTAACGTCCTTTAACCTGGTTGGTCATAGCGGAGGATGAATGAAATTGATGAAATTATGCTCAAATGATATTGGAGTCCATGAAACATACAGTTATTCGACATTCGTCTTCTCAGGATAAGGGAAAATCCCGAAAAAAGCCTTATCCGGGTAACTCAGCCTAAGCGAGATTCGAACTCACGACCTGTTTAATATAACCCAGGCGGGCTTTATTAAATATTGTCAATAGTCACTGTGCCTCTTTAAGGTGAGGCCTGTTCTTTTGTTTTAATATCTGAAAATACTTTATACTTCAATTTTAACAAATTTGGTGTGTTTAAAACATATTTATACCTTAGTTATGATTTGGGAAATAAATTGATTACCTTCATCATATTTTTCTGCGTAATGTTTGTTACACTAATTCAATATTCTAGTTTTAAAACAACAAAAATATTGATGCTGCAGAAAGCACCTTATATAAATTTCTAAATACCTTGGTCTCCTCAGTAGAAGAAGATTTGGGATTTATATTTTATTAGTACTAAAGTATATTTCCTAATTAAAGAATAAAATAGAATATACAAGCTGCTAAACAATTTCAATTTTGTTTTCAATTTTTTTAAACTTATGTCTATAGAAATTAAGAAAAAGAAACAAACAACAAAAATAAAGAGAAAAAAAAACAAACAAAAACAAAGAGATAAAAGGAAAAATGGAAAGAGAGGAAAAAAAGGAAGAAAGAAGAAAAAGAGAAAGAAAGGATGAAAGAAACTAAGAAGGATAGAAAGAGAGAGAAAGAAAGAAGGAAAGAGGAAGGGAAAGGTGGGAGGTAGGTGGAAAGGAGGGAAGGGAGAAAGGAAAGAAGGATGGAAAGATGGAAGAAAGGATGTTTGCAGTTTAGACTGGGTATTTTCACCATATTGAAATGATACAGGTAACATCTTTAACATTGTAACGTTTTTCGTAGTCTGCTTACCCTCCCCGTATGTGCCTGGGAGTCAGAAGCCAACGGCACGTAGCCAGAATGAAGTACCTGGAACGAGTGGTCAGCCAGTCATGAGCCTGAGGAAGTGGGTGGTATGAAATGCAACCGAAACGGACGATAGGAAAAGTGATGATGGAGCAAATGGTGAATGAGTGCTAAGTGAAACACGTATATGACTTAATTTACGTGAAAAGCCAGTTAAATACCAAACTTGGTATTTAATTTCAGTAGCTTCCAAGGATGCGACTCGAAGATTTTCAATAAAATTCGCCCACCCCCTACTACCCTTCACATGGAACATTTCGAAAAGTTTAATGTTTCGAAAATTGTTGTAACGTTTTTAATTAAAATGCTATATGTTTAAGATATTTTCATGACAAACGAAATGTATATCTTGAATAACCTCTGAAGACCTCTTCATTCTGTGTGTAACTGGTAAACCGGTAGAGATAAACTTGCAGCCCTAAATTATAGATTTTTTGTAGTGTTTAACGCCCGCTTTAACTACTTATGGCACCGCAGGCGGTGACACTGATGATGCATGAATGAAGATGGAGCACCGGTGGAATGCGACGGCGGGGGAAACCGGAGAACCCGGAGAAAACCCGCCCCAGCGCCGCTTTGTCCACCACAAATCTCACGTGCAGTCGCTTGGGATCGAACCCGCGCCGTCTAGGTGAGAGGCGAGTGGTCTAACCGCGCGGCCTAAATTATAGATCTCGATACAACACATAGTTTATGTCATACGCGTGTTATTTGCAAATTTAACCGTTTCCGAGATATTCCTTGTTATTGTTTTCAGTTTTAAACTACTTCAACTTTTCTCAAGCGGGACGTCTACTTTCGTTTGTTTTACCCCCGGGATTGCCGATTTTCAATTATTTCACATAGCCAAGTGTAATCCCCTATCTCTGCTGCTTACTGGAAGCAAGTAACAAGACCATTTCTGTTAATGTTTATCTCAATTAGCGTGACGTAGACAAAAGAATAATCTTTTGTAAGGTAAATCTGTTAGTGGAACAGCTAGAGAAAGTCATGTGAATGGAACACATCAGATTTTTGGTGGCATAAGCTTTTGTCAATCTCTTATGGTTTACCAGCTATGCAAAAGTCATTCAGAATGAAGAGGACCTGGAAGGGACACACAATAAGTATGTTAGCATAACTTGATGAGGTAATTAAAAATATAACCATTTTGGTTCGCGCAGCTCAAGCCTTCAACTACTTCCTCTCTTCCAGTTTTAGCTGACCTTGTTCGAAAATGGTAGGAAAGGTAGGGATGGAAGGAGAGTTTGCCATCACCTCTGTATTATTGCTACAATACGCGCGTGCATTGCTGAATGTGGGATGAAATAAGTACTTGTTTTCGCAAGTAAGAGAAACATTGTAAACAATATTTCTAGCCTGTCTTCTAAGGGACTTACCAGAGGAGAACTTCGGTCCTGAAGATCCCGACATTACAGATAATAATAGTTCTCAGTTTATGCTAGGGTCATCCAGAAAGCGACAGACAATTTGCCAATATAACCAAAGTTATCAATACAAAACTTTATTTACAAAGTTATAGTATGTTACTCTATTTCTCAACGTAATCTCCATTCTGTTAAGATATTTACTGCCATGTGCTAGCAGTTCTTCAAAGCCGATATTATATTTTTCTACATCCAAAGAACCTATTCGTTTTTAGAAAAACGTGTGTGTGTGTCTGTCTGTGTCTGTGGACAGCATAGCTCAAAAACGAAAAGACCGTTAAATACCAAACTTGGTATTTAAGTTTGGTATCTTCCAGGGATGCGACACGAAGACTTTCAAGAAAATCACCATCCCTCTATCCCTTTGATTTTCTCAAAAATGGCTAACGGTTTTGATTAAATATCGTACACTAAAGATATTTTCCTGATAAATAAAATGTATATCTTGAATTTTCTGGGAATAGCCTCTGAAGACTACTTAATTCTGGATGAATTTTACGAAATCTTGCATAACTGGTAAACCATAAGAGTTAGGTAAAAGCTGACTTAACAGAAAATGTAGAGCTCGTTAAAACACGCAATTTATGTTATAACATAGTGGAAGATTATTAATCGTTATGAAGGAATTGAAAGCAAATATTTATGAAAGAATTAAAAAAAAACCGGTATTTAACTTAGTCACCATACATGACTTTTTGGGTGGAAAAGTTTTCGCTGAAAACTTGGCTCAGATCTTTAGCGGTGGAAGAGTATAGCATAGGCATTGAAACAACGGTGCCACGTGACAATAAATACCTTGATAGTAATAGCGATTACGTTGAGTAAGGTACTGTAACTTTGTAAATAAAGTTTTGTGTTCATATCTTTCGTTATTATTTAGTTATGCCAAAACGTACAATACTTTCTGGACCGCCCTCGTATACACTTAACAATAAACAGTACACTAAGGTTCTTCTGATCACTCACTGCCGCTTGCAATGCCCTCTCTACCACCACTGACAAAAATGATGTGACATCAGAAACGCGCATGCGGGAGAAGGGAGAATTTCGTAATCTGCCCAACACGTTCCGCGCAGCTTTTAAATTACCCTGACAGGGAATAGAGATTCAAATAATCAAAGATGTGTGCTGTATTTAAGACTCTTACCAATCCATCCTGTATGTAACTCCAAGCATCTTGCACTGGCTATCAACAACAATAGTGCGTTTGCATTTATCATAAATAATACCACGAGTTGTATTTGATAAGGCAATTCAGCGAAATAGATTATTAATAATTTATAATATATAGGAACGCAGATTTTTACTTTCTCTATACGTACTATGTACATAGTGTATAGAGAAGGTATTGCACTCCACCAAAAAAGTCGATACCGAGATTTCACTGGAAATATATGTTTTAGGGTCCCCTGTATCCAAAACAAGTATTTTCAGAAAAAGGTCCATGTGTGTGTGTGTGTGTGAACACGATAACTCAAAAACGGAATTTCAGTAAAATACCAAACTTGGTATTTAAGTTCAGTGTCTCCCAGGGATGCGACACGAAGATTTTGAGAAAAATCCCCCCACCCCAAACTACCCTTTACATGGAACCTTTTTCGAAAATTTTGATTTTCTAAAAAATGGCTCTAACGATTTTGATTAAAATATCTTATATTAAAGATATTTACCTGGCAAATATAATGTATATTTTGAATTTTCTGGGAATAGCCTCTGAAGACTACTTTATTCTGGATGAATTTGGCATAACTACTAAACCGTAAGAGATGGACAAAAACTTAACGCACAAAAAATGTAGAGCACGTTAAAACACACAATTTATGTTAAATACATTTTTTTCGTGGAGTTGATCGTTTTTGAGATATTCCTTTTTCTTGGTTTCAGCTTTGAAAAACTTATGCTTTTCTCATACAGGAATTTGTCAACTCCTGTCAATACAAACAAAGGAACATCAGTCACATAGCAACCATCTTTTGGCTTTCACTTTAACCTATGGTACTCCCTTATTTCGCTTCTACTTGCAATAAAGCAAGAAATAAGACTATTACTGCTAATTTTTGTCGATTAGCATGAAATAAATAAAACATAAGCTTATTAACAATAATAATTTATAGAGATAAAGAGAAAGTCATGTGAATGGAACACATCAGATTTTTATTATATTATGTTGTAATACTTACGTTAGTTCTCAAATGACGCATTCCACCATGTTTATTTACAGAATGTGTTCTTTCTTTCTTCACTGCCTCCTGAATTATGACATGGCCGACCGTGCCTACAGTCAATATACGAATGTCGATAGCTGTAGTCATCTTCTTCCACTTTTCATAAAAATTTGCTATGTCTCATTCACATAAGTTTCTCTATATCACTGCAACAAATTATTCTATTTACTTCATCTAATGGAGCATAAATTAGCAGAAATAGTCGTATTACTTGATTCCTTGTTAGTAGAAGCGAAATAAGGGGGTACCATAGGTTAGAATGATAGTCAAAAGCTGGTTGCTCTGCAACTGAAGTTCCTTTCTTTGTATGGACACGAGTTCATAAAGCCCTGTATGAGAAAAGCGTAAGTCTTTATAGCTGAAAAAAAAAACAAGGAATATCTCAAAAACAACCAACTCCACGAAAAAAACGCATATAACATAAATTGTGTGTTTTAAGGTGTTCTACATTTGTTGTGTGGTAAGTTCTTGTCCATCTCTTACGGTTTTGAAGTTATGCAAAATTCCGTAAAATTGATCAAGAATAAAGTAATCTTCAGAGGCTATTCCCAGAAAATTCAAAATATACATTTTATTTGTCATGTAAATATCTTTAATCAAAATCAAAATCGTTGGAGCCATTTTTTAGAAAATCAAAATTTTCGAAAAAAGTTTGGAGTGGGAGGATTTTTCTCAAAATCTTCATGTCGCATCCCTGAAAGATACTAAACTTAAATACCAAGTTTGGTATTTTACCGACTTTTCGTTTTTGAGTTATCGTGTTCACGGACACACACACGGACCTTTTTCTGAAAATACTTTTTTTGGATACAGGGGACCCTAAAACATATATTTCCGGTGAAATCTCGGTATCGAATTTTTTGGTGGAGTGCAATACCTTCTCTATACACTATATACATAGTGCCTATAGAGAAAGTAAAAATGAATATCAGCATCGATAAGATGTTTCGACAATATCGTTCCAGTCAGATGATGGCGATTGGTTGAAATTGCCCAATCTCGGTCATTGCATTGATGCTTTAACAGTTGAGCTAAATTGTCACTGAAATATGCCCCGCTATCAGAACACCGAAAGTTCTTGTGTCGCTAATGTATACATTTGCTTGAACAATTCAATGAGAATGATAGTAAACAGTCGCTTGAGATACTCCATCTTCAGAATGTATTATGGATGCGGATGAAAGATTTCTTCTCACTCAAAGATTGATTGCTCTCGTTCCACGTGCTATTGATCTATCGCACTTGCTGAAGCGGCATTAAGGATGTCGTATCTCTTTCCTTGTTGACGTTTCTGTATCAGATCATCCTACAACAGAATATTTCATGTGAAACACGAGTTTCATGTGGTATGTGTGTATAGTGACTCGTACTGTGTATTTAATGTATAGGGAAGATACTTATTATATTGCATCCAAAAATTCGATATAGAGACTTCACTGGAAATATATGTTGTAAGACCTCTTGAATCCTAAAAAAAAAGATTTTTTTAGAAAAAGGTCCGTTAGTCAAAAACTAAAAGACTGTTAAGTACCAAACTCAGTATTTAGGTTTATTGTCTTTCAAGGATACGACACGAAGATTTTCAAGAAAATACCCCCACTCCAAACTACCCTTTATGTAGAAAGATTTTTGAAAATGTTGATTTTCTCAAAAAAGCCTCTAACGACTTTAATTACAATACCGTCGCCCTCCGTGGTGTAATGGTTACCATGCTATCTTCATATATCCAAGGTCGCGGGTTCAAACCCGGCGAAGGACGATGGATTTTTTCGGGCGTAAAAATCCTTAGCATGGCTTCCTTCGGAAGGGAAGTAAAGCCGTTGGTTCCGTGTCGTAGTTTACGGCACGTAAAAGAACCTCGAGCCTGATAAGCGAGGCCTCTGAGCAAAATTAAGCAGTCTATCACACCCAATTTAGAATGGGACGCTGAGAACCACAGCAGTTAAAGAGCGTCCATAAATAACACGCCATTTGCGTTTACATTTTTAATTAAAATACCATACATTAAAGTTATTCAAAACACAAATAAAATGTATATTTTGAATTTTCTGTGAATAGCCTCTGAAGAGCATTTTACTCTGGTTTATTTTGGCAGAATGTTGCATAACGGTTAAACCGTAAGAGATATACAAAAACTTACTACACAAAACTTGTAGATCTAGTTAAAACACACAATTTATGATATATACCTTTTTTCGTGGAGTTGACCATTTTTAGATATTCCTTGTGTTGAGTTTGAGCTTTAAAATTTTTATAGTTTTCTCTCCTGAGAATTTGTCAACTCCTGTCCATACAAACACAGGAAATTCAATCACAATGCAACCAGCTTTTAAAAGATTTGACTATCGCGTTAGCTTATGATACTCCCTTATTTCCCTTCTACTTACAAGAAAGCAAGAAAGCAATTAATAAAATCATTGCTGTTAAACACACAGAGCACTCAGCGGTATAAAGAGATAGAGGGGCTTATAGAGTAAACATGCGCACGTTGAGATATAACTCATTAAAAAATCTGATATGTACTATTCACATGACTTTCTCTATATCCCTGCAACAAATTATTCTTAAAAAGCTTATGCTTCTATTTACTTCATGCTAATCTAGAAAAATTAGCAGAAATAGCCTTATTACTTTCTTCCTTTTAAGTAGAAAGGAAATAAGGGTGTAGCATAGGTTAAAGCGATAAGCAAAAGCTGGTTACTATGTGACTGAAGTTCCATTGTTTGTATGGACTAGAGATGACAAATTCTTGTATGAGAAAAGTTAAGATTTTCGACCATGAAAACAAAAACAAGGAATATCTCAAAAACGATCAACTCCAAGAAAAAAATATGTACAACATAAATTGTGTGTTTTAATGTACTCTACATTTTTTGTGTAGTACGTTTTTTTCCATCTCTTACGGTTTAGCAGTTATTCAAAATTTAGTAAAATTCATCCAGAATAAACTGCTCTTCACAGGCTATTCCCAGAAAATTCAAGATATACATTTTATTTGTCAGGTAAATGTGTTTAATATACGAAATTTCAATCAAAATCGTTAGAGCCATTTTAGAGAAAATCAACATTTTCAAAAAAAAGTTCCATGTAAAGGGTAGTTGGGAGTGGGGGAATTTTTCTCAAAATCTTCGTGTCGCATCCCTGGAGGATACTAAACTTAAATACCAAGTTTGGTATTTTACCGTCTTTTCGTTTTTGAGTTATCGTGTTCACAGACACACGGACACACACACACACACACGGACCTTTTTCTGAAAATACTTTTTTTAGATAAAGGGGACTCTAAAACATATATTTCCGGTGAAATCTCGGTATCGAATTTTTGGTGGAGTGCAATACCTTCTCTATACACTATGTACATAGTTCGTATAGAGAAAGTAAAAAGTAGTTCATTACAAGTACTGATTTTATATGCATCGTTCTAATTCGTAAAGTAACACAAAAAACAATTATTTCATAATATGATTAGTAAATAGAATTACCTTGTACTTAGCAAATAAAACCTAATACAAAACAATCACGATAATAGTTTGCAGTGTTTTGAAAAGACAATGAACATAAATCAACCAAACTCCTTCAGAATTCATTTCAGTGACTTACAAGATGCATGTTTATTGTATCGAAAGGAAATGCTCCCTTCTGTCACTCAAAATATGTTTGAATCAACCACAAGAGTGTTTAGCGTTGAAAGCTTGCCCTTTCGTATTCTCGACATTTTTACTTTCTCTATACGCACTATGTGCATAGTGTATAGAGAAGGTATTGCACTCCACCCAAAAATTCGATACCGAGATTTCACCGGAAATATATGTTTTAGGGTCCCCAATATCCAAAAAAAAAGCATTTTCACAAAAAGGTCCGTGTGTGTGTGTGTGTGTGTGTGTGTGTGTGTGTCTGTAAACACGATAACTCAAAAACTAATATTAGCTAAAATACCAAACTTGGTATTTAGGTTTAGTGTCTTCCAGGGATGCGACACGAAGATTTTGAGAAAAATCTCCCCACTCCCAACTACCCTTTGCATGGATGTTTTTTTCGAAAATTTTGATTTTTTCAAAAATGGCTATAACGTTTTTGATTAAAATTTCGTATACTAAAGATATTTACCTGACAAATAAAATGTATATCTTGAATTTTCTGGGAATAGCCTCTGAAGAGTAGTTTATTCTGGATGAATTTTACTAAATTTTGAATGACTGCTAAACCGTAAGAGATGGACAAAAACTTACTACACAAAAAATGTAAAGCACTTTAAAACACACAATTTATATTATATACATTTTTTTCGTTGAGGTCGTCGTTTCTGTGACATTTCTTATTTTTGGCTTCCGCTATGGAAAACGTACTTTTCTCATACAGGAACTTGTCAACCCCTATCCATATAAACAAAGGAACTTCATTGACATATCAACCAGCTTTTGACTAACACTTTAACCTAGGGTTGTCCGTTATTTCGCTTCTACTTACAAGGAAGCGAGTAATAAGACTATTTCTGCTAATTTTTTCTGATTAGCATAAAGTGAATAGAAGTATAAGCTTTTTAAGAATAATTTGTTGCAGGGATATGAGAAAGTCATGTGAATGGTACACATCAGATTTTTCAATCTGCACTGCGTTTTTCAGCGTTCACTGGTTTAACTACCAGCAGGAATTGAACGAGGTCATTCAGTGATCTCTGCTAGGTAGTGCAAACTGTTTCGAAACGGGCTCTAGAGAACATGTCTATTAGAAAATGCGTCTCTGCAAAAGTGGTTTGTGTATCATGCTGTAGCACATGTTAGTCTATTGTTCCAAATGCACTTGCTGGTATCCAATTTGACAAATGGATAGGTAGTGGCGGACCAGATCCGTGGTCTGCATATTCCCCCGACCACAATCCTCCGGACTTTTATCTTTTGGGGGCACCTTAAACCATTGATGAAGAAACTCTTAATGTACGTGTTATGGAAGCCTGCAAAATCATACGACACCGACTGGTAGTACATGACATTCCATGCTTCGATGAATACATGCGTGTCTAGACGCAATAAGACGACATTTGTGTCATATTTTGATATCAGTGGTGTTTGTATGGAACAAGCTGAAAATCTCAAAATTATAATAATGTGTCACTTTAAAAGGTTTTGAGTAATAGTATTTTGAGCTTCAATAAATCCAGAACAAAGGGTGTAGGGACATGTATTTATATGAACGTTTTTCTTGTTTAGATGTAAGAACCCGGTCCCGAAATTTTGTAAAAGTATTTTTGGTTGAAATACAATTACTCTGCTTAGTAACTATGTGTAGAGAAAGCAAAAAAAAAAAATTCATGCTCTAAAAAGCAAGATTTATGCGTTAATAAACTACAAAAGTCTGCTGTGTTCCATTCATATGACTTTCTCTACATCTCTGTAATAAATTATTGTTAGAAGGCTTGTGAAAAAAAATAGCAGAAGTAGTCTTATTGCTTCCTTGTAAGTAGAAGCGAAATAAGGGAATGATAGTCAAAAGCTGGTTGTTATGTGACTGAAGTTCCTTTGTTTGTATGGACAGGAGTTCACAATTCCCTGTATGAGAAAAAAATATACGTTTTTTATAGCTGAAACCAATAACAAGGAATATCTCAAAAACGATCAACTCCACGAAAAAAATGTATGTAACATAAATTGTGTGTTTTAACGTGCTCTACATTTTTTGTGCGGTAAGTTTTTGTGCATCTCTTACAGTTTAGCAGCTATGCAAAATTCCGTAAAATTCATCCAGAATAAAGTGCTCCTCTCAGGCTATTCCCATAAAATTCAAGATACACATTTTATTAGCAGTTAAATATCTTTAATATACGATATTTTAATAAAAATTGTTTGAACCATTTTTTAGAAAATCAAAATTCTCGATTTTTTTGTCATGTAAAGGGTATTTTGGTGGTGGGGAATTTTCTTGAAAATCGTGTCGCATCTTTGGAAGATACCAAACTTAAATACCAAGTCTGGTATTTAACGGTCTTTTCGTTTTGGGGCTATGCTGTCCACAAATACATAGACATACACACAAGCATACGGATCCTTTTCTACAAATGCTTTTTTTGGATTCAGGGGGGCCTAAAACTTGTATTTCCGGTGAAATCTCGGTATCGAGTAATGACTGATATCACAAATTTGTTGTTTTTGTAGGATGAACGGGAAGACTGCTATGAAGCACGTCTGCATGTCAAGGACGTGGACTCTGCGGATGACAGAAATTACTACCTGGCAGTAGAGAACGAACGAGGTACAGACAGACACGCCGTCCATCTCGCCGTCACCGGTAAGTGCTGCTTTCTATTACTATGCGCGCACGTTTTCTAATGGAAGGTAATTCGACGTGGGCATCAAAATTAAAGGAAGCGTTGGAAACCATTGTGATGGGATATATTTGGATAGCGGGGCAGACGGCCGCGCCGTGACCGAGTACTTAGACCGCTCGCCTCTCACCTAGTGACCGTATGTAAGATTTGTGGTGGACAAAGCGGCGCTGGGGCGGGTTTTCACTGGTTTCCCCCGCCATCGAATTCCACCGATGTTCCATCTTCATTCATGTATCATCAGTGCGTTAAACACTACCAAAAATTAGCGGGTCAGGCAAACAGACGGAGTATTTAGAGAAAAATAATCTGATGGGTTACATTCACATGACTTTCTCTACATCTCTGCAACAAATTATTGCTAAAAAGCTTATCCTTCTATTTACTTCATGCTAATTGAGAAAAAGTTAGCAGAAATAATCTTATTACTTGCTTTCTTGTAAGTAGAAGCGAAATAAGGGAGTAGCATAGGTTAAAGTGATAGCCTAAATTTGGTTGCTATTAGACAAAAGTTTCTTTGTTTGTATGGACAGGAGTTGACAAAATCCAGTAAATTTTTTAAACCTGAAACCAATAACAAGGAATATCGCAAAAACGTACAACTCCACGTAAAAAAGTGTATGTGACATAAATGGTGTGTTTTATCGTGATCTAAACTTTTTGTGTGGTAAATTTTTGTCTATCTCTTACATTTTAGCAGCTATGAAAAATTCCGTAAAATTCATCCAGAATAAAGTAGCCTTCAGAAGTTGACATTTTTCAGAAAATCAAAATTTTCGAAAGTTTTTCCATGTCAAGGGTAGTTGAGGCTAAAACACGTTAAAACACACAAATTATGTTCTATAAACTTTTTGAGGAGTTGATCGTTTTTAAGATATTCCTTGTTTTTAGTTTCAGCTTTGAAAAACATACTTTTCTCATACAGGAATTTGTCAACTCGTGTCCATATAAACAAAGGAACATTAATCACAAAGCAACCAGTTTTTGACTGTCACTTTAACCTATGGTACTCCCTTATTTTGCTTCTACTTACAAGGAAGTAAGGCATTTCTGCTAACTTGTTCTCAATTAGCAAGAAGTAAATAGAAACATAGGCTTTTTAACAATAATTTGTTGCAGAGATGTAGAGAAAGTCATGTGAATGGAACACGTCAGATTTTTAGTAATGGCCCTGCATTAGCAGAGTTCTGGGGCACTTTCAGCATTAACTAACAAAATGCTCGTATGGTCATATCCATTTGCTCCCACCCTTCTTCTACTCCCCATATTTATATTCCTTCCATCCATCTTGATTTTACGAGTGCTGTGTATAACCTTTCAAACCACTCCGCCTTCATCAGATGGGAAATATTCCTACACATTTTTCTTAGGAATCCCATTACTAGCTTCCTTTCACCAATGTCATTTTTACTTTCTCTGCCATTTACTTATAAGTAAGCAGTCCACCCAAAATTTGATACCGAAATTGCAACGGAAATACATGTTTTAAGGATAAATGAATCCAAGAAAATATTTTTATCTTCTCTAGCCCTATGTACAATGCACATGATAGTTACAGAAGGTAACTCAAAAATTCTATACATGTTTTGAGACCCTCTGAATCCAAAAGAAAAAAACATTTTAGATAAATACTGTGTGTCTGTCTGTGGGCAGCATAGCTCGAAAACGAAAAGTCTGTTGAATGCCAAACTGGGTATTTAAGTATCTTCCAGGATGCAACACGAAGATTTTAAATAAAATCCCCCCCATCCTAAAAGAATTTTCATGACAAACGAAATGTAGGTATATCTTGAATTTTCTGGGAATAGCATCTGAATATCTCTTCATTCTGGATGGCATTTGTGTATCTCGTAAACCGTAAGAAGATATACAAAACTTACTACCTACCTGCGTAGTGTGGTGGTAGCGTGTCTGCCTCACATTCGAAAGGTCGCGAGGTCGAATTTCGCTTAGGGTGAATTACCCGGATGAGGGTTTTGTTGGGGTTTTCCTTTATCCTGAGAAGACAAATGTTGAGTAACTTTAAGCTCAATGAACACCGAGATCATTTGAGCAGTGTTTCATCAATTTCATTCATCGTCCGATATTACCAACCAAGTTAAACGACGTTAAACATACAAATAAAAATCTGATGTGTTACACTCACATGGCTTTCTCTAGCCGTTCTACAAACTTCTTACATAAGATTATTCTTCTTTCTGCACCTTGTTAATTGAGGTACTCAGCACAATGTTCTTATTACTTAGTTCCTTATAAGTAGGAAGAAAATAGGCTAAATCGTTAGTCAAATGTTTTAAAAGCTGTCGTTATGCGATTGTCATTACAAATCGCTTCTTTTCTTGGCCAGGAGTAGAACAAAAGAAAAACCGACACTCCCGTCTGAGAAAAGTATAAGTACTTCACAACTGAAACTAATAACAATGAATTCCTCCAAAACAGTAAGCTCCACGAAAAAAATGTATATGACGTAAATTGTGTATTTTAACAAGGCCTACGTTTGTTCTATAGTAAGGTTTTGTCTATCTCTTACGGTTTATTAGTTATGCCAAATTAAGCAAAATTCATCCGGTATAAACAGGTCTTTAGAAGCTATTCCCAGAAAATTCAAGATATACATTTTATTTCTCAGGTAAATATCTTTAATATACGGTATTTTAATCAAAATCGTTAGAGCCATTTTTAAGAAAATCAAAATTTTCGAAAAAAGTTCCATGTAAAGGGTAGTTTGGGGTGGGAGGACTTTTTTTCAAAATCTTCGTATCGCACCCCTGGAGGATACTGAACTTAAATACCAAGTTTGGTATTTTAGCTACTTTTCGTTTTTGAGTTATCGTGTTCACAGACACACGGACACATGGACATACACACACACACGGACCTTTTTCTGGAAATACTATTTTTGGATTCAGGGGGTCATAAAACATATATTTCCGGTGACATCTCGACATGGAATTTTTGGGTGGAATACAATACTTCTCTATCCCTATGTACATTGTACATATGGGGCAAGAGAAAGTAAAAATAATAAACTTACTACAAAGAAAACTTATATCTTGTTAAAACAAATTATGTCAAATATGTTTTTATCTAAACTTTTCAGAGATACTGTTATTAGATTCTTTTTTAAGCGTGATTTTTTTATTCTTTTTTGAGCAGTGGGGTTTCCACTTCTGCGTGTTTCTGCGGGCCTGACTATCTATATCGGCATTTCTAAAGATGTGCGTGTGTTTGAACTGAGCATGTTAAGAAGTTCTGGATGTTTCTGTGGGCCAGTCTGTCTATCTTGGAATTGCTCTTTAAAAGGAACTTCTACGTGTTTCTACGGGCCAGTCTTTCTGTCTGTCTTGGGATTGCTCTCGAAAGGTGTGCGGGTGTTTGAACTAACTTCTGCGTGTTTTGTGGAGCCTGTCTGTCTAGCTGGGGATTGCTCTCTAAATGTGTGCGGGTGTTTGACCTCAGCATGCTAGAAGCTCTGGATGTTTCTGTGGGTCTATCTATTACTTGGGATTGGTCTCTAAAAGTGCGCGGGTGTTTGAGTTGGAAATTGTAGGAAGTTCTTCGTGTTTCTGTGGGTCTGTCTGCTCATCTTGGAATTGTTCTCTGAAAGTGTCAGGGTGTTCCAATTGAGAATGTTACGAACTTCTGCGTGAATCTGTGGGCCTGTTCGTTTTTCTTGGGATTACAAATGGTATTTGTGTGTGGGTGTGTCTGTGTGTGTGTGTCTGCCTCTGCGTATGTGTGTGTGTGTTTGTGGACAGCATAACTCAAAAACAAAAAGTCCATTAAATACCAAACTTGGCATTTAAGTTCAATGTTTTCCAAGGATACGACACAAAGATTTTCAAGAAAATCCTGCCATCCCAAACTACCCTTTACATAGAAAATATTTGGAACATTTTAATTTTTTTTTCAGAAATGGCTCTAACGATTTTGATTAAAATCTCTTATATTTAACATATGCCAAACAAAATATATATCTTGAATTTTCTGGGAATAGCCTCTAAAGACCTCTTTATTTTGGATGATTTTATCAAATTTTGCATAACCGGTAAACTGTAAGAGATAGACAAAAACTTACTATACAAAAATATAGATCTCGTTAAAACACAATTTATGTCGTATAATTTTTTTCGTGGAGTTGGCCGTTTTTGAGATTCCTTGTTCTTGGATTCAGGTTTAAAATACTTGAACATTTCTCATACGGGAACTTCTCAACATCTAGCCACGCAAAGCAACTTATTTCAATTCCATGGCAACCACATTTTAAAACATTTGACTGTTGGTTTAACCTAGTGCATTCCTTTATTTCGCTATTAGATCGTTACTGGCACTTTAAAGGCAGTTATAGTCAATTAGTATGCGTTTAAGTAACGTTGTTCACCAAAGCGATGCTGACGAAGAGAATCTGATGTATCTCTCATCTCCTCGTCTAGCTGATTATGACTGACTGATGCAGCAGAGCACAATCTAACTACATGTTACCTAGACAAGCTGCAACATCTAACATGACACAGCTTCCAGAGAACTACCTCTCCTCTAATGCTATACACATAGGTGATCCACTCCTATAGTAAAGCAAAAACTTTGTAAGTGTCTGTGAACAGCATAACTAGCTTGAAATCCTCTATGCAGGGCCAGGACTTTACAACTTTGCATGTGAGAAAACTGAAACCATTAACAAGGAATATCCTGAAGGTCAATTCCACCAAAAAAATATCTGATGTGTTTCAATCACATGACTTTCTCTACTTCTGTGTAGCAAATTATTGTTAATAAGTTTATTCTTCTACTTACTTCATGCTAATCGAGATAAAATTAGCAGAAATATTCTTATTACTTGCTTCCTTGTAAGTAGAAGCGAAATATCAGAGTATCATAGGTTAAAGTGAAGTCAAAAGCTGGTTACTAGGTGACTGAAGTTCTATTGTTTGTATGGACAAGAGTGACAAATATATGTATGAGAAAAGTACAAGTTTTTCAAAGCTGAAACCAAAAACAAGGAATATCTCAAAAACGATCAACTCCACGAAAAAAATGTATGTAGCATAAATTGTGTGTTTTAATGTACTCTACATCTTTTTTGTGGTAAGTTTTTGTCCATTTCTTACGGTTTAGCAGTTATGTAACATCCAGAATAAAGTAGTCTTCAGAGGCTATTCGCAGAAAATTCAAGATATACATATTATTTGTCAGGTAAATATCTTTAATACATTTTCCGCATATTTTTCACTCTATTATTTAAAATACTTGAAAATATTTTATATGCTACATTTAGCGATGTAATTCCCCTATAATTATGGCATTGATATTTATTACCCTTTATATACATTGGGCATATTATGCCTGTCTTCCAACTTTCAGGCATCTGTTCCTTCTTCCATATTTCTAATATTAACTTATGTATTGCTTTCATAATTCCATTCCCACCATATTTAATTAGCTCAGCGATTATGACATCTTCTCCTGGTGCTTTATTATTCTTTAGGCTCTGTATTGCTATTTTAACATCCCAAATATCCGGTTCTTCTTCTTCTTCCATTTTTTGTTCATTTCCATTTTCATTCTCTCCTTGTTCCTGATTGTTTATTGTTTGTCGTTTATTTAACAATTCCTTGTAGTACTCAGCCCATCTTTCCAGTATATCTTTATCTTCTCCAAGAACATTACCTTCCTTGCTTAGACATTCTGTTTCCCTTGTTTCATTTGCTTTAATTCCATATAGAATTTCTTTATCTCACTCTGTTGAATCAACGTTTCTATTTCTTGGGTTTGCATTTTCCAATATTCTCTTTTCTTTTTCTTACATATGTTATTAGCGTCTCTTCTTCTTTGACGGTATTCTTCATAGTTATTTCTAGTTTCTTTCTGGAGCATTTTTTTCCTAGCCATGTTCTTTTTTTCTATAGCTTGCTCACACTCTTTTATCATACCATTCTATGTTTCTTTGCATTTTCTTTTCACCTATACTTATTTTTGCTACCTCTTTTACTGTCTCCTTTATTACCTCCCATTGTTCTTCTACACCTTCTTCTGTTCCTTTTTCATTTAATTTGCTGCTCATTAACTTTTGATATTTCTTTTTTTCTTCTTTATCTTTTATTTTTTCTCTATCCCATCGTATATGTTTGTTCTCTTGAACTCTCTCCATCTTCTTTATTTCTATTCTCATTCTCACTTTAACCAAAAAGTGATCTGAACCACAATTTGGGCTTCTACAACTTCTTACATCTATAATTGATTATGTATGTCTTGCTTTAATTAGCACATGATCAATTTGATTTACTATATCTGAGCCTGGCATTTTCCACGTTCTTTGTGAGGGAAGCAGGTACTTTTAATAATCATATTATTTCTAACTGCGAATTGTCCAAGTAGATTACCACTTTCTTTACTTATTTGATGTAGTGTATGTTTCCCTGCCACTCCATTTAAATAGTCTTCTTCCCCACTTGGGCATTAAAATCTCCTAGTATCACCAATGCATCATAAGTTCCTACTGAATTACATGTATTTTCTAATCTTTCATGAAACTCTTCCTTTTTTATCTCATCTTTCTCTTCTGTAGGTGCATTTATAGATAATATAGTTATATTTCTGGATTTACCTTTAAGGCGTATTTTACAGATTCGTTCACTAATTGATTTAAATTCTATTAGGCTCTTTTTGATTTCCTTTGAGATAATAAATCCTCTACCATTAAGTCCAGCTTTTTTAGGTCCACTATATAATACCGTGTATTCTTTCTTATCTATTCTACCTTCCCCTGCCCATCTTATTTCTTGGAGCGCTACCACATCTAATTTATATTTTAATACTTCATTTGCTATTTCTTTCATTTTCCCAGGTTTCAGCATTGTCCTTACGTTCCAGGTCGCCAACATTAAATCATTCCGAGGTTTTTTTGCAGGTTTCGTAACAATGTATTAGGCGAGTATCAATGTGGATTTAGAAGTGATAAGAGTACGATAGACCAGATATTTGTAATACGACAAATAATGGAAAAATTCTATGAGCATGGCATAGATTTATGCTTTCTGTTTATTGACTTTAAGTTTGCATTTGACTCAATTGACAGAAAAGTTCTCTATAACACCTTACAATGTTTTAAAGTGCAACCGAAAATAATAAGACTAATGAAAATGGCAATGGAAAATACAAAAGCCAAAGTGAAAGTAATGAATAAATTAAGTCCGGATTTTGATTATAACACAGGAGTAAGACAAAGTGATGGACTATCTACGACTCTATTCAACCTAGCCCTGCACAGAGCAGTAGAAAAAATAAATACTAAAGGAACAATATTTTTTAAGTCTAGTCAGATATGTGCATATGCAGATGACATATTGATTGTGGCAAGAGATAGAAAAATGTTAGTTGAAGTTTATGAATAATTAGAAAGAAGGTCTGAAGAAATAGGATTAGAAGTAAATGAAAAAAACTAAATACCTGAAAATGACAGCAGACAAAAGCAAAAGAATAATTGAAAATCTAGTAGCTGGAGACAAAACATTTGAAGGGGCATCCAAATTTAGATATTTAGGAGCGCTTGTAAATAATGATAACAATTTAAATGAGTGCATAAAAGAAAGAATTCAAGGTGGAAATACAGCCTATTATGCAAATTTAAATCTATTAAAAAATAGGCTTATTAGTACAGGGACAAAATACAAGATCTATAAAACACTAATAAGACCAATAGTAACGTATTCTGCAGATCCTGGACCCTAAACAATGTAGATGAAGATTTGAAAGGAAAATACTTAGACGAATTTTTGGACCTGTAAAGGATAAAGTCCAACGGAGAATAAAATATAATTATGAGATAGAAGAACTAATTAATCAGCAAAATATTGTGAAATTTATAAAGGCACAAAGAATAAGATGGCTAGGACACGTAGAGAGAATGACAGAAGATAAAATGCCAAAAAGAATATTGAAAGGAAGACTGTACGCTAGAAGAAAAAAAGTAAGACCAAAAACAACATGGTTAGATGATGTGATGGAAGATCTAAGAAAAATTGGAATCAGAGGGTGGAAAAGTAAAGCAGAAGATAGAGATATGTGGAGGAGGATTGTGCAGGAGGCCAAAGCTCACCAAGGGCTGTAGAGCCAGAAGAGAGAAATATCTTTAATATACGATATTTTAATCAAAATCGTTAGAGCCATTTTTGAGAAAATCAAAATTTTCGAAAAAACGTCCATGTAAAGGGTAGTTAGGGTGTCGTTTTCTTGAAAATCTTCGTGTCGCATTCTTGGAAGATACCAAAATTAATTGGTATTTAACGGTCTTTTCGTTTTTGAGCTATGCTGTCCACAGACACACACACGCACACACACGGACCTTTTTCCAAAAAAGTTTTTTTTGGATTCAGGGGGACCCAAAACATGTATTTCCGGTGAAATCTCGGTATCGAATTTTTGGGTGCTATACAACACCTTCTCATTACACTATGTACATAGTACGTGTAGAGAAAGTAAAAATGTATGACAAAGTTGTGTGTTTTATCGTAATCTACAGCTTTTGTGTAGTATCTCTTACGGTTTACCAGTTACGCAAAATTCACCCAGAATAAAGAGCCCTTCAGAGGCTATTCCCAGAAAATTCAAATTATACATTTTATTTACCATATAAATGTATTTAATATTCAGTATTTTAATCAAAATCGTTAGAACCACTTCTAGGAAAATCAAATTTTTCGAAATTTTTTCCGTGTAAAGGGTAGTTTGGAGTAGTGGGATTTTCTTGAAAATCTTCAAGTCTCATTCTTGGAAGATACCAAACTTAAATACCAAATTTGGTAATTAAAGGTATTTTCGTTTTTGATCTAAGCTGTCCACAGACTCGCACACAGACACACGCACACATAAACATGCTCTGTACCGGATTTTCGGGTACATTATAATACCTTCTCTACCCACTATGTACATAGTACATAAAGAGAAAGTAAAAAAAATGAATATGACTTAAATTGCGTTCTTTAACGACATTTAGATGTTTTGTGTCGTAACATTTTACTTTCTCTACACGTGCCATGTACATAGTGTATATAGAAGGTATTCCACTCCACCAAAAAATTCGATACCGATATTTAACCGGAAATTTATGTTTTAGGGTCCCCTGTATCCAAAAAAAGTATTTTCAGAAAAAGGTCCGTGTGTATGTGTGTACGTGTGTCAGTGTGTCCGTGTGTCTGTGAACATGATAACTCAAAAACGAAAAGTCGGTAAAATACTAAATTTCGTATTTAAGTTAAGTATCTTCCAGGGATACTACACGAAGATTTTTAAAAAAATCCCCCCATCCCCAACTGCCCTTTACATGGAACGTCCATACAAACAAAGGAAAAAGAAGCAAATAAAGTATAAAACAATAAATAAATATCAGCCTGTAAACGTTCTGGTTGATACCCTCAATTCTGTCACATAGCAACCCCGCTTTTGACTATCACTTTAACCTATGGTATCCCCTTATTTCGCTTCTACTTACAAGGAAGCAAGTAATAAGACTATTTCTGCTAATTTTTTCTCGATTAGCAGGAAGTAAATAGAAACATAAACTTTTTAACAATAATTTATTGCAGTTTTAGAGAAAGTCACGTGAATGGAACACATCAGATTTTTTTTATTTGACTTTCGGTTTAGCCTAGTGTAGTTCTTGATTTCCTTTCAGGTTAAAAGGAAGCAAGCAATAAGACATGCTGCTAATGTTTACCTCGATTAGCATGCTGTAGACTAAAAGAATAATATTTTGTAAAAATAGTTTGTATTTGAAATAACTAGAGAAATGCATTTAAATCGAACACATCAGAGTTTTACTTTCTCTACACGTACTATGTACATAGTGTATAGAGAAGAAGTTGCATTGCAAATTCCATTACAGATTTCACCGGAAGTACATGTTTTGGGACCTCCCGAATCCAAAAAAAGCAGTTTTAGAAAAAGGTTCTTGTGTGTATGTGTGTGTGTCTGTCGGTGCTCAAAAACGAAAAAGATCGTTAAATACCAAATGGCATTTAGGTTCAATGTCTTCCAAGAATGCGACACGAAGATTTTCAAGAAAATTCCCCCACCTCAAACTACCCTTTTCATGGAAACATTTTCGAAAAGCTTTATTTTCTCAAAAATGGCTATACATTTTTTGATTAAAATATAACTCCATGGCACGACAGCTCACGGGGAACCTTGGCCTAAAGCCCGGCCGCTGCGTCCACCATCTCGGTCTACTACAGACGTCATGGATGGGGTGCAGTATTGGAGGGTGAGACGTGGTCAGCGCCTCGAGCCCCCCCCCCGGTCGGTCAATGCGGTCCTCATGACCTGGAGCCGCTACTTCTCCATCAAGTAGCTCCTCAGTTGGCCCCCCCCCCCAGGGACCTTACGAGGCTGAGTGCAACCCGGGCCAGGTCTCCCAGCGGGGGAAAAATCCCCACGCCAGTACTGAGGATCAAACCCAGGTCTCCCGCTTGGTAAGCAGCTTCGCTACCACCGCGCTAAAGAGACGAACTTGATTAAAATATAGTATATTAAAATATTTATATGACAAACCAAATATATAGCTTGAATTTTCTGGGAATAGCCTCTGAAGACAACTTTATTCTGAATGAATTTTGCAGAATTTGCATAACTGGTAAACTGTAAGAGAGAGACAAAAATGTATTGTACAAAAAATGTAGAGCTTGTTAAACCACATAATTATGTTATATACATTTTTTCGATGCAGTTGACTGTTTTCTTTTTTATTATTTTCAGTTTTAAAATACTTGGAAGCTTTTCTCATATGGGAACTTCTCAACTCTTGACAACGCACGGATTTCAATCCCATAGCAACCACATTTTAAAACATTTGACTGTCGGTTTAGCCTAGTATCTTCCCTTATTTCCGTTTTATTTATAAGGAACTAAGCAACAGGACCGTTTCTGATAGTGTTTATCTAGAGTAGTATGCAGTAGATAGAAGAATAAGCTTATCAATAATAATTTGCTACACAGTTGTAGAGAAAGTCATGTGAATGCAATACATCATATTTTTTTCTGTATAATAAACATCAAAAGTAATAAAATATGCTCTTAATTTCATTTTTCAGTTGTTTATCATAGAGGAGCTGATGTAAAATAGTTGATGGTTTGAATTTCGTAAGAGAAAATATATATTGCATTAACTTCATCAAGTTTTCACAGTCTATCTGCTGTCAGGATATCACACTTGATTCTCAACTATGCAAACCAGTTATGTCAGAAATAACTGCACGTCCGTTAACTGACAACCGTTCCGCGTCAATGATGAGGGTCTATAGAACTGCAACCCATCCCTTCATTAATATTTGAATAACACTAGAAATCTGCGTTAATGCGCACAATGAAGTCAACTACGCAAAAACAAATTAATGTGCTGAATTCACGTATAGTTCTCTATACATTTTGCTTTCTCTGTCACATATTAATAATCTACATAGCAAGTAGAGAATGTATTGTATTCCACCCAAGAAATTTGATACCAAGATTTCACCGAAAACACGCTTTATGGTCCCCTGTATCCAAAAATACCATTATTAAAAAAATCCGTGTTGTGTGTGTGTGTGTGTGTTCGTGTGTCTGTGAACAAGATAAATCAAAAACGAAAAGTCAGTAAAATACCAAACTTAGTATTTAAGTTTAGAATCTTCCAAAGATGCGCCACGAAGATTTTAAAGAAAATCCCCATACCCCAAACTACAATTTGCATGGAAGAATAATCGAACATTTTTATTTTTTCAAAAATGGCTCTAACGATTTTGATTAAAATGTCGTAACTAAATAAGATGTATATTTTGAATTTTATGAAAATAGTCCCTGAAAATCTCTTTTACAGAATTTTACATAAAGGAAAGAGATAAAACCTTAATATACAAAACCTCTGCTGACTTTCTCTACATCTCTGCAACAAATTATTGTTAAAAAGCCTATGCATCTATTTACTTGAAGCAAATCGAGAAAAAATTAGCAGAAATAATCTTATTACTTGCTTCCTTGTAAGTAGAAGGGAATAAGCGAGTACCATAGATTAAAGTGATAGTCAAAAGCTAGTTGCTATGAGACTGAAGTTCCTTTGTTTGAATGGACAGGAGTTGACAAACTCCAGTATGAGAAAAGTATAAGTTTTTTAAAGCTGAAACCAAAAACTAGGAATATCTCAAAAACAATCCACTCCACGAAAAAAATGCATATACATAAAGTGTGTGTTTTAACGAGCTCTACATTTTCTGCCAAGTAAGTTTTTGTTTATCTCTTACGGTTTACTAGTTATGCAAAATTCTATAAAATTCATCTAGAATAAAGTAGTCTTCAGAGGCTATTCCCAGAAAATTCAAGATATGCATATTATTTGTCAGGTAAGTATCTTTAATATATGATATTTTAATCAAAATTATAAATATATAAATAAATAGTAATATAAAAATATAAATTATGCTCTTCAGCATTATGTTTTAGACTCAAGGTATATGTTGACATAAAGATATAATCTATCAAAACACTAAAATGCTATTGTAAAACTCACTAATTTTGTAGACTGAAATTGCTGCAGAAGTGAAGTTAACTTTTCCCATCATAGTATATATAACAGAAATAATTTTAAGATTTCAAAACAGAAATGATTCTCTGTTTATCTAAGAATAGATTAGTATTGAGAAAAATCTTTTGTGTTTCATTCACATAACTTTCTCTAGCTGTTTCAAACACACACTATTCTTACAAAAGATTATTCTTTTCTCTCCATCATGCTAATCGAGATAAACATTAGCAAATTGGGTCTTATTACTTGCTTCATTGTATGTTAGTAGAAGGAAAATAAGCGAAAGCATTATGCTAAATTGATAGTTGACCTTTAAGAGCTGGTCGTGTGCGAAGCAATTGAAGTTCGGTTTGCTCTGCATGGTTCTGTTTGAGAAACGTTAGCTAGCTTAAAACTGAAACAAATAACAAGGAATATCTAAATAAACTGTCAAGACTATAAGAAAAACGTATATACATAAATTATGTGTTTTACGGAGATCTACATTTTTACTTTCTCTACTCGTACTGTGTAATAGAAGGTATTGCACTCCACCAAAAAATTCGATACCGAGATTTCACCGGAAATAAATGTTTTTGGTTCCACTATATCCAAAAAAAAAAAAAGGCATTTTCAGAAAAAGCTCCCTGTGTGTCCGTGTGTCCATGAACACGACAACTCAAAAAGGAAAAATCGGTAAAATACCAAACTTGGTATTTAAGTTAAGTATCTTCCAGGATGCGATACGAAGATTTTCAAGAGAACCCCCCACCCCCAACTACCCTTTACATGGAATTTTTTTCGAACATTTTGATTTTCTTAAAAATGGCTCTAACGATTTTGATTAAAATATCGTATACTAAAGATATTTACCTGATAAATTAAATGTATATCTTGAATTTTCTGGGAATAGCCTCTGAAGAGTAGTTTATTCTGGATGAATTTCACGGAATTTTGCATAACTGCTAAACCGAAAGAGATGGGCAAAAACTTAACACACAAAAAATGTAGAGCACATTAAAATAAACAATTTATGCTATATACATTTTTTCGTAGAGTTGATCGTTTTTACATACTCCTTGTTTTTGGTTTCAGCTTGAAAAACTTATACTTTTCTCATACAGAAATTTATCAACTCCTATCCATACAAACAGGGAACTTCAATCACATAGCAACCAGCTTTTGACTTTCAATATAACCTATGGTACTCCCTTATTTCGCTTCTACTTACAAGGAAGCAGCAAGTAATAAGACTATTTCTGCTATTTTTTTTTTCTGACTAGAATGAAGTAAATAGAAGCATAAGCTTTTTAATAATAATTTGTTGCAGAGATGTAGAGAAAGTCATGTGAATGGTACACAATAGATTTTTTATTTCATCACTTTTGTGAGGTTTTGGATATTACATATTTTCTGGGGACGACGCCATTGTCGAATGGTTAGACCGCCGTCTCCCGAATTTGATGTTAAGCGTCCGTATGTGGGATTTGTTGTAGACGAAGCGGCGCCTGGTCGTGTTTTCTCCGGGTCCTCCGGTTTCCCCGCCATTCATTCCACCAATTCCTCCATCGGCTTTCCTATCATCCATTTTGCTTGCATTTCACATCATCATCCTTTTCCTTCACGCTACGGTCCGACCATTGGTTCTAGGTTATCCATTCTGTGGTTTCTCCTGTCCATACAAACAGGGAACTTCAATCACATAGCAACCAACTTTTGATTATTAGTTTAGCCTGTGGTACTCCCTTGTTTCCTTTCTGATTACAAGGAAGCAAGTAATTGTATTTGTATTATTTTTTTCTCGCTCACATTTATAATTGAATTTATTTTATCTAGATACCAACCTTGCGTTCCATTCTTCCCTTACTTTAGCGGGAAAGAGAGTCTGTTCAATAGTATGCAAATGTTGTATCCAGGGAGTGGGGGAGTGTTTTGTTTTTTGATGGTACAAACAGAGATGACGAGGGGAAGCACATAATTGTGGACATTGTCGACACTCTTAGGTGGGCAGAATATGCCTCTCTCTCACCCTTTATTAAATAACAACGAGGTGCACTCCGTTCCTTTCGATGTTGCTAGCGTGATTCCAAATCAGCGTCGCCGTTTGTTTATTGTTCTCATCAGCATTACTTTATGTTGTTTTTGCACGTAACTTAAAGCAATAAAAGGGATGCATGCTGGCTATTAATGATTCTCATTTGAGCCACGCTCGCAATATTAATTATTCGTGTACGCGCACACGCCACGTGTTAATGAAATTGCTGTGGGACACATACATCGCGAGATCATAATATCCTTCTATACATATGATTATACCACCTCCCACTTATGAATTAGAAACACGGGACATACAAGTACATACACATTTTGGTTCAAGAGACGTAAACACGTATGAGGAAAAATGGAATCTGTAAGTGTGAAAAAATATACTAAAAGTTTTGTTAATGGAACCAATGTTTGTATTTTTTTTTTACAAATTGAGTTATGAACAAACTTCTTCTTTTTGAGAAGAATGCCTTTGCTTTTTTTTATTCAACCCATCCATCACAAATCAAACCAATCCACCCCTTCCAAACCAATTCACTCCTCACAAAACAAACCAATCCATCCCTCACAAACCAAACCAATCCACCCCTAACAAACCAAACATTCCACCCCTCACAAACCAAACAATCCACCCCTCACAAAACAAACCAATCCACACCTCACAAACCAAACCAATCCACCCCTCACAAAACAAACCAATCCACACCTCACAAAACAAACCAATCCATACCTCACAAAACAAACCAATCCACCCCTAACAAACCAAACAATCCACACCTCACAAAACAAACCAATCCACACCTCGCAAACCAAACCAATCCACACCTCACAAACCAAACCAATCCACCCCTCACAAACCAAACCAATCCACCCCTCACAAACCAAACCAATCCACCCCTCACAAACCAAACCAATCCACCCCTCACAAACCAAACCAATCCACCCCTCACAAACCAAACCAATCCACCCCTCACAAACCAAACCAATCCACCCCTCACAAAATAAACCAATCCACCCCTCACAAACCAAACCAATCCACCCCTCACAAACCAAACCAATCCACCCCTCACAAAACAAACCAATCCACACCTCACAAACCAAACCAATCCACCCCTCACAAACCAAACCAATCCACCCCTCACAAAACAAACCAATCCACACCCCACAAACCAAACCAATCCACCCCTCACAAAACAAACCAATCCACCCCTCACAAACCAAACCAATCCACACCTCACAAACCAAACCAATCCACCCCTCACAAAATAAACCAATCCACCCCTCACAAAATAAACCAATCCACATCTCACAAACCAAACCAATCCACCCCTCACAAAACAAACAAATCCACCCCTCACAAAACAAACCAATCCACCCCTCACAAACCAAACCAATCCACACCTCACAAACCAAACCAATCCACCCCTCACAAACCAAACTAATCCACCCCTCACAAACCAAACCAATCCACCCCTCACAAACCAAACCAATCCACCCCTCACAAACCAAACCAATCCACCCCTCGCAAAACAAACCAATCCACCCCTCACAAAACAAACAAATCCACCCCTCACAAACCAAACCAATCCACCCCTCACAAAATAAACCAATCCACACCTCACAAACCAAACCAATCCACCCCTCACAAAATAAATCAATCCACCCCTCACAAAACAAACCAATCCATCCCTCTCAAATCAAACCAATCTACACCTCACAAACTAAATCAATCTACCCTCACAAACTAAACCAATCCACCCCTCACAATTCAAACCAATCCACCCCTCACAAACCATCAATTCACCCCTCATAAACCAAACTACCCTTTACATGGAAAATTTCTTGAACATATTTTTCTCAAAAAAGGTTGTTATGATTTTGATTAAAGGAAGTATATTAAATATATTTACATGACATAAAATGTATGTCTTGAAATTTCTGGAAATAGTTACTGAAGATAACCTCATTCTGGTTGAAATTTGCATAACTGGTAAACTGTAAGGGAAGACAAAATTTGAAAGTCTTCCTGTGACATCATTGGACTGAATTTAAATACCAAATTTAATTTTCGTTTTGAGCTATACTGTCTCCGCACACTCGCACACGCACACACACAGGCACGGACCTTTTTCTTAAAACGCTGTTTCTGAGGGTGGGGACTGAAAACATAAGTTTCCAGTGAAATCTCGGTATCGAATTTTTGGGTGGAATACAAAACTTCTACTGTACACTACATACATAGTACGTGTAGAGAAAGTAAAAGGAATGCATGCTGGCTATTAATGTGTCTCATTTGAGCCACGCTCGCAATATTAATTATTCGTGCATGCGCACACGCCACATGTTAATGAAATTGCTTTGGGACACATATATCGCGAGATCATAATATCCTCATACATATGTTTATAGCACCTCCAACTTACGTATCAGAAACACGAAACACACAACAGATTCAAATTTTGGTTCAAGGGATGTAAACACGTATGTGCGTATAAAAATGTAACCTTTAATAACAGATGAGAGATATTAACCATTTATTGTACTCCTTATTTATTGTTACTCTCTCTACTTCGTACATATTACACAGGTAAAGAAGAAATTGCACTCCACTCAACAATTCGAAGCCGAGATTTCACTTGAAATGCACTTTTTGGTCACCTGAATCCAAACAAATCTGATGTCTTACCCTCACTGACTTTCTCTACACAATGCTAATCGAGATAAACATTATCAGAATGTTCTTATTATTTAGTTCCTTATAAGTAGAAAGGAACTAAAGGAATGCGCTACACTAAAGTGATAGTCAAATGTTTTAAAAGCTGTCGTTATGCGATTGTCTTTGCAAACTGCATCTTTGCTTGACCAGGAGTAGAACAAAAGAAAAACGGACGCTTCATGTCTGAGAAAAGTATTCACAATTGAAACCAATAACAAGGAGTATGTCCACAACAAAAACGTAAAGGACATAAATTATGTGTTTTGTAGAGATCTATATTTTTTGGGTAGTAAGTTTTTGAGGAGATATCACGGAATAATATCAAGCACTCGAGAGACTGAAAAAGATGTACAAATTTATTGTATTACAATGAATTTAAGCATATATTTGATTGCTTATGATATGAATATATACCCGATTTTAACACTCACAAGAGAAATGCCACCATAATATCGCTCGTGCTTTCCCAAGGACTGTACAGGCGGGCAGGGAAGCCATTACATGTACAAAAATAAACCGGCACTGTCTTGTTCCGTACACAGCATTCCTTACCGTTTGTAGGGTACTTTATTACATCATGTTTTTATTTTTTTGGCTGATATTGTCACCTTGCAGGTGAGTGTTCTCTATCGAACCAATAGATCATACTCATTCGCTAATAGATATAGCCACCTCCCTCAACTGGAAGTGAGGCTAGGTAACGTGTACTACAACAGTAAGTTACAACCTTCCCCAATCGGAAGGATATCAGAAGACACGCCCTATAAATGCCCCTATAGACAATCAGAAATTCGATGTCTATTACTATTTGTGCTCTGTGTACAAGTGGCCCTTCCCGGTGCAGCACTCTACTCTCCTTGGCCGGCTTATACATATACACATTTACAAACACAAACACCCATGCTCAAGGTTGGACTCGAAGCCACAATCCCCTGCGCCAAAACGAGACACTTTAGCGAGCGCAGCCACGGGGGCCGGCGGAGTTGAGATTTAACGGTAGGATGAGGTGTTGAGCAACCTGCTGAAGATATCGTTAGAAAGGCAGACGATATTTACTCGATCCCCTCTGGCTGAAGAGAAGCGTAGAAACATGAACTAAAGGCGCAAGCAGAGAAAAGGTTCCAATTTAATCGAGACATTTCAGCGAATTCTGTGCCCCGGGCTGTTAGTGACATGCTACGATCTTTACAGCCGGTTCAACACCACGAAAATGTTTATCATGGCTATGCGACATCTTGTGTAAACGAGCCAATAGCGTGGATGAATACGAGTATCTAAATGTGGAATATCTGAACGAATTAGATCATTAGTTAAAGTCCTTCAGGCTACGGGCCTAAAAATCGCATGTTACATTTACATGATTTTCTTCACTTCCTTATTAGTGGCTATTTAAATCATTCTCACGAAACTTTATATTTCCATATAGCTTATAAAGTCTTTCAAAAGTCACTTCAAACCATTATAAATATTATAATCAGAGCTAGAAAGTTTGTACCGTTCTCCGTTCCGTATATAGGTTGCGACCGACCAACTCGCCGCATCAAAACAAATCTTTGATAATAACGCAGCGGGGGAGCGGTAATCTAACATGTTGTCAAGTAAACAGTATTGTTTCCAGAGAACAAAAATCTCATGTGTTCCATTCACATGACTATCTCTACATCTCTGCAACAAATTATAGTCAAAAAGCTTATGCTTCTATTTACTTCATGCTAATCGAGCAAAAATTACCAGAAACAGTATTATTATTACTTACTCGTTGATAGCAGCGAAATAAGGGAGTACCATAGATTAAAGTGATAGTCAAAAGCTGGATGCTATGTGACTGAAGTTCCTTCCAAGGAATATCTGAAAAACGGTCAACAGCACAAAAAAGTATAGAGCATACATTGTGTGTTTTAACGAACTCTACATTTTCTGTTAAGTACAATTTTGTCTAAATTTGTTGAATTACTGGGCATTTGAAAAGAGAGGACATGGATTATAAATCCATTAGCTTAAATTTAGCTTATTTTTCTACATTTTGGTGTAAGATGTACACAAACTTTTGATATTTTAGGATTAAAGTTTAATTGTGTTAAATGTAGTGTTTACCAGTTATACAAAATTCCGCAAAATCCATCCAAAATAAGAATGTCTTCAGCGGCTATTCCCAGAAAATTCAAAGTATACATTTCATTTGACATGTAAATACCTTTAATATAGGATATTTTAATCAAAATCGTCATAGGCATTTTTGAGAAAATAAACATTTTCGAAAATGTTTCCAAGTAAAAGGTAATTGGGAGTGGAGGGATTTTCTTGAAAAATCTTCGAATCGCATCCTTGGAAGATGCTGAACTTATATATCAAGTTTGGTATTTAACGGACTTTTCGTTTTAGAGTTACGCTGCACCCCCCCCCTCCCACACATACGTACATTTTTCTAAAAATGTTTTTGTTGGATTCAGGTGGTCTCAAAACATATGTTTCCGGTAAAATCTTGGGATCGACATTTTGGGTGCAATACAATGCCTTCTCTGTACATTGTATACATGGTACGTGCAGAGAAAGTAAAAATAGCATGTTACATTCACACGACTTTTTCATCCCTATCGTTTACTAGTGGCTATATAAATTAGTCTTACGAAACTTTATATTATAACAAAAATTATTTTTCTCAACAACACAATAATTACAATCAGCTCACAAATGACAGTTCTGCCGTATAGCTTCTTGTCGACTTTCGTTGCGGCGACGATACACCTTGCAGGGTTTCGTTGTCCTTTTTTACTCTTAGTCACGTCTCTGGAAATTTCCAGAAGTCGTCCCTCGTGCAGCACACTGCAGATGTTCACAAACTCACTCCGATGCAACAATGCACGGCTTTGAACTTTAAGACAGAATACAAGTCCATTAGCACAGGTGTAACAATCACAGTTGCGATGTCAAAAGAACTTGCCACCGACACAGATGTCCATCAACGCGTGTAATAATGGATACTAACAATTAGGAGTGATTACTAAGCAAGGCTTATACACATGTTTGACAGTTACGGCCAGAGGGAATAGTCACAATATTTCCATCCAATCTATAGTCTTTCAAAAATCATTTCAAACTTAAACCGTTATAAATTTTATAATATATAAGATAGGATAAAAACAAAGCAAATCACATACAGGGCAAACATTGGGGTTTTATAAAACATTGGAAACATGTCCTCCGTTCTTTTATTAAATGTGCGTCAATCTTTCTGAGATTCCACGCACAGATTTTGCAGATGTTTTCTTGAAATATTAGCAATTTCTTGCGAGATAGCATGTTGGATGTTTCAGGAAAACTTGTTCTTCAAGGTAACCCCACAACCAAAAGTCGGTTGGATTAACAACTGGAGATTATGACGGCCATTTTCTTGGAACTTTACTAATAGAACATGGACCTGCTCTTAAATTGTTTCCTTTCGTAAACGGCTTACCCTTCCCGTATTTTAGGACTGACACCCCCTAGGACTTACAAGCGAATGCCTAGGGGTCAGAAGCCTCTCTGAGAGTCAACGGCACGAAATCCCGGAATGGAACCTGTTACGAGGGGTTAGCCCGTAGCCAGGGGTGTGCATGAGGAAGGGGGTGAAATGTAGGCGAAATTGATGAAATGAAGCTATTAGATTAGACCCGAAAAGTCGTTGAAGAGGACTTTCATAAATAAATTGGTAACCTATTTTTACTTTCTCTACACGTACTATGAACACAGTGTATAGAGAAGGTATTGCATTGTACCCAAAAATTCGATACCGAGATTTCACCGGAAATACATGTTTTGAGACCACCTGAATCCAAAAAAAATTTTTAGAAAAATGTCCATGTATGTGTCTGTCTATGTGTACGTGTGTGTGTGTGTGTGTGTGTGTGTGTGTCTGTGGGCAGCATAGCTCAAAAACGAAAAGACCGTATAATACCAAACTTGGTATTTAAGTTTGGTATCTTCCAAGGATGCGACACGAAGAATTTCAAGAAAATCCCCCAACAACTACGCTTTACATCGAACTTTTTTCGAAATGTTTTATTTTCTTAAAAATGGCTCTAACGACTTTGATTAAAATATCGATATTAAAGATATTTACCTCACAAATAAAATGTATATCTTGAATTTTCTGGGAATAGCTTCTGAAGACTACTTTATTCTGGATCGATTTTACGGAATTTTGCATAACTGCTAAACCGTAAGAGATGGACAAAAACTTACAACATAAAAAATATAGAGCACATTTAAACACACAACTTATGCTATATATATTTTTTTTTTTCGTGGAGTTGGTCGTTTTTTAGATATTCCTTGTTTTTGGTTTCAGCTTTGAAAAACTTGTATTGACAAATTTCTGTCCATACAAACAAAGGAACTTTAGTCACATAGCAACCAGATTTGACTATCACTTTAACCTATGGTACTCTCTTATTTCACTTCTACTTACAAGGAAGCAAGTAATAAGACTATTTCTGCTAATTTTTCTCGATTATTATGAAGTAAATAGAAGAATAAGCTTTTTAACAATAATTTGTTACAGAGATGTAGAGAAAGTCATGTGAATGTACAAATCAGAGAGAAAGTAAGTACAAAATAGAAATCCTTATTTAAGTATGTGCTGACAGGTCTATTGATTATTTTGTCCTTGAGCAGAAAACAGTTAGATTTAGGTGGATGTTCAAAAGTGCAAGTATTACAATATGAATAATTACCAGTCCCGAACGCGAGGCGCCACCACGATAAAGAAAATGAAAGATTAGGTTCTTTAGTGGTTTTCAAATTTATGTGTGGCGAGTTCCCATTCCCTTATCTCCTTTCTTATATACTTTATAGTCAAAAGAACTCGGACTTGTAGAAGATAATGACAAAAAGAGAAGAAAGATGATATTTTACCGACTTTTTATATAGAAAGCCTCTCTGTTCAAGAAAAAGATATGTTGATTCCGCTGGCGAAAATAATAGCTTAGAATAATATTCTTCTTTTGCTTTTGCTGGCCTTTTTCTTCTTCCTCCTCTCGTCCAGCATTCATTTCTTTCTCGTCTTTACTTTGTCCTCGCGTTGGATGTTTTATGCTCGCACTTTATCCCTGAGTGTTGCTTTTGGGCAGGAAGAGTCGGTGCTTCATCTTAAATGAAGCCTCGGGCCAACGTTGGGGAGATGACAAAAAGAAACGGGGCTAGTGTAGAGCTTTCATCACGGCCCATTATGTTGCATGACCTACTCTGTTTCATTAAAGCTCTCTCCTCCCATAATGACGTCCGTCACGCGGCAGTTCGATTCCCTCGATCAAAGGACCTCCCATTACCCAAACGCTGAGCCATTCTTTGTGGAGGTATCTGCCTAATGGATATCTGGGGCGTTTTATTTGGTAGCACGTGACGATAACAAAGTCCCGCCATTACTCTGACTTACTCATAAAAACGTGTTAAACACTGGTCTTAAAAGCATTAGTGTAACTAAATTTTATAGAGATAACTTTCATTTATTGTAGTTGGGTTACATTTACAAAATCACGTCCTGTTACTTGAGGCAATATTTATATCCTAACCACAAAATCTGTTGACATTTTGTGAATTTCCTTTCATTTTATTTTTGTAATACCTATTTGATGTTCAAATGTTTTTGTTCTGTTGCATTCCGTAGTTGAAATCGCTGGATGCAAATGTTTATTATTCCTTGTGTTTTCGTCGCGTATAAGTGTTTTGATTTTCTCTATGCGATTTTGTTTTCCAACAATAAGTATAGTTACGTGCTGATTTTCTTGCTTGTGAAGCCAGTTATCAAAAAGAAAGAGAATTTTTTACAACTATGGAAAAGCTCACTTGGAGATTACACGTACCTTAAAGTATTCGCGTACAATTATATGCGTACAAATGATTACAAAATAAACTACAAAGATCCTAGTGTTTATTAATTAAGAAGTCGCCAGGTAGTCTGGGTCTGTGAAGCCCAACAAGCCCGTTAAAAGGCCCTGGGAAGAGTCGACTGCTACTCCAAACTAAGCATAAGCGCGAGTAGACTTTTAGTTCAAATTTAGCGCGAATGCGAACAGGATCTCGTGCTTCATGCTTAACCTGGTTTACTTATCCTAATGTACAGAGGTTTGAGTTCCGCTTGGGCACTGAAATTATATTTATATCCCTGCCTCATGTTACTGACATTTTGTGAATTGTACTCCATTTTATAGATATATATTTGTTTTCTGAGCACGATTGGTTGACATGCCTAATCTCGGCCAATGCATTGGCGCTTTATAATTGTCATTAAATATCTTTAAAAATGGCACTATTATAAATGTCGCTAGTCATTTTTGAGAGAATCGATCATACCGAAAAATCTTCCATGTAAAGAGTAATTGGGTTGAAAATGTGCATCCTCGGTATTGAATTTTAGTGGAATGCAATACCTTCTTTGCCTACTATATATTATACGTGGTAGACAAAGTAAAACGCCAATGTGCCCCAGGATGAACGAACTACATTAATCACTGTTCTTGAATTTGCACACACATCAAATTCCTTTTGTTTGCGAAGATAACATTTTCTGTTCTGAGTGTTGAATGTAGTGCCAGAAATCTGCTCATTCCACTGAGTAACATCAATCACAAACTTCTCTTCAGATAAAGTGTATGCGGAACACACTCAACTTTTTTCCGATGAACAGTAACAGCATTGCATTCCAGTTGACTGGTTTTAATGCAAAAAAATTTCCAGTTCAGATAATGAAAATAATGTATCCATAGTTCGCCATTCGAGCGGAATATTTCGCTACTGTTCTAATGATAAAGCATCAATTATGAATTTCTGATGCAGCGTATCCAGATTTTACGCATTTTACGTACTCTCGGTCAATAAAACAGGACGTCAGAAATGTTTGTTTCACTGAAACATTAATTTGGTTTTGTTTTCTTTCCTTGCAGTATTTTATAAAGAAAAGCTTTCAACCGCAACAACGGATATTCCTGTTATGGATAGCCCGTGGTGGTGTAAAAGACAAAAAAAAGCTGATGTATTCCATTCACATGACTTTCTCTACCTCTCTGTAACAAATTATTCCTAATAAACTTTGTTTCTATCTACTTCTGATAATCGAGATAAACATAAGCATAAAATTGGTCATATTATTTGCTTCCTTGTAAGTAGAAGGGAAAAAGGGAATACACTAGGCTAAATCGATAGTCAAATGTTATAAAATGTGGTTGCTATGGGATTGAAATCCATTTATTTTCGTAGCCAGGAGTTGACAAGTTCCTGAATGAGAAAAGTATTTTAAAACTTAATCTCGAAAACATTCAAGACCACGAAAATATACACATATTACTTAAATTGTGTGTTTTAAGGAAATCTACATTTTTTGTGTAGTAAGCCTCTATCTGCTACGGTTTACTAGTTATGCAAAATTTATTCAAAATCATCTAGAATAAAGAGGTCTTCAGAGGTCATCTAAATATCTTAGATATAAGAAATTTTAATCAAAAGCATTACAGCCATTTTTTAGAAAAACCGAAAATTTCTACATTTTTTTCCATTTTCTTAGATGGGCTGGGAGGATTTTCTTGAAAATTATCGTGTCGCAACCTTGTAAGATACTTAAATATTAAGTTTGCCACTTAACGGACGTGCGTTTTTGAGCTATGACAGACACACACACACGGACATTTTTCTTAAAAATCCCTTTTTGGATTCAGGTCGCGAAACATATATTTCCGGTGAAATCTCGGTATCGAATTTTTTGATGCAATACAATATCATCTCTAAACATTATGTATACAGTACGTGTAGAGAAAGTAAAATACTGATGTGTTCCGTTCACGTAACTTTCTCGAGTGTTCCACAAACTTTCCTTACAAAAGATTATTCTGTTACCTAACAAAAAAAGCTAAAACTCCGTGGCACAACTGCCCGAAGTCGGGCCAAGGCTTACCGCCCGACCGCTGCGTCCCCCATCTCTACCCGTCACAATGTATTACAGCAGCGTATTCCCTTATACTTAAAAGAAACTAAGTAATACAACCAATGTTTATCTCGATTAGCACGAAGTAGGTAGAAGAATAAGCTTCAGTAAGAATAGGTTAAAGGATGTGAAACTACAAAAAATAGTGTGTTCCCTTATTTCCCTTCTACTTGAAGGAATTAAGTAATAAAACTTTTGTGCTACTTTTTGCTTTCTCTACTCGTACTATGTATATAGTGTGTGGAGAAGGTATTGCATTCCACCCAAATATTCGATACCGATATTTCACCGGAAATACGTGCTTTGGGTCCCCCTGAATCCAAAATGGCATTCCGTGTGTGCGTGTATGTGTCTGTGGACAGCAACGCTCAAAAACGAAAAGACCATTGAACTCCAAACTTGGTGTTTAAGTTTGAAATCTTCCAAGGATGCGACACGAAGATTTTCAAGAAAATTCCCCCCACCAGAAACTACCCTTTACATGGAGAAAATTTCGAAATTTTTTACTTTCTGAAAAATAGCTCTAACGATTTTGATTAAAATCGCTTATATTTAAGATAGTCCTGTGACAAATAAAATGTATATCTTCAGTTATCGGGGAATAGCCTCTGAAGACTATTTTATTCTGGATGGATTTTACGGAATTTTGTATAACTGGTAAACCGTAAAAGATATACAAATACTTACTTAACAGAAAAGGTAGAGCTCGTTAAAACACACAATTTATGTTATACACATTTTTGTCGTGGAGTTGATCGTTTTTTAGATATTCCTTGCTATTGGTTTCAGCTTTAAAAAACATACTTTTCTCATACGGGAATTTTTCAACTCCTGTCCATACAAACAAAGGAACTTCAGTCACATAGCAACTAGCTTTTGACTATGATCTTATCCTATGGTACACCTTTATTTCGCTTCTGCTTACAAGGAAGCAAGTAATAAGACTATTTCTGCTAATTTGTTCTCGATTAGCATGAAGTAAATAGAAGCATAACGTTTTTAACAATAATTTGTTGCAGTGATGTAGAGAAAGTCATGTGAATGGAACACATCAGATTTTTGGGTGCAATACGATACCTTCTCTATACGCTATGTACGTATAGCAAAATCTGATGTGTTACACTCACATGACTTTCTCTAGCTGTTCTACAGACTTCATACATAAGATTCTTCTTCTTTCTGCACCTTACTAATCGTGGTACTCATTAGCACAATGTTCTTATTATTTAGTTCCGTATAAGTAGAAAGAAAATAAGGGAATACACTAGGCTAAACCAATAGTCAAATGTTTTAAAAGCTGTCGTTATGCGATTGTCATTACAAATCGCTTCTTTTCTTGGCCAGGAGTAGAACAAAAGAAAAACGGACACTCCCGTCTAGGAAAAGTATAAGTACTTCACAAATGAAACTAATAACAATGAACACCTCGAAAACGGTAAGCTCCACGAGAAAAATGTATATGACATAACTTGTGTATTTTAACAAGATATAAATGTTTTGTATAGTAAGTTTTTGTCTATCTCTTACGGTTTACTAGTTATGCCAAATTAAGCAAAATTCATCCAGAATAAACAGGTCTTCAAAAACTATTCCCAGAAAATTCAATATATATATATATATATATATTTTTTAGGTAAATATCTTTAATATGTGATATTTTAATCAAAATTGTTAGAGCCATTTTCAAGAAAATCAAAATTTTCGAAAAAAGTTCCATGTAAAGGGTAGTTTAGGGTGGGGAATTTTTCTCAAAATCTTCGTGTCGAATCCCTGGAAGATACTAAACTTGGTACTTTAGCTACTTTTCGTTTTTGAGTTATCGTGTCCACAGACCCACGGACATACACGGATTTTTTTTCTGAAAATGCTTTTTTTGGATACAGGAGGTCCTAAAACATGTATTTCCGGTGAAATCTCGGTATCGAATTTTTGGGTGGAATACAATACTTCTCTATCCCTACGTATATTTTACATTTGGGGCTAGAGAAAGTAAAAATATATGAATAAGAGCAGAATATTGTTACGAGAAGTTGTAATTTAAATTTAAGGAACATTTGAGATAGGTATTTCACAAACAATTAGAGCATTCTTTTCAATGTCAAAGCATATACATACCCTGGTTTTTATTCGTTAAATTGTCTTTGACCAACTTTCGATTATTTTTTGACCAATACGAATATTGGGAACTTGTAACCAATATTTCAGGCAATCGGAATTTCTGTATAATAACCCTAATGAAACCACCGATGAAAGTAAGCCGGTTGCTGGTTAACCGCATGCTGTAAACATTTTTGGTTATGGGACTGTTCGATGTATCCTGGCCTTATTAAATTCCTCTCCTTTCTGCCATAATTATGTCACTTCACTCACTGGGTTCGCTGCCAGCTTTTAATTAAATTCATGCACAATTGAGGAGTTAGCAACGTAAAACACTAACCGGAGAATTACGAGCATCCTTAATTCAATTTCTATACGAGAGCATGTGCCGTATGTTTCGCTTATGTAACACAACGTGACAGCACTGCTGCCTTATCTTTTGTTGAAGCACAGCTTTTAGTCCATTCCCGTAATTTACAGAAGTAATCAGGTTTGCATTTTTGAGTGCTGCTCAATTTTACGGTAGATGGCATTCCCATATAGTCGCCTATTAGCTACCTCCCTGAAACGCTAAGCAATAATACAGGGCGTATCAGTGGCCGGGTGGCCTGACCGCTCGACTATCTCCTTGGTAGCACAGATTCGATCAGAACCAACCGCGTGTGGGATTTGTGGTGGGTAAATTTTTTTTTTTTTTTTTTTTTTTATTGATGATGGGGGAAAAGGCAGCTAACGCCCTAACCCCAGGCAAGCCTGGGAGTGTGAGACTCCCCACCCTGGACTCGAACCAGGGTGGCACTACTCACAAAAAACCCCCACCGGGGGTAGGAGGCCCATGCCTCTCTGGTGCAGTACCGCATTAAGCACCTGCGCATTTCTGGTGATTGTGATTGCTGCCTGCCAGTGGCAGTAACAGCGAGTGATAGTGAATTTAGCCAGTGGACACACATGACTTGCGCCCTGAGTGCCCTTCTGGAGAAGTGGTTGGTGAAGATGAATGGTGATTTACGGTGAGTTTACTCAGTGTTCTGAATGGATCTGCTGGTGTTTTCGGAGTTGTCGTGCTTGCTGGGACCTGTATAAACCGCTTGCTGATATTGGAGTTTTGTATAGCGGGTTGTTGTATGGAAACTGGTCGGCGGAATGGTGTTGCTGATTTGGGTGGTCCTGCTGTAGCTGCACTTGGACACTGGCTATCCGGTTGGACAGCTCAGCGGTGGAGGACTGCAGAGTGGAGATGGCGGCGGTGGTGGCAGCTTGCAGGTCCAGTAGCTTCCTGGAGATGACGCTGGTGAAGGCCTCTTCTAACGCAGCTAAGCGAGCGCCGATATTCAGGATCTCCGCATGAAGGTCCTGAATGGCATCCCGCGTCGCTGTGTCAATAGAAGCTGGAGGTGGTGTGGCGTCTGTGTGTTGGGTCTGCGGTGATTGTACTGGCTGAGGAGTGGTGCGCCCGTCCCTCGGGTAAAGGGGACACTGGGCCTGGCCAGTAAAGTGTCCTGTGCCACGCCGGTGGCACAGAACCGGCGGCGACGGCGAAGATTGTGCTCAGTGCACTCAGTGGTGGTGTTGGCGGAGCCACAGTAGTGGCACCGCGGCGTCGAGGAGCAGGAGTCGGCTGTATGCCCGAAGGCACAACAGCGACGGCAGGGCCGGTAACGTTCCATCTTGCTGGCCTCGACGACCAGGAGTTGCCCTAACAAGGGCAGCCCTGACGCCAAGGCAGCGTCGAGGTCCGAACGATCCTGTATTTCCAGCCTCACAAGTGGTGTAGGTCCCCGGTTGCAAATTATCCTTGTGGCCCTCAAACAAGAAGGCCACTTAGATTTCGCTGCGGCGAGGAGGTGCCGGGTGGAAAGGTCCCTAGGGACCCCCCGTACCACGGCACTGAACCGGGGCGGCGGCGGCGTGGAGCTGGGCGGCGGCGGTGGTGGTGATGGCGGCAACTGCAGCAGCAGTTGCGGCGAGGGTGTGGTGGCGGCCGGCGGCGAAGCAGGGCTTGCCGGGACCGGTAGCAACGGAGAAGCTGCCTCCTCGGCGGCTGCCGAGGAAGAGGCGACGGGTGCTGCCTTAGCAGCGGCGTGTCTGCGCAGACTCTTCTTGGCCATCTTGACGAGTCGAAGAAGAAGCTCCGTCACACCTCCTGGGTAAAGTGGCGCAGGGACGGTTTTCTTTGAGTTCTCCGGTTTCCCCCACCGGTGCTCCATCTACTTTACATGTATCATCACTAGGTCTCGAATTTTAGGTTATATGCCTATTTTTACTTTGTCTACACGTACTATGTACATAAGGTATTGCACTCCACCTAAAAATTCAATGACAAGATTTCACGTGAAATATATGTTTTAGAGCCCCCTGTAGATTTTCATGAAAATCCCCCACACCAAACTACCGTTTACATGGAAAAAATTTCAAAAATTTTGATTTTATCAAAAATAGTTTTAGCGATTTTAATTAAAATACCGTATATTGAAGATAATTACCTCATAAATAAAATGTATATCTTGAATATTCTGGGAATAGTCTCTAAATACCTCCTTATTCTGGATGATTTTCATTGAATTTTGCATAACTGGCAAATCATAAGAGATAGACAAAAACTTACTACACAAAAAATGTAGATCACGATAAAACACACAATTAATGTTATATACATTTTTTTCATGCAGCTAATCGTTTTTGAGATATTCCTCGTTTTTAGTTTCAGATTTAAAATAGTATATTTTTCTCATACAGTGTCCATACAAACAAAAGAACTTCAGTCACATAGGAACCAGCTTTTGACTATCACTTTAACCTATGGTACGCCCTTATTTCCCTTCTACTTACAAGGAAGCAAGTAATAAGACTATTTCTGCTAATTTTTCTCGAATAGCACAAAGTAAATAGAAGCCATAAGCTTTTAAACAATAATTTGTTGCAGAGATGTCGAGAAATTCATGTGAATGGAACACGTCAGATTTTCTTTTGTTGAAGCACAGCTTTTAATCCATTCCCGTAATTTACAAAAGTAATCAGGTTTGCATTTTTAGTGGTGCTCAATTTTAAGATGAATGGCATTCCCATATAGTCGCCTATTAACTACCTCCCTGAAAAGCTAAGCGATAATACAGGACGTATCAGGCCTCGAAATGGCCTAGGCAGCACGGGTTCATTACAACCAACCGTGTGTGGGATTACGGTGGACAAAGCGGCGCAGGGACGGGTTTTCTCCGAGTTCTCCAGTTTCCCCCACCGGTGCTCCAACTTTATTACATATTATCATAAGTAATACCACGAATGTTTTCATCTTGTCGATAATTCACGACCGGAGCGAAGTGACAGGAGTTGTATTTGATAAGACAATTCAGCGAAATAGACCATTAATACGAGGGCCGTTTTTTTTTTTTTTGTTTCTTTTTTCAAATTCCGACGAGCTGTAAATAAAATACAAGTTCATAAAAACAATTATTTTATTACTAAAAGTTTTGAACACTTGTGGTTACTTTTCTACATAACCACCGTAAAGATTGAGACATGTATTGTACCTGTGCACAAGCTTTGCAATACCCGCTTCAAAAATTGTTGCCGCCAATGATTTCATATGAGCATTGACGGTGTTTTGAAGATCTTTGTTGGTTTGAAAGTGCTGCCCTCCTAGCCACGTCTTCAGTTCAGGGAAAAGGTGAAAGTCGCTGGGTGCCAGGTCAGGACTGTACGGCGGATAATCGGAAATGTCCCATTGAAATTGTTCAAGGAGCCGATGGGTTGTGCCAGCAGTGTGTGGACGAGCGTTGTCTTGGATCAACACAATTCCTGAAGTCAGCATTCCTCTTCGTTTGTTTTGAATGGCTCTCCGCAATCGTCGTAAATTTTCACAATAAACAGCTGCATTGATAGTGGTTCTTACGGCAAACATTTTTGAAGCGGGTTTTGCAAAGCTTGTGCACAGGTACGACACATGTCTCAATCTTTTTGGTGATTATGTTGAAAAGTGATCATAAGTGTACAAAACGTTTAGTAATAAAATAATTGTTTTCAATGAACTTGTAATTTTATTTATAGCCTATCGTATGTTTAAAAAAAACGGCCCTAGTATATACGAAGGAAGATTTTATCACGTTATGATGTAATACCTACATTAGTTCACAATTAGTTCGACCATGTTTATTTACTGATTTCTTTTTTCTTTCTTCGCTGCCTCCTGAATTATCATATGTCCGACATTGTCTACACCCAAAGTACGAATATCGATAGCAACAATACGAATTGGGAAAAATTATTTTATTTCAGCTTGTAATAACTAATACATAAAATGGAAACAAATGCTAATTTATTTGAGGTTATTGCACTCATCTCATACATAAGAAATACAAATAATGACAGTCAGACAGAAGAATTCATTGTCATAGACTGGATTTGAACCATGGATCTCTGGTCACTCTGACCACTCAGTTATCATGGCAATATGCCGGCACGGAATTAAATTCCTCAATTGACTGTCATGTATACCACAAGATGGTATATTTATCCAACTCCTGTCCTACACACCGTTTGAGTGAAAAAACAAATTATCACTAATTGGCCATAATAGTTGGCTATACTGTGAAGCCTGGGTCTTAAAGTACTTACAACATTGTAAGTCGCCATTAGGGCATGTTATCTCAAAATAATTTCATATCACCTGCGGCGATTTGCACATAGCTGCTTCTGAAAATCTCCTGCCACGTGATCGATAGGTATAAAAAGGGGAAACTCTGAAGAAATAAGGGAATAAATAGGCTAAAGCGGTAGTCAAATATTTTAAAAGCTGGTCGTTATGTGAACAGTTGAAGTTCAGTTCGCTTTGCATGGCGACCCATACATCAAAAGAGAGATGAAGAGAGAAAGGTGACTTGCTTATTTTCCACTTGTAACAAACTAAGTAATAAAATCATTTCTGGTAATGTTTATCTTGATTAGCACGATGTAGCTAATGTAAGAATAATTATTTGCGAAACAAATAGAGAACGGCGTGTGAATGGAACACATCAGATTTGTTTTGTTTTTTCACTTTCTCTACGCGTACTATATACACAGTGCATAGAGAAGGTATCATATTGCACTCAAAAATTCGATACCGAGATTTCACCGGAAATACATGTTTTGAGACCCCTGAATTCCAAAAAATATTTTCAGAAAAAAGTCTGTGTGTGAATGTACATTTGCGTGTGTGATCTATGGGTAGCATAACTCAAAAACGATTAAATAGCTAATTTGGTATTTTCCAAGGATGCGACACTAAGATTGTCAAGAAAATCCCCCACCCCCAACTACCCTTTACATGCAAAATGTTTCGAAATTTTTTATTTTTTCAAAAATAGCTTTAACGATTTTGATTAAAATAGCTTATGTTTAAAATATTTATATGACAAACGAAATGTATATCTTGGATTTTCTGGGAATACCTCTTAAGAACCTCTTCATTCGGGATGACTTTTGTATAACTGGCAAACCGTAAGAAATATACAAAAACTCGACTGTTTACTCTTGAAAGAAAAGAGATTGTATTTTCAATTGTTTCACATAAAGACGAAAGGACGAAACAATCGCTTTAGCCTGTGTATTTCCTTATTTCCCTCTAGTTATAAGGAGCTAGTAATAAGACTAATTCTGCTTATGTTTATCTTGATTAGCATGAAGTAGATAACAGATTAATGTTTTGAATGAAAGTTTTATTTACCGAAGAGTTGGAGGACATTAGACTTTTTCCCTTCTACTTACAAGGAAGCAAAAAATGAGGACAAATTTTGCTAACGTTTATCTTGAATAGCATGATGTTGATAGAAGAATAACTTTTTTTTAACAATAATTATAGTCATGTGACAGCACATAGAGAGCCTTGCACTACCGCCCGGCCGCTGCGTCCCCCATCTCGGTCCACGACAAACCTCATGACTGGGGCCAGTTATTGTGGTCTTCACGACCTGGAGCCGCTACTTATCCATCAAGTAGCTCCTTAAATTGCCCCCCAGGGACCTGCACCCCGGTCCAGGTCTCCCAGTGGGGGGAAAATCCCAACGCCGGTACTGGGAATCGAACCCAGGTCTCCCGCTTGACAAGCAGCTACGCGCTATGGAGACGACCCATGTGCTTGGAACACATCAGATTTTGTTTTATATCGCTATGTTTTGTTATGTTCTCGGTGATCTGTAGAACGCTAAATGCTATGTACGCTGATCAATCAATTACTACTCATTTTAAACGTATTTATTTCCTGTGTTTCAGAGCCAGTTCCCATGGCGACGCTGCTCAGTGTTGCTGCTGGTAGTCTACTTCTGCTTCTAGTCGGCGTCTGTTTCATCGTGTGGGCTATCCGACGAGAAAAGCTCTGCTTTGCGCGTAAGTTGCTTCGTGTACAACACACCAACAGTAAATCTTAAAGCCGTTCAGTTCTAACGTGTAAACACTCTAAATTAGTCACGCTTATAAATAGACGTCGTATTTATATTCAAATGCATGTACAGGTTGTGTTTGCTTTTGACTTGAAGCTTATGGTGAGATATGTGAAAATTGGTAATAAAGTAACAAAAATCGTAGATTTAGTTTTTTGTCCTGTTAAAGAATTCACATCTAGTACTTTAATAATATGAACCTTTTTTTACTTTCTCTACACTATCATGTATGCACATAGTGTATATAGAAGATGTTGTATTGCACTCAAAAATTGGATCCCGAGATTTCACCGGAAAAATATGTTTTGGTATCCTCTGTATCCAAAAAATAAGCATTTTTAGAAGAACTTCCGTGTGTGTCTGTGGATATCATAGCTCAAAAACAAAAAGCCCGTTAAATACCAGACTTGATAAATTAAGTTCTTATGTAGCTTAAAGGAACTAAGTAATAACACCGTTTCCGCTAATGTTTATCTTCATTAGTGCGAAGTAGGTTCAAGAATAAGCTTATTAACAATTTGTTATAGAGATGTAGAGAAAGTCATGTGAATGGAACACAGTAGATATGTGTGTGTGCAGCATAGCTCAGAAACGAAAAGTCCGTTAATACCAAACGTGATATTTAAGTCAGTATCTTCCATTGTAGTTTAATGTATTCCCTTATATCACTTCTATATACGAGGTACGTCAAGAAAGTAAGTTCCGTTTCAATTTATCTCCGCTGCAGCGCTGCGATCGCAGTTCCGCACATGCGCGGTAGACGCTCTGTATCAAGGAGAAGAAACGTGCGCCATTTTGGGATCGCTGTCAGCCACATACGCTTTGTTGTGCTTGTTTACAATGTCGGTGTTGATTGAAAATCCCGCCGCTTGTGAAATCAGATCTGTGCTTCGTTTTCTGAATGCTAGGAAAGTGAAACCAATTGAAATTTATCGGCAAATTTGCGAAGTTTACGGACAAAATGCGATGAGTGATTCAATGGTGAGAAGATGGGTCCGACAGTTCAATGAAGGACGTAGTGAAGTGTACGATGAAGAACGAAGTGGGCGTCCATCTTTGGTTACAGAAGAACTGGTTCATGCGATTGATGACAAGATCCAGGAAAACCGCAAGTTTATAATTAGTGCTCTCGCTATGGAATTTCCCCAAAGGTCATGATCACTAATTCATGAAATTGTTACCGAAAAACTGAAATTTCGTAAACTTTGCTCGCGTTGGGTACCAAAGATTCTTACTGATCAACACAGAACAAAACGGATGGTCAGTTTTTAACCCGTTATGATGAAGACGCGCAGAATTTCTGACACAGTCACAGGAGATAAGAGACTTAGAGCTGACTTGATAGAAGCATACTGCTAAACCGTAAGAGACAGATAAAAACTTACTACATAAATGTAGAGCACTTTAAAACAGACAATTTCGTGGAATTTACCAATTCTGAGATATTCCTTTTCATTTGTTTCACATTTAAAATACTTAACTTTTCTCACACGGAAAGTATTAACTCCTGGCCCTGCATAGAAACCAGCTTTTAAGAGATATGACTATCGTTTTAGCCTAGTGTATTCCATATTTTCCTTCTAGCAAGTAATCAAGACAATTTCTGCTAATGTTTATCATAAAGTGGATAGAAGAACATGCTTTTCAACAACAATTTAATTCAGCGATGTAGAAAAAGTCTTGTGAATGGCACACATCAGATCTTTACTTTCTCTACACGTACTATAGTGTATAAATACATAGTGTATAAAGAAGGTATTCTATGCATCCAAACATTCGATACCAATATTTCCCCCAGATATGTTTTGATACCCCTGAATACAAAATAAAACATTATTTGATAAATTTCAGTGTCTGTGTGTGTGTGTGTGCGTGTGTATTTGTGCAGCATAGTTTAAAAGCGAAAATTCCTACAAAAACAAAACTTTGTATTTAAGTTTGGTATCTTCTAAGGATGCATCACTAAGATTTTCAAGAAAATACCTCCATTCCCAACTACCCTTTACATGGAAAACATTTTGGAAATTCTTGATTTTCTCAAAAATGGCTCTAATGATTTTGATTAAAAGCTCTTATATTTAAGATACTTACATGACAAATATCTTTTTCTAAAAATATATCTCCGGTGAAATTTCTGTATCGAATTTTTAGGTGAAATGCAATACATTCTATCTAATATGTACTTAAAATCTCTCTTCTTCCACAGAAATAAGTTAAAACTCTTAAACATTTTACAAAAGCACTTTAGAATATATATAATAAAATTTCTGATTGGAATTTCAATTTTCCTCATAGATTAGTTTTAAAAAATAATTAGTATATTCAAGATATTTTTCAGGGTTTTTTTTCCAGTTTGTGGTGTACAATTCTGTTCACTTTAGAAATATGTTAAATATATGACTTGTTACAAAGATTTTAAGGAATGTAATTTTTTTAAAATAGAGCATTTTATCTAAATATCTGTCAAATGAGATAAATTTTGATTCTAGTTAATTAAATCGAATAAATAGATTAATTTATTTATCAAAATGATAGGACATATTTGAATGAAACTTTTGTTACCAATAATTCTGTACAACAAAATCTGATGTGTTGCATTCACGTGACACTCTCTACATCTATGCAATAAATTATTGTTAAAAAGCTGGTTATTTTATGTACTTCATGCTAATCGAGATAACATTAGCAGAAATGGTCTTATAAGTAGAAGGAAAATAAGCAATTCCCATAGTCTAAAACGAAAGTCAAATATTTTAAAGTTGGTAGCCTGAAATATCTTTGTCTGTATGGCTAGAAGTTGACAATCCCCTATGAGAAAAGTATAAGTATTTTAAAACTGAATCCAATAACAAGAAATATCACAAAAAACGGTAAACTCCGCGAAAAAAATTTTTATATCATAAATCGTATGCTTTAATGAGCTCTACAGTTTTTGTAATGTAAATTTTTGTCTATCTCCTGCGGTTCACCAATTATTAAAAATTCCGCATAATTCAGCGACAGTAAAAATGTCTTTAGATGCTATTTGCAGAAAATTTAAGAAATATATTTTATTTATCATGTAAATAACTTTAATATCATATATTTAAATCAAAATCGTTAGAGCCATTTTCTCATGCAAAGGGTAGTTGGGGTGGGGGATTTTCTTCAAAATCTTCGTTTCGCATTCTTGGAAGATACTGAACTTAAATATCAAGTTAACGCACGCACGGACGGACATTTTTCTAAGAATGTTTTGTTGTTTCTTTTTATTCAGGGGGTCCCAACACTTGCACTTCCGGTGATACCTCGGTATTAAATTTTTCGGTGTACTACAATACTTTCTCTATACACTATGTACATAGTACGTGTAAAAAAGTAAAAATTAATTAGTAGATATGTTTCATTTTGTTATAATTTTTGGTGTAACAAATATTTTTTTAAAAAAAATCTGACGTAATCCATTCACATGACTTTATGTCTCTGCAACAAATTTTTGTTAAAAAGTTTATGCTTCTATTTACTTCATGCTAAGTAAGAAAAAATTAGCAGAAATAGTCTTATTACTTGCTTCCTTGTAAGTAGAAGCGAAATAAGGGAGTACCATAGGTTAAAGTGACAGCAAAAGATGGTTGCTATGTGACTAAAGTTCCTTTCTTTGTATGGACAGGAGTTGAAAAATTCCTGTATGAGAAAAGAATAAGTTTTTGAAGGCAGAACAAAATACAAGGAATATCTAAAACACGATCAACTCCACGAAAAAGATGTATATGACATAAATTGTGTATTTTAATGTACTCTACATTTTTGTGTGGTAAGTTTTTGTCTATCTCTTACGGTTTACCAGTTACACAAAGTTCCGTAAAATTCATCCAGAATAAAGTAGTCTTCAGAGGTTATTCCCAGAAAATTCAAGATATACATTTTATTTGTCAAGTATATATCTTTAATATTTTAATCAAAGTCGTTAGAGCCATTTTTTAGAAAATCAAAATTTTCGAAAATTTTTCCAAGTGAAGGGTAGTGGGGGTGGGGGGATTTCCTTGAAAATCTTCGTGTCACATCCTTGGTATTTAACGGTCTTTTCGTTTTTGAGCTATGCTGCCCACAAACACACACATACACACAGACAGACACACACGGACATTTTTTTAAAAATGCTTTTTTTGGATTCAGGTGGTCTCAAAACATGTATTACCGGCTAAAACTCGGTATCGAATTTTGGGTACAATGCAATACCTTCTATATACACTATGTACATAGTACGAATAGAGAAAGTAAAAAGACTATCCACTTTGGAAGTATTTTAATTATAGACTTTCAATCATTAAGGAATGTACTTTTTTTAAGTGGTCAACTAGCTCAATATTTGTAAAAGGAGATACATTTTTGTTCTAGCTAATTAAATCGAATAAATTAATTAATATATCCAAAATGAAGGACATATTTGAATTCAACTTGTTACCAAAAGTGTAAGTGTAATTTTTAGCCCTTCAATGTCCCCTTAAGCTAGAACGCCAAAGCAGTCAAGTTTCTGCACACAAGGAGTAGGACTGAACATCAGGTGTCTGCACTGTAGGAATCTATGCAGAAGTATTTATGCATATTACATTAATATTGCAGCTGTGTCTTTTATGAAATAACATAGTGTATTACATGTGTCTTGTTTTCAGGTAGAGGCGACTTCCGGCCGTCTGACCTAGAAAGGTATGTGCTGGTGAAAGAACATGTCTCAGGTTAAGTAAATGTTCTGTCAATAGTGAAAATATGTTCTATTGTAGAAGGGCGATAATGTTTATTTTTGAGCTATTAGTAACATCAGAATTCTGTAAAAAATTATTCCTGGGTTTATATTTGTGCTATTTAATCTTTGTTTTCATCCCCCCTTTTTCTCCCCCTTTCCCCCTCACCTATCTCTCCCTTTCCGCCTCTCCCCTTCTCCTCCTCACTTCCTCCCCCTCTATCACTGTCATGCCAAAAAAGTACAGGTGTCTCCCTCATATTTTCCACATTTTAATTAAACACTGTTAACAAAGTACAGTTAAATGTCGTTATAACAAATTTCTGGCGACTTTTAAATACATTTTATTGTATTTAAATTTTGTTATATTGTTATATCGGTTATTTAATATTATTATCTTAAAAGTGAACATTTTTAAGTTATAAATTTAATACTATGTGTATTTGCTTTTACTGATATGTGCTTAAATAGTAAGAATTTATTTGGAAGAAAACAATAAAGTAACTTCATGCATTCGTACCGTAAATAATTAATGAACATGCAGTAAACTTATATATATATCTACTCACGTATAGATAGAAACCAAATCGGAGACCGTGGATCTGTGGTTCAAATCTCGGCTATGGCATTTAATTCTTCATTTCAACTCTTACCTTTCCCAGGGTTATTGTTGTTTGAAGCAGTAGTACCTATGGTCGCGGAGTTAAAATATGGAAACAGAATTTTTCGCTGATTGATGTGGTTTTATTTACGCTTTGATATATGCTCTTTTTGTTTTTATATAGTTTATAATATATTATAGTTGTAAATAAAGAAAATGAAGTGCTTAAAAAATAATTATTTATCATTAGGGATAGCATCTTGGAGACCAATAGCGGGATAGAATCGAATTTAGCTCAGCATGGTATACACGACGTACGTCCAGAAAATAAGTTCCGTTTCAATTTATCTCCGCTGCAGCGCTGCGATCGCAGTTCCGCACATGCGCGGTAGACGCTCTGTATCAAGGAGAAGAAACGTGCGCCATTTTGAGATCGCTGTCAGCCATATACGCTTTGTTGTGCTTGTTTACAATGTCGGTGTTGATTGAAAATCCCGCCGCTTGTGAAATCAGATCTGTGATTTGTTTTCTGAATGCTAGGAAAGTGAAACCAATTGAAATTTATCGGCAAATTTGCGAAGTTTACGGACAAAATGAGATATTCAATGGTGAGAAGATGGGTCCGACAGTTCAATGAAGGACCTAGTGAAGTGTACGATGAAGAACGAAGTGGGCGTCCATCTTTGGTTACAGAAGAACTCGTTCACGCGATTGATGACAAGATCCAGGAAAAACGCAAGTTTACAATTAGTGCTCTCGCTATGGAATTTCCCCAAAGGTCACGATCACTAATTCATGATATTGTTACCGAAAAACTGAAATTTCGTAAACTTTGCTCACGTTGGGTACCAAAGATTCTTACTGAGCAACACAAAACAAAACGGATGGGTAGTGCACTTCAGTTTTTAGCCCGTTATGATGAAGACGGCGAAGAATTTCTGACACAGTCACAGGAGATGAGACTTGGGTTTCTTACGACATCCCTGAAAGTAAGCGGCAATCAATGGAATGGAGGCACACTTCATCCCCAGCAAAGGTTAAGCCGAAGCAAATCTTGACACCTCGAAAAATGATGTGCACAGTGTTCTGGGACTGGAAAGGCATCTTACTCATTGATTTCTTAACGCGTGGTCAAACAATCAAAGCAGATCTTTATTGCGAGACACTTAGGAAATTGCGCCGTGCAATACAGAATAAGCGCCGAGGATTGCTGGCAAAATGTGTTGTTTTTCTTCACGAAAACGCACGACCACACACTGCAAATGTGACGAAAAACCTCCTACAGGGATTTGGCTGGGACGTGTTTGACCATCCTCCGTACAGCCCCGAACTCGCTCCTAGCGACTTTCATCTGTTCTTATATCTCAAGTCTTTCCTTGGCGGTCAACACTTCAACAATGTTGAAGAGCTGAAAGAAAATGTTTCCAACTTTTTGAAGACATAGGCGGCAAACTTCTATGAAGAAGGTATACAAAAACTTGTGCCACGCTATGACAAATGCCTGCAAAATTTCGGCAGTTATGTGGAAAAGTAGTTTAAGAATGTAGAATTTTGTGGAATAAATAATTATTCTGTATCTGTACACAATTTAATGTTATTACCAAACGGAACTTACTTTCTGGACGTACCTCGCAATTGTGATGTGTTGACAATGCAACGTAGTGGTACTACTAGAAGGAAATTGGGGCAGTGGTAGACTGTGATGTTTTCACTGCAGTGGAAGGCGATTAAGGATGGGTGGGTGGTAAACATAAATACCACTGATTTACGGGAACTAACAAGTTTAATATTTACATACATTCAATTGCTGTTGCGCAACAAGTCATCAGCATCATTATCCATTTCATTTTCTCTCAAGATGTATAGATTACAATGGACAACAACATACATTCGTAACGTCTTAAATGTGAATCGTCTCCGATTGGCACATAAACAGGTTTTATATTGTGAAAAACGTCGCTGCATATCACAAGATTTTATTGAAGCAAAAAGAAAATAGGACACATCGTCCGATACTCCATCAGCAATTATATCAGTAGCAACACCTCCTAGCACATTTCGTATTTCACGCATTATTGAAAATTAAACGATAGTTCCAACGATTTTGATTAGAATCCCGTATATTAAAGCTATTTACATCCCAAACAAAATTCATATCTTGAATTTTCTGGGAATATCCTCTGAAGACCTGTCTATTCTGAATGAATTTTGCCGCATTTTGCTTAACACTTAAACCGTAAGAGAGAGACAAATATTTACTGTACAAAAAATGCAGAACTCGTGTAAACACACAATTTTGTCCTTTGCTTTATTTTTTGTGGAGATAACCGTTTCCAAGATATTCCTAGTTATTGGTTTCAATTGTGAAGTATTTGTACTTTTCTCAGGCAGGAAGTATCCGTTTTTCTTTTGTTCTAATCCTGCCAAGCAAAGAAGCTATTTGCAATAACAATCGCATAACGAAAGCTTTGAAAATATTTCACTATAATTTTAGCCTAGTGTATTTCCTTCAACTTTAGGGAACTACGTAACAAGAACATTCTGCTAATGATATCTCGATTATGTAGAAAGAAAAAATAATCTTATGTAACAAGTTTGTAGAAGCTAGAGAAAGTGACGTTAGTGTAACACATCAGATTTGTATCTTAAACCTCAAAATTTCATTTTAATCAAACAAATTTTGATATAACAAAAATCTGATGTGTTCCCCTCACATGACTTTCTCTGCATCTCTGCAACAAATTATTGTTAAAAAGTATAAGCTTCTATTTATTTCATGCTAATTGAGAAAAAATTAGCAGAAATACCTCGCTTCCTTCTAAGTGGAAGCAAAATAAGGGAGTAACATAGGTTAATGTGCCAGCCAAAAGCTGGTTGCTATGCGACTAAAGTTCCTTTGTTTGTATGGACACGAGTTGACAAATACCTGTATGAGAAAAGTATGTTTTTCAAAGCTGAAACTAAAAACAAGGAATATCTTAAAAACGATCAACTCCACAAAAAATATATAACATAAATTGTGTTTTAATGTGCTCTACATTTTCTGTGTGGTAAGTTTTTGTCCATCTCTTAAGGTTTAGCAGTTATGCAAAATTCCGTAAAATTCATCCAGAATAAAGTAGTCTCCAGAGACTATTCCCAGAAAATTCAAAAATACATTTTATTTTTTAGGTAAATATCTTTAATACGATCGTATATGACATTTTAATCAAAATCGTTAGAGCCATTTTCAGGAAATCAAAATTTTCGAAAGAAGTTCCATGTAAAGGGTAGTTGGGGGTGGGGGATTTTCTGAAAATCTTCCTGCCGCATCCTTGGAGGATACTAAACTTAAATACCAGGATTGGTACTCTACCGACTTTTGGTTTTTGAGTTACAACACATGTACACACAGAACCTTTTTTTCTAAAAATGCTTTTTATTGGTTACAAAGGACACTAAAAGTCTATTTCCGGTGAAATCTCAGTATCGAATTTTTGGGTGGAATACAATACCTTCTCTATACGCCATGTACATAGTATGTATAGAGAAAGTAAAAATGATGACTGTACAATCAAAACTTTAGAAGAAAAGTTCCAGAAATTTGAATTGCCAACTTTTTTGTTAGGAAACTTAGTGTGCCTTATGCCACTTTTTCATAAAAATCTTGTAAATGTATTGTAAATGTTTTATATTTATTAAATGAAGAGATACTTTTTATCTTAAGATTTGCACTGTGCAAGATCATTATGGAGCGAGTTTTCAGTTTTTCTAAATTTAGTATACTTATCTTGTAATAATTTGGCTATAATTTATTAACCTTCTCGCTCACATATTATTATAAATTATTCTGGCCGGTTTATTTGTAGCGAGCACCGATCTGTTTTACTTTCTCTATACGTACTATAGAGAAGGTATTGCATTCCACCCGAAAATTCAATACTGCGATTTCCCCGGAAATACATGTTTAGGGTCCCCCTGAATCCAAAAAAAAACATTTTTAGAAAAATGTCTGTGTGTGTATGTGAACTGCATAGCTGAAAAACGAAAAGACCATTGAATACCAAACTTGGTATTTAAGTTTGGTATCTTCCAAGCATGCGACACGAAGATTTTCAAGAAAATCCCCCCACACCCAACTACCCTTTACATGGAACTTTTTTCGAATTTTTTTATTTTCTTACAAATGGCTCTAACAATTTTGATTAAAATATCGTATATTAAAGATATTTACCTGACAAATAAAAAGTATATCTTGAATTTTCTGGGAATAGCCTCTGAAGACTACTTTATTCTGGATCAATTTTACGGAATTTTGCATAACTGCTAAATCGTAAGAGATGGACAAAACTTACCACACAAAAAATGTAGAGCACGTTAAAACACACAATTTATGTCATATACATTTTTTTCGTGGAGTTAATCGTTTTTTAGATATTTCTTGTTTTTAGTTTCAGCTTTGAAAAGCATAATTTTCTCATCCAGAAATTTGTCAACTCCTGTCCATATAAACAAAGGAACTTCAGTCGCAGAGCAACCAGCTTTTGACTATCACTTTAACCTATGGTACTCCCTTATTCGCCTCTACTTACAAGGAAGCAGATAATAAGATGTTTCTGTTAATTTTTTCTCGGTTAGCATGAAGTAAATAGAAGCATTAGCTTTTTAACAATAATTTGTTGCAGAGATGTAGAGAAAGTCATGTGAATGTAACACATCATATTTTTTTATAAAAGCTTGTAAAATTATTGGGAATATTTTAATTTATTAAATGAAAAAATACTTTTTAACTTAAACCTCAAATTTAATTTTAATCAATCAAACTTTCTCTACCCATTCTACAAACTTCTTACATAAGATTATTCTTCTTTCTGCACCTTGTTAATCGAGGTATTCAGCACAATGTTCTTATTACTTAGTTCCTTATTAAGTAGGAAGAAAATAAGGGAATACATTGGCTAAATCGATAGTCAAATGTTTTAAAAGCTGTCGTTATGCAATTGTCATTACAAATCGCTTCTTTTCTTGGCCAGGAGTAGAACAAAAGAAAAATGGACGCTCCCGTCTGAGAAAAGTATAAGTATTTCACAACTGAAACTAATAACAATGAATACCTCGAAAACGGTAAGCTCCACGAAAAAAATGTATGTGATGTAAATTGTATATTTTAACAAGGCCTACATTTTTTGTATAGTAAGTTTTTGTCTATCACTTGCGGTTTATTAGTTATGCCAAATTAAGCAAAATTCGTCCAGAATAAACAGGTCTTTAGAAGATATTCCCAGAAAATGCAAGATATACATTTTATTTGTCAGGTAAATATCTTTAATATACGATATTTTAATAAAAGCCGTTAGAGGCATTTTTAAGAAAATCAAAATTTTCGAAAAAAGTTTCATGTAAAGGGTAGTTTGGGGTGGGGGATTTTTCTCAAAATCTTCGTGTCGCATCCCTGGAAGATATTGAACTTAAATACCAAGGTTGGTATTTTAGCTACTTTTCGTTTTTGAGTAATCGTGTTCACAGACACACGGACGGACACACACACACACACACACGGACATTTTTCAGGAAATGCTTTTTTTGGATTCAGGGGGTCCTAAAACATGAAATCTCGACATCGAATTTTTGGGTGGAATGCAATACTACATTGTACATATGGGGCTAGAGAAAGTAAAAATAGAGTTTTTACATAACTTGGGTATGGAAGTACAATCACTTCCTGTTTAGTCTGTTTTATGTGGACAAAAAAGCGACAAAGAATAAAGTTAGGTACCGCAAAGAGGAATATCCTTCCCGTTAATGAGGGGGCATTAACTTGGAAGTGAAATTGTGTGATCAACGTTTCTAAATCACTTCTGCCGAGGAGAGGTCTTTATGACACGGCTCGTTAATAGAGTCGGTGGAGCGCTCATAAATACAACAAAGGCCGATAAGAGTGTCTTGATGCGAGGCATTTATTGTTTCTTTGAGGCGATAATGACTGCCATTTAACAACCACGTCTAGCTCAAAGAGGGGGGAAAGGAATAGAGTACACGCTTTATCGATTCACAAAGGATTTATCAGAAGGCGTTAAGAAGGAAGAGCTATGCTCAGCAGGAAGCAATTTCACGAGAAACTCGTCCGTTATTGCCTCTGAAAGAAGAATGCATGCTCAAGATACCAACTTTGTTATTTACTGGTCCATTCAACACAACCAAAGTAGAGGAGATGCGCCCATGTGCTTCGCGAGACAGGTTTCAATGTCTTAGAGGTTTCAAATCAGATTCTTTGAAGACTGTCTTTTTGTCTTTAACTGGAGGGTTCTTCAGTATTTTCGAGATAACGTAGGTACCTGAAACATCAGCTCTGGCACACCCAGGCACTATCGCACTATCTCCAGTCACATCAATGTGGTTCATGTTTTTCTAGTGTGGCCACTACCGAAGTTTGCTTCTTATCATCTTTCTTCCAGGTTTTTTTCAGAGATTGGGTGTTATATTCACTCTATCAACCATCCACCTCTTATAGTCACCCTCCGTGGTGTAATGGTTACTATGCTAACTTCATATACCCAAGGTCGCGGGTTCAAACCCGGCGGAGGACGATGGATTTTTTCGGGTGTAAAAATCCTTAGCATGGCTTCCTTCGGAAGGGAAGTAAAGCCGTTCGTCCCATGTCGTAGATTTACGGCACGTAAAAGAACCTCAAGCCTGACAGAGAGGCCCCTGAGCAAAATTAAGCGGTCTTTCACACCCAATATAGAATGGGACGCTGAGAACCACAGCAGTTAAAGAGCGTCCATAAATAACATGCCATTTAATTTTTTTTTTATCCACCTCTTACAAGGTCTACCCAGATATCTTCCCAATTGTTCGATAACATTTTTTTAATCTATTTTTTGTCATTTTTACTTTCTCTTCACGTAAAATGAAAATGAATGAATCCAAGATTGGTATTTAACGGTTTTGGTATTTTGAGCTGTGCTTTCCACAGACACCTACTCACACAGATACACACGGACCTTTTTCTAAAAAAAAATTTGGACTCACGGGACCCCAAAACATATATTTCCGGTAAAATTTTGACATCGAATTTTTGGGTGGAATACAATACCTTCTCTAGTCACTGAACATTGTACATGCGGACTAGAGGAAGTAAAAATGTATATGACCTAAATTGTGTGTTTTAATAGGATCTACATTTTGGTGTAGAAATTTTTTGTAGTCTTACATTTGCCAGTTATACAGAAGTCATCCAGAGTGAGGAGGTCGTCGGAGACTTTTCCCAAAAAATTCAATATATACGTTTCGTTTGTCATAAAAATATCGTAAACCATTTTTGAGGAATTAAAAATTTTCGAAAAATGTTGCATGTAAAGGGTAGTTGGGGTGGGGGGATTTTCTTGAAAATCTTTGGAAATTACTGAACTTAAATATCAAGTATGGTATTTAACCAACTTTTCATTTTTGGGCTATGCTGATCTCACACACACACACACACACACACACACACACACACACATACATGCTTTTTTTCTATTTTTTTTTTCCATTCAGGGGGTATTAAAACAAGTATTTACATTGATATCCCGGTATTGCATTTTTGGGTGCAATACATACACCTAGACCACCCTATTTCGATTCCGCATGTGAGACTTGTGGTGGACAAAGCGCCGCAGGGGCGGGTTTTCTCCGTTCTCCGGTTTCCCCAGCCATCGCATTCCACCGGTGCCACAAGTAGTAAAAGCGGATGTTAAACACTATAAAAATGCTCTACGCACGTGTAGAGAAAGTATAAATCGCATAGCTACAGATTTGACAATTGCTTTAGACAAATGTATCTACTTATGAGAAACTAACTAAAGGCTGTTAATGCTTATCTCGATTAGCATGGTGTAGACAGAAGAACAAGCTTTTGTAAAATGTTTGTTTGCAGAACAGGTGGACAATTGTATACATCTGAATTTTAACCTAAATTGAATGATTTCTGTACTAATAAACTTATCATCTTGACAACAATGCTTCCCTAAGATGAAGTTACGGCAGCATGGATGTGTTGTTATTTCCCGAAATGTGCGGGAGAGAAATTTGTGTGGCTTTGACGCTCATTACGTGGCGAGTCGATAAGACTTGATCCGTCTGCCTGCATACGTTCCTTCAAAGAGAAGAGATCCGCAATGATTGCTTCCATTCAGTAGCGTCTCGAGAAAATAAAGGCGATAAATCCGCGCCTGGCGGAGCTCGCTTTTCAACTATAACAACCATTCATCTTTTATTGATCACTCTTTGAAAAAATAGAATGCGAGCCCAAAAGCAATATCCCTTGAGGAGCATTCAGTCTTAAAAAATAATGAATGCCAAAGGTTATTCTTTGGGCCTGGGTTGGCCAAACTAAGGAACAAGGCTTCGTTTGTTTACTCAAAACTGTATTCACAGCAATGCTACCAACAAAAAGCTAATGTGTTCTATTCACATGACTTTCACTACATCTCTGTAACAAATTATTGTTAAAATTCTTCCATTTCGTTCATGCTAATTGAGAAAAAAATAACAGAAATAGCATTTTTACTTGCTTCCTTGTAATTAGAAGGGAAATAAGGGAATACACTAGGCTAAACCGACAGTCAAATGTTTTAAAATGAGCGGCCAGGAATTGACAAGTTCCCGCATGAGAAATGTTTAAGTATTTTAAATTTTAAATCTATAACAAGGAGTATCTCGAAAACGGTTAACTCCACGAAAAATATATAAATGACATAGTTTGTGTATTTTAACGAGATCTACATTTTGTGTAGTGAGTTTTTGTCCTCTTACGGTTTACCAAAATTCAGTCAAACTCACCCAGTAAAACTCATCCATTAGCTATTCCCAGAAAAGTCAAGATATACATTTTATTTGTGATGGCAATGGCTTTAATATGTGGTGTTTTAATCAAAATCGTTAGCCATTTTTGTGAAGATCAAAATTTTTGAAAAGTTTTCTATGTAAAGGGTAGTTTGGGGTAGGGGGATTTTCTTGCAAATCTTCGTATCGCATCCTTGGAAAATACTAACTTAAATACCAAGTTTTATATTTAACGGTATTTTCATTTTTGAGCTAGGCTGCCCACAGACACACACATACATATAGATACATACACAGACACACACCGACATTTTTCTAAAAATGCTGTTTTTGGATTCAGGGGTCTCAAAATATGTATTTCCAGTGAAATCTCGGTATGCAATTGTTGGGTTATTACAACACCTTCTCTATGCACTATGTACATAGTACGTGAAGAGAAAGTAAAACTAGGATGCGAGCCCAAAAGCAATATCCCTTGAGGAGCATTCAGTTTTAAAAAATAATGAATGCCAAAGGTTAGTCTTTGGGCCTGGGTTGGCCAACCTAAGGAACAAGGTTTATTCAAAACTGTATTCACAGCAAAGCTGATGTGTTCCATTCACATGACTTTCTCTACATCTCTTAACAAATTATTGTTAATAAGCTTATTCTTCTATCTACTTCATGTTAATCGAGAAAAAAATTAGCAGAATTACTTGTGCTATTGCTTGCTTGTAAGCAGAAGGGAAATAAGGATGTGCACTAGGTTAAAGCGATACTCAAATCGTTTAAAGGATGGTTGCTATGTGACTGAAGTTTGTTTGTATGCACAGGAGTTGAAAAATTCCTGTATGAGAAAGGTTTAAGTATTTTAAAGCTGAAACCAATAATAAGGAAGCCCGCCTGGGTAATGTGGTGGTAGCATGTCTGCCTCACATTCAACCGGTCGCGAGTTCGAATCTCGCTTAGGGTGAGTTACCCGGATAACGTTTTTTTCGGGGTTTTCCCTTAACCTGAGAAGACGAATGTCGAGTAACTTTAAGCTCCTGGACCCAGATATCATTTGAGCATCATTTCACCAATTTCATTCATTGTCCGATATGACCAAATAGGTTAAAAAACGTTAAGCTACACAAAAAAAATAAGAAGAAATATCTTAAAAATAGTCAACTCCACGAAAAAAAATGTGTATAACATAAATTTTGGGCCTTAACAAGCTCTACATTTTTGTGAAGTAAGTTTTGTCTATTTTTGTATTTAACGCCCGCTTTTACTATTTATGGCACCGCAGGCGATGACACATGGATCCCCGGTGGAATGCGATGGTGGGGGAAACCGGAGAACCCGCCCCTGCGCCGCTTTGTCCACCACAAATCTCACATGCGGTCGCTTGAGATCGAACCCGGTTCATCTAGGGGAGAGGCGAGTGTCTAACCACGGTTTACCAGTTATGGAAATTCCGCAAAATTCATCCAGAATAAAGAGGTCTTCAAAGGCTAGTCCCAAAAAATTCAAGATATACATTTTATTTGTCAGTAAATATCTTTAATATACGATATTTTAATCAAAATCGTTAGAGCCATTTTTGAGAAAATCAAAATTTTCGAAAATTTTTCCATGTAAAGGGTAGTTGAGGGTGGGGGGTTTTCTTCAAAATCTTCGTGTCGCATCCTTGGTATTTAAGGAAGTTTCTGTTTTTGAGCAATGGTTCCCTCACCCACCCACACACACACACACACACATATATATACTGACCGACATACATGGACATTTTTCTAGATTTTTTTTTTTTATACAGGGGGACCCAAAACATGCAAGTATTTCCGGCGAAATCTCGGTATCGAAGTTTTGGGTGCATTACAATACCTTCTCTATACACTATGTGCATAGTACGTGTAGAGAAAGTAAAAATGGATGCCAAAGTTTATTCTTTGGGTCCACGGTTGGCCAACCTAGGGAACAAGATTGCGTTTGTTGATTCAAAACTGTATTCACAGCAAAACTACCAGCAAAATATACGCGTTCTATTCACATGGCTTTCACTACCTGTTCTGTAACTAACTATTCTTATAAGAACTTATTCTTGTATCTCCTTCATACTAATCAAGATAAACATCAGAAATGGTCTTAATACTTATTTCCCTGCAAGTAAAAGAGAAATGACGGAGTATACTAAGCTAAAGCGCTAGTCAAATATTTTAAAAGCTGGCTAGGAAATAAAACAAAAGAAACCGTTTGCGAAAAGTTAAAGTATTTTATAATTTAAACCAATAAAGAGAATATCTCGCAAATGGTTATCTCTAAAACAGATATATACAACATAAATGTGTATTTTAACAGGTCTACTCATAGTAGGCATGTACTTATTCTCTGCAATTGGGTACAAAGTTAAATTTACAGAATTCACTTACAATAAAAAGATTACAGTTAATAATAATAATAATACAAATTAATAATAATACAACATACTATATAATATATGCATGTTTTTTTAAATATCTAACTACTTATTCATGAATATACTAATATTTATGTCAATTACCAGCATGTTTATAAACAGTTGCTATGAAGCCTCAACATTAATATTATAAAACAAATTTTGAGACCTTAATTACTTCACAATATTTACTTTAATTATCTAACATTTACTCTCTTTAAATTGTCCCTAAACTTCTTTAAGGTCAGAGGGCGGCACTGAAAGGCTGCTACAGGCAATTCATTACATTCTTTAATGTTCCTAATAACAAAAAAAGTTTTCCTACGTCGGTTCTGTGCCTTCTACCTTTAATTTTATATGATCGTATCGTCCGGCACGGGTTTTCTAACCTCTTTCTAACGTCCATTTAAACCAGCATAAGCTTTAAACAGTGCGACTACCCTATATGTCTTTTACGCCTAACTTTCGTTGACCATTTATGCAAAATTCGTCCAGAATGAAGAGCTCTTCAGACGCTATTCCCAGAAAATTAAAGATATACATTTTATTTGCCATGAAAATATAAATGGCGCCTCATAAGTAATGTGGTTTATAAACAAAACTCTATTTCAAATGTGAAATGATTCTAATCTTCAAAGTAATATCATTAGACTATAGTTTTGAGCTACCTCTCAGCAAGGTTTGCTATCCTTCAACGCCATCTGTTTCTGTTTTTCATGCTAAGAATTCGTTGATACCCATTTCAATGACTTCAAACTTTCTTCCACGTAGGAAATTGGCCATAGTTCTAAACAGATGGTTATCTGATGGCATAAGATCAGGGCTGTATGGTGCATGTGGTAGCAGTTCGACTCCTTCCAATTCCTTTATTCATTGTTCTTTAATCTACACGGGTCTTGCAATGGCGTGCTACAAGAGAACTCTGGTTTTAATAACTAATGCATTAACTCTGCTTCAAAATTTGATGGACTCATTTCAGTTGTTGAGAATAATAATCCGCATACGTCAATTTGGAGTAACTTTCCAGTGAACCACGCTTCCAAATTTCCAGCAGATACATATCATAATGAGTTGATAAAATATGGAGGAGATGGACTTACATCAGAAGTAAGGAAATTAATACGACAAATATTCCAGAATAGTAAAATGCCAGAAGGATGCAAATCAAGTATTGTGATTCCAATTTTTAAAAAATCTGATGTGTTTCATTCACATGACTTTCTCAACATCTCTGTAATAAATTATCGTTAAAAAGCTTATTCTTCTATTTACTTAATGCTAATCGAGAAAAATTAACAGAAAGGGTCTTATTACTTGCTTCCTTGTAAGTAGAAGGGAAATTAGAGAATAACATAGGCTAAATCGATAGTCAAGTCTTTTAAAAGCTAGTTGCTATATGATTGATTCTTTGTTTATATGAACAGAAGTTGACAAATTTCCGTATAAGAAAAATGTAAGTATATTAAAGCTGAAGCTAATAACAAGGAATATCTCAAAAACTGTTAACTCTACGAAAAAAATCTGATGTGTTCCATTCACATGACTTTCTCTATCTCTCTGTAACAAATTATTGTTAATTAGCTTATCTTTTATTTATTTCATGTTAATCGAGGAAAATTAGCAGAAATAGTCTTATTCCTTGCTTTATTGTAAATACAAGCGAAATAAGGGAGTACCATAGGTTAAAGTGAAAGCCAAAAGCTGGTTGCTATGTGACTGATGTTCCTTTGTTTGTGCGGACAGGAGTTGACAAATTCCTGTATGAGAAAAGTATAAGTTTTTCAAAGCTGAAACCAAGAAAAAAGAATATCTCAAAAACGACCAACTCCACGAAAAAAATGTATATAACATAAATTGTGTGTTTTAACGTGCTCTACATTTTATGTGTGTCAAGATTTTGTCCATCTCTTACGGTTTAGTAGTTATGCAAAATTCATCCAGAATAAAGTAGTCTTCAGAGGCTATTCCCAGAAAATTCAAAATATACATTTTATTTGTCAGGTAAATATCTTTAATATATGATATTTTAATCAAAATCGTTAGAGCCATTTTTTAGAAAATCAAAATTTTCGAAAAAAGTTCCATGTAAAGGGTAGTTTGGGGTGGGGGATTTTTCTCAAAATCTTCGTGTCGCATCCCTGGTAATTTACCGACTTTTCGTTTTTGAGTTAGCGTGTTCACAGACACACGGGCACATACACACACACACACACACACACACGGACCTTTTTGTGAAAATGCTTTTTTTAGATAAAGGGGACCCTAAAACATATATTTCCGGTGAAATCTCGGTATCGAATTTTTTGTTGGAGTGCAATACTTTCTCTATTCACTATGTACATAGTGCGTATAGAGAAAGTAAAAATGTATTTAGCATAAATGTTGTGTTTTAATGAGATCTACATTTTCGTTCAGTAAGGTTTTGTTTATATCTTACGGTTTACCAATTATACAAAAGTCATCCAAAATAAAGATGTTTTCAGAGGCTATTCCCAGAAAATTCAAGATATACATTTTGTCTGTAAATATCTTAAATATAAGAGATTTTAATAAAAATCGTTCGAGCCATTTTTGAGAAAATCAAGCTTTTCAAAAAAATTACCATGTATACGGTAGTTGGGGGTGCGGGATTCTCTTAAAAATCTTCCTGTCGCATCCTTGGAAAATACCAAACTTAAATACCAAGTTTGGTTTTAAACGGTTTTGAGCTACGCAGTCCACAGTCACTCATAGACGCACACTCGGACATTTTTCTAGAAATACTTTTTTTGAATTCAGGGTGGATCAAACATCTATTTCCGGTAAAATCTCGGTATCGATTTTTGGGCTCCATACAATAGCTTCTCTATACACTATGTACATAGTACGTATAGAGAAAGTAAAACTACTATCCAGTTTAGGAAAATTTAAACAGAGATTTGTTACAAAGTTATGAAGGAATTTAATTTTTCAAAAAAGGGCACATTTAGCTCAATATCTGTAGAAAAAGAGAGATTTTGATTTTAGCTGGTTAAATCGAATAAATTAATCAATATTCCAAAATGAACAAAAAAAATTGAATGAAACTTGTTATAAATGCTTATTTTAATCGGTAATGTCTGTTCAAAAATTAAAGCTCTTTCCTTAAAATTTAAAAAATCACTTTGGTGTCCCCTTCAACTATACAAAAAAAAGGCAAATATGGTCATGATGAAAAACATAAGCTGTATCTTTACCTAACCTCGCTTTTGATATGGGTATCTTTTCCTAACCTCACTTTTGATATGGGTATCTTTTCCTAACCTCAGTTTTGATATGGGTATCTTTTCCTAACCTCAGTTTTGATATGGGTATATTTTCCTAACCTCGCTTTTGATATGGGTATCTTTTCCTAACCTCACTTTTGATACAGGTATTTTTTCCTAACCTCGCTTTTGATACAGGTATCTTTTCCTAACCTCACTTTTAATGCAGGTATCTTTTCCTAACCTCACTTTTGATTCAGATATGTATGTTTTTCAGTGAGAAGAGCGATCTAGACAGTGCGGCGGGAGGCCGGAAGACTCCCGGAGGCGGCGCGATTCCTGCGGAGGCCATGTACAACACGTCCCCATCGCGGCGACCTCACACGATCACGGGGGGGAGCTCACCGGAGGCGATGAAGGTGAGACTCGCCGCCATGGTTCTGCAACCCCCTACTAGGGTGTAGCACCGCTGCCAATGTACTGTACTGCCTCTGCTGCTGCCACCTGCTCGCAAGCCGACACACTACTTCTACTACTCCATCACTACCACCACAACCCACGTGTGCCTTCTGTCACCGCCTGCTAGAAATTATATGACAGATACAAATATTTATTGAATTGAGGAGTAAATTGACGCACTTGCAACGGGCCTTGTTTGAATGACTTTGTTCTCTGTTTTTAATTAGAAGAAAACAAATATAATATTGTCTTGCACTGTGTGATGTGATGTGACGTCCCAACCCGATGCCTGCACTGAGTTTTGTAATGCCTTGTGAGTGATTGAGCGTGCATCAGCATGAAGATTTTGGAACATGTTCATTCCTCTCTGCCTGATGAACTGCCTCGGTGAAATCAGCGAATGAGAGCACAAACCAGCACTGTCACCATAGCACCATAAATGCACCATTTATTGCTTACTGCACATCGCACTTAAAATAAAACTGTTGTACAAAAATATCTAGTCACAATGCACATTGCACTAATCTGCTAGCTGCACATTAATTCAATTTTATGTGGGTCAAGGGAGACACATTTGAAACTCTGAAAATGTGAGTGTAAGTACTGATATGTATTTTGTTGTTCTCTATGTTTACTATTTCTCTGTCTTGCTGATGCTCAAACTTTTTTCAACACCGTGAATAAGAGTGTTGCAGGAAATGAGCTCAGAAAACCAGAATAGACAAAAACATATTTCATTATTTAATTTTCTCAATGAAATATATGTTATAGCAGCTGTTTTCATGCATGCAAGCTGTTATAATCTAATGGCAATTAGAAAGTCATTATCTATCGGTAATTATCCCAAATTACTATTCACTGTTAGTTTGGATGCTGTTAGTTTATATCTTTACATTTACTGATATGTTTTGAAAGAGTACTATATTTTTATCCCATAAAAATTAAAGTACACAATATACTATCATTTACGTGTAAATATAAGAACTCTTGAGCTGAATCTCTTAAGAACAAAGAATAATTTATAGTTATAGGTGTATAACAAAGGAAAGAATGTTGATGTGCGCTGACGCGCCCGTAAGTAGGGAGAACGTATGTCCCCCACTATGTACCTTCTTCCTCCACTAGGCGCGCGAGCTTAAACAGTGAGCAGGTTTCACCCAAATGATGGTAAAATGTTGGGTAACTAGCTGGGGGGCAGCACAAATGAGAGAGGGGACTAGGAAGTGAGAGTCAAGATTGGGGGAAGCAATCCGTCAAGCCAGCAAATAGTAACTTCCTCTCTCAACATTCCTTTCTAAGTTGTAAACTTATACTTAGCCATTTTGCTTACTCTGCTAGATCTCAAAACTTTCTCACTGAAAATAGTTTTGTCTTAAGCTTTTAACTCGTTTTGATAAGGAACTCCATTCAAGTTCAAACAAAAGAATAAATGTATCAAACATTCTTGACAAAAATGTCTGATACTGTTACAAAAAGAAACGTTCTAATAGTATTCATTGTAGATACTATATTTACTTATTTTCTTGGCTAGGAGAATATGAAATAGCTAAGATTTATGATTTAATTCCTTGCCATATGACCAAAAAAGACTGATTCATATAAAGATGTTTTCCTGGTTAACATCAATGTGGTTCAAAGGAAATAAACAGCGTTCAGTATTTTACAAGGATGATTTAAAATTATCTAATTGAAAATCACTCAAAGCAGTAACTGACACTTTTCTTAGCTTCTTTCACCACTTTCTGACACTGGCAGTATTTTATTCGCACTTTGATTAGCATCAGACTCATTTTTATTCCGTTTTTAATAAGGCTGGAAAGCTAACATTTACGTATATAATTCAATGCAAAGCCGCAAGGAACTCTTGAAATCTAGGTGCACTGACAAACAACAAATTGTGTAATATTTCTGAGAGAAAAAGAGAAAACACGAAAGAAATCACTATGTTGAGCCACTAAGGTTCTTTATAACTTATTCATTTTAGTGGTTTAAATTCAGTTACCAAAAGAGATGCGTTATCACAAGTGTTTTACCAGAATTTACTCTCGCCCTGAAATAATTAGCATTATTTTAACCTCCCTTATGAAGAATCCCAGCTTAGATTTCATTCGTTGCCTACAATATCTTAACAATGATAGTAGGCTGGTACTAAAATCTCTGGAAGAGTTGTTAATTACTCCTTTCTGTTCGTAATAAAGAAAGTAATAATTATGAATAATGTTTTTCAGAAAGTTGTCAACATAGTAATGAGTACCTAAAGTATTTAGTAAATATTCAAACCATAATAGAACATGAAAAAGAACGGTATTAAAAGCGAAGATGAACTTTATGATTTGCATTTGCATGATTTGTTGAAAAGTGTAACAGTGTCGTCTTATGAAATGGTTCCCACGTTCGCATTGGTAGGTATGTGAGTCATCGCAGTGGGGATGCATAAGCAACATGGAAGAGTGACACGGCGTAACAGGAACCTTCTGAACGCGAGAATGATTCTCCTCAATTCTTCTCCAAGTTTCGGCTTCCAGAAACTTCCACGAAGTTCTGTGACGTTATTTTCTAGCAATAAAAGGAGAACGAATTGCAGTGCAGTATTGTGTTGTAAATTGTACTGAGCCATGAGTGACTGGAGTGTTAGCGCACAGTAGTGCGCGAGCTTATGGATGTCTACGCATCGAAACCTCGAATGAATTATTCGTAGCAGTGAATTTAAGACATTTGTAAACAATTTTGAATCAAAAAAAACCATTTGCTATACTGTTTCGGGAGTGAGATAAAGAAGCCAAGATGGAAGAGGTGCTTCAAAAACTGTTGGAGAAGATAGACATGATGGGAAGTGAATTAGCAACAGTGAACACTGGCATGGAAGAAATGATGGGACAAACGAAGGGTGTAAAAGAAAAATAAAAACCGGAATGTAAACCGCAGAGGAGAAGGTGGGGGAAAACGTAACTCGGCATGGAGAAGATAGAAGATAAAGGGGAGTCGGCAATGAAGAAAGTGAAAAGGGAGCTCTCTAGCAAAATAGACGAACAACTGTCCGACGTGAAGGAGCTTGGAGAAAATATGGAAGTGCTATGCCCTGGAGGAACTCGGGGAACGCTTTACTGCTCTGGGGGGAAGGGTTGACAGCGGTGCCAAGGAATTAAACTCTATGATGAAAAAGATGCTCGACGGAAGACTGAAAAACTGAAAAAGTTCGACGGCACGTCAACCTTCAACCGACAGTTCACCTCCACCTCTACGTACAATCGATGGTCAACAGAAGAGAAAGCCGCGCAGCTGATATCAAGTCTCCAGGGACGGGTGGCAGAAGAACTGAATGCTATTCTGACGTCGGCGAAGTCCGGAGAGGTCTGGGAGGCCTACGAGAACCATCGCTTGGCTGTAGCCTATCGCAGTCAGCTTAAGGCGAGGCTCCAGTAGCCAGATGAGACGATGCAGGAGTTCGGCATAGCCAATGAACAGCTTGCGAACAAAGCCTCTTAACTGCGTGTCCCAGGAAGCTGTCTATTCCTTCGTGAGTGCGTGACGCCTAGATGCGACAGCGCCTGATGCTCGGCGATTACAAGACGACCCATGAGGCATTAAAGGTCGCACTTAGAATGGAGGCGACCATCTCAGGATCAGGAGTATTCGCTATGGCAGGAAGAGAGAAGCAACCCAGAGACGACGACCACCTTCAAGTGGTGAGTGCTGAGGTTGTGGCGAACCAAGTCACCTAGTGAAGGACTGTCAACTGTACAGTGACTTTCAAATGGGATGAGGTATGTCCTTGAACGCCAATCGGAGTGCTGTGTTTACATATTGTATTCCCGCTTAACTGGGGAGTAATGCCGGATCCACAATAGAAGCCTAACTGGTGACGCGACATGGCTCTCATCGCGACACCGCAATGGAAACTAGTGTTCACAATAGAGCGGTACAATTTGACATTACTGAGCGCCGCCGGTGCATAGCACACTTGAAGTAATAGCTGCGGATTTAAAACAAGCTGTTGCTCTATATCTTCTAAAAAGAAGAAACGACAGAAACAATCGACAAAGAAGACAGCAGACACTCCGTCGTTGGTGGGTTCGACCTATATTCAAGGAGCGTTGCCCTCCGTGGTGTAATGGTTACCATGCTAACTTCATATACCCAAGGTCGCGGGTTCAAACCCGGCGGAGGACGATGGCTTTTTTCGGGCGTAAAAATCCTTAGCATGGCTTCTTTCGGAAGGGGAGTAAAGCTGTGGGTCCCGTGTCGTAGATTTACGGCACGTAAAAGAACCTCAAGCCTGATAAGAGAGGCCTCTGAGCAAAATTAAGCGATCTTTCACGCCCAATATAGAATGGGACGCTGAGAACCATAGCAGTTAAAGAGTGTCCATAAAGCAGGCCATTTATTCAAGGAGCGTAGCCAATTTAGGGATTTTCATACCCTAATCCCTAATTTGATGACGGATCCCGAATAATATTACAGTTACACGCGAATTACATCATCACAATTTGATCTTTTGCACGTCATTAGAGAAACAATCAATTCGAAAGCCAATATCTTCAACAGAGTGTAACTTTGAGGTTAGTAGGGGCTTATTTATTATTCAGTCAACAGCATAGACGTGGTTTTAATTAGGTGGCAAGATTATTCTGGAATGAAGTTATAATTTTGGTTATCCAAGACAGTTTCCATTTTCTGTAGTGTTTGTATTACCATTATTACACAGTCAAAAAAGTATAACAAAAAAAAACGAATAAACATCCCTTGATATGAACGTCATCTTTAACAACTTTAACAATGACCACAGAATATCAAACAACAGGAATTCTGTGGAAGACGCCCATGCCGCGCGGTAAAAGTTAAATCCAATTCAACTTTCTTCGCAAGGATTTCGTCTCGTCAATTTTGAATTTCTATTGGTCAATCGTTTTGCCGCGCGTGCCGCTTCACCAATATCGCTCCATTGTGAATCCGGCATAACGCGCTAATTGATTCCGTCTCGCATAAATACTACTTGCGTTAATACAAAATATTCAAATTTTGCAAAAAATAATTCACGAGGAAGATAGAGAGTAACGTTCGTTGCAGAACCGTAAAAATCATAGATTTTTAACTCAAATAGTTTTCCTAATACACACGAATAAACATTATGTCGCCAGGCAGACTTGCATGCTCAGTGTGCGAGTGAGAGGGAAATATGAAAAGAGTGGGGGTAGCAACCTGACAACGCAGAGCCCGATAACGCATCTCATTTGCTCTTCCCATTTGAAAAACATTATATGACGAGGGGCACATTGGACCCATCCTATCCCCTCGAGTGACGCCACGTGCCTTGAGCGGAAGAATGGGTACAGCTTCATCGTAGACAGTTGGATACAAGGAAGGCTGTGCTGCATACTTGTAGACAAAAGTGACTGTAATCAGACGAAGATTGTGAAGGTTTGCAGCACGAACACCCAGAGGCCCTACCAGTTGTGGAGAACATTTGGACTAGAAAGATTAGCTGTTTTCAGTTCGCACTGCAACTTGTCTTTCTCGTAGCCACACACTACTTATGTCCTGAGTGTTAGCAGCAAGATGAATCTTACTAAAGAAATGTCAATTGATGGTTGTTCCAAATGTTTATGAAACTTGACGCCACATACAGTGTCAGATATACTTCACTACAGATTCAGTTTATTTTTTTTTTTCTGTAGTGTTTAACGCCCGCTTCTAATACTTGTGGCACAGCAGACGATGACACTGGTGGGGGAACCCGGAGAAAACCGGCACCTGCGCCGCTTTGTCCACCACAAATCTCACATGCGATCGCGTGGGATCGAACCCGGGTCATCTAGGGGAGAGGCGAGTGGTCTAACCGCGCGGCCTGGGAGATTCAGTGGAATTTGAAATGGCAATATTATTAGGTTATCATGTTAGTCACTTTGCTAATGGAAGTAATTGGAAAATTAGTTTATATCACTGAAATTTTAACAAAGCGGCTACAAATTAACAATAAATCAGTGAATTAGCTCAGAGAATTTAAACACACTTAATGTTTCTCCTCTTAGGAAGTTTCTGCATAATTGCTACCATAAAACAAGCAGAAGTTAAAGGTACAAAAATTAATAAATTTCCTGACTTGAAATGTTAATTATTTTTATATCCAGAAAATTACCTAATAAAATTAATTTTTATTTTTACAATGAAAATGTAATGTTTTATTTAAACTTGTGGTGGTGGAAAAGAATGCCTTTATCATAGAAAATCTAAACTTATGTAAGACTGTTCTTAAAGAGCTTTTATTTTTAATAATTTTAAACTGATTAAATTTCTACTTCCTATGTTCCCCTATCCCGCAAGGCACACCAGATTGTCTTGCAAAATCCATTAAGGTGTCAAAAATCAAAAATTGGTTTTTAACATTAACAAATAATATATCATCTTCTCATTCTCTATTAATATTTTAAATTCCCTAGTGGCCATTTTAAGACCATTATTTTGAATTTTAATTCACCATGCATCTTTATTTGGCCATTAATGTAGCAATTTTAAGTTGAGATTTATCACTGAATTAAAAAGTCCTACTGCTTTCAGGGAATAAATAAATATGTATGTATATCATAATAAAATTAAAAATATTAATATGAAAAAAGTCAAAACTTACACTTTTTGGTCTATAAAATATTTCTGGCATCACAGTTTTGAACTAAACTCTTCAAATTTTTTATGGAAGGTCCTAAATTGTTTTCAAATAAATATTACCTTCTTGTTTTTTTTTTCTTTTTTTTTTTGTTCCTTTTAATAAATAATTAGATTGACTATGGTACTACGAATGTTTTGTTTTTTGTTGTTTTTTTAAATAAAGGCTAATAGATAAACACTTCAACATTTTAGCTTTATAATTAATCATTTAGAAACAAATTTAATAGATAATAATTGTTCCCATACTTAATAGAGAAAAAATTGCCCAATATGAATTAAAGATATGGAAAATTGTGTTGTGAAGGACATTTTATATAAAATAATAGAATTAATGATTAAAATATACATAAAATATAAATTACTCATCTTAAAGAGATTAAATTCTGTTTATGACATTTATTAAAATAGATACACCATTAACCCAAATTTTGTTCATTTCATGGGCAGGTAGCTAAAAATGTTGGTGAGTTTTCTTCACTTAAATAAAGCCGATAAAAGAAATATTGCAATACTGTTGCTATGAAAAATACAAAAGCAGGTGTGCCTCACAAGGGGGCATTGTCACATTGATGTTAAAGATTGAGCTGGGATTTTTAGTGAAAATAGATTAAAAATAAAAATTTGTGTCTTAGCTTTCTCTCCCAAAGGCCCAAGTTTGACAAGAAAAATATCTGATGTGTTCCATTCACATGACTGTCTCTAGCTGTTCCAAATACAAGATAAAAGAATAATCTTACATCATGCTAATCAAGATAAACATTAGCAGAATTGGTCTCATTGTAAATAGAAGGAAAATAAGGAATACTTATGCTAAAGCAATAGCCAAATCTTTTAAAAGCTGGTTGCTATGTGAAACAATTCCATTCCCATTCAATAATTTGAGATCACCTTGTGGTTGACTGGGAAACATGCGAGTCAGTTGAGGAATTTAATGCAGTGCTGGCATATTGCCATGGTAGCTCAGTGGTAGAGCAACTGGCTAGAGACCTTGAGACCGTAGTTCAAACCTCGGCTATTGAATTTTTTAGTCTGGCTCCACCTATCCAAGTCTGGTGTTTTTGTTTTCAATGTATTTTAAGTATAAAGAATCGCACCTCAATCTGTGACATCAATGTGACTATTACCTCTTGGCAAGGTTGCCAGCATTTTTGTCATAAAGTTTGTCTTTCTGACAGAGGCACAGTATTCAAAACAGGAATCCAAAGTAATTACTTGAAATTATAGTGGCAATATAGGTGGAAAAAGCTTCAAAGTTGCACACCCATGGTTCATCTAGTACTAAAATAGCAGAGGTTAGCATTTCATTATAATCTCCCCTTAAATTGTTACTCTATGGCTGTTCTGCCAAAGCCTACTTTCCTTAAACTTTTAATAAAAATCAGGTGGAAAGCATTGTATCCTAAATTTAAAAAATGTTTCATATATTTTTGACTTTAGGTAATTAAAAGTTATGTAAGCATATGTAAGGGTTATACTACATATTCTACTACTTCATAAACATAATTTATTTTGGCCGATGTTATATCCTAAAGTCATTGTTGGCTTTGCACTTGTATTTTATCTAATGTTTTACACCAAATAATGTCAAAGAATTAATATGGTACATCTTATGTATATAGTCACAGCACAAAATGCTACCTATTAAGTCTTGCACTTTTATTCCAAAGCAAATAAACACTGCTTTCTCTGCATTCTATAGCATATACACTTGTAGAAAATAGTTTGCATTACAGCATACATTGCACAAGCTTTTAAGCCAATAGCAAACATTCAAGTGGCCACTGCCTCAACTTTATTGCTTATTTCTTGTCTGTATCACTTTAAAATTACAAATGATATTCCATCTCAGCCTTGTAAATGCTTTATTTGTTTCATCATTCATAAAAATTCTTTTTAACCTATAAGAAACTAATTTAGTTTTACAATGAGAATTATTTGGAGATCAAGGAGACAAACATTTAATTAAGAGTACATTTATTCTCACCTAAAATCTGTCACAAGAAGCTTGCTTCTAAACAAAATAAGAACCTATATAAACAGTTAATTAATGGAGACCAAAATCAAATTCAAAGTAAGTGTATTACAAATCTTATGTACAATAGATTGAGAGCCTACCTCAATGGTATGGTGGTAGTGTATCTGCCTCACATTAAAGAGGTTCTGGGTTTGAATATTGCTTAGGGTGAGTTACCCCTATAAGTGTTCCCTTATCCTGAGAAGAGAAATTTAAATAACTCTAAGCTCTATAGACCACAAGCTCATTTGACCATTATTTCACTCATTTCACTCATTGTCCAATATGACTTACCAGGTTAAAGGTCACTAAACTAAAAAACTTTGGCAATCTAACAAAATCTTGGCTTATCACACCTTAACCCCTGTTTGTGCATATGTATTGAAGCTACAAAAATGAATCTCTGTTTTCCAAACTATATCCAGTTTATTGCTCATTGCTTAACGATAGATATAATATCTAAACCCCTGCAGTTTTCAAAATGTTTTCAAAAGCTGATCTGCCATATAAATGTATATTTAAACTTGATGCAGATGTTTTAAAAGTATAAAAGAAAAGAAAACTAAAATAAACTATTTTACTCTTATTATACCAGTTTATAAAATTAAAATTGAGTTTTATTTATAGATACTCTTTAACTGCTGCTATTTTTAGCATCTCATTCAATATTGGGCATGAAAGAGCATTTAATTTTGCTCAAAGGCCTCTTTATTAGACTTGGGGTTCTTTTATGTATCATAAATTATGATTCGGAACCAACAGCTTTACTTCCCTTCCAAAAACAAGCATGCTAAAAATGTTTACACCCAAAAAAATGCATCATCCTCCACTGAGTTTGAACCCACAACCTTGGGAAATAGAGGCTAGCAGCAACCCAAGACTGCAGAAAACAACACTGCTAATTTATAAGGTGTTGCACATGATATAGAAATCACAATTTTGAAATCATAAACGTACTTTAAACGTACATTACTTATAAATTAATACATGAGACTGAGGTATAGATATTTCTTCAGTCTTGTTGTTTCAGAAAAATGTTTGTCTTCATTTTTTAATGATTTATTCTCAATATTTGAATTAATTATATTATATATTGTGCAATTTAAATGTACAGGAAAAACCTTAAATGAGTTTCTTAACTATTCCCTCTAAGTTTATGCTCAAAATTTGAACTGGATTGGCTTTAAACTATATTGTGTGGAGTATCTTTAACCCAAAAAAAGTGTAAGAAATTAAAGTCCAGTAAAGGCATTGGAAGTAAATACAGGCATTAGACAATTTGCTAATGGGAATTCAAATGGTTATGTGTTAAAGCTTCAAAGGGCTCTGAGAACAAAATCCTTAGTATGTACCGTATGTAGTATGATGAATGATTCATTTCCATCTTTTGTTACAACAATATTACAAGTTTTACATAACAAAGTTTTAGAATCGAGTGCATTTATCTGCATAACCCCTGGGCTGTATGTATGATGTATAGCTACCATACTAACTCTTCATTTCTAAGTTGTTTCCTCTTTAGGATTCTCTCTTACATTTCTTAAGAAATTCCCCACCATTTTAATTGTTTTTGCCCTTGGACATTCTGCAAATTTTGCTGATTCCAAACCCATCAGTGTTTAAAGTGCTGAAATTACCTTGAAAATGCGTGCATATCATTTGCAAGTGTTACATGCCAGAATTTGCAATTAATGTGAAAGACATGTACAGATTTAGGATTTCTTCAATTGACTTGTGTATTGCCTCAATGTCAGCTGCATTTGTGGAAGGCCGACCTGGTTGAGACTCGTCAACAACACTGTCTATTCATTGAAATGTATTTAACAGTTTCCATATGATTGTATTTGTTGGTCCACCCTTTCTAAATTTCCATTAAAACCAACATCACACAGAACACCCTGTAGACACCATGTGACAACAGCAATGCATTCAGGAATAGTCAACATACTGCTCAGTGACAACCTGTTACAAAAAGACATTCAAAAATTTCCGAAATCACAGTCTACTCTTTAAAATGTATTAAATAAATAAAATAATAGTATTTTTCCTTTAGAGGTAAACTATTGGGATAAATCATTTAAAAAAAGTAAATACAAGGCAAATAATTGAAATCAAATTCTCCAAAGAAACATAAAGACATTAGAATAACCAGTATGAGTTTTGTCTGACAGTATTTAATTAACATTGGAGTCCAGTTTGTGTAATTCAGTTGCAGCACAGATGTAAAATAACATGTTTGTCCCCGACCTTTTTCATGTTTTTCTCCACATCGATCTTGGACGTTAACTCAGTCTTCATGTTCTTCATCACACAATTCACAATCAGTATTTAATTTCTTATCTTCTCCACTGCAGTTGCCATTCCGGTTTTCATTTCCATCAGTGCCTTCGCTAAAGAGAATTCATTGTCATTATTTCACTTCCCGTCTTGTCCATCTTCTTCAACAATTTTTGAGGAATCTCTTACATCTTGCCTTCTTAATCCCACTTCTGACACCAGTGTAATAAATGTAGTTTTAAATTCACTACTGTGGTTTGCATTCCAGTTTTCATTTCTAATGGCCCCTTTTCATGGCCTTGGTTTCACAATGTTCAATTTTGAAAACATCATTTCACATATATGTGTAGATCCAAACAGCGCTAATAGCTGCAAAGGCTAGGATACTGACCTTTAAAGAACTCTGGTAACATTTTCTTTGGTTAACTACTTTTGTGATATGATTTCTTCACTGACACAAGGGAGTTGTTCTGAGTGACTGACCCCTTCTCAGAAGTAGATAGCACAGGAGGCATTGCCATGGCTAAGAGGTGACTATTGAAAGAGTTAAAACTACAATGTAAGGGAAAGAACACATTGAGGCACTTTTCCCCTCGTCTGAAATAACTCATTCAAATACATCCCTTTAAAGAAGCTATATGTTGTGAGCTGACAAAAACTTGTTCATGATATGGAATGTTCAGTCAATTGGCAATTAAGATCATACTTTTAAGGACACTTGGTAGTGTCAGAGTACCAATTTCCATGTAAAATTTCAATGCAATATATGTTAGTATTTCTTGAAAGCTATGCAATCTATCATAATGAAACTTTTACCACTTATATACCAGTCTCTTCTGATTCAGAAACCATAATCAAATCATAAATAAAGTTAATAATTTTTGCTCTATTAATATTCCAATAAACACAAAATTTTCAAAAATTGTATTACATTTTCTTCTTTAGGTACACTTTTCTAGAAAACTATAATAGATAGAGATTTGAATTTTTTAGTGCATATGCAGAATATACTGCTCTAAACGAGTCGGTAAAAGCTTTGTATGTTACGCTTTTATGAAATTTCTCAAAGAAATATTTTCATATATAAAAATTTAAAAAAATAAAGAGTACATTATTATTTACTTTTTAAATTGCTATTATTGATTAAAATATCTTAATGATTCATGAGGTATATTGAATGGCATGTTTGTAAAGTGATTACAAAGTTTGAAATGCGTCACTTTAACTGTTTAGGAGAAAAGTGCACCTAAAGAAGCAAATGCATGAAAATTTTTGAAACTTTTATGTTTATTGGAATATCAATAGAGCAAAAATTATTAACTTTATTTATGACTTGATTATGGTTTCTAAATCAGAAGAGACTGGTATATAAGTGGTAAAAGTTTCATTATGATAGATTACACAGCTTTTGAGAAACACTAACATATATTGCAATGAAATTGTACACGGAAGTTAGTGTCCTTAACTAAATTTCTGAAGTATTCTTTTTATGTAGCCCAAATTTACCACTATGATCTATTGGCTCTACCAGTAGTGTTAAGGTAGAATCATTGTCCAAACATTTGGCAGATTATCAGAATTTATTAAATCAGAAATAATGGTAATTGGCAGTTATTATCATGATTTAAAGTTAATCGATTCTCTATATTTTCATAAACATTTATGGAATAATTAAAACAATACATGAGTATGAGAATAATTGGTAAAAGGATAATAGTGGTGAGAATTTTATTTGAATAGGTTACATTCCAAGCGAAAGTTTTACTTTAGTTAGGCCAATTAAATTTAAAATAACACAAAATTAAAATATATTACAGTGAACTAATGTGTTTAAATGAAAATGTTTGCAAGGTACTCTAAACGTGCTTTAACTGATAATGGTTTTGTTGATAACTAATTCTAATACTTGCATTCCTTTAAATCAAAATCTAACTTGTTTAGATTGAAAGTATTTAGAAGGCTAAGATGGATAATAAATATCTACATTACTCTATGAATGATGTCTCTTTTCTTTCTTATGCAATAGCTTTGGCTTCACTTCACTGTAGACAAAAATTTCATTCCTGATATTCTTTGTGAAGGGTTTTTCTCCTTAAATTCTCTATCTCTTCTGTTTTTTCTTTTTCTCTCAGCAGAATCTTCATCACTTACACATGAATACAGCTGCGTGATTCACTCCATGAGCTAAAGTGAAACTTCCAAATTATAATCAGCATTAAAGTCCATATAATGGAATGACTATAAGCAAACACAAAAGGTGAGAGAGTGAGATAGCTAGCAGAAAAGATTTCCCCTTGACAAGGAACTAGTCACTAAAAACTCCAAGGGTCTGTTTTCATTTTGCATGTGACATGCAAGTGGTCAACTACATTTGTTTTTATACCATTGTCTCCATGTTTGTAGCAGCGGCAACGCTGCACCAACAACAGCAGCAGTGGAAGAAAGAAGAAGCAAGGGAAAGACAATCTGTATGCAGACCTGCAAGTGCCAACCATAAGTAATAATGGTTCAACAATGATAAACCAACAGCACTCTCAACCAGCTCACTATTTTGCACACCAGCACTCCTCACCCCATAGGACCAGTGATTTCTATTCTGCAGGTCACTTCCAGCCCAACAGCTTCGAGAGGGCAGAGATATAAACATTACAGAGTACCTTCTTATAAAAAGAGAAGCCTAAAGTGAAACCAAATTTAGGGACAGGCTTCAAATATAATGTAAATTGTTTGTTGATGCATGGAATTGGCTTGACAAATCATCTCCACTTTTCATTTCTTACTGTGAGTTAATGTAATCCTACATTTTGGAAATTTACATGAAAACATACATTTATTGTAGAAATAGAAGAAAATCTCATTTGAAAGAGCTGTAGAAATACAAAGATTATTGTTTAAATGTAGCTGTTGTTTCATTTAATGTATATAGAGGTTATGGATGGTTCCTATTTCCATTGAGCTTATAAATGAGTGTGCCAGAGCATTCATATTGTTTAAGAACAGATGAGATCATTGAAAACAAAGTTACTTTCATTGAAAAAGTTAAGCTGACTGCATTTTCACTCTTCTGACGTTTGAAGAATGCATACCATGTTAGTATACCATTGCTGTGAAAATATGTATTTGACCATGTTTGTTTCAATCAGAGGCAGATCTACGGAGGGACTAAAAGGGTTTTAGAGGGGGCTCCAGTTACGTTTAAGACTACAAAGTTGTTTTTGTTTAATGTAATTAAATCTAATAGTTTTATTTTTTATTATTTAATTAACAGCTCCTTTACTGATCTTCAAATATGCCTATATTTTTCATAGGAGATTATTCTTTGTCCCAATTTTTCAGCACTGTTTATATTCATTAAAAAAATCAATTTGACACTAACATGAATATTGATTTAACTATTTTTTCACACAAGCCATGTGTAGGGCAGGAGTTGGATAGGTAGAATCAAACTAAAAAAGTCAATGCCATAGCTAGGATTTGAACCATGAATCTCCCAGTCCCTAGCTGATTGCTCTACCACTAAGCTACCATAGCAACGTGCCTACATGGCATTAAATTTTTCAACTTTCCTACACACGGCTTGTGTGAAAAAACAATTAATTCAACACTAATTGACCATAATAGTTGGCTACACTATGAATCCTGGGATTTAAGGTACTTACAACATTGTAAGACACCATTGGGGTTGTCATCTCTAAATAATTTGAGATCACCTTGTGGTTTACCAGGAAACATGTGAGTCAGTTGAGAAATTTAATGCCATGGTAGCTCAGTGGTAGAGCTTCCAACTAGAGACTCAGAGATCTGTGGTTCAAATCCTAGCTATGGCATTGAATTTTTCAGTCTGACTCTACCTATCCAACTAACATGAATAGTTTTGTAAATGGTAATTCATTCATTTCTGTTCCAATATACAGTGCCAAAAATATATTGTTGTATTGAACTTCTAACCTTTGGTCAAATATCTTAATCTTTGATGTAGTCAACAATCGGTACCTATTCACATTGTTGTAATAATTTTCAACATACCTGCAAATACAGGTTCAAATGCTCACACAGAGAGAACAATAAATGAACAGGTCAAAGAAGTAGCTTAGGATGAATTAAATCAGAAATGATGGTCATGGTCTATTTTGATTATGACTGTAAAGAATTTTTGCAGTTTGCAGACAAGCAGACAGTTTCACAGGCAAGTAAATCAAAGCTCCTGCAGCATTATTTGTTAAACAAAAGTAAGTTTAATCTAATAAGTAGACATTCTAATTGCAATTGCATTTAGTATGTCACACAGTAGATAAATCATATTAAATGTGTTTGTATGCATAAAATAAATTAATATATTTATATTTTAAATATCAACCATCCTACATTCAATTAATGTAAGATTTATGTGCAAAATTCCTCTAAAGTTTGCTGTCACCCAATTTTTTTTATTTTTATGCTCAAAAGTTTGCCACCATGTGCCATTTACATGATAATTAAGTAACTTAAATTCCACTAAAACACATACAATAAATGTGTTTTCATTTTCAAAATTAGTTTATTTCAAAAGTTTTACTATAAATACTATGTTAAACTTAACTATTTTCCATTAAATGAGTAACAGAATTAATTTTGTAATGTTCCAATTTTATCATGTTTTAAAAAATAAAGAAAATAAAGCAGAAAATAAAGATGTCACTACCAATACCTATTGCTAAAAAGAAAAGGTATCTGCAGCATAAAATAGGATAAATGTTTCAGTGTAAATAGTTAGCATTTCCACTAGGTATGTCAAAAAAGGTTAAGATTTTCAAAGGAAAAAAGGGACTAAATTTACTAGTGATTTAATAAATAATACGTGGTTATTTATTGAAATCAATAAACTTATCCTAGAGTTTACTTCAATATAACAATTCCTTTAATAAACTTGGGAAATTTCATCACTGCCTCAATAATTTGTTGTCACTTTGTGAAATTGTTTGGTATGTTTTTTTTTTTAAAAAAAAAATAATAATAAAGTTAGCTCCATGGGCCCTTTTGTGAATTCTTGATCTGCCTCTGGTTTCTGTTGTTGCAAATGCATGTATAATAGTATATTTACATTATATTTCTAATCTGTTGGATTGTTATGTACTGTTAGCACTCTATTTGAAATTTGTATGATGTTAATTCTGCAAGATCTATGTTAGTCTATCTGAAGAGCTCTCAATGTGTTTTGTTTGTGTCGCAAAATGTAAAAAACTGTTATGCATATTGTTACTGCTAAGAATGTTATGAAATATGCTGCTATGTTATTTAAAATACAAATATGTTTATTTTCCTGGTGCAGTACTACGTTTAAGAATGAATATATGAATATAATATAAAACAAAACAACTTCTCAAGATGCACTTTCTATCTCTCCTTCTGCAAGGGTGTCTGCAAGATTGTTGGAAGCAGTTTACACCAAATAATTTATAAAGTAATTGTGTAATAACATGTACTCTGAATAATGTTTGTTCTACTCTGGATAAATGTTAGAAACAGAATACAGAGTTCAAATTTTAATTAGAGTAAGGGTTTTGTCGGGCTTTTCTGGATATAATTTCATTTTCAGGTAGTCATTAGCTCTGAACACCAGGCCATCATCTGATTCATTGACCATAATTATATGTAATTTGAAAATTTTTTAGAATGAAGCAAAAAATAATGTCAGATGTATGTTATTTTGTATATAACCTTCCTTGTCATCAATTCATATGGTCTAATGATACTTCATGGTCTATCCCTTCATAAAAGTAAGATTCTTCCAAGCCTGCAAAATATGCAACTATGATTTAAATTCTTCATAGAATGAAAATTTGTTTCCACCAAAGATTTTTTTTAGGAAAGATAGAAATCTAATGGAGCTATGTCTGAGGAATAAGATACCGCAATTTGTTGAATTTCACCATTGCAATAACCTACATAGAGGGGAATTTTTACATTGTTTCTAATATGTACTTCATAGAGGTACTACAAACAAAAATCTGATGTATCTCATTCACATGACTTTCTCTACATCTCTGCAACAAATTATTGTTAAAAAGCTTATGGTTCTATTTACTTCATTCTAATCAACAAAAAATTAGCAGAAATAGTCTTATCTGTTTCCTTGAAAGTAGAAGCAAAATAAGGGAGAAAAATAGGTTAAAGTGATAATCAAAAGCTGGTTGCTATGTGACTGAAGTTCCTTTGTTTGTATGGACAGGAGTTGACAAATTCCTGTATGAGAAAAGTGTTTTTCAAAGCTGAAACTAAAAATAAGAAATATCTCAAAAATGACCAACTCCACAAAAAAATGTATATAACATAAACTGTGTGTTTTAACATGCTCTACATTTTTTGTGTGGTAAGTTTTTGTTCATCTCCTACAGTTTAGCAGTTATGCAAAATTCCCTAAAATTTATCCAGAATAAAGTAGTCTTCGGAGGCTATTGCCAGAAAATTCAAGATATACATTTTTATTTGTCCAGAAAATATCTTTAATATACAATATTTTAATCAAAATTGTTAGAGCCATTTTTTGAGAAAATCAAAATTTTCGAAAAAAGTTCCATGTAAAGGGTAGTTTGGAGTGAGGGGATTTTTCTCAAAATCTTTGTGTCGCATCCCTGGAAGATACTAAACTTAAATACTAAGTTTGGTATTTTACCAACTTTTCGTTTTTGAGCTATTGTGTTTACAGACACACGGACACACTGTCAGATGGACACACACCACACACACATGGAACTTTTTATGAAAATGCTTTTTTTGGATACAGGGGACCCTAAAACATATATTTCCAGGGAATTATATTGAATTTTTGGGTGGAGTTCAATACCTTCTTCTATACACTATGTACATAGAACGTGTAGAGAAAGTAAAAATATTGAAACCAAGGTGACTTGCAATTAATCCCCAAAATGACAGTGTGTTGCATTTTACAAAAATATTTCTCATAGTGGACAAAGGACAAACAAGGAGGCAATGATAGTTACTAGCCGACCATGTCATTTCTTAGTGTTTTTCCATGTAAGTGGAAAGAAAGGGTGTGAAATACAATATCAGAGATTTTAAAAGCTTGAGTTAAAGACATATTTCAAGAGGTTTACAAACCTTGGTTAATTTTAACACTGCTGATTAGTGAGAAGTTTTTCTGCACTCACAACATCTTAATTCACTAGGACTTATTACATGGCAGAGGTAGTCATTCATGGCAACATTATCAACAAATAGGGCCAACCAAAAGAACAAAAGTGTCAACATAATATAAAAGGACAAAATAAGCAAATTGTATGTGAAAAAAGCTTCACCTAGGCCACAGGCATTGCTCAATGACAAAACTTTACAAATGTTGCAGCAGTCCATTATTCTCAGGAAGACAGCATAAAAGCCAGTCATGCAAATATATCTTACATAACCCTTTTATAGCAGCATTTTACCTTTTTGTTCTTGTTCAATATTTTTTTCATTTGATGAAATTTTAAATTTATTAGAATAGCTTTTATTAAATTAAATTTGAATATTTAATTTGGGCCTCTAAGCTATGCTTTTATGCTTTTCCTTTTAAAGAATCAAGGAGCAATACAAGTGCACCCTTCTTGCCTTTTGCGGACATCCATATGCTACTGTAAATAAAAAGGTACTAAGGAAAGATAGCAAGTGCATAACATCTGAAAACATCTGAGAATATTCAAAGTATATTAAGAGAGTTAGAATAGTTAACTGAAGTTAAGTTCAACAATAATCCATTGAAGTTAATATTTATGTCACCAAAAGAAAATAGTACTTTCCCTTTATAGGTTTTTCCTATAATAAATTATATAGCTGGAAATTTAAGTGTAAAAGCTTTATAAGCTGCTGAATTATTTGCTTTACAATGAAAATGCATTAATATTTTTATGCTTTTGTGTTAGTGCAAACTCAAATTTGTATTATAGAGTAAACATTTTTGTAAGAGTATAAAGTCAAATTTAATTTTTGGTATAAAGCATGATCTCTATTTAATAATAGGAAGATTTTTGGCATGGCTGAAAATGTAAGCATGTATATGTATGTATATATAATTGTAAGAACAGACTACATTTTGTATCCTAAAATTTATTTGGTATTGCATACCTATTGCAATATAGCATTTAATTTGCAGTTCAGAATAAGGTATATAACCAACAGCAGCAGAACTGTTAGTAAGGAAAATTTTGAGCAAAAAGTTCATTGTCACTTAATACAAATCTGGAAAATCAAATATACAGTATGCAGCCAAACAAAGAACACTGAAATGCTTGTTTATGACGTTGGTACAATATCAAATCAAAATGATCCCATCATGTGCTAATATTATTCATAATATTTCTGAAGCTTACTGAAGATATTAGTGAATATTGACACAAAAATTGTGTTATATTCTTGTACAGTTTGGGTCTATTGTAGGTAGATCATGTCTTGAAAACTGATTCTTTCAACATGCTCATATGTAGGCATTAAGGGTCGTGAATATAATGGCTTCATCTGAAAACCATATGTTGCAGAAGAAATCTGGACTCTTGTATGTTGCAAACAACACTCAGCTCCTGCAGTCACACTTGCTCATTCCTTTCTGTTGACCAGGGTTCCCAACCTGAGAGGCAAATACCAGTCTTGGATAGGTAGAGTCACATTGAAAAATTCAATGCCATAGCCAAGATTTGAACCACGGATCTCCCAGTCTCTAGATTGTTGCTCTATCACTGAGCTGCCATGGCAACATGCTGGTATGGCATTAAATTTCATAACTGACTTGCATGTTTCCTGACAAACCACATGTTGTGATCTCAAATTATTTATAATCTGTTAGTGTTGATTTAATTATTTTTTCATACAAGCTAGGACAGGAGTTTGGATAGGTAGAGTCAGACTGAAAAATTTAATGCAGTACTAGCATGTTGACATGGTAGCTCAGTGGTAGAGCAACTGGCTAGAGATTGGGAGATATGTAGTTCAAATCCTGGCTATTGTGAAATAATAATTAAATTAAAGGATATTGTACATTATTTTAAAATCTTAAGAAAAATGTCACATTATGTAATTAAAAATCAGATCTTGGTATTTCCTTCTCGTAAGCTTCTGCACAGACGATCATGTCAATGTGTGACATACCTGTCAGAAATCCCTTTGCTGTTGAGATTATTATAGTATAGAAAGTTTGCAACAACCCATAAAACTGACATGTTATTCAAAAGCAAAAGGCAGCCATTTTAAATATTTGACCTCAGTAGTGTATCAATCTAGTGTATGTGGTAGAGATGTTGCGAATCTTGTGTCTCAGGCCTGAAATTAGCAACTAATTTGGAGTTGAAAATAGCACATAAGACAAAATTAATGATACTATATTTATAAGAAAGTATTCTGACTTATGGTGCCGAAAGTTAGACACTGAATGAAAGACAAAAGAATACTACAGCAAGTATGCTACAAAACTTGGCCATCAGGCACAAGTCCGTCATCCGGTCACGTACCATACACTTGGTTGGCAGTCATATGGTCCGTCACCCAGTCACACATGGACGTTCAAATAAAATCTCAAATCACATTAATAATTATCAGAATATATACAAAACAAACCTTATCACAGGATTGTAACCATTTATTGCGCGACATACCCTGATTTTTTGATCATGCAAGAGGGTTTCATGAACAAAATTGAGTTTATCTGTAGTACAATATGGTTATGTTTTGATGACACATAACCAAGTAAATGAAACCATGCTTTGCCACTGAACAGTATTAATTGTGGATCGATTATTCCATTATTAACATTACTCAAAATCCAGATACAGAAATTTACTTGACTCTGGTATCACATAGTTACTTGCTTTTCGAAATGCCAGTTTCTTGTACAAGGTGCCTAAGAGATTTTCAATGTGACCATTCTAACCTTTCCCCAATTTCGTCTAATTTCTGCTCAATAAGCACATGCCTGTTTACCTTTATTTTTTCTGTCACAAATTGATCCTGTCTCCCTGAATTTATTTACAAGCAAATGAACAGCCTCTCTACCCAAATACACACACCAGGAAATTTAGTTTCAAATTGCCTTACAACTTCCGTACAAGATGATGTAAGCAGATACATGTCATACTCTTGTGTATACTGCAGTTTGAAAGCACTTCAAGCAAAACTAAACACTTCTAAACAGTCCTAACGTTGTTGATTTATTTGTTTTTTCACACAAGCCGTGTGTAGGGCAGGAATTAGATAGGTAGAGTCAGACTGAAAAATTCAATGCCATAGCTAGGATTTGAAGCACAGATCTCCCGGTCTCTAGCCAGTTACTCTATCACTGAGCTACCATGACAATAAACCAGCATAGAAATTAATTTCTCAACTGACTTGCATGTTTCCTGGTAAACCACAAGGTGATTTCAAATAACAAATAGTTGGCTATACTATGAATCCTGGGACTTAAAGTACTTACAACATTGTAAGTCACCATTAGGGTTGTCATTTCAAAATAATTGTCAGTTGAGAAATTCAATGTTATGCTGGCATATTGCCATAGTAGCTCAGTGGTAGAGCAACCGGCTAGAGACCTGGAGATCTGTGGTTCAAATCCCAGCTATAGCATTGAATTTTTCAGTCTGACTCTACCTACCCAATTCCTAATGTTATTCACGTATGAACTGGATTACAACAGAAGTAAAACTGACGCATGTGTGATGACAGAACAGATGTAGGATGCGCATGCAAGCATACGCAGTGAAGGCACACCGGACGTGCTGCTGGCAGTCAAGTTTTGTAATAAACGTACTGTTTTAAAGCAATAGAAATGGATGATTTACGTGTATCTTATCTTCAGAGAATTAGAAACGACATCATTATGGAAGAACTTAATCTGAAGAAAATATTATTAACCATTTAGAACAAAATAACTTCAGTGGTTTGGACATGTGCAATGAATGTCAGATGAGCCAAGGAAGTATCAAATTGGTCTCCGCCAGGAATGAGAACGGCCTAAGTATATATGGAGGGGAAGAGTTATAGAAACAAATGAGAGCTAGAAGCTTGGAAGATGATCTTTGAATAATCAAAAAGAATGGAAAAGGGAATTTTAGGCTCATATAATAGAAACGCTTTTAAAAATAAAATTAAGTATGAAAGAATATAATAGACCTAAACTGATAGTTTTAATTTTTTGTTGTTGCTGTCTGTCGGGATTTCTTATTATTTACTAAAAAGAATATATTTGGCTCGAAAGTGGAGTAACTCAATTGTAAATCTCTTTACCACTCCTCCTGAAATTGGCATTTTGAGTTTGAAGTCATATCTGCTACTGTCCAAAACATAGGTAAAAGGGACAAAAAATAAATAAATAAATTAATAAATAAAAAATCTGAAAATCCTCCATCCTGGCATCTAATTTTTTAAATCAGGACATGATTTTCAAATTTTTATATTTAGTATCCAAAATATTACATTCCAAGCTTCTTTACATTTTTCAGATAAATTAACTTATACCTATATAAAGCAACAAAAATTAAAACAAAACATAGTAAAATATACTAACTATAATTTAAAGGTAACTAAGTTGCTAGGTCTGATAAGTTAATAACTAATACTGGAAGGCAGTATTTAGCTGGTAACCATCATTTAACCCATAAACTCTTAATTAAAATAAACCTATAACTAACCGGTATCCGGTATTATGGGGTACTGGTGTCTAGTACCTTTAATTTGTAATTCCTCATTTATCTGATTATACTTTTCTTTTTTATTGTTTCATTTATATTATTATAAACTCTGAGAGAAATTTATTGCTAATTTCAGTGTTGTTTGTTTTGCAACATATTGTAGAATCCCAAATATTCATCAACATATGACATGAATTTTCTCTAACAAAATCTCTGAACTTCATATGATCACATTAAAGATATTTTGGTACCTAGAAGGGATTCTGTTATTGCCTAAATATATCATAAGAATTATTAGACTACCTATATTGATTAAATTACAGAAGTGGCTAATTGCTGCATTGGTATAAGCTAAACTGCAGTATAAGCAGAGATAGAAGAGAAATTTTCTTTGTGTTCTATAAGTATTTCTATAAATTTGTATTATATTTCAATTGAGACAATAGGATAATACAGGATTTGTACGTGTAATTTTGGAAGTGTTTTATCAACCCATGCCATAATTTTCAAAATTAGAGTATAAATTTTAACAAAATTATGCAGACGTCAAAAGATAACCAGTAAATTTATAAATATCGGCTGGGGTATCCAAAGGACCAAACACTGAGCACATTTATGAAAGCGATTGTTGTCCACTCAGCATTACAATAATAGTGTCAAACTCTTCATTTTGAAATCAGTTATGTTATTTCAATTATGGAAGTGATATTTTCATAAATGTTCCCTTACAAATAAATAAAACATAAAAATAATCTTTACTACCTTCATAGTCTAGGTATAGCCTGCCTCATACTCCAGAGGAGCCAAAATCTCAGTTAAAATAATTTATCTGGATAAGATATTTTTCCATAGTTATCCCTTAAGACAGATTTGAGATGACTCTAAGCTTTCAGGACCTCAGATTCATATAAGCAATAATTTTACACATTTTTTCACCACTAAACAAACCCAGTAAAAGGATATTTGAAAAGGGGAAGGGTTTGTTAGGTGTTTTAACCTCAAAGTTCAAGTTTCAAGCATCAAATCACACATTTAAAACATGTGAAATATTTGTACAGTCAGATTGGATATCTGCTTTGTTAGGGAGACAGAGAGAGAGTAGTGAATCATTTGACAATACAGCTCTACAGTTCTCCATTTCAAGTAGAAGTGGGTAGTTATTATTTGCATTACATACCTTGTTGCCATTATAGATTCTAGTTTAATTTTGAGACAACCATTAGTTGAAAATAGTCTGCCTTTGTAGTGTGTCTATACCACATTCAAGAGATCCCAGTTCAAATCTCAGTTAGGGTGAGTTACTTGGATAAGGTATTTTTCCAGGATTTTCCCTTATCCTCAGAAGCCGAATGTTGAATAACTTGATGGACTCCAGACTCATTGAGCATCATTTCATGGCTTTTGTTCATCACCTAATATGACCTACAAGGTTAAAAGAAGTTAAGCTAAAAAAAAAATTATGTGTCCCATTCATATGACTTTCTCTATGTTCTACAAGTAAAACTATTCCTACAACATATTATTCTTTTATTAATATTATTCATGCTAATTGAGATGAACATTAAGGAAATGGTTTATTACTTATTTTCTTATAAGTAGAAGGGAATGCACTAGGCTAAAATGACAAACTCTTTGTGTCGCATCCTTTAAAGATGTCAAATTTAAATACCAAGTTTGGTTTTATCAGACTTTTTGTTTTTGAGTTATGTTGTTCAGGATGGATACACACACATACACAACCTGTCTCTAAAATAATTGGGAGGGCAGGGCTCAGGGGACCTCAAAATATATATTTCCTGTGAAATCTTGAAGAAAATTTTATATTTTACATAGGTACTTTCCCAAACCCCTCGCCAATCCATCTCGAACATTTTTTTCTGACTAAAGTGTTGTTTAATTGAACAAAACTTAACTCAAGAAGATTTATGTAACTTTGGAAAGATTACACAGCCCACTTGGTTCCAATACTAATTTGGCAGGAAAATGGCATAACACTATTTTTTTGCAAAAATGATACCTTAAAATAGTTAGATGAGCTCCCAAAGCTATGCAATAAGAACTTAATAAGAAAGAAGTTATTTAACATTTTTTTATGGTTGTCTTCTTTGCATAATGTATTCTTAGGTTCCTTTTCAATACTTAGAAAAGCCTACCTTTGTAACTTGTCTACTTCACATTCAAAAGATTCCAAGTTTGAAACTCCATTAAGTTACCCAGATAGGTTTTTTCTGAGGTTTTCCCTTATCCTGAAAAGACAGGTTAAATGAGGTTCTCTTCTTGTATCACTGCAGTTTATCTCTCTCCATATTTGAAGTATCAGCTAAACTGGAATGGCATTTGACTAAACATGCTTTGTTACTCTTGTTTTAAATAATTAGTTTTAATTTCAGATGGTTAAGCAAACCTCTGTCAACTCTAAACAGTTTGCCCATTGCTGTTGATGTTGTTTTTTATCTTAACTCTATTATCATCTGATGTTCAGTATAGAGCAGTTGAGCAAATTACAGCTTAAGTGTGGGAAAGAAGAATAGTTGTTTATTGATTTTAATTTCTATATTGAGAATTATAATAATTAATCACCACCATTGCCATCACAACAACCAAACATTATCTGCTTTTTGTTTTTAATTTTAAAAAGTTTCTATAGTTTCAACCACATTTTGAGGTTTAAATAATACAGGAAACAGAAATAATTGCCACAACTTATATCCTGTATGTGATAATGTGTCTAAGTGAAATTCTTTTCAAATATCCTTTGGTTCTTAGGAATTAAAATGTAAGGCAAAGGTAAAAGAAAGAAGCTAAGATTTGAAGCTTTTCCTGCATTGATTATTGATAAGGGTTTCTTGGGCTAACAGCTGGGTAACTGCCCAAGCTTTTGGCGACTAACTCTGCCACCATCCTCAAGGAGCTAGTTTCAGTTTGTTTTATTTTATTAGAGGAACGTGGCTTGATGACAGTATATTGGGGCTCGGCTTACAGGCTTTACAACTTATTATAATTATTAAATATTTACAAATTGCCATTTTAGCTTAAGAGTCAAATGGAATCACTCTATTTTTTTTTTTTTTAGGTGTTTAACGCCCACTTTTACTACTTTTGGCACTGCAGGCGATGACACTGTGATTAATAAAACAAATATGGAGCACTGGTGGACTACAATGCAGGGGGGGGGACCAGACAATACCCGCCCCTGCGTTGCTCTGTCTACCACCAATCTCACATATGGTCGCTCGAGATCTAGGTGAGAGGCAAGTGGTCTACCCACTCTGCTACGGCGCGGCCCTGCCACTTTATAACCATACAACAGGGGCTAACACCTGTCCACCTGCCTCCCATTGATCAGGACACTGGCCAATGGGACAGCACATGTTACACAGGAGCCAAGGACTTGGAGACCACTAGAGTCATTTTCAGAGGCATGAAGGAAAAAAGTGAAGTTAGCAACTAATTCACTTGACATGAGAGAAGTAATGTTGGAGAACTGGTGTCCATACTTCTCTAATTTGAAGTCCTTCTTTCCTATCAAAGTTGTTTTTGTTCAATTTAATACACAGAGCTTCTTTCTTCTTTCATAGTATTTTGCAATCTTTTCTAAAATTTCCGTAGAAGCAAAGTTGATTTTGTAATCAGTGCCATATATGTGCTGTGTTACTGCTGATCTTACCGGATAACTTTGTCTAATAGAGCGTTGGTGTTTAGTAACTTTCATGTCACGGATTGCAAATTTATGAGCTCAAAGAATTCAAACCCAAATTGAGGTAACTTTTTAAACAAATCACACATTATTTTAGTGTAAACATGGTGAAAAGCCAACACATGGTGCCCAAGAGAGACATCACACTACATATTGCTCGTCCCATTCTGCTAATTAAAAAGGGTGACTCTGATTACCTCTCGCATATATCAAAGAACCTGCTTTACCAGTTGGCAGAATTGCCAACATATGAATCCCCCAATCTTGCTGTGAAAGGGTGATGCGACAAAAGCAAACAACATGGCCACTTCTCTTACATCTGTAGCAAATAACGGATGAATCATGCCAGTTCCTAACAGATGGTCGCTGGAACAATGTTTGAGTGCAGGTTCAGATGGTGATGGCTGAAATTGAGTAAACTATGTACATAACTATTCAACATGGTCAATCAACTGCAACCCTGGATCTTGAGGTATAGCAGTGCTAAATTATATCATTCCTGTTGTTGAGTTTACATTATAGGGGATAGAGCACTCCGAGAGGTTCACCAGGAAATCTGAATCTTACACAAGAAGAAAGACATAAGGAAATGTAGCTTTTGGTAATCATCCAGAACCACTTACATCATGCTCTATCTAGTAACTTTCACTAGGATAGCAAAAGATTGTAAATTTACAAGTTCAAAGAATTGAAACCGAGTCACACATTACCTTTGTGTAAAATGGTGAAAAAGCCAACACATGGCGCCCCACTACATGTTGCTCGTCCCTTTGTACTAATTAAAGAGAGAAACTCTGACTAGGTACCTCTTGCATTTATCAAAGAACCTGTTTACCAGTTGGCAGTGTTGCCAACAGATGAATCCCTCAATACTATACTAAGCGCTGCGACTCCACTTATTGTCCATGGAGAATTACACCAGTTCCAGTTTCCTGGAGGATAGTGGCAGAGTTAGCCGCTGAAAACTGGGCAGTTACTCGAATCTCATCTGGTTGTTAGCCCAAGAAACCATAATCAAGAAAGAAGCTTGAAATATTTACTTTTTATAAAAGATATCTATGTATAGTTATTTATACTGAATATCAACTTAACCACAAGAGTAATGTGCAGCTTCAAAATATAAAATGGGTACCTCATCTAATTCAATTATTTAAGATATGAAGGGTCCAAAGGGTAAATTATTGATGCAAATTAACTTTTAACTTTTTTAACTGTACAGAACAGGTCATTCCAACTTTACTCATCTCAGTCAGAGTATTCATGCATACTCAACCATAAAACTCAGTGCCTGGCTAGAGAGAAAGGTGATAGCCAACACATCACAGGGTGAAGGTCATGGCACTTGCATTCCAACTTGATTCAGCCTGATAATAGGTTGCCCTCAGTGCCAAGGCATATTGCAGGCATGTCCCTGTGAGTAAATGAGTAACTCTCTGCTCTTTGGCGCACAGCCAAACTTGAACAACCTGGTATAAATAATATCACCCTGAGAAATACAATAACTAGCTGGAACCCAATTTCAATCATTTGAAAAGTTATGCCGAATCATTTAAAAAGAAATAATCCAAATAGAGTAGATGCAATGATTGCATTTTTGCTCAGTGTCTTCAACTCTGGCTTTGGGGTAATTTGGTACATGAAATGCTGATCTAGCAGCTGAACATAATTATGTTATAGTAAACATAACCGCTAAAATATCAGTCAGTTGAGCCAATTAAAAAATTGAATTAAGCATTATCTATTAAGAATAATCATCTTTTTATTAATAGTATACGTAAAATATATTTTATCCCTCAAAATTAAGCACTTAAAAGTTTATATATCTTAAATGTTTATATTACATATTTAATGTTATATTTTTTTCATTATTTCCTCTTCTTCACCTTTTCTTCTGCCTTTCAGCATTAGGCCATGTTTTCCATTATGTTTACTATTGCCACTCTTGTGTCAATTTCTTGCAGTTCCATTCCTGTTTTTCTTGCAACCTTACTGCCATATTGCTCTCATTCCAAAGTTGATCTTCTTTTCTTTCTTTTAAAGCAAGTGCTTTATACTGTTTATTCGTTCTATTCATATGTCCATACCAATTCAAGTTGCACTCTCTAACATCTCCATTACTGTTTCTAAATTTAGACTCTCTTTAATAAATATACTTCATACTTTAATCTCTTCTAGTCTTACCTTTAATTTTTCTCATATATTTTGCTTCCAACTATGTTATTCTAATCCAACTTTCTAATCTATACAGGGTGTGCATAGATAAACTATTTGGAATGTTGTTTATATTTCTTTCTTTGAGTTGATAGTGTATTCCATTTGTCTTTTCAAATCAATTCAATTTATTTTCATCATTTTAAGTACATTTAAAGGACAATCAGAATAACTTATTTACATATTTACATTTTATACAAAAATTTTAGATAGCTTTTCCATTTTTAAATTCTTCTATATGTATTCTGAGTTAAGTATTTTTTATGTTATTTGGTTTATCTTCTTTATTTCATTGGGTAGTTTACTGTATAATTCCCTTCCTACAATTTCTATTGAATGCTTATTTAATGTGTTATTAAGACAAAATTACAGCTGCTGATACAATTTCATTCATGCTTGTGAATAATAATTACAAACTTTTCTTATCATGGAAGTTTGAAAACAGTGTTGTTATAATCATTTATTTGATGAGTCGATTAATTACACTAAACAACACTTACTTGAGATTTTTGCCAGAACATGTTTCAAAGGTCTAGTTTCCTTCCCGATAATAAATAAATAAATAAATAATCACTAATCACAATAAGAATTAAAATCGGAATAGGATATTACATTTAAAGGCTTGAATTATGCTTTTTATAGATGACGCCTAATCAGATTATTATCGTCATTATCATCATCACCATCACCATCATCATTATTATTATTGTTATTGTTGTTATTATTATTATTATTATTATTATTATTATTATTATTATTATTTTTATTATTATTATTAAATTAAGTTTTCCTTTGGCCTCTTCAGTATGTATATTTTCCATTATTTAAAATTTTGGAAACATATATTACTAGCGAACTCCATATAATATACCTTTGCCTTAAATTTTACTTCTTTTGAAATTAATGTATTGAACAATCTTGAAGTTATACATAAAATATAAAGAAGCATACATTTTGAAAATCAATGAAAGTATACATAACAGAAAAAGTGAGCACACTGATTCAAAATTATAATAAATAATCCCTCATTTTTACTGATTATTACTGCATGTTTTACTCTCAAATATTGATGTATTTGTTTTTATTTCATCATACATCAATTTGTAAACTGAGCAATTAAAAAGGATATATTTCTGGGGGAAAGTGGTAGAAGTCCAAATTTGTAATTCTTCGGCAAGCAATTTCACACAATTCTCAAAAATGGTTGTTTCATATTTCATTTACTTTATTGGCATCAAAGTTTAGGTTAACTATCAGTGTGATAATTAAAAGCTGTCCAATTCGAATCAAGTTTGAATTTTTTTGACAGATTCAGAGAATATGATACACCCGTAAAATGCAAGATTGGATATATCATATTCCTTCAGGCAATGTATTTATTTATTATGTGCTCAGACCTTCAGCTGCAGAAAACAGTTCACACTAATGTGTTCAAGAATTAAAAGACCAAGAGCTGTATTAAATAAGGCTACTTATAGGAACTTAGACAGCATTTCTGTATTATCAATTCCAAAATGTAATTTTACTTCAGCTGGAGTAAATTTTACTTCATATTGGTCATTGAATCTAAAGAGATGGTTTTAACATTTTTAATGCAGAGAGATAAATTCCCTTTCTTTTTAATTTTTCTGTGAAATAAATGGCAGTAAGTGGTACTTAGTGAGAGTTTGTACTGTTGATCACCAGATGGTGTTACTGTTTTGTGGATCCACTCGCAAGGGCATGCTCATGTTCATCAGTAAATTAGTGTTAAATTCCATTATCAAATGTCAGTGCTTACATTAAATTAAATGAGCTTTCTAAGACTAAATTTTGTGTCGTATAGTGTATACAAAAATCTTTCCCAGAGCTTTGGAAACTTTATAATGTTAGATGTTGGTGGCAGCTTAAGCAGAAGACAATGAACTCAAAGGGACAGTGAAGCAAGAAGAAGGCTTTTTGTCTTTCTTTTTTTTTTTTTTTTAATGCCCTTTACCTCAGTGTGCAAATTGCTTCAAGAAAAGTGGATTGGAGTGGTTGAAATTAGTGACAACTTTAGAAGAACTTGCCTGTGACACTTTTGTATAGCACAAATGGTTCATTGTGTAACATAAATATATGCTGTTGATATACTGTTATTAAAATGACAGCTTTTCCTTAATTAATAATGTTTGTGTGTTCATAAAAGACAACTTTTCAAAAACAAGAAACAGCTCTGAGATCAGTGATGGATATTAAATGTGCCCATTAAATACCTACATTAATGACAATGTGCATAATTGTTGTGATGATTTTAAGTGAGAATGTAATTACATTAAAAAAGTTATTTTAAAATGAGAAAAAAATAATAATAATGTGAGAGCATACAGAATTATAGCTTTGTATTATGTCCATTCTGAAGGCATTAAGTACCTTCGTTCCTTTGTAGTATGTAGTTTATCTCTAATCCCAGCAACATTTGTTACCAAAAACAGCAGTGTTCAGAAATAATAATGATATAAAAGAGAAAGACCCAAAACTTAAGTTACACCTTGAAGATCCATTCTAAGCAACATTTATAAAATGACTGCTATGTGATTTAGAGAAACATGTTTGTACAGTTTCATTATAATGTTTAAATACTGTTTAAATATTTATGTATTAGATATAAATTCACAATTTATTTAAAAATAAAATACAAGATAGTTGCATACATTTTATCAGAATATTTCCTACTTTATAAGGACTCTATTGGTAAAATACTTTTCTATTTGCATTTTCCATTGTAATATACACAATAAAATTCACTACAACATTCCACCTACCCACCTCTGAAGTGTGGGGACAGCACATCTGTTCCTCATTCAAGAGGTCCCAAGTTTGAATCTCAATTAGGGTGACTACCTACATAAGATTTTTTTAGGGTTTTCCCCTATCCCAAAAAGGCAAATAACACGTAACTTTAAGCTCCATAGACCCCAAGTTCATTTGAGCATCATTTCACTAATTTCATTCACTGTTTGATATGATCTATCAGCTTAAAGGACATTGGACAATCCGGAGAAAACAAGCCCCCTGCACTTCTTTGTCCACCACAAATCTCACATGCGGTTGCTTGAGATCAAACGCTGTGTGTGTGTGTGTGTGTGTGTGTGTATGAGAGAGAGAGAGAGAGAGAGAGAGAGAGAGAGAGAGAGAGAGAGAGAGAGAGAGAGAGAGAGAGAGAACTCAAAAGCAAAAAGTTGTTTAAATTCCAAATTTGATATTTAAGTTCAGCATCTTCTATGGATGCAAAACTTAAGATTTTCAAAAACTTCCCCCCAAACAACTTTCAAAAAGCTAGATTTCTCAAAAATTTTTATAAATATCTTGATAAAATACCATATATTAGAGACAAATATATATGTATATATAACAAAATATATTATTTGAATTTTCTGGGAAACGCTTCTGAAGACCTCTTCATTTTGGATGACTTTTGCATAACGTGTAAATCATAAGAGATAGACAAAAACCTATTACACAAATATTAAAACATGACATCTGTGTATATGACACATTTTATGCCATATTCACTTTTTCCATGGAGTTAACCATTTCCAAGATATTCCTTGTTCAATTTTAAAATACTTAAATTCTCTCAAACAGGTATTTTTCATGTTTTTTCCCTTATTTCCCTTCTACTTATAAGGAACTAAAGAGTAAGACAAATTCATCCCATCTCTGTAGTGTGGAGGTAGTATGGTCGCATCACATTCAAATCTTAGTTAGCTTTCTTTTCTTTGGGGATTTCCCTTATCCTGGGAAGATGAAAGTCAAGTAACTAAGCTCCAAGAAGCTAGAGCATAATTTAACTGATTTCATTCATTATCCGATATGAGCTATCAGCTTAATGGATGTTAAGCTAACAAAACTACAATTTTGCTAATGTTTATCTTGATTAATATGAAGTAGATAGAAGAATAAGCTTTAATAAGAATAGTTTGTTACAGAATAGTTAGAGAAACTCATGTGAATGGAACCTACAAGTTTTTCTATAAAGTGTTGGGCCACTAATTGAAAAATGTAAATCAGAAACATATACACGTTCTTGGCTCTGACTCAAAAATCAAAATTTAGTTTCAAAATGAACCAAACCAAGATGTAGACATTGTTGCTCAGGTCCTATGTGATACCAAAATATTGTCTTCAGTACAATAAAAGTACACCAACAAAATGCCAATGGAATAGTCAGTTACCCAGGGAAAAGCTGCACCCCTGGCCCATGCTAGTGAATGTAATGCAGGTAAGTTTTCGCATACTTTAGCAGTGTTTTCATAAACATATTGACAAGCTATAGTGATAAGCTAAAATTAAGGGATTCCCTGTCTTACGAAACCCTACTAAATATTCTAAATCTTTAGTTATTTGTTTATTCTTCCAGCATAAAATTTCATCATAACAGACAGTGAATGAAAGGAAATGATTTGGAAATAAGCTAGTTTTGCTAGTATTATGTTTCACAGTCAATGTAATTTTAGTGATCTGAAGATGAAGCCAATGAAATGATAAAGACAAAAGAGTCAATAATACGATCAGAGCATCAAAGGCTTGTAGATAAAGATAAATAAAAGCAAATTCCTTTTGCACAGAGACAAGAAGTTTATTTTGGCGTCTTTGACTCATAATACTAAATGAAACAGTTGTTCATTTAACAGCAAGTTTTTATTGATATTTACAGTAAGTTGTTGAGAATTTACTATTAGATTTTAATTTATTGCCACCCTTTAAATGCTGCAGTTCTCATGTTTCATTCTAACTGGGCTTGAAAGACCGCTTAATTTTGCTCAAAGGCCTCTTTATTTTTATGTGCCGTAAATCTATAATCAACAGATTTACTTCTCTTCCAAAGGAAGCCATACTAAGGATTTTTATGCCCAAAAAAATCCATTGTGCTGTGCCAGGTTTGAACCCATGGCCTTAGGTATATGAAGTTAGCATGATAACCATTACACCACAGAGGATAACATTTACTATTAGAATAATTACAAAATGATTAGGGTAATAATTACAAGATATTATGGTTAGTATGTTTTACATTCAAGTGCAACCTAACAACAGTAAATCATAAGACGTCAGTTGAATGGTAACTGCTCTTTGGTAATAATGAACAAAAAGAAATTGAATATTTTTGAGTTGGGTTTGTAACACTTAAGTATCACTTACGTATAATTTTTCCAGACCTGTTTCGACGCCATGTGGGCTTCATTGTTGATGGTTTCCAACTGAATTTCCACAGGATGTTCTATGTTGAGGTGTGACGGTCCCTGGTGGCTGGGTGATGAACTTCCACAATATATTTTGTGGCAGCAAATCAAAGTTGAATGCATGGTATTGGTTTTTAATGATATGGATTTTTTCCCAGATGTCAAGCTCTGCCACATATCTGGTAGGTTTTGTAAGGTCTATGTTAGGTACTATTTCATGGTTAGTAGACCAAAAGTGGTGTGCAATGGCTGATTTGTCAGTTTGTATTTTACTGCTCTCATGTGTTCTTTAAGTCTTGTTTCAAGGTATCTTTTTGTTTTACCAATGTAAAATTTGTTGCAATCTGCGCAATTTATTCTGTAGATTCCTGATTTTTTATGTTCTGGGATTTGGTCTTTTTGCTTGATTTGTTTCATGACATGTGCTCTGAGGAGTGTGTATATGAGCATCATACATTTTGCTTTGTACACTGCCTAATCTGAATATGGTGTAATTTTCAATGTTACCTATAAACATACCTAGAAGTTTTGAAGCCTCACGACATCAAATTGTCAATCTGTTCAGTGTCATTTTGGATCAGCCTATATATGAGGATCGGCTGATAAGTCCTCACACAGAAATGGAGTCACTAGGCCAATTAGATGGTAGCATCATATAGTTTAACTTTACACTAGCTTGTATCCATAGTTACAGCTCACAGCTTGTTTAGTTTTCGAATGACAGCATTTTCAACAAGACAACTTTAGAGTTTTCATTTTATCTGGAATATTTTTATTTAACTTTTTGTAACCATTTAAAATTAGACATAAATGGTGGTTAGTCCTAAGTAAAGAAAAGATAGGAAAGAAAATGAAATGAATATCCCTTAGGCCTCAAATACTCTTAACACCATTGGGGTCAAAGAAAACAAGAGTTGAGTCAAGCAAGACTGGATAGGAAAGATAAAAGAGGGGATCTGATATGCGAAAAGGAAAAAATATCAGTCCAGGTCAATAACTCACCAAGCTGACCAGTGCTTATTGGTGAACAGCCCTTCCCTTTAGTTCATCACATAATTTTGTTTAGATCAGTTCCTTTAAGTCTTCAAATTATAGAAGCAATTAAAGGGTCTCCTTTCTATTATAACAAAATTGATATGTGATTACTAACAGCTGCACCACATTAAGGTGAGGGATCGGACATTAGGCTTTTGTCCAGGTTGGTTCCTTTAAGCCTTCAATTAATTATTAAAGGAATTAAAGGGTCTCCTCCCTGTTAGTAACAAAAGTCTTTCCACAGTCTTGATAAACTTAAAATTCTAGGAATCCAAGGCAAAATGATACATTGGATCAGTGAATTCATTATTCAACATTTTATTGCTACCAAATATAATGATAAATTATTAAAATATCAACAGATACACCGTGGCATACCTCAAAGCAGTATCCTTAGTACTACGCCCTTTAATACGAGGGCCGTTCAGAAAGTAGCCTCCGATCGGTCACAGTGCGGGTAGTGGGGGGAGTAGCGACGCCACCTGTGCATTCACGCACTCAGCAGGTCAGTCGGCATCAAGCCGTGGTCGAGTGAAAGTCGTACCTGCGCTAGTTTAGTGTTTGTGGCCGTTTGAAATGTGTACTGCAATAGAAAACCCTGCCAAATGTGAAGTGCGTGCTGTTATAAGGTTTTCTACAGCCAAAGGATATTCTGCAGCAGCTATTCATCATGAGCTTTGTGCCGTGTACAGACCAAGAGTTATGAGTGAAGGAGTGGTCCGTGAATGGGTACGTTTATTTAAAAGTGGACGAGAAAATGTTCATGATGAAGAGAGGAGTGGTAGACCATCATTGGTCACGGACGAACTCGTTCAGACAGTTGATGCAAAAGTTCGTGAAAACCGACGTTTCACAATGTCGGAGTTGTCTACTGATTTTCCACAGATTTCTAAGACTCTCTTGTACGAGATAGCGACAGCAAGATTGGGTTACCGTAAGTTCTGTGCACGATGGGTGCCCAAAATTCTTACCGACCACCACAAAACTCAAAGAATGGCCTCTGCATTAGACTTTCTGTCACGTTATGAGGCCGAAGGTGAACCATTGTTAAACAGAATCGTGACCGGGGACGAAACCTGGATTAAGTACGTGAACCCTGAGGCAAAAGAACAATCAAAGATGTGGGCACATTCAAATTTGCCTACCAAACCAATAAAAGCCCGGCAAGATTTTTCTGCCCGAAAATTGATGGCAACGGTGTTTTGGGATGCAAAAGGGGTGTTGTTGGTTGAATTCAAGGAACGTGGGACGACCATTAATCAAGACGTGTACTGTGAAACACAAACAATTACGACGGGCTATACAGAACAAACGCCGTGGTATGCTGACTTCCGGTATCGTTTTTTCCCACGATAACGCCCGTCCTCACTCTGCTCGCAGAACAACAGCCCTTCTTGAGTCCTTCAAGTGGGACGTTGTCAACCATCCACCTTACAGCCCAGATCTGGCGCCAAGCGATTATCACCTCTTCATGCATATGAAGAAATGGCTCGGGTCCCAGCGGTTTGATGACGACGAAGAGCTCAAAGATGCGGTCACAGGCTGGCTCCAGGCACAAGCGGGTGATTTTTATGCAGAAGGAATTTCAAAGCTTGTGAACAGATACGATAAGTGCCTCAATCGTTATGGAAACTATGTAGAAAAATAGTGCAAAGATGTAGTTGTAAGATGTATATATTAAAATATTTTTATTTAACTTGGTGAATTTCTTGCAATCAACCAGAGGCTACTTTCTGAACGGCCCTCATATTTATATAAATGATCTTCCATATCAATTACAAAAAACAGAATCAAAAGTCTTAATGTTTGCAGATGATATACCTTATGGAATTCTAAACCGGAAAATCATAATTAACAATTAATAAATATAGCACAACAACCCTTGACAACATTACAGAATTGGACATCTAATAATTTAACGAAAATGAATACACAGAAAACAAATTATCAACTATTTACACTAAGAAAGAAGCCAATAAATATTTCCCGTCAACTAAAAGGAACAATTCTCACAGAAACACGTCAAGCCAAATATTTAGGTATTGTTTCTGATACAAAATTAACATTGAAAAAACACATTGTTAATATATACAACAACAACAAAAACGGGAAAAAAATTACCACTATTAAAGAGGCAGGCAAGAAATGGGGAAGCACTACACAAATTTTAAACACTTTTTACAAGATGTATATTAAACCAATATTTAAATATTGTGAAGAGATATTAATAACTGCAAATATAGCAAATATTCTACAAAATCAAATTCTTTGACCAGTAACTGGAGCTGTTAAAACTACCCCAGTACTTGCTCTACAAATTTTAACAAATAATCCAAGACTGGAACTTGACATTGAACAAGCAGCCATCTTACAATATGAAAAATTAATCAGACTACCTTTTAATGACTGGGAAAAAAAGAAAACCACAAGTAAACCTAAAAACTCAACAAAGTTTCCTTACTAAATCAAAGAAATCAAACAAAGATTAAAACTTCCTTACTTAAAAGAAAACATACAAATAAATATTAACCCGTTAGAACTATTTGATATTGAGCACTATCTACAGTTAGCTGAAGAATTTACAAAATCTGAAACCTTTTCGTGTGTTCTGAAACAAATGACACTAGAAATAATTCATTTAAGATACCCTACCAATGAATGGCTGCATGTTTATACTGATGGTTCCAGCTTACCAAATAACAGTATTACTGGCGCAGGTGCAATATGCCCTGTCTTCTCTTTCTACAAAAGATTAAGTTTAATTACTACAAATTTTGATGGAGAGATGTTGGCAATACTTCAGAGCTTACAAAACCTACTATATCATATAAATAAATTTGAAAAAGTTGTATTATTATCTGACTTTAAAGCAGCTATTATATCCATAACATCTGATGTAACACCTGATAACCTAAATATTGCAGAATGCCACAAAACCATAAAACAACTAATGAATTTAAATAAAAAATTAATACTTCAATGGATACCAGCATATAGAGGAATACAGGGTAATGAAACAGCTGACTTTCTAGCCAAGAAAAATAGTAAAATTACATCAAGTTCATCTGATCCAATAAGTTATCACTCTATCAAAAGAACCATTATATCAACATACAATAAAAAAATTAAAGAAGATAATGTATTACAAACAAAAGGAAAACCATGGGAAAATTTATGTAATAACACGACCATAATCACTAATATTACCAAGAAAATCCTCTGTAGCAACTTTTAGACTCCTAACAGGCCATTACTGTCTCAATAAACATTTATTCAGGATTGGTATAGTGAGATCTCCTCTGTGTCCTTTCTGTACACTTGAAGATATGGACAGAAACCTTCTACTGTGCTGCCCATCCTTGAGTCAGCATGATAATATGACATCAAAATACTGGAATGCAAGAGAACAAATGGCTTCCTGTCCATACAAAGGAATTTCAGTCACATTGCAACCAGCTTTTGACAAATACTTTAGCCTATGCTATTCCCTTATTTCCCTTCTACTTGCATGGAAGCAAGTAATAAGACTATTTCTGCTAATTTTTTCTTAATTACCATGAAGTAAATAGAAGCTTTTCAACAATAATTTGTTGCAGAGATGTAGAGAAAGTCATGTGAATGGAACACATCAGATTTTTTTTTTTACTTTCTCTATATGTACTATGTACATAGTGTATAGAGAAGGCATTGCATTGCAACTATAAATTTGATACCGATATTTCACCGGAAATACATGTTTTGAGACCACCTGAATCCAAAAAAAGCATTTTTTAGAAAAATGTCCATGTGTGTGTGTGTGTGTTTGTCTGCCTGTGTGTATGTGTGTGTGTGTGTTTGTCTGCCTGTGTGTGTGTGTGTGTCTGTGGGCAGCATAGCTCAAAAACGAAAAGACTGTTAAATACCAAACTTGGTATTAAGATTTTCAAGAAAATCCCCCCACCCCAACTACCCTTCACATGGAAAAATTTTTGAAAATTTTGATTTTCTAAAAAATGGCTCTAATGATTTTGATTAAAATATCTTATGTTAAAGATATATACCTGACAAATAAAATGTATATCTTGAATTTTCTGGGAATAACCTCTGAAGACTACTTTATTTTGGATGAATTTTACAGAATTTTGCATTACTGCTAAACCATAAGAGATGGACAAAAAATTACCAGACAAAAAATGTAGAGCACATTAAAACACATAATTTGTGTAAAATACATTTTTTTTGTGAAGTTGATTGTTTTTGAGATATTCCTTGTTTTTGGTTTCAGCTTCGAAAAACTTATTTTTCTCATACTGGAATTTGTCAACTCCTGTTCATACAAACAAAGAAACTTCAGTCACATAGCAGCCAGAGTTTGACCATCACTTTAACCTATGGTACTCCCTTATTTTGTTTCTACTTACAAGGAAGCAAGTAATAAGACTATTTCTGCTAATTTTTACTTGACAAGTATGAAGTAAAGAGAAGCATGAGTTTTCTAACAATAATTTGTTGCAGAGATGTAGAGAAAGTCATGTGAATGGAACACATCAGATTTTTCATATCCAAATCATGGCTTGTTGCACAAGCTTCATCAAAGGTTATATGCCTATCAGTCATCATCAGTTCAGACATAACCTCATTGTTCCTCGGAGATAGTGATGTTGACGAGTGACGGATGTTCTTACTGCAGATTCCCTTGCACTAGTGAAATCAGTGATCCAATTGTAAATGTGCAGGAGCTTTTTAGCCACAAACAACTGCATCTGCTTTTTTGAGTCCTTCCTTCCTTCCACAAAAATCATACAGTCCATTTTTGTGCATGATAGTTGCCCTAAATTTTGTCCACGGCTTTCTCTTCTTGACAATAAACAAGCATTGCCCTTTCCAAGAAGGCTATAAGATGACTCTCTTATAGCCCTATTGGTCCTTTAACTACTGCCATCTAGTGTCTGAGTGGTGTACTAGTATCAGGTTATTGCCCTATGAGAGGATGTGTTCATAGATTGAGCATATTTTTAAAACAATGGAATTGTAAATCATTCTGAAAACACCCTTCATAAATAGCCATTTCACGGCTGTCAATAATATCACAATCATTCTGCTCAGCTAGGATTGCATAGTTCTTTTGAGATTTCAATTGCTTATCACCCTTAACCCTTAATTGCATGAATTAGTTTGCTAAATATGCCATTCTTCCTCAAATTCACGAATTGGTATTTATATCCCTTTCACCATCAAACACAACTGAAGCAACTTGAATAGCCGTGATCATTAGATGTAACGAGTTGGACTGGCCATCCATTCAAAGCAGAATGTAGTGAGTTCAAGTCCCAGCGAAAGCAGTCAAATGTGACTGTGGTAAAGGATGGGGAGGTCCCAAGTAAAATACATGGTGTGATGGCATGCTTAGATGCTGACAGGGTTACATTTGACTCCAGTTGCAAGAATTCTGTTCCTTATTATTAAAAAAAAATACTACAGTTTTATTGCAAAAATATTAATATTTTTACAATAAAGGACAGCTATAACTAGCATAGGTTTATTGTTGAAGGTTAGTGTAATACAAAATTAGAAAAAGTCCATTGAAAATATTAACATAATAATTAATACTTGTAACAAATCTTCACTCATCTTTTGGAATCCTTGGACTAGTTTTGCAATAAATGTATCAATTGCATTCTCAGTATTAATGCTGAAGACGCAATTGATACATTTATTGTGAAACTAGTCCAAGGTTTCCAAAAGATAAGTGAAGATTTGTTACAATTATTAATTATTATATTAATATTTGTGTTACTTCACTGTTACTAGCTTCTTTTTACATTTATAAGTCCATTGAAAATATTAAAAACTTTGATTAATCATCTTTGTTGCATATATGCAATTAAGGATTAACATACTGAATAAAAACTCCAAGATAGTTGTACAAATATATGTACTTTAATAAATACCTATACTATGTTTACATTTCTAAAGAAGTTAAAATCAATTTATTTACGTCAAAACACTGACTTGCAGTTATTCATAGCCTTAACTCTGAAGTATACACTGATGATGCATTCATTCATACTTATATAGTACTTTCCAGGAACATTAATACATTTATAAACATTTATATACATAATAAATTAATACAACATTTGGTGTGCATTTACTCATAATAATAAAATATCTCACAATGGCAGAACATGTAACAGCCAAGAATGCAGTCTCCAAAGTACTGGCTCTGAATCTGCTTCTCTAAAGAAATATATTTAATAACCTTATATTTGTCATGAACATTATTCATCAGCTGGGAAGACACTTTTAATCACTAGTTCATAATAACAAAATCACATTTTCTTTCTATTAAACATGTAAGTAGAAATTCAAGTAAATAAATATGTGTATGCTTTATGATATTTTGAATAGTCTATACTTCACAACAATGTTCCTTGCAACATTCAAATTTGTAGGACATGTATGATGAATAAGAAAAGAAGCCACATTAAATAATTTGTGGAAATATTTTTATAATGGCCTATATCTGCACAAAGATTTCCAGCTTGAGGCCATAATTTTATGCACCTTAATGAACGAGGAATAGTTTAGATATAATCAACTATTTTAGGCATACATTAAAAGAATGTGTGGCACAAAATGCTTAGATTTACTTTCACATTATCTTTGGTGCTATTTCATAATCATATATTTATTGTACTTACGATTATGATAACTTTTCATTTGAAATTCAACAAGTAAAAAATGTAAAACTGCTTTCCTAAAAGAGAAGAATGAAATAAGTATAACTTGTGAAATAAGTGTTGATTATACATATATAATGGTCTCTAGTGTTGAGAAGATTAGCAAATTCATTATTTATTGCTTACAGTTAAATTCAAGTGCAATGAGAAATATAGATATATGTTTAGGACTACAAAATTCTTTAAAATAACAGTTTTATTTATACTGTTTGCTATACTGGATTTAAACATTAAATATACTTTTTGTAATGCATTATTATTAGACTTTTCATCAATAAACTTAACCTAGTTTTCATCATCTACTTTTAAAAAAATATTTTACTTCTTTCCTAAATATCACCACTTTAGAATTTAATGGCCAGTAATAAAATGTACATATCTGCACATTTATGAAGGTTCTAGACATGACTACACAAAATGCACAATACAATTTGAGCAGAGCTTTCAATGCTTATATGTAACACATAGCAGTATTATATGTATATGATTGAAAACGACACAATTAATTACAAATAACTTTTGGGATGCAAATTAACCAACAAAGTAATGTAACTCGGTGAGTTATTCTTTCAAAATCTTCATTATTTGACTAAAGTTCAATTAAATAAGAGTTTTATGTATCAATGATTTTTAACTGCTGCCATACTCAGTGTACCTTCTATATTGGGCATGAAAGAGTACTTGATTTTGCTTAGAGGCCTCTTTAATAGCTTGAGATTCCTTTATATGCTGGGACACAGGACCAACAGTTTGACTTCCCTTCCAAGGAGCCATGATAAAGATTTTTATTACTATACAATGGTTACACCACTTAGCATTACTTCAATACACAGGTACTTTTGCTATTCTGCCATTAGGACCACTTTGTAGTTACTTTCTTGTCTATTATAAACGTTTAGGGCCTAAACCGCAAAGCGTACCCAAGGCATATATTTATAAGTAGAGGAAAGTAATAGTTGCGGCAAAGGTTGTTACTGAGGAATGATGACAGGCATTGCCGAGAGATTTGTGAAGTTAAAACCCCAATAATCCCAAGAGGAAGTAAAAATTTTGGCAATCTGGCGACTTTCACGTCTGAACAACTTAATGATTTCAACACTTTCAAATATGGATCGCCAGTATTTAAACTACTTCTTAAGACCATTTTGCGTGTGTGTGTCAGTGTCCATCTATTTGTGTATGCTGCAACCATCGTATAGCTTTACCAGGATTTTTAAGCCTGAATAAATCCATCGCCCTAGGCTGGGTTTGAACCTGCCACCTCAGGAACCAGAGGCTAGCATGTTACCACAGAGGACATTATTTGACTGTATACTTTGAACATAATTCAGAAGCATCTGCTTCCATCCAAGGGTAGATCTGGGATTTCTGTAAGGGAGGGGCACATCATGTCATTTGAGGAAGGGGGTTCTTTCCTGGAAAATTTTCGCTTCAAAATGTTGGGTTTGAAAAAGAAAAAAATTTTTAGGAATATATTCTAAAACAGGCAAAATAATAATACTATACCTGGTACTAGTAATATTTAACACATCTTGAGCTAACCAAAAAGCATTATAATACATATTGTGAATTATCCAATATGCCAGTAAAATTCATATTTTTACAGACATTTTAAAACATAACCTCCCTTACATACATCATCTAGACAGGAAACTCAGTAGTCTATGCTTTGCATAGAGTGTTTGGCTATGGATGTGTTCATTCACTGCTCTCATATAGCATGGGGGTCTTCTTCAAAATGTTTTCAGATATTGCTTTAAAAAGGAATAGTTACAATCCCTTACCTTGTAAATACATCTTAGAGTTGGTCTCTTTTGTACATAAAAATTTGGATCTCTTTAAAAGAAAATCAGGCTTACAGGACAATACAAAAACATTTAATAACTTGCACCTCAACACTCATAGGCTTAACCAGTGTCTTAAGTCTTATCAGATGAGAGTATTAATTATACCACCATCTCAAATAGTGTTAAAGACCTCAATCACAAAAAAATTGGAATCGCCATTAAAAGTCATCTCAAAAGTCATTCATCACTCACTATTAATGAATTTTTGGATCTGAAACTTTTATGTTGTTCCATAAAATACAAATTAAATATATACAGCAATAAATAATTGATGATAATTATTATTTTATCTTTGCAACCATATTATTCTTGTGCAGATACTGCTCTTTTGTTTTTGTCATTGCAGGTCTCATTCTGCAGGAGGTAGCACTGGCAGAAACTTAACAAAAATTCTGGATTTTTTTTACTCACTGCTGTATTTACAAACAGGTTATAACAAATTAATTGTATTTTGATGTCATTGACTATGTATTTCTTCAAGTTGATAATAAATCTATCATATACACACACACACACACAAAAAAAAAAAAAAAAAAAAAAGATTAAGACTGTATCGAGTAGAGAAATAAATATTTTTTTCCTCCATACTTTTTTATTTAATTTATAAAGTTGTTCTTTCTGCGTTTTTGTCCACCAAATCTCTTTATAAGAGAAGATGGCAGTGACATAACCTCAATCTTGTGTAACTTTTGTGCTGAAGTTTGATATTTCATTGCTTACTTATTTCTGTTTATGGAGAAAAATCATAATTTAATCTCTTCCTTTTAATTATGAAAGAATCGATTTTGCAAGACATAAACCACACAAAAAAGCAATGTATTGTCAAGTACTGGTGGAATAGCAAAACCCTGAGAATCATAACATTATTTCAACTGCTGCCACTGCACTTGAATCTCACTTCTCTCCCTCTCAGTGCAGCAGACCCTTGTAAGTCAGTAAACATAAAGCTACATGTATCAGGTTAGACAGGCTATGTTTTATTTACCATATTACAGTTTTTATTTTACTAATACTGTATCCAGTGCCCCCTCTGGATCCACCCTTGTTTCCATCATCAGCTATAGGCTGAGTAGTTAGACCACTTGCCTCTCAACAAGCCAGCCCAGGTTTGATCCCTGGTGATGTATAGTATTCAAGGATTTCTCAACAAGTAAGGAAGTAGTCATAACTTCCATATTAATATTTTATTTTAAATTTGCAAGCATCAAATACAAGTTTGAAAAAATCTGCGTAAAGCTGCTTACACTGCATTTATTGAAAGTTCAAAAAAATCTACCTCGGAATCAGAATTTTCCAGAGCTTCATTTGTATACTGAATTTCAGCTTCAGTTCACAGAGGTCGAGGAAAATGCAGCATTTTAACATTTAAGAATACAAAACGTAACAAATAGATCACCACTTTCAAGGAAAATGGTGGACTACCCGCGAGCAACCAATATTACTAACTCTCCTAAATTTTCTAATAGTTGACTAAAGCAAAAAAAAATGTAAATGGCGTGTTATTTATGGACGCTCTTTAACTACCGTAAATCTATGACACGGGACCAACGGCTTTACTTCCCTTCTGAAGGAAGTCATGCTAAGGATTTTTACACCTGAAAAAATCCATCGAGCTATACTCGGGCTTGGGCTTCAATGTGTTAAAATTGAAATTTTAATTAATAAATTACGCTTGAAAGATATTTATCAGTGCTAACAAGAGACACCAACATTGCAAGTGGAAATTTTTTCAGTGACAAAAATTTCAAACCCTTGGAAACAGTAAACCTCAATTATTAAAACATTTTGAAGCACTTCATATTAAAATTAGGATTACAGAGTTCTCCTATTTATTCTCAGCTCTAGGAATAACAAATGACTCACTGATGACTTAATTAATTTTTACTTTCTCTATATGTACTACGTACATAGTGTATAGAGAATGTATTGCACTCCACCAAAATATTTTATACCGAGATTTCACCGGAAATATATGTTTTAGGGTCCCCTGTATCCAAAAAGAGTATTTTCAGAAAAAGGTCTGTGTGTGTGTGTGTGTGTGTGTCCGTGTGTCCTGTTCCGTGTGTCTGTGAACACAATAACTCAAAAATGAAAAGTTGGTAAAATACCAAACTTGGTTTTGAAGTTTAGTATTTTCCAGGGATGCGACACGAAGATTTTGAGAAAAATCCCCCCACCCCAAACTACCCTTTTCATGGAACTTTTTTCGAAAATTTTTATTTTTTAAAAAATGGCTCTGACGATTTTGATTAAAATATTGTATATTAAAGTCATTTTCCTGACAAATAAAATGTATATTTTGAATTTTCTGGGAATAGCCTCTGAAGATAACTTTATTCTGGGTCAATTTTACGGAATTTTGCATAACTGCTAAACCATAAGAGATGGACAAAAACTTGCCACACAACAAATGTAGAGCACCTTAAAACACACAATATATGTTATAAATATTTTTTTCGTGGAGTTGATTTTTTTGAGATATTCCTTGTTTTTGGTTTCAGTTATAAAAAACTTATTCTTTTCTCATACAGGACTTTGTGAACTCGTGTCCATACAAACAAAGGAACGTTAGTTGCATAGCAACCAGCTTTTGACTATCACTTCAACCTATGGTATCCCCTTATTTCGCTTCTACTAACAAGGAAGCAAATAATAAGACTATTTCTGCTAATTTTTTCTGGATTAGATGAAATAAATAGAATAATTTGTTACAGAGATGTAGAGAAAGTCATGTGAATGGAACATCAGATTTTTTTATCAAACAACCTAAATGTTAAGCTGTAAAAATTGCGTTCATTTGTATTCATTTTTTTTTTTCATACATCTGAAACATTTGCAGAAAGACTCTGCTATTTACTATTTCTTCCCAACACTATGACTTCTCAAGAATATTTAGAAACCAGAATGTTGCTATATTATTTTCTTAATGATTACTTAAATCCACTAGTGTTATCTACAATGCTAGAATTATAACTTTCTCTGAATAATTATAATCTGACAACATGAACATTTCATATGTTTCTAACAGTGTAAGAAAGCATTGCATTAATAGTGCTAATAAGTCTTAAAATTATATAAGCAAATATTTCACAAAATTGAAACAAAATACTCTTTTAACTGAAAATGCTTTAAACAGTTCACAGCTCTATCACAGATAACTTAGTAAATTGCTTTCAATAAAAGCTGGTTTGCATATATATGCTTTTCATTTGGGGATAGGTAATGCAAATAAAAGGAACTCTCGCTACTAAAATAATAACAGAATGTAAAATAAAAGCGAGATCACAAAAATAATTGATTTGTAACATAACATGGAATGTAGAACCAGTACAGTAGACCATTTAACTTCTGAAATTAATTACTTTGACTTTTAATAAAATTTAAACTCTAAATTAGTCTGTTCTTAAGACAATCATATCACCTGCTACTCTCCCCTTCCCTCTAAAAGTAATCAAAGAAATTATATGGTTTTTAGAAGTCAACAATATAGTTTGTATTGTTTCAGTCTTTATTTTTAAGATCTTAAGTTTCACAAAAAGAATGCTTCATGCAATTATTCTGTTGTACAACCCTAGAGCCAATTCATCTTCTGGATCCTTATTTCAGTGGGATAGCAATCTCTCAGACATAAATAAAACAAGATTCTAGACAAATGTGCATTGTGTGGAACACTGGCTTAAAAAGACTATGGGAATTTACAATTTAAATTAAACAGTAGAAAATTAAACATCATCAAGGTTTGTCCCTTTACAACAAATTACCAGATAATTAGAGATAACTAAAAACAGATCAAACATTAAGTCAAGCAACACTTATTAAACCATATGTTTTATAGTGTCCACTTCGTTTTAGGCTCGTGCCTTTTAAAAAAAAAAAATGTAATATGTCAGCTCTCTAGTTTAAAATTTATATTTTGTCAATAGTGTACATATAGTATAAGTTGTGACATAACGTAAATAGTGAGTGTGTCATTAATCTGTTACTTGACAAAGCCTTTGAATTTTTGTAATTATTTTGGTGAACAAAACATCTATCTAATCATTCTGAAACGTGTGAAAGATAAAAAAGTGTTCAAAAAGTTTATGTTCCACCCATGGGCTACTAAAAATTGCAGAAGATTTTTAATAATTACAATATATATAATTTGGGTACAGAAGTAGTAACACTATAACATTACAAACAGATCATTTTTTCCTGGACATGTTTCAAAGCGTGCATGTGCTTTAACTTCAGCAGACTCCAACTGATGTGGTATTTCCTCTGGTAGTTTTTGAAGTGTTCGGCTTTGACCTGATTGGTGCTCCTGTTATGTATTTCCACAGAATGCTGTGTGGCAGCAAATCAAAATTCATTAAGTTATTTTGGTTCTTAATGATCCCAAACATCCAGCTCTGCTGCATATCTTGCTGGTTTTTTAAGTGTAATGCTTTGGTTTACTTCATGGTTTAATGTCCAAAAGTGGTGGGCAATGGCAGATTTGTCTGTTTGAAAGAACATCTCAAACCAATAAAATACAAACAGATATGAAATAAACCAAAGCATTTCACTTATAAAACCAGCAAGATACACAGCAGAATTGGATGTTTGGGAGAAGATCCACATCATTAAGAACCAAAATAACTAAATGAATTTTGTTATTATTACATAACAATTTCAGTCAAATATGGACCCTCTAGTTATAACCAGCTAGGAGTCATATTCTCTGAACATGCCAAACATGGGATCGCACTGACTCGACCACGGCCTACAAGCCTGTACTATAGTTTCAGTTACTTAGTTTTTTTCCAGATGCATTTCAAAAATCTTCCTCTTCATCGTTAGCGGGTGTCTGGCTTCAGAAGGGGAGATTCCTATCATAATTTCCTCTGTGCTCTGGTTTTTGGAGATAATTTTAAGATGTCTGCTGGTGGAATTTCAAAAGTCATAACTTGGTGCGTTTTTACATGTTTAATAAGTTTGATGTCTGGTTTCATGTTGTGTTGTGATGACCAGAAGTGATGTGACACTGCAGATTTGTCTGTTTGCTTGAGTTTCATGTTCCTGAGGTGTGAAACTATAGTGTTCATAATTTATAAAATAATACATATTGAGTTGTCTGGTTGACTCAATCTGTATTATTTCATAAATTATTACAGCGCTTCACAGTGTTAATTCCAATTCGTTTTTAACTATAGTGTCCATATTTGACTCAAATTAGCTGTGTAATAATTTAAGTTTTACTGCATAAATCACTTCACATTCATATCTTGTTGTTAATGAATTTTGATTTGCTGCCACAGAGCACTCTGTAGAAATACATAACAGGAGCACCAATCAGGTCAAACACCACTTCAAAAACCACGAGAGGAAATACAGCATCATTTGAAGTCTGCTGAAGATAAAGCGCACACATGCTTTGAAACATGTAGAGGTAAAAATTATCTGTTAGTGATGTTACATTGTTATTGTGATCCAACTCAATTAAACTTCTAATTACAATATAGTTTTAACACCCCAGAATAAATTCAGTGCCAAGAATCTCACCACAGGCATACTCAGAATCAATTGCTAAGACTGTGATAAAATAAGCATTGGCAGGACAAAAAGAAATATTGAAACATATATTGAAGCCATGTATTCATTTATGTTGCACATTTTGTTTGATATTTATTGTTATATTGTTCTGTATACTGGTTGATTCATTGTAAACACTTACATAAGCCTTATAATCACTATCAGGGGATTTTTCTTTTGATACTCTTTATTTTTTGGTTAATACTCCAAAATCTTTCCTTTGTTTTTATATCCCTTGGAAAATTCTATGCAGTTTTGTTTTTTTGTTGTTTTTTTTTTGTCAAGGAGTAAACAGTTTGTTTTACCAACAACAAATTAATAAGAAAATTATAATATTTTTTTGGTATTTTGAGGACAGCAAACTTCAAAAAGTTTTTGTAGTGAAGGGAGCTATGCCCATTGGCATAGCACTTTTATTGAACAATTTGTGCTCTGAAATACCTTTTTTAGGCAAAAATTCTTGTGTCAAGTGTTCTCTAACAACTTAAGCTACTTTGGGATTTTACTAAGATGCTGGCTGTTGTGAAGGATTTATTTAATCTAGATATAGGATTGTTCATACGATGGAACAATAAATATCACATCCCTCGCAGATATTTAATTATTATTGCCAGGATCATATCAGTGCCACCAGTATGCCGGAATTTTGCCAGATTTGAACCCATGACCTTGAGTTCAGTACCTAACCAACACAGCTACCCAGACCGATACACATAGATTTTGAAGTTTCTATGACAGCAAACCCCAACACTAATTCTGGTGAAGCTGGTATACAGGCATCCTCATTTTTCTCTTTCCCACAATCACCAGATTCTAATGATTCTTCAGTAAACATGTCATCAGAAGGCACATCACAGTCCTCAAAAAATAATTGCATTTTCCACTTTGTATGCATCACCATTGATACTGCTTTGCTGCTCATGGAATGATAGAAGTTTGATGCTTCTAACTGAAATGTTTCACTCAGAGCTTTCCTTTGTCAATATGAATTTAATCTAAGAAGAGTGACAGCTCTTTTTGGGTCAAGACATCTTTTGGAGACTTGGAATGAGTTTTTTGTTTAGTTTTTTTTTTTGTTTTAATTTATGGACGCTCATTAACTACTGTGGTTCACAGTGTCCCATTCTAAATTGGAGGTGAAACACTGCTTAATTTTGCTCAGAGGCCTCTCTACCAGGCTTGAGGTTCTTTTACATGCTGTAAATCTACGACATAAGACCAATGGCTTTACTTCCCTTCTGAAGCAACCATGCTAAGGATTTTTATGCTCGAAAAAATCCATCATCCTCTGCCGGGTTTGAACCCATGACCTTGGCTGTATGAAGTTAGCATGGTAGCCATTACACCACAGAGGGCAATTAACTTGGAATGATATAATCAGTCCAAATGGTAATTGCACGCATAAAATTGCTGCAAATGCTGATGAAGCAAGTTCCATCATTGTTCAGAAGGGGTAAGTTCTCCATTGACAGACGAACCTGTCAAAGTATGTGAATGGGTTAAGCAGCCTTTTTTGTTTCCATGTTAAGATATTTCCCACATTGTGAGTTTGTTGTAGCTGTTCATGCTTTTTAGCAGTTTGGGAAAACATCTTAAAGTGAAAACATACACACCGCTTAATAAATTTTTAACTTTTGCAAATTGATAGCTTAGTGAAGAAGTTTAACATTCCACCACCAGAGGGAAGACTGCCGTCAACTACAACCAGCATTGTAGGTAAAACTCCGAAGTCAAAATCAGTAGTAGCAACTCCCGAAACTAGTCCCTCATAAATCAAAAAGTAAATGACATAATGTTAAAAATCTGACTCCACAAATATATTATTATATTTTGTACTTCACTGTTGCTAAATGCCTCCAAAACCTATCAATTTTGCAGTATCTTGAACTGACATTGAATTGAGAGAATGCAGACTCTCAAAGTGGAGTCAATATCACTAGGAGTTATTTTCGGGCTGTTTTGTCGTGGTCTGCTGAAACATTTTGTCCAACGCAGAGGACTTCTTCAATGATTTCACTGCATCTGAAGTGTTGACTGTTAGTGTTGCTATATGGCTGGTGGGGGTGCGGGGCTTGCCTTCTCCAGGGTTGGTCATTTCTGATCGTCTCGCTCCTTTTTACCTGTTATATGATGTTTCCCGCCTTTGATGACAGGATGCCAGTTTCTGTTGAGTTTCAGGGCTTCTTTTCTTTCTTGTTGAAATTGTTTGGATATGTGTATATTTTTATAGTTTCTGCTGTAGTTGGGCATGTTAGTGTACTGTGGATAAAAGGATGCTGGTGTCCTAATTTGATGTGCCCTACGCTTCAAAGGCATGTTCAGCAAGCGCAGGCTTTTCTATTTGGCCCAGTCAACAGTTTCTTTTGTGTTCTTGGAACACTGTGTTGTACAGTTCCAATGTACACCAAGCCACAAGAACAGGGAATATGGTACAAATCGGTTGATTACAGAGGCTTCTCTGGGGTCCTTAGCTGAGCGTAGTAAATGTTCAACTGTTTTGTGTGCTTGAAAACAGCTTTTACATTGTGGCACTGCAGCATATGCTCAATCCAATCAGTAATATTACTAAAGTAAGGCAGGAAATCTGAGCCCTTGCTTTTGGTTTGGTCTGGTTTTTGAGAGGTGTTGAGACCTGGCAGGACAGAAAGCTCTATTAACTTCTCGGATGGAATAACCATTTCAAAGTGAAACCATTGTTTTAGGTGACAGCTGTTCTTGTAGCAATTGTGGTTCACAAATACAGGAGTAAGAGTTACAAGTGTTTTGAACATGGTTTATTTTTGTCTGGGATGATGGTTTTAGTCCTGGCATCCTGTCACCAAAGGCAAGAAATGTCATATAAGGGGCAAAAACAGAGCAAGCCAATCTGAAACAACAAACACCAGAGAAGCCAAGCCCTGCTCCGCCTGTTGCCCCACCAGCAGCATTGATGGCCAAGGCTTCAGATGCAGTGAAAACTTCTCCGAGGAGACAAACTGCACCACTGGGATGTCCACTGCAGTTGTGAGCAAAACATCTCGGTTTTCTTACTCCAGCATACCAAGGCAACGCAACCTGGAAATAACTCCTAGTTACATTGACACTGAATTGTCGGTCCCTTACTTCATTTCCCTTTGATCACTTTCAAATTTCATTTCCCTTCCCTCTTTTTCTTTGTAGCAATGTAAGAATTATACAGGTTTTATTGCTATTGGAAAACAATAGTAGTGGAATTTGATGCCTGAGTAAAGTTTTGGATCAAGCTTTAAGTGAAGGAGACATTTGTGGTGAATTTGAAAGTTTCTACAAGAATAGAAAGGGAATAACTCACAATGTCATATTGATACCACAAATTGAGCTGCAATTTTTATAGTGAAAATACATCACAAACAAAAACACCCATGTCTCGCACAGGATTTTATTTATTTATCCTGGTTGGAATTAAGTGTTTAATAATCATTAAATGAAATAACTTACACAAATGTGAAATTTTTCTCTCTTCAGTGTTTTTACTGGATGCACCCATCACTAGGACAAAGAAATGCATGGTTGGTGAGAAATTAACACTTGTGAGGTGTGTCGTCTGCTGACAGGACATCGTCGGGTTGCTTAACCATCAGAGAGATTATGTCACCAGCATTGCAACACCTACGGGTTCAGTGGAAATTCACATGTGCATTCTCGTGAGCTGAAAGTGTCTCATAAACGAGTTGAGGTTATGTTAGCTGAAATAATAAAACTTTTAGGTTTAGTGAATACAAGACCCAATGTTGAAAAGGAATAGACAAGGTAACTAGCAACTAGTGGTAAAAGTGGTTCAAAATATGAAAAGTGTGATACAAAATGCATGGAAAGAAGGCATTTTAGAGGAAGCAGTGGAACATGGACAGCAAATAAATATGGTAACATTGTACCAAGACAGTCACATGTCAGCAGAAATGGCAATCACAAGGTAGCTTCTCACCAATTATAATTGTGGTGATATTATCAAGAAATCTTGACTTCAGCATATTCTTGGCAAAGATTCTCTTAGCCTTGGGGCATCATTAGTGCCTGGCATACTACAGCTCAGAATTGGACATAAAGTCAGCCATTACAACTTAAAACATTTTTATTTTTTATAAGGTTAGGGATTTGGTGGGAGAGAGAGCTGGAATGTTCCTGTTTTTGTTTTTGATGTATTTTCACTATAAAACAATTGCAGCACAATCTGCTACATCAATAAGTGTGTAGCCATCCAAAAGATGCAGAACATGTACCTTTCTGTTAGAAATGCAAAATTCAAAATAGAAATCCCAAAATAATGATTTAAAATTGTAGGTGGCAAAAGCTTCAAACTAAGAATTGGGGGGGGGGGGATCCTAAGTCCCCACCAGGTGTGTCTGTGGCAAAGATGGAACAGATGCACAATCCCAAGACAAAAAAGATGTACCCAACAATTCACCAGATTAAAAGTCCAAGAGCATGTAGAATGCATATTCTATTCAATTCTTACTTTATCTTAAATCATTTTGAGATGCTGAGAAAAGCAATACTTTTTTTTTTTATGAAGGTCAATATGAGCCTATGTCCTATCAATACACATTTGCATGAATGAGTAACACTGTCTTTGTTCAGTGAGTCTGAGTCTGAGATGAACTTTGCATTTCTCACTTTCTGAGTTGCGCTTCACACTTCTTACAAATACTGCAATTAAATGTAATTGTCACCAGAAAAAAATGAATTGAAAACAATATGCTGTGAATAAAATTTAAAGCAAAATATAGTTTTTGTCTGCTACCAAATCTATCACTTTAAATTTCTATAAAACTAGCATGGAATGTAAATGGCAAAATAATAATAATAATAATAATAAATTAAGTAATGAATATTCATGATGTCTAAAAAAAGAGCATAACTCAAAAGTAATAATTTTCTATCATATAACACAGTGAAGAGAATATTTTTACAAATCAAGCTGTCACATAAAATACATATGTGTAGCAAATGTGTAGTAAATCAGTATATTCATTCAACTTCACTGCAGTTTAAGATTATCAAAAATGTTTTGAAAAACTCACTTTAATTTAATACTAGGCTGCCGCTAAGCTGTTACTTTATATTTATGCTCTTTTTCCCCAGCATCAAATGCAACCCTGAAATGAGGCAATGATAGTTTTCTTATCACAATAACCACTCTTCCTATTTTTTCTGATTCTGAATACAGAAACAGCATGACTTTTTATCAGGCTTAGGAAATGCATTGTGAAACTTGATCTCAAAAACTTGTGATGGTCTACTGTACTTGCTGTAAAAAACTAAACTTTTTTCGGAACACTAGTCATAATGTAGCTTTGACTGGTCTTCTCGAAATTCTTGCTGCTTTCTCAGGTACTTGCAGTCATCAATCAGGAATCTGTGGAGTAAGAAAAAAAAAAAAAACACTATCAATATAAATGCTTAGGCTTTCACAGCCAGCATTAATCCAAAACAATGAATTCCGAGCTTTTTGGCCGTGCTCCAGTAGATGAAAGGCATCTAAAGTTTTGCTCATCTTTGTATAAAAAGGTTTTACCATATACCATACTGTTGGGGCAGTGTATACATTGGCAAAGGACACTCGGTACCCCCTTTGTACAAGGATTTACTGTATACCATGCAGTTACGGCAGTGTACACCTCAGTACTACCAGCATAGCACACACACTTGCATATAGGAACATCGAAGCAAATGCCAGCTGGCACATGGTGAAAAATGAGTGGTGGCCAAACATACACTGCTAGTGGATCACAATATTAGATTTAACGATACTGAAGTGCTCGATAGCACTGTCCAGTATCCTCCAGAATTTATATCGCTCTCTGTGGTGTAATGGTTACCATGCTAACTTCATATACCCAAGGTTACGGGTTCAAACCTGGCGGAGGACAATGGATTTTTTTGGGTGTAAAAATCCTTAACATGGCTTCCTTCAGAAGGGAACTAAAGCTATTGGTCCTGTGTTATAGATTTACAGCACATAAAAGAACCTCAAGCCTGATAGAGAGGCCTCTGAGTAAAATTAAGTGGTCTTTCACGCCCAGTATGAACGCTCTTTAACTGCTGTGGTTCTCAGCATCCCATTCTATACTGGGCATGAAAGACCACTTAATTTTACTCAGAGGCCTCTCTATCAGGCTTGAGGTTCTTTTACATGCCATAAAACTACGACACAGGATGGAAGCCATGCTAAAGATTTTTATGCCTGAAAAAAGCCATCATCCTCCTCTGGGTTTGAACCCGCGACTTTGGGTATATGAAGTTAACATGGGAACCACTACACCATGGAGGACGACCCCAAAATTCATGTTATATCATGTAGAAACCAAATAACAATATAAGGAAATAGTAATTAAACTATAAAATTATTCAGAAAGCACAAAACAGTAATTAGAATAATGATAATCTTAAAACAGCTATCAACTGCTATGAATGGTTTAAAGCTAGAAATTCTGACAATGTCTTGTATATATATGAGGTGAGCTAAGAAAGAAACTAAACTTCTGAAATAGTGTGTTTAGAGCAGAGCAAGCGTACTCAACTACTGAGCGCATGTTGCAGCCTTTTCGCTCTGTACACAAATTACAACTGCTGAAGTGAGCATATGCACAAGCTAGTCATCAAATTAGTACCAAAGTGACAATGAGAGAGTTTGAAGAATGTACATGTGTATACGTATGTTTGTTTTTGCTACAAACTTGGCAAAACTTTATGAGTGGTTAACAGTATTCAATATTTCTATTGTGTTTAATTTGTTTTAAGTTTTTTTTATATATATATATATATATATATATAGCCCCCTTTAACATCTAAGGTCATATCGGGGGCTTTGCGCTTGAAACAAGTCGTTGACATTTAGGTTTAAATCATTTTGCTTTCTTAAAGTACACACACATTCATTCTCACATACATACTTCCAGACTCTGTGGGGGGTAGGGAATAATTCTGGCTAAAGAAAACTTCCCTGCCCCAGCCGGGAGTCGAACCCGGGACCTCAGGGTGAGAAGTCATGAAGTATTTTTGTTTTTGTATATAGAACCAAATTGACAATGTCTAATAGATTTATGTAATCTCAATGGAAAATAAATTGAAATTGAGATGATAAACAAGGAAGCCTCCGGGGAATCTTAGTGTGCATGAGGGAGCAGCAGCGTAACTAACGATAATGATGGATATGATTTTGTATTTAGACAACATTTAATATTTTTACCTAATTTGTATGTGCGCAGAAATTCACATTGTGAGTGGGAGAGATGGAGAAGAGAGAACAGAACTATATGGCATATGTGTGATGTATGCAAATGATAAAATGAGATGGCGGTGGCAGCTTGGCTGTAATTATGATTATGGATACAATTTTCAATTAAGACAAAATACTTAATTTAATATATTGCAAAACGTCTTATTTAATTCAAGTTTGTGTGTAAATTCATATTTTGGACAAGAGAGGTGGGGCATGGAGCTCAGAGATGTACAGAATATCTATAACAACAACCACGGCAGTGGTGGGAGCATAGCTATAATGATGATTGTGGATGCTATTTTCTATTAAGACAACATACATTCTGTCAAGAAAGTACCGGGAATTATCATTTAAAAAATCCTGTTTAAAAGGGGATTCAAAATTATTGTTCTCGCTAAGTTGGTACAACTTTCCTCTATACCCATGCAGAGTTTGATTGTCATCTGTCATCTAGTTTGTTAGTTCATCTCAAAGGTGATTTGCGATTTTACGATGGATACAAATATTGAACAAAGAATTTCTCTCAAATTTTGCATTGCAAATGGTATTTCATGTGCCGAAGCGCTGAAAATCTTACAGAGGGCTTATGGTGAATCAACTTTATCAAAAACACGTGCATATTAGTGGTGCAGTGCATTCAAAAGTGGTTGAGATGTGGTGGAAGATTTGCCTCGCTCTGAACTGAACATCGCTAAAATGAAGAAACTGGTGTCTGAAAATCGTCATTTAGGTCTGAGAGAGATTGCCTCTGAATTTTCTGTGTCTCGCAAATTGATTTGTACCATTTTAAACGATTGTTTGGGTATGACACGCGTTGCAGCTCGGTTAGTTCTGAAATACTTGAATTTTTTACAAAAACTCAATCGCGTTAAGGATTGCTGAAGACATGCTAGAATGAGCCAGTTCCAACCCCACATTCATGAAACGCATTGTAACTGGTGATGAGATGGGTTTACAAGTTTGACACTCAAACCAGTCAACAAGCTTCCGAATGGCGCCTTCTAACAGAACCGAAACCTAAAAGGGCACGTCAAACTCGATCAAAACTGAAGGTCATGTTGACAGTTTTTTTCGATTATCACGGTGTCGTGCACTCAGAGTTTTTGCCAGAAGGTCAAATGGTAAATAAAGACTATTATCTGAGCGTTATGCGGCGTTTGAGAGAACAAATACGGCGAAAAAGGCCAGATTTGTAGAACGACAACTCATGGATGCTGCACCGCAATAACGTACCAGCTCACAAGGTTATTACTGTGAACGAATTTCTAGCCAAAAACTCAACAAATTTCATCGAACCGCCATATTCACCTGATCTGGCTCCTGCTGATTTCTTTCTCTTTCCAAAACTTAAGTTACCACTTCGAGGCACCCATTTTCAGTCGATAGAAGACATAAAGGAAAATTTGCGGCGCCAATTGACATCAATTCCTAAAAGTGCGTGCCTACAAAAAATGTTTTGATAATTGAATTATTGGTTGGCACAAATGTCTAATTTCAGAAGGGGCCTACTTTGAAGGCGATAAAATACAATTGGATGAATAATTTTTTGTGTTTTATTGGCAAATTCCCGGGACTTTCTTGACACAGTAGTATTTAGAATCCCTCACAGTTTATTTTACTCTTGGAGAGTAACCTTTTTTAAAATGAGAGTGCTCATAGGCCTGTTAACAGCTAATTTTTGGTGCGAATGTAATGGTGGTAATCCTACCATATCTCCCAGGCTTCGCCTCTGCCGTTACCCACAAAGTTTGAAACTTACTTTTTCCTTGTGTGACATTAAGAAAACATATATTGCAAATGCAAGATAATACCCCCAGTTGTGAACATTAATATTTTGGAAAAAACATTGTCTTGTATTTGGATAAATTTGGTAATATCAAGAAGGTTAATGGTTATTTTTACCTGTAGAAAATGAAAGGCAGTCCTGCTGTTGCCAAATGCCATAAAGCATGTGCATCAATGAGCCATAGAAATGGAGGAAAATCCACAACTTCAAACAGCATACACAAGCCGGCCAACAAAACAAACAGAGCACAGCGCCAAACATATGGCTGATGTTTCTGACACCAGAAGCACCACGTAAACCAACCTAATGCATTAACAACACCTGTAACAGAAAAATAACATAAAATTAGCATTGACCATACAGTTTTGATTTCTTAAAGACTCTACTGCTAATTACTGGAGTGTATCAAGCAACTACCTCTGTTCTGTTTGTTTTGGATGTTACAATGTCTTTTAACTACCAATCATGGTGACTTTATCTTATTATGTACTTGCAGAACGTGGATAAAGCATCAGCTTATTACTGAAGCTTAGTATAATCACTAAGCCCCAGAATTTTAGGTTCCAAAAAGTTAAAATTAGGTTCTAAGTATCAGTGTATTAGGATTTTATAGGATCTTATAAAGTCGAATTTAGGAATTTATAGGATCTTTGGCATATAATATAAAATGTTTGCCTCTAGTTTTCACCCATATAAACATCACACATTTCAGAAATCCTGCGTACCACTGACCATCTCCTTCGACAATAGCTAGGACATGATAACTGAAGGCAACGGACATTTTAATCAGTTTATTATTGTGGCGGACTGTTTAATTAAAGTTCATTATTGTAAGGTATTGTGCAAGATTTCATAATATAGTTATTTAATAGTTTCCTTATTTGAACAGTCTCCCTTCATTTTAAAAATACTTTTATATTCATAAATCTACTCTTATTTGCTTAAATAACCGAATTAGGTACTTTTAGGTTCTATCATGAAAAATAGGTTTTATTAGGTCCTAACATATAATTAGGTCAATGCAGGCTCTATAAAATTGAAGTACATTACTCGTTGGTAACTGAAACATTCAAATAAACCGAAGTTTGGAGTGTAGGAGGTCAGGAATAAAATAGGTCAGAAACTAAGAATCTGGGGCTTAATAATCGCTATACAGTATGGATTGCTTATTTTAACATCAGATAATTCAAATTTTTAGGTGATTTGAATAAAAATATAATCCCCTTGAAATTCTTGGATTAGTTTTCCTAGCTTAATAATTTTCCAAACTGTACTGCATAATAAAATAAACTACGAAAATCATGAATATAACACTAGACATAGGAATGACTACAGTGTAGTATACCATAGATTAGCAATATTTGAAAAGAGTCCAAAATATAAAGGAGATGTATATTAAGTCTCCTAATGAAATAAAGTCAATAGCCAATGTAAATAAATTCAAAAAATCTTATGTGTACCATTCACATGACTTTCTCTACATCTCTGCAACAAATTATTCTTAAAAAGCTTATACTTCTATTTACTTCATGCTAATCAGAAAAAATTAGCAGAAATAGTCTTATTACTTGCTTCCTTGTAAGTAGAAGCGAAATAAGAGAGTACCATAGGTTAAAGTAATAGTCAAAAGCTGGTTGCTATGTGACTCAAGTTCCTTTGTTTGTATGGACAGCAGTTGACAAATTCCTGTATGAGAAAAGTATGTTTTTCAAAGCAGAAACCAAAAACAAGGATAGTCTCTAAAATGAAAAAAATGTATTTAACATAAATTGTGTGTTTTAACATGCTCTACATTTTTTGTGTGATAAGTCTTTGTCCATCTCTTACGGGTAAGCAGTTATTCAAAATTCCGTAAAATTCATTCAGAATAAAGTACGCTTCAGAGGCTATTCCCAGAAAATTCAAGATATAAATTTTATTTGTCAGGTAAATATCTTTAATATACAAAATTTTAATCAAAATCGTTAGAGCCATTTTTGAAAAAATCAAAATTTTAGAAAAAAGTTCCATGTAAAGGGTAGTTGGGGGTTGGGGGGATTTTTCTTAAAATCTTTGTGTCGCATCCCTGGAAGATACTAAGCTTAAATAACAAGTTTGGTATTTTATCAACTTTTCACACCCACACACCCACAAGCACACACACACCACGCACGCACACCCACACACCCACAAGCACACACACATGGAGCTTTTTCCAAAAATGTTTTTTTTTAGATGAAGGGGACCCTAAAACATATATTTTTGGTGAAATCTCTGTATCAAATTTTTGAGTGGAGTGCAATACCTTCTCTATACACTATGTATATAGTGCGTATAGAGAAAGTAAAAAAAACTGTAAATTTAGTAAATACGGCATTCTATTCAATTGAAGAATTTATTAATAACTGATGTATGAGAGCAGATCAAATATAAATGGGAATTTTAATGTAATGCTGCTGTTGGCCATAATTTTGAGGAGAGACTATGTCTGCATGTTGGTGTGGGTATCTGGAGAAGGGGTATTGTGAGCGCAGCACCGCAGAGAACGTGGCTATGTCAGTAAGCCATGAAAGAGCAAGAGGTACATACATCTGTTGCACAACGCATCATCATCAGATTTCTTGCAAAAGAGGGCACCAAACCTTCGGAAATTTCGAGGCGGCTCCACACACAGTTTGGGGAAGACACAATTTCAAACTCTCAAGTGTATGAGTGCGCTAAAATTTTTTGTGGCGGTAAAGAGGATATGCAAAATGAATCTCATAGGAGGAGACAGCGGACAAGCATTACTGCAGACAACATTGTTATCATTCCTGACATTATTGAAGAAGATTGGCGCATAAAAATAGCCAAAATTGTTTTTGCCCTAGGAATACGTTATGAAAGTGTTCAAACAATCACCCGAGATGAACTCCATTACAGAAAATTGTCTGCTAGATGGGTTCCTCGTCTCCTCAACCAGGAACAAAAAATGTTACGCCAGGAAGTTTGTCAAAGACACCTGCATCGCTATGAGGAGGAGGGAGAAGATTTCTTGAATCGCATTGTGATTTGTGGTAAAACATGGGTGCATCACTACACCCCAGAGTCAAAGCAAGCAAGCATGGAGTGGCGGTGAAGAGATGAAACAAGGTCAGAACAAACCCATCTGCTGGAAAGGTGCTTGCAACCGTTTTCTGGGACTCCATAGGAATTTTGCTGGTGGATTTTCTTCACAAATAAAGGACAACTAATGCAGCTATTACTGTCGCATTTTGGATGAAGCAAAAGCTGCATATCGCAACAAGCAATGCTGGCAATTGATCCAAAATGTCATCCTTCTCCATGACAATGCGAGGTCACATACTGCCAGTTTAAAGTGGGAAAAACTGGAGAAAATGCAGTGGACACCTCTGGAACACCCTTCTTACAGTCCAGATTTATCACCCTGCAACTACCATTTGTTTTGACCACTCAAACAAGACCTAGGAGAATATTGGTTTGATGATGAAGTAAATGTAGAATAATTTGTGCGCAACTGATTACGCACGGGTCCTCCTTCTTTCTATAAGGTAGGCATCAAAAACTTGCCAATCCGATGGAGAAAATGTGTATCGAAGGCAGGGCAGTATGTAGAAAAGTAATCTGTATATGAGTATTTTTGTTTGTTAATGCAATAAATTTAAAAAAAATACTTACCATTTATATTTGATCTGCCCTCGTAATTCTTATATTTCTATTGTATTTAATTGACTTGACATACTTTTACTTTCTCTACATGTACTATGTACATAGCGTATAGAGTAAGTATTGTATTACACCCAAAAATTTGATACCGAGATTTCACTGGAAATACATGCTTTGGGTCCCCTTGAATCCAAAAGTATTTTTGAAAAAAGGTCCATGTGTGTGTCTATGGACACCATTAATCAAAAACGAAAAGACTGTTAGTGAAAATCGCTTTGTTATATCTTTCTCTCATTGTAACAAGCTATTTTACATTAACTTGTTCTATATTGTCATAAATACATAATGTATGCTACATACATTATAGTATCACTATTATTTTCAATTAACATTAATAATAACAAATTTATTTCATTATTCGTCGGCATTCATTTACTATGTATACTGTTTACACATGATAGAGATATTTGTAATCAGCTGATATTGTTTACTAGTTACTCTGGCAGCGCCGCCAAGGCAGCATAGCCAACCTAACGCAAAACCACCCGAACTGTCAAGTGCAAGGATTCAGCGGCGGGGGTATAGCATGGTAACCACCACACCTCAGAGGGCAATACAGCAAGCAGTGGTTCAAAATATAACCACCAATCAGAATAGAGCTGTCTCATATTGATTTAGGTTTTATTGACAACCCGACAAATTATACATCAATATGCATGCTATGCACACACCTTTTCTTGAGTGCTAGTTTTACAGGGAAGCAAAGGTCGGGAGAAGAAGGGAGAGTTCTAACGTCTGTCTTTCTGCAGTATTGTCAACCGAAGAAAGTGACCTAGAGACAGAATGAAACCTTAGTATTGAACCCACTAGATATCACTGTTTCATATTATCAATCTCCTTGGATTCTAAAATTGCACAAAACATATCGAATGAAGTCTATGGAGATGAGCAACCAAGAAAACATGCATGCATAGTACTATTGGTTCACACTATGCTACCATTTCCCTGTTCAACTTTTCCTTATTTAAAATGTTTTATACAATCTATTGATGAATGCCATGGAGCATATACCATGGCATAACTAAATAATAACAAAAGATATGAACACAAAACCTTATTTGCAAAGTTATTGTGGTTTACTCTATTTAGTGACTTAATCTCTGTTCTGTCAAGACATTAAGCGTCAAGTGGTACCAGTTTTTAATGCCAATGTTATACTTTTCTACCCCTAAAAAACTTATTCGTTCTCTTTTAATGTACAAAATGTTCATCCAATCAAATTTTATAGGAAAATAACACAAGGTATGGTGATAATGCAATGAACCAGTTCTCAGTGAGGAAATGGCGCATTATTTGCAAATAATCAAGGAAAAACCAGGGTGTATGAGAATGACTAGAGTGAAAGTTCATCAATCGTTATGGAAGAATTGAAAGCAAATGTCGATAAAAGGATTTAGAAAAAACTGGTGTTTCATTTTGGACACCGTACATTACTTTTTGGGTGGAAAAGATTTCCCAACCAATGAAAATCTCAAAGTGGACATGACATCTTGGCTCAGATCTTTAGCAGTAGAGGAGTATGACATCTGCATTAAAAAACTGATACCATGTGACAATAAACTTTAATAGCAATTGGCAAATATGAGGTCTGTTCAAAAAGTTTCGGAACATCTGTAATTTCACGCCAATGAAGTATTGGAGTGAAATACAGTTGGTATCCCTGCACATCCCTATGTTTGATGTATAACTGCCGAAAGTTTCATTGCTGTATATCTGTTAGTTATCGTTCAGTGCTGTATTGAGTAGAACATTGTATTGCACATTTGAGATGGCAGAGATAGAGGAGCAACGCGTCTGCATTAAATTTTGCATGAAACTCAAGAAAACCTTTACTGAGACACACCAAATGAGCAGGAAGCCTATGGTGATGAGTGCTTAAGCCGTACTTGGTGTTACGAATGGTTCACGCAGTTTAAAAATGGCCGGGCTGAAGTTAAAGATGACCCTCGTTCAGGACGCCCTTCAACGTCTACCGGTGACACTCATGTCAGGAACATCAACAAAATGTTCCTTAAGAGAATCATAACTGGTGATGAGACGTGCGTCCACGGTTATGATGTTGAGGCCAAGGTTCAGCCTTTACAATGAGACGGCAAAGATTCTCCAAGACCAAAAAAAGCTTGTCAGGTCAGGTCAACTATCAAAGCCATGCTGATAGTTTTCTTTGACTTTGAAGGATTAGTTCATCATGAGCTCGTGCCAGAGGGACAACTGTTAATGGTGCTATCGGGGCGTGTTGTGAAGCCTGCAAGAAAATATGAGAAGAAAGCGACCTGAAATGTGCCGAGACAATTCATGGCTCTTGCATCACGATAACGCACCTGCACATTCATCCCTGTTGGTGCATGACTATTGCACAAAACACGATATCACTGTGCTACCTCATCCTCCATACTCTCCAGACCTAACCCTTGCAGACTTTTTTTTATTTCCAAAGTTGAAAACCCCATTGAAAGGACAAAGATTTCTAACGATAAACGAGATAAAGAAAAATTCGCAAACAGCGCTTTGCGCAATCCAGAAAAAGGCCTACCAAGACTGCTTCCGAAAGTGGAAACGGCGTTGAGAGCAGTGTATCAATTGTGGAGGAGAGAATTTCGAAGGAGACCATGCACAATAAGTAAAAGGTAAGTGTAGAAACATTTTGTGGACAAGGTTCCAGAACTTTTTGAACAGACCTCGTACGTTGAGAATAGAATACAGTATTGTAACTTTGTAAATAAAGTTTTGTGTTGATATCTTTTGTTATTATTTAGTTTTGCCCAATCGTTTGTTACTTTCTGGATGCCCCTCGTATCTCACCTGTGAGGTTTTAATAAACAATATTAACCTTAAGCATCTTAAATCTTAATAACTAATTTTAAGTAAGATTGCACTCCAAAATGTATAACTGTGAAGCTACTTACAATGAGATATAGTCTCATCACAACAGCTTCTGATTCTGTAGAGATTCAACAGCTGACAATGGGATCAGAAAGTTTCCAAAACCATTCTCCTTCTTTATAAAAGTAAGTGAAGTATGTGTAAAAAGTTAACCTACATTAATTTTGTACTCACCTACAATTATATTAGCTTGCATGTTGTAACCATAATCAAAATTGACAAGAGCAAGATATGTAACATGATGAGCAAAAAACCCTGCACACAACAATGCTATAAGAGTAGTTAAAATGCGACTTCTTCCATTCAAAAACCTGAAACAATAAATAAGCCAGCATTTTCAGGTTTACATTCAATCAATTATTTGCTTTTAAGCAGTAATTTCAAAATTTTGTTTTCATATATTATTTGAATTGCAAAGAAATATATGATATTTTACACCTACCTAACAAGCATTGAATAAAAAGAGAATAACACCATAGAGAACGCAGAAAAGTAATCCATCATCTCAGTGAATGGTGTATCTCTTGAATGAAAAATACTTGACCACAGCCATGCATTCAAGCATACCTGAAATAAAGCAATAACTCTTTGTAAAATGCCTTAAGCAACTGAAGATATGAAGCATGCAGAGGCTGGAAAAGAAATGGATACTAATATGACATATTGGGACTTTCAGCCCATTACATCAAAATCAAAACAATAAATTGATTGTCTCCATGGTCGAGTGGTCATTGAGCTGACTTCTCACCCGGAGGTCTCTGATTTGATTCCCGGCTAGGACAGGGAATTTTTCTTTAATCAGAAAGTTCCTATCCCCCATAGAGTCTGGAAGTATGTATGTGAGAGTGAATGTGTGTGTGTTTGAGGAAAATAAAATGATTCAAAACCAATGTAAAGTACCTCCAGATGAATTGTTCCAAATGCAAAGCCCCTAATATGACCTTAGTTGTTAAAGGGGGTTATATAAATGAAATTAAAAAAAAATAACAATAAATCATTTTATCTTATCCTATAGACTTCATCTACACATTTCATGTATCCTAGGAAACAACAAAAATGAGTCTTTATTCCATTATAAATTATTTTAACTCCTTTGGCAGCTCCCCATTCTTTAAATAATGAAAATTCCTTGTCATATAAGTCCTTAGACTTGCTGGGTAACAAACTAAGTACAGATTTTTTGACATAATCTTAAACTTCTTCGAGAATATCCATTTTCATTCATTTATTGATTTATTTGGTGCAGTTAAAACAACCAGAATTGAAACTGTTTATTTCGGTGGGGTTACGCAGCAATGAAAAAACAAAGCACTACCTATGTCACGACTATAATTCAATTCTTGGCAATGACGACTCTAATAATATTAATAAATATAGGAATATTTCAATTAATATAAGGATAGGATAAAAATGTTGTATGTTACATGTGGCTTATTAGACTATTATTTGCTCATGAGAAATTAGAAGACTTGCGCTTACGAGCTCGTGTACTAAACATCCCACTCACAAATAATAGTAGAAGGTTAATAACGTGATGTATTTATCATTAGAAGTAATGAGTTGAACTTGTTAACAGTAACATCACTTAACTGTATTTCTTACTTCAACATGTTTCGGAAAAGGTTTGTTTCCATTGTCAGCATCTATCCAACTGGCTTGATCCACAGCCTGTTGAGGTAGGTAGACTGTATGTGGTGGCATCTAGTGACTGTGAGATGAACTTCCATAATTACACATGTTAAATTTTGATTTAATGCCAGGAAATTCACTATGGAAGTTCATCTCACAGCCATCTATGGAAGTTCATCTCACAGCCATCTCACAAGACACTTGGATAGATGCTTTCTGAAAGATTTCCCTGCCTAAATAGGAAAGAAAGTTCAGTGACTGTTCTTTGGAAATGTTCTCTGACAGAAAGTGGGCATAACCTTTTATACAAACACATTTTTAACACAGTTCTTGGTGGAATTTTATTATGAAACTTTAAAATTATATTCTTATGATGCCAAACTAATTTATAAGCTAATAAACAGAAAATTGATTTTTTGACCCTAACCACATGCATCCCCTCTTAAGCTGCAGAAATTTGCTTTATAATTTTCAGGATAAGACCAGCAGTGTTCATTGACAGAGAGAGGATCCACCCAGAGACAATAACAAAATAAATTGTCAGGAAGTGGCCAAAATCAATATTTTGTTACATTATGTTTCAAGAATAACATGTTCAATGTACTAAATTATGAAAATTCAAAAAGTGTCACTTCACCAAGTTCAACAATATGTGAATATTATGAATAAGTTCAATGATACAGGTACACAATTATAAATCATTAACTGGTCAAATAGCCTTAATCAACTGTGACAGCAAAGCACTCACCAAATGATTTGAATAAAATAGAATCAAAGTTTTTCAAACAGAGACTTACCAGTGCATATGCATGCCACAACCAGAACATTGGACTCTGCCTGCGAACTTCTCTGCGAAACTGCCTAAGCATGATTAGGTGTGCTACAAAGTTTAGCAATGAAAAAATGACGGAAGCAGGCTCCTGGATTCCCAGAATTCTAGTAAAAGGCCACTGCAAAATAAAAACATTTACCCTTCTATGATTGATAGTTAAATAATTTATTTCATCTTTTCAAGTTACAAACTTCATACATAATTACTTTCCTAGAGTTGCTGAATATACATTTAACAATTTTGGAATATAATTAATAATTATATAAAAAATAATGGCTTCAACCCTTTTTGACATAAATTTGCTGTTTTTATTAGTTTAATTTATAGGTTAATTAATTTACTCCTTAATAAAGGTGAATTCTATAAAGAATATTAACAATTATCAACACTGCTTTAATCAATGGTTTTAATACTGATTTTATAAATAAAAAATTGAGAAGTTTAAATATAAAAAAGCTATTAAAGATATTTCTACACTTAAGAAAATAAAAGATAATTACATTTTTAAAAAATTTACTTATCACCCTTGGGCAAATAATAAATTCACGAGTATTTTCAAAGAGCATGGTATAATACTGGTTCCTCAAAATAAATACAGTATAAAAACTTTGTTAGGCTTTTCCAAAAAGGATGAAATTTCAAAAAATAAAAATTCTGGCATTTATCAATTAAATTGTTTAAATTGTGACCTTGTTTATATTGGTAAGACTAAACGTCATTTGGAAACCAGAGTAAAAGAACACTTTAGGAATATTAAATACAAACAAATTGATAAATCAGCTGTGGCAGAACATTTTTGGAAATTTAATCATGAAATAAATCCAAATGTTAAACTATTGAAACACTAAATGGACCCATAGATTTAATGGTTTGGGAGAAAATATTTATATTGAAGTATAAAAATCATGCAATGAATTTTGATATACCTCCAATTGACTCTCTCACCAAATTTGTTTTGATTCCAGTAGTTAGCAATGCATTAGTACAGAATCCACCTAGTAGCAGTAACCATAACAATGTAAATAAACAACTGAGACCAAAAGGAAATTAATGCTGAGGATGCAATAGATACATTTATTGCAAAACTAGTCCAAGGATTCCAAAAGATAAGTAAAGAGTTGTTTCAACTAGTAATTATTATATTAATACATTTAACAGTTTGATTATTTATGAATATGTACCATTCTCTCTAATTATACATTTTTATACCTTACCAACTTAATATATTTATCTCTTTTGTAAGTTACAACTTTATCAGTTTTATTATTAAGATCCTCTCTTTCTTTGGCAACTTTCAACTCCCCATTTCCCTCTTACTTTCTCTGTATAATTACCTGGTTGTTTAAGAAACTCTTTCTTATTGTTTCCAAAAAGCTTTAAGTACATTGTCTCTAGTGGTAACTTTTTCCAGTTTTATTCCATATTTTTTATTACCACATTTTAATTTCCTTGCACACAATTGTACAGTGTAAATTGTTATTGACATTGCCAGATGGTGAGCAGATATCTTTATCAACTTTCAGACCTTTTAATAACATGATCCAGTTCTTGCCCATGCTAGACCTCTTTTCCCATTTTTCCAGACATCAATGTATTTTTCTTTTCTCAATATTTTCTTAACATTCCTAAATAATATTAAAATGCCCGCCTGGGTAGTGTGGGGGTAGCATGTCTGCCTCATATTCAACAGGTCGTGAGTTCGAATCTCGCTTAGGGCGAGTTACCCAGACAAGGTTTTTTTTGGGGTTTTCCCTTATCCTGAGAAGACGAATGTTGAGTAACTTTAAGCTCCATGGACCCTGAGATCATTTCACCAATTTCATTCATCGTTTGATATGACCAACCAGGTTAAAGGACGTTAAGCTAAAACAAAACAAAACAAAAATAAAGTACTCTTATCCCTTAAGCTACCTATTTTTACTTTCTCTACACTACTATGTACATAGTGCGTATAGAGAAAGTAAAAATCAAATGTGTTCCATTCACATGACTTGCTCTACATTTCTGCAACAAATCACTGTTAAAAGCTTATTCCTCTTACCTACTTTGTGCTAATTGAGATAAATATTAGCAGAAATGCTTTCTTCTAAGTAAAAGGGAAATAATGGAATACAATAGGCTAAAACAGTCAAATCTTTTAAAAGCTGGTTGCCATATGGATGAAATCTGTTTCTTTGCCTTGCCAGGAGTAGACAAACTTGTGTATGTGAAAAGTTTCAAGTATATTTAAACTAAATCTAAAAAATGGTCAACTCCATGAAAAAAATGTATATGAATAAATGGGGTGTTTCATATTTTGTATAGTAAGTTTTTGTCTATTTCTTATGGTTTAAGAGTTATGCAAAATCAAAGCAAAATTCATCCAAAATAAAGAGGCCTACAGACGCTATTCCCAGAAAACTTAAAAACATTTTATTTGTCTTGTAAATATCTTTAATATACTGTATTTTAATCAAAATCGTTAGAGCCATTTTTGAGAAAGTAAAACTTTTTGAAAATTTTTCCATGTAAAGGGTAGTTTGGAGTGAAGGTAGATTTTCCTCTATATCAAGTTTGGTATGTTACCAACTTTTGGTTTTTGAGTTATGGTGTTCACACACGATAACTCTAAAACTGCCTTTTTTTGACACAGGGACCCTAAAAAGTCTATTTTTGGTGAAATCTCTGTATTGAATTTTGGGTGGAATACAATAACTTCTCTATACACTATGTACACATACCCCTGCCGCTGAATCCTTGCACTTGACAGTTCGGGTGGTTTCACGTAAGGTTGGCTATGCTGCCTTTGTGGCGTTGCCAGAGTAACTAGTAAACAACAACAGCTGATTACAAATGTCTGTATCGTGTGTAACGATGAATATAAACAGTGTGCACAGTAAATGAATGCTGATGAATAATGATTGATGTTAACTGAAGATAACAGTGTTACTGTAATGTATGTAGCATACATTAGGTATTTACGTCAATAGCAGATTAATGCAAAATAGATGTTTACAATGAGAGAAGGGTATAACAAAATGATTTTCACCAATTTAGAATTTTATGGCTCAATTCCATCAGTCTCCATCGTCATCATTCTGGAAAGATCATCGTCATTGTCATCAACATCATCGTCATTACCAAGACATCATTAGTGGTTCACATTCACTGATGATCCCGTCTAATTTCTGTGCTTTTCATATTACTTTATGAACATGATAACGGAAACGCATCTAGATGCCACACCATCGCAATATCTGGCTATTTCCAACCACGTGCTCAATTTGTGAACTCCAACACGTGTGTTGAGCTGTTTTGTGCAAGCTACGTATTGTTATTTATATTTGTTGACAGTGTTTTGTACATGAGGGAACATAACAAGACTTTCACAATTATAAAGTGGGTGTAGCGAGAGTGGATACGGCTACATGGAAGAAGAAAGTGAATCAATTCAGTGTAAATTTGATTCATTTTATAACCAACGTGTAATTAGCTTCACTGTGTACCACTTCCAGTATTTTGATTCTTTTGATCGTGTCGTGTAATGTTTGTGGTCTTAAGGACATAACCTGAGGAAATTCACATGCATGGGACAACTACATGGATTGTAGCTATGTCTCCAGGTGATGTGCATTTTTCAAAGACAACTATTATAATCGTTGTGATTTGAGGCATTCAAGATAGCTGGTAACACCTGCAGCCCTGCAGAATGTCACATGGCAATTCTGAACAACTGGCAGATCCAACATTTCATAGAGTGTGGTGAATAATATTGTGTATGACACATTGACGTTTCGTAAAGTTAGTGCTCACTGGATGCTTAAGAACCTCACAAATAACCACAAGGGCTAATGAATGATGACAAGCTTGGATCACTTATTACGTTACACTAAAGAAGGGAATCGTCACTGTGTGCAGGGAGAGTGCCACTCTCTCCCAGTAGTTTCTTGGCCAAGTTCATTGAAGATTGCTCTCTGCACGAGGTATGAAGCGACTGATATTTAATATGACTGAGGCATGGGATTGGACCTCAATAGAAAACCATATATATGGTGATGATATGGTCTGTGTTCAAGTTCAAATTATTAGGCTTATAACTGTCATATATAGTTTTCTATGAGGTCTGTGCCCATACCTCAATCATGTTAAATATCAGTTGCTTCATTATCACCTAGATAAATATCTCACAAACGATGAAGCCTAAAAGATGGAACTCATATGCAAAATTATTTTAATATAACCTAGACATATAATGTCCTCATACTTATAGCAACACCAAGAGTATAACATAAGCAACTCCTAGTTAACATAGTGACAGCTACCCAATATGGCGGCCTACTAATTATAAGTTAGTTTTAGAGTCGCAGGTGACAGCGAGGATAGTACAAACAATCAACAACCTAGCAGATGCTAGGTATGCACGATTTCCCTCCCCGCTAATCCTAATAACCAGTTCCAGTAATCCTCCTTCTTTTCCAACCCACTCCAGCACCACTGCAGGTTTTTTAGTTGGTATGGCCATGAGGCAGAACCCGACACTCTGGGCATGCCTGGGTTGTCTATAAGGTAGATTTTTCCTCCACTTAAAATAAAAAAGCAGATGCCAGCTTTACTCTGACATTATAAATACATGTAACAAAATTTTCAAGTCATCAGTTTACCCTGAAAATAAATGTGATGCACTTCAAAACGTTGGGGTGAATCCATGTACTTACTTTTTTTTTTTTTTGTAGTGTTTAACGCCTGCTTTTACAACTTATGGCATCGCAGGCGATTACACTTGTGATAGATGGAGCACCAGTGGGGGAAACTGGAGAACCCAGAGAACCGCTTTGTCCACCACAAATCTCACCTGCGGTCGCCTGGGATCGAACCTTGGCCGTCTATGTACTTACCTGACTATAAGCCCGAGAACCCTTAAGAGTTAATATGTCCTGAGGAAAGCTTCAGCTTTTACTTTAAGATTAGTATTGTTAAGCAAATTTAACACAATGTTAAATCTTACACAACTTTATTTTCCTACAACAGGCTTTAACACACAGATATTCAGGTATAACATTACCTTTCCATGAAACTGAGGAACATCCCAATTCCTGCCCATGAAAGCATCCACAGTTTTCCACATACATGCATAGCGACATTCATCCTGACAGGTCCACTGTGTGAATTGAAGGTAAATGGGATGATCTGCCGAAGGTGACTGAAATCTTGTTCCATCTGTTAAAAAAACATTAACACAGCTGATAGTTTTACTTATCTTTGGTATTAGCACGTGAAAACATGTGACATGTTCCATTTACATAACTTTCTCTACCCATTCTGTGACAAACTATTCCTACAAAAGCTTATCCTTCCATCGACTAATTGATATAAATGTTAGCAATAATGGACTATTTACTTATTTCCTTGAAAGTACAAAGGAAATATGCCAATACATTAAGCTACACAGATAGTCAAATATTTTAAAAGCATGTTGCTAAGCATTGATATTGAAATTCCATTCATTTTACATGGATTGATTTTCTTGAAAAGCTTTGTGTTGCATCCTTGAAAGAACCTGACTTTAAATAACAGTTAACAGACTTTTTGTTTTTGAGTTATGCTGTTCACATACATGTATATTTTTCTAAATATCATTATTTTTTTATTCAGAAGACCTCAAAATACATATTTTCATTGAAATCTCTGTATCAAATTTCTGGGTGGAATACAACTTTCTCTACCTACTGTGCACATGGTACAGAAAGTAATAAGAAAGTTTCATTTAAATCAATGTAGCAGTGAAGAGACTGAAAGCAAGAGAATATGTCTGTCTATCTCTCACATGTAAATATAAATGAATTTCAGGTGACCAGCTCTAAAAGATCTGACTATCACTTTAGCCTAGTGTATTTTCTTATTCAGTTTGAGCCTGTAAGAAAATATGTACAAAACCATTTGTGCTAATGTTTATATTGATTAGCATGAAGTAGATATTGTGGCCGCATATTCCGATGACCTGCTCAGGGAAAGTATTTTGAAAAGTTTTAGTAATTGTATTCTAAATAAAACATTTTTCTGAATCTCTACCAAAAACTTTCTGCATAAGCATCATATTAATTTATTACCAGATACATACATAAGGGTAAAGATGGAGAAACAAATATAAGCAGTAGGATAGAAATGGAATATTAACCAATTTTTTATCAAAAAAACTCGGATGTGTTCCATTCACACGTCTTTCTCTATATCTCGCTAACAAATAATTGTTAATATGCTTACTTTTCTAACTACTTCATGCTAATCAAGATAAACATTGCCAGAAATTGTCTTATTACGTGGTTCCTTGTAAGTAGAAGGGAAATAAGAAAATGCACAGGCTAAAATGATATTTCATCCTTTAAAAGCCTGTCGCTATGTGAAACAATTGAAATTCCAATCTCTTTGTTTGCCAAGAGTAAACAAATGAGAAACGAGAAAAAAGATGTCTTCCTGTTTAAGGAAAGTTTAAAAATTGAAACGAATAATCTGGTATATCTCGAAAATGGTTAAATCTACAAAAAAAGTTATGACATATATTGTGTATTTTAATGAGATCTAGATTTTTTATGTAATAAGTTTTTGTATATCTCTTACTGTTTACCCGTTATAAAAAAGTCATCCAGAATGAAGAGGTCTTCAGAGGCAATTTCCAGAAAATTCAACATATACACTTTGTTTGTCATAAATATATCATATAGATAAGATACTTTAATCAAAATCATTAAGAGCCATTTTTGAGAAAATCACCATTTTCAAAAAATGTTCCATGTAAAGGGTAGTTTGGAGTGAGGGGATTTTATTAAAAATCTTCATGTTGTATCCTTGTAAGATACTCAACTTAAATACCAAGTTTGGTATTTAACAGATTTTCGTTTCTGACACACACGCACACACAGACCTTTTTCTAATTTATTATTTGGAATTGGGGATCTCAAAACATGCATTTCTGTTGAAATCTCGGTATCAAATTTTTGGGTGCAGTTTAATACCTTCTCTATACACTACCTACATAGTATATAAAGAGGAAGTAAAAATTATTGAAGACCGTGAAAAAAGTTCCCCTTGTCATATAATAGGATTGTAGGGTTATTTATTCAGTGGATATAATGGAGATTAATTAAATTTTTAACAAACTAAAACACAAAAAATCTGATATGCTACATTCACATTAACTTTCTCTAGGTGTTCCATATACAAAATATGATAACTAAATATTATTATTTTATCTACATCATGCTAATCAAGATAAACATTTGCAGAATTGGTCTTCTTACTACTTGCTTTCTTGTAAGTTTTCTCGTAATGGGAATGCTTTAGGCTACATGAGAGTCGAATTTTTTAAACCCTGATTGCTATGTGAAACAATGGAAGTTTGTTTTAGTTTGCATGGTGGCATTTGAGAAAATCAGATAGTTTAAAACTTAAACCAATAAGGAATATCCTGAAAATGGTCAACTCTACAAGAAAAGCATACACACATAAATTATGTGTTTTAACAAGATGTAAATTTTCTGTATAGTAAGTTTTTGTCTATCTCTTATAGCTTAACTGTTACACAAAATTCTGCAAAACTCTTCCAGAATAAAGGTCTTCAGATGGTATTCCTAAAAAATTCAACATATACATTTCGTTTGTCATAAAAATATCTTATGTATACCTAAGATATTTTACTCAAAATCATTAGGGCCATTTTTGAGAAAACAAAATTTTCAAAAAATGTTCCATGTAAAGGGTAGTTTGGGGCGGGGGGCACATTTTCTTGAAAATCTTCATGTCGCAACCTTGGAAGATACCAAACTTGATACTAATAGCTTCTCTATATGCTATGTACATAGTATGTGTAGAGAAAATAAAAATATTTTGAAATACAAAATCCCCATAACTTTTAGCTTAACTTAATATTCTGACTGATGCAACACATCAGCTACTTTCCTTATGTTTATATTTACACATGAACAAATACTCTGCAAGTATTGATTTATATATCTGTGTTTCAAAAATGGCTCAACAATTTGCTCTTAGGTAAACCCAATACACAAAAATCTGTACCATTCACGTGACTTTCTCTACATCTCAATTATTCTTAAAAAGCTTATACTTCTATTTATTTCGTGCTAGTCAGAAAAAATTAGCAGAAATAGTCTTATTAGTTGCTTCCTTGTAAGTAGAAGCGAAATAAGGGAGTACCATAGGTTAAAGTGATAGTCGTAAACTGGTCGCTGTCACTGAAGTTCCAGCAGTTGACAAATTTCTGTATGAAAAAAGCATGTTATGTGTTTTAACGTGCTCTACATTTTTTGTGTAGTAAGTTTTTGTCCTCTCTTACAGTTTAGCAGTTATTCAAAATTCTGTAAAATTCATACAGAATAAACTACTCTTCAGAGGCTATTCCCAGAAAATTCAAGATATACGTTTTATTTGTCAGGTAAATGTCTTTATTATATGATATTTTAATCAAAATTGTTAGAGCCATTTTTGAGAAAAGTTCCATTTAAGGGTAGTGTGGGGTGGGGGGATTTTTCTCAAAATCTTTGTGTCGCATCCCTGGAAGATACTAAACTTAAATACTAAGTTTGGCATATTACCGACTTTTTGTTTTTGAGTTATGTTCACAGACACACAGACTTTTTAGTGAAAATGTTTTTTTTTTGATATAGGGGATCCTAAAACATATATTTCCGGTGAAATCTCGGTATCAAATTTTTGGGTGGAGTGCAATACTTTCTCTATACACCATGCACATAGTAAGTGAGAAGGTAAAAATAACTCAGCTCATGTTTCACTTTCACATATGCACTACATCATAGCCATTGCTCTTTCTTTTCCATTCACAGCTGTTAACCAGCTCAAAATATTGAATGACCTATCATATGATCAAATCATTGAATATTATTGGCCACAACTTTGGCTCATACTATTTGATAGAACAATTAACCAATGAGATTATACCTCTCGAATCACTGAGAACTGTAAGTTTACCTAGTAAGACATCAAAATGTGCTAAGTGCTAGAAATTAGTAAACGCTTTAAACATTAATTACTCAAGAATCAAGCACATCTGACACATAATCCAAATAGAACTATGGCTCAATAAGTATATCATACACTTGGAGAAATTCATAAATCCATCTGAAGTTAAATTTCCACAAACTCTATACTCTTCAAAGACAAATTATAGAAGTATCATACGAAGCACTGCACATTCAAATTTTCATTGTTTCTTCTATAAAGAATATAATTACATATGTTATGTGAAGAAAATGAACTAAATTACCACAGAACATATGCATTTATGTTGCCATTGGCTATAACTTCATTCAGTTTGGTTTAATGTTATAAATAATGTTCTAAAACTACATTAATTTTATTTCATAGAGGAAGTTCAAAGGGTAAAACTTCCACCGATGATCTGAAATATGCAAACTTATATTGAAAATATGCACCTGTCCAGATTTAAAATCTGCTAGATTGCAGACATTTTGATTTCTTGGAATAATTAGGGTTTTAAGGCTCTCCACTTTTAGCTACACTTTGCAGTTTAGGGTCCTAAAAGTTTGTAGCAGACCAGTAAAATAACTACAAAGCAGAATAACAAAAGCACAGTAATCGGATCATGCATGGTAGTGGGTTCACTGCTTGATTCCTAAAACACTTGTTTTATATTACACCTGACATTCATGTGCATCACTGTAAAAGGTGTTGGTTGGTAGTTTTAGTTATGCTGTAAGTGTTTGGTTGCAACATTACTGTTCAATATTCTCAAGCATTGCTCGTTATACTAGATTATGAACAACAATAAATTCAAGTTTTGAGCAACATTTGAAATCTTGTTCCAAGCCAACAGTAATGAATATACGTCGAAGCAATAAAAAGCAAAACAAAATATGTCCTTACACTGTGCCGATGTCACACCAAAATGCTAAAAAATTAAACAATGTCAAAATGTTACTTCCTACCTTCCGTGCAATTAGCCGTAGAACACTTCTCAAGACATGATCTGTAGTACGGTGATCTATCACCAACAGAGGCATATATCTTTTTCACACTAATTACAGCAATTATCCAACACACTAACAAACTGTATTTATAGCACATATTTCGACCCATATTTCTAAATTAATATTTTATGCGGAGGCAAAGAGACTTAAGAGATACTTCAAACTCTTTACGTTAGCTAATATTCAGGATGTATTCTAATGCGGAGGACAGAAAATGATTTGCATTCTTGAATTTTACATTGTTAGAAAAGACTAGATCATCGAAACTTCATCAGATGACATAAACAAAAACAAACAGCTGCTCTGAGATTTGCTTTACGGGTTGCCAAATTTACGTAAAAATTATTACTACTATATAAAATATACAGGTAAAAGGAAGTGGATGTTCATTTTAAAAGGTGCAGCAATAGATCATTTAAACCATCAAGATACAAATATAATAGTCAATTATGAACACATTTTAATATCCCAACTAAAAGACTATTCACATTTTTATGCTTGGGGAAGTAATGTTGTCCGCCCGTAAACCAGATTAGCCACATATAAGAAACTATTCCAGTTGCAGTTGGTATGCTTTGCCCAAGCAGCTCACAGGTTGTTGCAGACAGACAATAATACGTGTCAACATTTAGCACCATCACAAAGGGATAAAAAATTGCGTGTTATTTATGGACGTTTTTTTTAACTACTGTAGTTCTCAGCGTCCCATTCTATATTAGGCGTGAAAGACCACTTAATTTTTCTTTCTATAAGGATCAACATTCGTGTAGCAACAGGCCTATTTTCAAGACGAAGAATTCAATTTTTTTGGTTTTTATTACTTCTGAAGTGATACCCCATTTGGGAATGTTGTATTAGTGGTTACGAATATAGAATGATGCACTGAAAGTTAAAAACATAAAAATAACATTCAGAGCGTTGTGCAGTAGTGGAAAGTGTGACAGAGACGGTGGATACAATTAATGTGAATGTGGAACAAACATGCTGACATAAATGCATATTAAACACCCATAGTGTAACCAAGTCCTCTAGTTTCCCTCGCCACTTACTCGGCCAATTTCTTCATTATCACCTTTCCTATTATCTTTTTCGCTTGTATTTCATATCAAGCAGTTAGTCGCGCTCATGCCCAACCGTTGCCCTCCGTGGTGTAATGGTTACCATGCTAACTATATATCCGAGGTTGCGTGTTCAAACCCGGCGGATGACGATGGATTTTTTTCGGGTGTAAAAATCCTTAGCATGGCTTCCTTTGGAAGGGAAGTAAAGCCGTTGGTCCCGTGTCTTAGATTTACAGCACGTAAAAGAACCTTAAGCCTGAGCAAAATTAAGCGGTTTATCACGCCCAATTTAGAATGGGACGCTGAGAACCACAGTAAGAGCGTCCACAAATAAAACGCCATTTACCATTATTTTTTATCGTGCCCAACCAACCACTCGTTCCAGGTTTTTCATGCTGTGGTTTCGTGCCGTTGGCTTCCCTACAGGCTTCTGACCCCTAGACATCCCCTTGTAAGTCCTAGGAGGATATCTTATTAGGGGGAAAAAAAAAACAACTAAACTACAACTGCACAACCGTAAACTTATTTGTCAACCTTCGTATGAAATACAATAGCACTTGTCTTTTTGCACTTGCTATGCTGTCTATTAAGAGAACAAAATGTATCAAGACATAGATGATTTGTAAAGCAGGGTAATGGAAACATCCAAGCTTACAGATCAGCAAATTGATTTCATTTTTTGTCAGCTATTATATGAGTTTTAATTATTTAATCAACTCATTTTTCATGTCATTCGCTGTAGCCATTTATTTTACCCACGAGCCGTCACTGCTTAACAGTACTTTCTTTATTTCTTTACCATCCTTGTACCTACAAAGTCATAAGGTACAACGAATGAAATTGATGAAACGACATTCAAATGAGCTCGGCGTCCATAGAATTTAAAATTATCCGTAATGTTTCTTCTCAATATAAGGGAAAATCTCGGATAAAAACCTCATCGGGGTAATATACCCTAACGATATACATTTGTGGTGGACAAACCAGCGCATGGACGGGTTTTCTTCGGGTTCTCGGTTTCCCGCCATCGCATTCAACCGGTACTCAATCTTCATTCCATGTATCATCTGAGTCATCGTTCCGGTGCCATAGTAGTAAATATATAAAAATAAATAACAGATATTCCAACTCAAAATCGCTTTAGATAGTTTCTTGATCAAGAGAGTTTCGCCTCTATGCGCACATCAACCATAGCTAACACCATAGAATGAAATTAGCACCTACGGGCGGTCTGAAGCTACAGGTTAACTCAACGAGCTCTGCTGCTGCTGCTTCACGAATATTATTAGCCATTCTGGCTCTTGTATCCCGGAAAGAAATCACGGCTTACGGATGTGAAAATGGTGGAGTTAAGCTGCAAATAAACATTGCACGGAACCGTAGAGCATTTGTATATTTTGAGTTGATTTCCTTATTTAGCGACCTACCAACAGAGCAACACGTCAACACAGGTCAATATGCTGATGACTTGCTGTTGTTCTGTACAACCAGAGCGTTGAACCTCATTTAGAGACACATGCGCCTCCTCTAAAAGTGATGCGACCGTTGGCTATCCTCTTCACCAAACGCCGCTTTCCCGAAAATGTCCCTTCATTCAAGCACCTCAGACGAAGGATCGAATGGACAAACACCATCATCTACTTGGGATGAAGTTTTGATTAGGGTGTCACTTTTTGGGAGAGGGAACTGAGGTATCGGGGCACTGGGGCTGCGGCCTCCTTGTATCCGATGCCGAAATCTACGATGCGGTTCCCCTTAAATGAAATCGCGTTTTATTTATGAACGCTCTTTAACTGCTGTGGTTCTCAGCGTCCCATTCTATGCTGGGCGTTAAAGACCGCTTAATTTTGCTCAGAAGCCTCTCTATTAGGCTTGAGGTTCTTTTACGTGTGGTAAATCTACGATACGGGACCCACGGCTTTACTTCCCTTCCGAAGGAAGCCATGCCCGAAAAAATCCATCGTCTTCCGCCGGGTTTGAACCCACGACCTTGAGTATATGAAGTTAGCATGGTAACCATTACACCACGGAGGGCGACGCCGGTTCCCCTTAAGTTGCGCCTTTTGAGGACTCTCATAGTACCCATGCTTATCCACGCCTGCGGATAAACGATTCCAGTCTGCTGTTGCGCATTTTGAGGACTCTCATAGTACCCATGCTTATCTACGCCCGCGAGATAAACGATTCCAGTCTGCTGTTGCTTCATAGGGCCATCTATTTAGTGCCACGCCGCTTTCCAACGAAACTTCTGGACGAAGCCTCTGGTCTGCCAAACCTGGACGAGATTAGGCGTCAGGCTATAAAATTCAACAAAGTTTACCATTACAGCGGAACACCTTCTTGGGGATTACAATCCCAGAAACCGCCGCTTCAGGCGATACAGGCTTCTCCTGATGGTCTGCGGGCATCCCCGGTAATGAGAGAGCAACTCCAACAGCTACTACGGCTAAGCTCTTACAATCCTTCAAGAGTTGCTTGGATTTCAAAATTTCAACCCCAAAATAAACATTTTGTATTCATGCTACCTCCCTTCAGTCCCCAACCTCATTTTCACTCGTCATCCTGCAAACCCCACACTTCCATCAGTGGTGAAATCTAGCAAGAATGGGAACACGTCTTACACATCATTGGGCTGCCCTCAGCCTGCCAACTGCTCGTGTCGTGTGTCCTTATTTACCAACAGCTGCTACAGCTAAGCTCATTTACAATCCTTCTAAGAGTTGCTTGGATTTCAAAATTTCAACTCCAAAATAAAATATTTTGTAAACTAATTACACCAATTGTGTACAATGACCGTTGCACTATAACTGGCATCCGTTTAGGAGCAATCTAGCTGCCTCTCTTCCACCCCAACCTCATTTACACCCGCCATTCTGCACAGCCGGTCAATACGTGATTAAACTCTAGCAAGAATGGGTACACCTATGTCACACCATTGGGCTGCCCTCAGCCTGCCAACTGCTCGTGCGTTTCTATTAGTATACTTTTGTTTTCTGTTCCATTGAGAACGCCTTAACTTCTTCAATAAGTGGTGCTCGATTTACGTTATAGATCATGGAAAAATTTTTAAAGCTATCATGTGTTACATATAAATAAATAGCTTTCTCTAACCTCTATTGCTTATTTTCCCTATACAAATTATTGTTACGAAAGTTTATTTTCGTGCCCAACTCATTTTAATCGAGATAAAGCAATCCGGAAATAGATTGTTGCACATTTCGTTATAGCTATAAAAGAAATAGCGATAGTCAAAACTTTTTCAACTGGACGCTATACGTCGCCCTTAAAATACCATACTCTTTCCATAATATCGCGAAAAAACAATTGAAAATCGAGAGGGTTTCAAAAGAATTACTTTAACTATTAACAAATCGAAACAGTGGCTTCATTTAAGGGGGAACGGGAGATCTTGTTTTTATAAGTCTATTAAAAGAAACAATTACAACAATGTTGTACTTTTATAATACAAGTATTTCATATTTAATATACAAAAGATGATTTGTCTATATGTTAAATGTGTAGCTAATGTGAAAATTAGGAAACTGCTTCAGACAATTTTGCCCTCCTCCCGACTAGAAACTGTAATGACGCTCCGGATAACCGTTAATAATGAATATCTTAGAAATTGCTGGTGCCATAGAAAAAAGTTATTTGAATTTATTTTTTCTATAGTAGTTTTTCGCCTATTGTTTAACGATTGTTCATATATCTTTAGTAGGTTTAACGCCTACTTTTACTACTTTGAAATCGCAGGCGATGACGCTAATGATAGATGGAATGAAGATAGAGTACCTGTGCAATATGACGGCGGGGGAAACCGAGAAAAACTACCACAAATCTCACATGCGGTCGCTTGGGATCGAACCCGGGCCGTCTAGATGGGAAGCGAGTGGTCTAACTACTCGGCCACGGCGCGGCCACAAAATTGTATACATTTTCTTCCGAATTAAATGGACTTCACAAGCTATGCCTAGTAAATTCACGATATAGGTATTATTATTAATGCAAATATTTAAGTATATTGTTTTATTCAAAACCGTTGGAGCCAGTATAAAGGGGAGAGAAAAATATTTCAAGGGATTTTCTTGAAAATCTTCGGTAACATCCTTGAGGGTAACAACTTCAGTTCTTATCCACCGTTCCATTTTTGAGTTATGCTGCTTTCACCCCACACACTAATGCGGGAATAGACTATTACATATCTCTAGTTCCAAACTCAACCCATTTTGACGAACTTGAGGCAATCAATTCTGCATTGAAACAGCTTTTCTACCACATTAATGCCTCCAATAAAACAGTAATCTTTAGTAATTCAAAATCTGCATTACAAGTCATTTGTACCAGTGTATGCGCAACAAAAAGAACAGCTGAAAATCTACCAAAGTATTAAACACTTACAATCTCTTCACAAATCGATAGTTTTACAATGGTTTCCCTCACACTGTGGAGTTCTTGGTAATGAAAAGGCAGATGCCTTAGCGAAAATAGGTACAGCGATCCACCAAACTAAAAACTCGCCATTATCGTTTCACTCATCAAAACTAATAGTACAGAAAACCATCCAACAAAAAACATGTAGTGACAGTTTACACCAAGAGAGTATAAATAAGCAATGGAAAACCTTGTTGAACAATGCAACAATAATTCCAGAATGTCCAAGATCAAAAGCTGTTGCTCTTTTTCGATTACATACAGGTTGGCTGCCCATCTACGTAAATTAAAAATCTTTCCAACTTCAAATTGTATATTTTGTAGAAAAACGGATTCTACAATGAATAAGGCTCATCTTATGAAATGTCAAAATTTAACAGCTACTGGGAAGCAAGAAGGTAAATGGAAGAACTCCAATATGGTGAGCATGAGCAACCAACCAACCACCTTTTCTAAAAATGCTTAGAAACACATTTTTCTGCTATTTTTTTGCGTGGAATAGAACAGCTCTCCTACTTATATGCTCGTAGGCTTTCACGGCCGGTGTTATTATTGGTAACATATCCGGGTTTGTAGGCCGTGGTCGAATATTAATTATTTTAATAATTTTAATATTCCACCACGGCCTACAAGCCCGGATATGTTATATTTTACCAACTCTCCTACTTACTGTATGCAGCAGAGGAAATAAAATATACACCTATTAATTGAAATTGGCTTTAGATACAGTCTTTATTGATCAGTTGAAGTCATTGGCATCGATGTCTAGCAGCTCATTTTATGGCATCATTCTGTAGCATTGTACATCACACATCTGGTCTGCATCTAGACACCTGTTGCGAATTTAACGCTCTCTAGGAACAAAGTCGCAACTGCGCAAGCGCAAGGTTTAAATTCGGTTGGTTAAACGAATGGCGGCGTGCATTTGTGTTGTGCGTTCTTGTAGAGCCACGTCTATTTCTAAATGACCAACATGAAAGATATGAACCTTTATCAGGTGTTGGACCAGTTTTGTACTACCGAAAAGGCAATCGTTTTTCTGCGGGATAACGGCATATTAGCCAAAAATGCACCCAAATGTGATGTCGTGAAATGTGAAAAGTTGATGACAGAGGTTCGCCGAAAAGAACTGCACGACGGCGTGATATGGCGTTGTCCGAAACATAAAGGACGCAAGAAATCTATAAGAAACGGTTCTTTCCTGGAGAATCAGAATATTCGGCTTGAAACCTTCCTGCTTATTGCGCATCTGTGGGCTTACTCGACCCCAGTTGGAATAGTACAGCAGTGGGTGAAAGTGTCAAATAGGACAGCGATTCAATGGTACCAGTATTTACGAGACATTTGCTCAGTGCGGCTAGCTTCTAATCCTATTAGACTTGGCGGACCTGGTACTATTGTGCATGTGGACGAGAGCCTAACTATCACTGAGAAGGATGCACATGGACAGTTTATGCGTCGTCGCTGCGTTTTTGGTATGTACGACTGTGGCAGAAATTTTGGATTTTACAAGTTCGTGGATTCTCTCGATAGTGACACCTTACTGCCGATAATAGTCAGGCATGTACTTCCTGGTACTGAAATACATACTAATAAGTTGGAGCCGTATCTTGCTGTGCCAGCTGTACCTGTAATACCACCCTACAACCATGTGCGATTAAACCACATAAAAGAATTGGTAGATCCTGAGACAGGAGGTAATATTAATAATGTAGAACGCTTCTGGAAGAACGCTATAAGGATCAAGAAGATGTGCGGCACCAGTCCAGCCTACCTTCCATCGCATCTAGATGAATTTATGTGGAGGCAACACTATGGATATAAAACCATAGAGGCCTTCCAAAACCTTCTGAAACAGATCTGTGACCTATATCCCATATAGGCTCAAAAAGATGGGATTGCATTTTCGGTAGGGTTGCTCTAGCACCTGTGCAGATCCCTTTATTTTACATGAATGTGTGTGTGGAGGCAACTGCAAAGGAGGAAGAATACACTTGACAGTCTTCATAACCTTCTCTGTTTTTAAAGCCTTAGCTTACAAATTCAATGATTACAGGCTGTTTTCTGGATAATTTCATTCCTATGGAATGCTCTCTGGTGAGTTTCTATAAATTAGATATGTCTATTTAGCGACATTAACATTTTTGCTTTAGTATTGCATGAAGTTACATTTGCCAATATTTTGTAGACTAGTCTAGAGTAGAGTGTTTTATTTATTGAACAAGGTCCCAAGGAATCCTTGGGCTCATAGTAAGGGACAGTAATATTTTACAAGTGTGGCAGTGCTATACTAATTATAAATTATATTTAAGAATAAGTTGTCAACAAGAATAAGATGAACACAAAATCTATCACAATATGTAACAAGAAATATGATTAATCAACTAAACATAGTATTGTATATGTATATCAATATATAACAATGTGCTTTCATTTGAGAAGTGTAATACTGGATAATAACAATTGAAACTTTAATAGACATACATAATACTTTCGGTAATGGTGTAGGATAGATGCCGTCCCCTGCTAGCTAAGACACGCCCTTGGGCTATGTCATATATGCATAGCCAACATAAGATACCCTGAGAATACAACATATACTGAATAGAACGTAGCCAACCTAAACATTAAAAAAGTTACCGCTATTATTAAAACTGTACAATTTACCTGCATTTTACTGCAATAAGTTTGTAGTGAATAAAGTAGCTGCATAAAAATAACGCAGCAGGTCGGGCAGCATGTTCTCATTGTTTTTGAGCTAAGAGACACACATTGTTGAAGCACTTTACCGCAATAAGTCTGTAGTGAAAACATTGTCATGTAAATTAGGTGAAATATAAACAAGAAAGAGAGAGAATGTCTCAATGATAGTTAGGGTGACGTGTGAACGTGCATGTGGGTGTGGGTGTATCTGTACACAAAATATCTGTAGAATAAAAAGTCTGTCTAATGTCTTACTTGCTATTTAAGTCAGATACACTAAGAAAAAGGTCAAAAAAGTTTTATTTTGGTCACTAAGTGCTATGGTTCCTGGAGTCCTATTGTAAAGGTCTCAGAGCATCATTTATCAGTCTTGGGTGTCTTTTACATAGCATAAGTATGTAGCACGGGACCAAGGCTTTACTTCTTTTCCAAATGAAGTGTTGGTAAACATTTTTACAATAAAAAAAATCCATCACCCTGTGTCGGATTTAAACCCGTGACCTTGGGAATCAGAGGCTAAAGAATATCAGTAAAGAATGTTCCAGATTGCTACTCTTATCTGGTCTATTCGTTTATAAAGTCATATTATATGCTGTTCTAAAAAATGAAAAAATAAATGGAGAAAATAAAACACTAATGATTTAATATTTTATGTATACAGTCAACTAATAATAACGATAATGATGATGGTAACACCAATAGTACGTATTAACAATATATAGGTATACATTATTTCGCGGTACACACTGCGTTTGTGTTGGTAACAACTATGAGTATTGCTAGTTTTACAGCATTACAGTTGGCATCATCCATCCCACAGATGTCATACTGACGTCTTGGCCTTCCTAGCAGACGGCGGCACCTTTCCTACACCCTTACCATACTTTCAATACCTAAAAATAAAAAGACTAATAAAACAAGTTACACATGAATGAATCATTCCTTTGGAAATGAATAGTAATGGGTTAACATTTGCACAAAACATGATAGTATTTATGTTATGCATTTTGATATTCCAGCAGTACATGCATTTTTACCTTGTTCTTAAAAAGCGTGAATTCATAATTTGTTTAATTGTTATGGGAATTTCGTTAAATCTTTGATCGTTATGTAAAGTACGCCCCTAAATACATATTTAGTGGTAGCCATTTGTTTCACTACTATATTGTTAGAACCTCTGGTGCGATGATGAATGTTATTTGGTATTAATATATTAATGTTTGTATAGAACAGTTTATGATTTTAAAAGCAAATATAATCATGGACAGTTTCAAGCTTATACATAGTGGAATGTTTCCTATTAGTGGACATATACATGTTTAGTTGGGGCATAATAATCTAAATTATAATTAATAGCTCTATTTTGCCACATTTCTAGTTGGTGTAATTGAGCTTTTATACATGGTTTACAAATTATATCCATGTATTTTAGATGGGGGTGAATGAGTTCATGGTAGATATTTTTTAATAATTTTTTTTAGTATATCATAACCATACATAAATGCATACTATGTGCAGTCACAGTTTAGTTTAACTTCAGAACAGATTTAGAATTTTTCCATGTGTAGTATGTATTTATGCTTAATTTTGAGTCATAGCTCTATTTGGAGTATGTCTCGGAAGTGCTTGGTTCTTGAGTAATTAATGTTGAAAAAGTGTTTACTAATTTCTAAGACTTAGCACATTTTTGCTTTTTGTGTCTTACTAAGTAAACCCATGGCTGCCAGTGATTTGGAAGGTATGTTCTGCCAAATAGTATGAGACAATAGTGTGACTAATGATATTCAATGATTTGATTATATGTTAGGTCATTCAACATTTTGAGTTGGTTAACAGCTGTGAATTGGAAAACAAAGAGTAATGGCGTGATGTTGTGCATATGTGAATTTGAGCCGAGTTATTTTCTGTGTATTGATTTTCCTCAGAGAAATTGTTGAGCTATTTATTAAAACATGTATATATAAGCAAATACTTTCAAAGTATTTTTCAAGTGTAAATATGAACATAAGGAAAGCAACCTACATGTGCATCAGTCAGAATATTAAAGTAAACTAAAGTTGAATGGATCTTATGTTTTCCAAGTGTTTTTTGAAACAAGTATGAGGCAAGCAGAGGCTGTTAGGCTGTATCAACCTGCTGTGAACAAGAAGTTCTGCTGATTTTGAGATTTCATAAAGGTTAGGTTATGTTTGGTTAGGTGTATGTAAATGAACTGAATGAAAATAAGGGGTAAAAATGGAATTTCCAAAAACTTATTTCAAAGAATTTTTTTAAAAAATAATGTAAATTGGTGTTGGTTGGTTTGTTTTTTTTTTTTTTTAGAAAAAAACCCTGAAATCTGTTCTATAATCAAAGTATTTTACCTGTGTGCACACCATTTATTGGGTGATTGTTTTGGGAGGATGAAGAGATCGTGTCGTCTGTTTATGCAGTGTTGTCAACCAAAGAAAGTTTCTTTCTTTGAGGCATTCAGTCATGCTGAACAGATTATCTAATTTACTGCAAACTACCTCCTGAATTATTAAACAAAACACTGTGCATGAACTTGGGGATCTACAGACAGAATGAAACCTTAGCAATTAAGACACTATAACTTAGGGTACTGTTTCATTGTGATTACTTTGCTCTTCCAAAATTGCACCAAACCTACCGAATGAAACCTAAGGAGCTGAGCACTATATACTGTACCAGGAGAAATCCATAGTGATCCCTGACAGTTGCCTTTAATTTGTGGCTGTTCTGTCACACTGTTGCCACATGTCGCCCTCTGTGGTGTAATAGTTACCATGCTAACTTCATATACCCAACTTCAAACCCCGACAGAGGATGTTGGATTTTTTCGGGTGTAATAATCCTTAGCATGGCTTCCTTCGGAAGGGAAGTAAAGCCATTGGTCCCTTGTCATATATTTACTGCACGTAAAAATACCTCAAGCCTGATAGAGAGACCTCTGAGCAAAATTAAGTTGTCTTTCACGCTCAATTTAGAATGGGATGCTGAGAACCACATAGTTAAAGAGCATCCATAAATAACATGCCATTTACATTTTTGCTGTTGCCACATCATCCTGTCCATGGCTGCAGTAGGACAATAAGCCATTTTCAACAAACTAAAACACTAGCATTCTAGCACACAGCACAGCAGTACATTGCAATATGTAAAAAATCTGAAGTGTTCCATTCACATGACTTTCTCTATATGCATAATAAAAGCTTATTCTTATGTCTACTTCATGTTAATCGAGTTAAACATTAGCAGAAATGCTTTCTTGTAAGTAGAAGGATAATGAGAGAGTACACTAGGCTAAAGCGATAGTCAAATCCTTTAAAAGCTGGTTATCATGTGAATTAAATTCATTTCTTTGCATTGTCAGGAGTTAACAAATTCACATATGTGAAAAGCTCAGGTATTTTTAAACAAACTAATAACAAGGAATGTCTTAAAAATGATCAACTCCACAAAAAAGTATATAACATAAATTGTGTGTTTAAACGAGATCAACAATTTTTGTCTATCTCTTTACGGTTTACCACTTATGCAAAATTCTGAAAAATTCATCCAGAATAATGAGGTCTTCAGAGGCTATTCCCAGAAAATTCAAGATATACCTTTTATTTGTTGTGTAAATATCTAACATATACAGTGTTTTAATCAAAATTGTTACAACCAATTTTGAGAAAATCAAAATTTTCAAAAATTTTTCCATTTAAAGGATAGTTAGGTGGGGGGGGGCAATCTTCCCCAAAATATTTGTGTCACACCCTTGGAAGGTACTACATTTTTATACAGGCTTTTCATTTTTGAGTTATTGTGTTCACGGACACATACACACGGATCTTTTTCCAAAAATAATTTTTCTTTTTTAATACAGGAGACCCTTAAAAATCTATTTCTGGTGGAATCTCTGTATCCAATTTTAGATGGAATGCAATACCTTCTCTATACACAGTATAGAGTATGTGTAGAGAAAGTAAAAAATATATAGCAAAGAAAAATAGTGCAGTAGAAGTGGATATTTGTGCCAACTGAAATTGCATTGAGAAATGTTTGTTACATCTTGCAACAAGAATGATATTGCTTATGTAGCATGAATATATTGGCAGAGGGGCAGACACACCTCTTATCGACTGAAGTGTGTGGTGGCTGTCAGGTATCACTATGCATCTGCCAGACTTTCTCACTTTGTTTATTGAAACTTATTTTGCTTTTACAGGATTTTGAAAAGCACTTTCAACCCCATGACAGAGGTAATACAAGACTGCTCCACTAAATCGATCATGCCTAAGGAAAATAAGGTTAGTTACTTTATTATTTTTGCATCTCTTTTAAGGATTATTTAGGATAGAGCACTTTTAAACGGGACATCAGTATGTCTATATAATTCACTATCATGCATTAAGGAACAGAGGTACCTACGATTAAGTTTATAAATTTGAATAATAAGAGCATATTTATGTAGTTGGTAAGAAGTTGCGAACTGAAAGTCGGCTGATATTCTCTGCAGATGCTCTTCCTAGCTTTGTTGTTATTAATATTCATAATCACGGATGACTAACAAATACTGCCATACTTGAGCTTTGAGGGTTCTAAGCTAGAAAACAGCAAAATGTAGTTGCAGGATGTTTTTTATTTTCTGTGGCCCATATGTACAGTGTACATAGTAGACAGAGAAAGTATTGTGTTTCACCCAAAAATTCTGTGTTGAGATTTCACTGAAAATATGTTTTGAGGTCTCCTGAGTCTGAAAAAAGGCTTTTTAGACAAAGGTCTACATGTATGTGTCTGGACAGTATAGCTCAAAAACAAATAGTATTTATGTTGCGTATCTTCCAAGGATGTGACAAAGATTTTCAAGAAAATCCCCCTGTACATGGACAATTTTTGATAATTTTGTTTAACTCAAAAATGACTACACAATTTTGATTAAAATACTACATATTAAAGATATTTATATCACAAATAAAAATGTATATTTTGAATTTTCTGGGAATAGCCTCTGAGTACCTTTTTACTCTGGATGAGTTTGCAGAATTTTGTATAACGTTTAAACCTTAAGAGCTTACTACACAGAAAAAGTATATCTCGTTAAACACATAATTTATATAATATATTTTTTTTATGTAGAGTTTCTGAGATATTCTTTGTTATTGGTTTCAATTTTAAACTACTAAGTTATTTCTCAAACAGGAAGAGACATTTTATTTAATCTCTCTCTCTTTCTCTCTCTCTCTCTCTCTCTCTTTCTCTCTCTCTCTCTCTCTTTCTCTCTCTCTCTCTCTCTCTCTCTCTTTTTGCTTCATTTGTATAGCCCCCTTTAACATCAATGGTCATATCGGGGGCTTTCACTTGTGAAACTGTAGGTTCAGAACATTAGGTTAAACTTTATATTACTAAACACATGCACATTCACTCTCACATTCATACTTCCAGACTCTATGGGGATAGGGAATAATTCCTGTTAAAGAAAAATTCCCCACCCCAGCTGGGAATCGAACCCGGAACCTCCGGGTGAATAGTCAGCTCGCTGACCACTCGACCACGAGGCAGTCTTTAATCTCTGTTGTTTTAGTGCAGGCCATGCAAAACAAATCAAACTTCAATTGTTCCGCACTGGATCAGCATTTAAAAGATTTGACTGTTGCTTTATCCTAGTGTATTCCCTTATACTTACTAGGAAACAAGTAATAAGACAATTTCTGTTAATGTTTATCCTGATTAGCTTGAGATTATGTAGATAGAATAATAGTCTTTTGTAAGAATAGTTGGTAATGTTGCTGACTAAGGGTGTCTTGGCTGCATAACATCAGGCAGCCAACCTTTGCATCTGAAACACGCAGTGTTCTGCATAATGGAGCATATATAGGGGGTAATGCAAAAAGGAGGGAAGGCAGAGCACCCATAGAGTAGTGTGGAAAGGATGAAATATGCAATTAACTGTGTGGAAAAGCAGCGCTTCCATAGTGTGGTGGGTAAACGCTGAAATAGGTAATGAATTACATTAAGGAAAAATTGGCGCAAGGGCAGTGCACTCATAGGGATAGCTGGGAAATAATTAAATATGCAAAAGATTAATTTTGATTTATATCAATGCTGCTATGTTTTAGTTAAAAAGAAACAAAGCAATTGATAAGGTTTTTATTTGATAGCAGCTTTGTATATTAAATTTCTGTTCATTTTCTGATGAAATCATGTGCCACATAACCTCAAATAACCAACATTTGCAATAGATAATTTAACCTAAAATGGTGTACTATCTGAGTCCCATCATTTCTCTACCATTTTCAGATCCCAAGAAGGATTATTGGCTAATGATCACAGTTTATAACTTGTTAGTTTTAAAGAATTCGGACAACAAAAATATATTTTATGCTTGAAACAAGTGTGTTTTTATTTCTTTTTTTAAGCAATGTGATGAAAGGAACTGTAGATAAATAAAAATATATTTGATTTTCACTGTTATCTTGTGTCATTGACTCCATAACCAGATGCATTCCCTTAGCATTGAATGGAAAAGAAAATTAGAGCAGGACTATGGCCATCTAGCAGCAAATAAATAAGTATGATTTTGTTTCTTTATTTTAAACGTTAGGAGCAAGAAAAAGACTGTTAATACATAAAAATATATTTGAATTTCACTATTGTATTGCATCATTGTTTCGATAAACTGATGTGTTACTGTATCATTGAAGGGGGAAGAAAAACAGAGCATTACTAGTGTCATCTTGTGGCTGTTAACCGGTTGTGCTCCCTTGGCACTGTCTGCTCATTTCTACAGCACTTTTTCATTTTTTAAAGTTGGTATGGATTTTCAGTGTTGCACAATAAACAGACCTTTAGTTGGCAACATTACCGAATAGTGTATATGTGGAACGTAGAGAAAGTCATGTGAGTGGAACATGCCAGATTTTTTAGAAGTAGAGGAGTGAAGCAGTTTGGAGGAAACTGTAGAGCAACAAGGGCATGGCCTAAGTCTGTGTATCTAAACCCTAATGTTCCTTGGCAGTTTTCACTACCACTTTCTCAATGCTTTTGTATATTTTCTACAGAGCTATAGGTATTGAAGGAATACTGAAATAATTTATTCTTTTTTTAATAAGGGGGTGTAATAATACAAACGGTAATAGGTAGAGATCTTTGCAGGTTCCTTTCTGTGTGTCATTTCAGCTTTCCCTTCCGAAAATATCAGTGCCCCCCACTACAAATACACTGACCATGTGACTACATGATATCAGATTATGTGATACCTTCCACCAGCATAACACAGGGATTGAAGCTTGATAGATTTGAGAGTTTTATTCTGGATCATTGGGGTTTAGCCTCACAGATGCTAGGTCTACACTCTGTGTACCGTGCGACCCAAAAACATCACATAGCTGCTTGTTTTTCTCTGCTCTGAAAGTGCTGTATTGAGCTGACGGTGATATCCTGTGGTTGAGTTATTAACAGTGTGTTTTATTTTGTCCTGTAATTAGTCACAAAGTGTATTATGGCTCAGCATTTGTTTTTTACTGCACAGTGTTGCCCTCGGTGGTGTAATGGCTACCATGCTAACTTCATTTTTTCGGGTGTAAAAATCCTTAGCATGGCTTCCTTCAGAAGGGAAGTAAAGCCATGGGTCCAATGTCATAGATTTATGGCACGTAAAAGAACCTCAAGCCTGATAGAGAGGCCTCTGAGCAAAATTAAGCGGTCTTTCACACCCAATTTAGAATGGGATGCTGAGAAACACAGCAATTAAAGAGCTTCCATAAATAACATGCCATTTACAATGTATTTACATTTAATGCACAGTGTGTATTTATTTATGATTCGTACATGTTAACACATTTTGTAACTGGACTTTCAATAGTGTATACAAAAATGAAATTGACCCACATTTAATATTTTTCACGGACGAGGCTTGGTTTTACCTTCATGGATATGTGTGTACACAAAATTGCTATTGGAGCTCTGAGAAGCCTAATATTGTTCATGAAATACCCCTTCATGATGTAAAAATTTGTGTATGCTGCGTCATTAGTGGAGAAAGAGTTATAAGCCTAATTTTTTTCAAGTCAACAGTTGACATCTTTTTATACAGAATTAACAGACAGGGAGCATGATTCTTTTCTCACAAAACTCTGCAACAGCTCATACAGTCAATCTTTAGATGAAAGTGTGTTTCAGGACAGAGTTATTGGTAGAGAGTTGTGGTCCCCAGACCTAACCCCCTGCGATTTCTATCTCTGGGGGTAATTTAAAGCATAAAATGTAAAAGATAAACCCACACACCCTGGAAGAATTAAAACAAAATATCAGCCAGGAAATTGCCAGCATTTTTCAATGTGAACTACAGCGAGTGATAGATAGTTTCCAAAGAGGTGCCAAAATATATAGACAACAATGGCAGCCGGTTTCAGCATCTCTGTTAATAACATTGATAAGGAAGGCCTTTAAAAGTAGTTTAAAATGTTGCATGATTTCATCCGTGCCTTTCTAAGATAGCGGCAGACGGCGAGCACTGAGGGTGCAGACAGGGAAAGCACTGTACAGCTGGTTTGGACATTTTCACCCATTATAAAAAATCCCTCTGCATCTCGCTGCTTAGAATCCTAAACCCTTTGATGTGCTTTGTGGTTTAAGGCCCTGAATCAGCTATATAGTGGTAGCATTGTGAATGGCATACATAGCAAGTGCCTTACCTTTCCTTAAAATAAACATAGATATTAAAATTTTTAGTACTGATTTGAAGGCAGTGCCATGGCCGAGTGGTTAGACTGCTTGCCTCTCACCTAGGTGGCCTGGATTCGATCCCAAGCTTCCACATTTAGGATTTGTGTGGTTGAAACAGTGTCTGTTTTGGTTTTCTCCAGGTCCTGCGGTTTCCTCCACCACTCATTCCACCAATTCAGGAATTATAACATCACCTTTGCTCCAAAAAACAACTACAGCATTTAGAAACTGCTGTGTAGAAATTTAAAAGATTCTCTCCCTGCAGACAAAAAAACCGGGAATTTATGAAATTAAATGCTCAGACTGTAATCTGGTGTATATTGGAAGGATAAAGAGAAGTTTGGAGACCAGATTAAAGGAACACATGAGAAACCTAAAATACAAACAAATAGAAAAATCAGTAGTTGCCCATCTTTTTTGGACATCATGAAGAAAAAGAGCCATAACATGAATTTTGATTTGCGACCATACAGCAACCTCTGGAAGTTCATAGATCCAGCAACAGATGCCTCCACAATTAATACACCACCACCCCCATCGTTGACGCAACGAAGAAAGATTTAGTCGGAAATAAGGGTTGAAAATGGGAACAATTGTTACCCGAAACCAGTCCCCAGTAAGTAAAAATAAGTGATGTTTGTGTTACAAAAACCGACTCAAATTCTTTTATTTTTTATATAGCCAATATTATTGTACTCACCACACGTTTCTACAGCTCCTCAATCCTGTTCATTGCACATGTCATTCGGTAGGTGCCAAAAAAGTATTTATTTCACAAAACAGTAATAAGAATGGTAGGAGCAAGACAATCAATTCACTGTAAACCACTATTCAAAATGTATGACCTTTTGCCATTGGCTTGCGAATATATTCTAGCCATATTGATATTTGTACTAAATATCCCAGAAAAGTTTACAATTTGCAGGGATTCCAAAAAGGGTTTACTACAATGGTATTGTTTTATTTAATTCAGCTCTTCTCTAGAAAGGAATTGCATATGAACAAAAACAAGTTTAGGTCAGAATTAAAAAGAGACCACAATACTCACATCTACACAGAGATGATTTCATTCAATCAAAAATACTACTAATAATTAATATACTGAAGTAAATGTAATGTACATGAATATTCTAAGAAAGCAGATTGGGTTTTGGAAACAGACATGATTATGCAAAACTGACAAACGGATACACAGATTGAAATGCAATAATAAAACATAAACATTTTTCATTAATAGACTTTTTTTCTTTAAATTGTTGCAGGTGCAATTAATTCCTTCTTTTGCCTGAGTATCCTTCTATTTTTCAAAACTCTACTTCAAGAGACAATCCTGAAGAGTGCAGGTAAAACTTTGAAAATGACACCATAAATCTTCAGTTGCAGAGTGCTGAAGAAGAGCATATCAAGAAAGTCACACTTCAAACTAAAGGAAATATTTGAGAAGATTACTTGCAGTGAATTAAATGATGAGAGGGTTATTAGAATAAAAGGCAGCAACATATTTTAGTGAGAAATAATCCAGTGCCAAAAGTTAATGGTTACACTGATAAGAACTAGGTTTTATAGCTGGGGCATTCCATGGTCAGTTATATCCAGAAACCGGATTTTTAAAGGGGAACATTTTAACATAAAAAGAACAAAAAGTGACATTTAATCATTAATAAGATATGCTGTGTTTATTTCATGTTTCATATCCCTTTATTAGAAAGAGTTGGAATTAGATTGCATAACGTTTTCACAAAAATGGTAGGAAAAAAGGATATTGAAATAAAAGTATCAATAAGAGATTCACAATGTTTCAATTTCCACTTCATTAGAAAAAAAATCTGATGTGTTCCATTCACATGACACTCTCGCTGTCCCACAAACAAACTTTCCTTAGAAAAGGCTATTTTTTTTTTTTCTACATCATTTTATCAAGATTATTAGCACAATTGGGTTATTACTTGCTTCCTTGTTAGTAGAAAGTCGGTAAAATACAAACTTGGAATCTTTCAAGGATGCAGCATGAATATTTTGAGAAAAATCCCTCCAACCCAAACTACTCTTTACATAAGAAATTATAATTTAATTCAAAATCTTCTCGTGCTTCTAGCCAGGTAAAAACTTGGCTTGACACCAAAGGTTTCGAAGAAGTGCATCTTCCTCGTCTTCAGGGTGAGCTGATTTATTATAATTTTCTCAAAAATGACTAATTTTGATTAACATGCTGTATAATAGTTATTTATATTTAAAGAATATTACATTATTATTAATTATTATATTTAAAGAAGATAATGTATTACAAAAAAAGGAAAATCATGGAAAATTTTTGTAATAACACGACCAGAATCACTACATTACCAAGAAAATCCTCTGTAGCAACTTTTAGACTCCTAACAGGCCATGACTGTCTCAATAAACATTTAATTCAGGATTGGTATAGTGAGATCTCTGTGTGTCCTCTCTGTACACTTAAAGAAGATATGTATAGAAACCATCTGCGCTGCCCAACCTTTAGTCAACATTATAATATGACATCAAAATACTAGAATGCAAGAGAGCCAACTGCTCACCATAAGATACCAACCAACCAGTTATTTATATGGCAAATAAAATGTAAATGTTGTAATTTCCTCAAATAGCTTCTGAAGATCTCTTTATTCTGGATGAATTTTTCATAACTAGTAAACTGTAAGAAGTACTTAAAAACTTACTGCAGAAAAATTGTAGATCGTATAAAACACAATTTATGTCATATACTTTTTTTCATTTAGTTGACCATTTCTGAGATATCCCTTCTTATTTCTATCAGTTTTAAAATACTTAATCTTTTTTCATACGAGAATTTGTGAACCCCTGGCAATCCAAAGAAACTGATTTCAACCACATGACAACCTGCTTTTAGAAGATTTCACTATCGTTTCTACTTAAATGGAGCAAGTAATAAAACCATTCTGCTAAAGTTTATTTTGATTGGCGTGAAGTAGAGAAGAATAAACTGTTTAACAATTATTTGTTACAGAGGTGTACACAAACTCATGTGAATGGAGCATATTGATTTTTCCAATTTGTACATTAAAGCATTTAAAAAAAAGGGGGATCACAAACAGAAAATTTGTAGTTGAAGTTTGCTCAGTAATGTCCTGTTTGATTATAACATGTCTTGTGATGAAATATTAAAGGATTTCCCTTTAAAATCTGGGCACTGGTTTATATCATGACACCTCTAATTATGCATTAATATAATATTTAATTGATAAAATTAAAAATTATTTAAAGGTTATTTCTTAAGAGAATGTTCATTTTACTTGTTTTCTAAATGAAGGAGAGTTATTCTGTGTTAAATCTTTGTTGCACACATAAAATTTGGACAGGGATCTTCACATGGGCAACTTTGTAAATTTCTGTGAATAATGTATAGTTTATAATTTGTTCCTGTATATTTGTGTCAAAAGTTGCATGTTACACTATTTGACAAGAACTTGTTTTCATCTGCTGGGATATTCCATGGTTACAATATTACATCCTTATGACAGCTCCAGTTATGCATAAAAATAAAGGTTTAATTGATTAAAATAGGTTAAACATAACAATGTGTATGAAGGTTGTTTCTAAAGAGAATACAGCATAACATCGCTTATACATTTCAACTTTGTACTTTTTACAATTGATGTCTTTTGTTGAAATCCGACAGAATTCCTATATTTACCACACAATTTTTATTTCATTTACATGTTTTTGCTTTAGCATTTTTTGCACTTATATGATTAAATATGAGGCTCTTAGAAGAGCAAAGGATTTATGCATTTAGGGATGGTTTCACAGTTTAAGCATAATTCAAAAAATTGTAATTAATGGCTGCACCTTTAAGGCTTACACTAGGATATTCAAGTTATACAATCTGGTAAGCATGTTCATCTTCACTGATAATAGCTGAACAATTTCATGGAACTGAGGACATTGATAACATGGATGAATTCCCGTCATTTATGACAATGATGCTCCTGAAGTTCATTTTAGCGAGTTCTCCAGTAGCGTAAACTTAAAATGACTGAAATAATCACCAAAACGTGGGGAAAATATGACATGAAGAGTAGATTAGAATGGTGCAAGACAATTTTGACAGCTCTGCATGCTGTAGATTCTGAGATACTGAAAAAATGTCAAAAAAAGCATTGTTTCTGATGAAACCACTTTGTTACTGTAGGTTCGAGAATCCTTTTTACATATTGAGATGCAATGAGTTAGGACAATGGTACAACTGTGATCGTAAGCTACGGAAAAGTTTGCTTCTGTGATTGATATGTTCCTTATATCCTCCGTGGTGTAATGGTTACCATGCTAACTTCATATACCCAAGGTCGCGGGTTCAGACCTGGCAGAGGACAATGCATGGTTTCCTTTGGAAGTGAAGTATAGCCATTGGTCCCTGTTGTAAATTTATAATACGTAAAAGAACCTCAAACTTGATAAAAAGGCCTCTAAACAAAATTAATCAGTCTTTCACATCCAATATAGAAAACCATAGTAGTTAAAAAATGTCCATAGATAGAACTCCATTTCCATAGCATCCATGGCTTCACCCTTCTGAGACAGTCTGATAATGAAACTTCTCAATTCCTGATAGTTCTTCAGTTTTGGTGATAATGTTTTCGAATGTGTCGTTGAAGTAGAGCCATGATGTTAAATCACCATTGGATATCGATAGATTTATTTTAAGTAACCTTTCTTGTTGGCAGTAAGTGCTGAGGTAACTGAAGTTTTATCATTCTCCTTGTTTGTTATGGGATTTATTGCACTCATCAACTTTGTTCTAACTGATTGTACATATCTTCAAATTCTTTACCCTGTGTATTGTGATTCTTTTCATTGTCATGTGTTTCTAATTTGATCTGTACTGAATTAAATTCATTGTAAAAGGACCTTAATCTTCTTAATTTCACTTCAATAAGAGTTGTGCCAGAATTAGTTAGTTGTTTACAAAATGATCTATTGAAGTTGATAGTATTTCTTTTTGTTGATTTATGCCTTTCTTGATCATTCGTGTTTGTAACATAAATTTGTGGTCATTTTATATTTTATGTGTGAACAAAAAATATAGGTTACTTCAGCTATTCAGTTGTTTACTTTTAAGTTTAATAAACATAAAGTGCCTTGTAAGCATAATAGAGTAAGCAATGGAGTAGATACTCCATGGTTAAGAGTGAGGTGTGTATTTGGAATTCTCTGGTGGTAACTTCAACAATTCATTGTTTGTAAATTCACTGAGGAATGATATCTGAAATATGCATGTAACTTCAAACGTAGTTCATGCCATCCAGCCTGGAGGACCAGAAAATGATATAGAATTAATGTAATAAACATGTAAAGCATATAATGGCTAATATATTTTGCTACACTATACATACGTGTAATGTTGGCTTACTTGAGCATTGATGAACACCTTTAAAACAATGTTACGAGGATCACTAGATATGTATTGAGACAGCAAAATATGAATAGTCACAGAAACGTTTTGGTTTATCCCAGTTTCTCAAAGTATTCTCCCTGAGACTGGATGCAGCGTTCTAGAACCACTTCTGGAATCATCCATTCCACTCAGTTTCTGGTACTGTAGATAACTCCTCTTCATATGCAGAGACTGCTTCTTTAGGGTTCTTGGAACACCCAAATAGAGGACTGACGCTTTATTTCAGGTTCACATGATAGATTCATGTTTCATTACCCGTAACAATATTTGAAATATGGCGAAATTCTCCACAGTTAAATCTTTTCAATATTTCTTTGCACCATTCCACCCTATGGAGCTTCTGTGCTTCAGTTAAATTATGGGGCACTCATTTTTATTTTCTCTATACGAACTATGTACATAGTGTATAGAGAAGGTATTGTATTGCACCCAAGAATTCGATACCAAGATTTTACCAGAACCCCTGAATAAAAAAAAACATCTTTAGAAAAATGTCGGTGTGTGTGTCTATGGGCAGCATAGCTCAAAAACGAAGAGACTGTTAAAGCCCAAATTTTGTATTTAAGTTTGGTATCTTCCAAGGATGCAACATGAAGATTTTCAAGAAAATCCCCCCTCCCCAACTACCCTTTACATAGAAAAATTTTGAAAATTTTGATTTTCTTAAAAATGGCTCTAATGATTTTTATTAAATTCTTATGTTTAAGATATTTACTTGCCAAATAAAATGTATATCTTGAATTTTCCAGGAATAGCCTCTGAAGACTATTCTGGATGAATTTTACGGAATTTTGCATAACTGCTAAACCGTAAAAAATGGACAAAAACTTACCACACAAAAAATGTAGAGCACATTAAAACACACAATTAATGTAATCTACAGTTTTTTCGTGGAGTTGATCGCTTTGAGATATTCCTTGATTTTGGTTTCAGCTTTGAAAAACTTATACTTTTCTCACACAGGAATTTGTCAACTCCTGTCCATACAAACAAAGGAACTTAGTCACATAGCAACCAGCTTTTGACTATCACTTTAACCTATGGTACTCCCTTATTTCGCTTCTACTTACAAGGAAGCAAGTATTAACACAAATTTTTTCTTGATTAGCATGAAGTAAATAGAAGCATAAGCTTTTAACAATATTTTTTTGCAGAGAGGTAGTGAAAGTCATGTGAATGGAACACATCAGATTTTGAAGATTTTGTTTTACATGGCGGATGGTTGAAACACTTGGCGAACTAACCCCCATGCCAACTCAATGTACTTGTAGGTTAGTCTTGGATCTCCCCTAATCATTGTTTCCACTGCTGCTGCTAGGCTGCCACTCTTTTCTTCATCCTAAGAGATTGTGACCCCCCCCCCCCCTTTAAATTCTACAAACCAGCGGACACAGTGCCATGTGAAGAATAGTTCCGATACGCCCAAGTGACTGCGTTTCATTTAAGCCACATTTGAACTCGCACAAAATCATTGCACGAAAATGCTCTCTCTGAATCTCCATTGCGCTTGAAATAATGTTCACACTTTCCAGACTTCAAACATAAACTGAACAAAAATGAATTGTGCAATAATTAATTGACTGCTGCTAATGCATTACCAATGAGTCAGCTATTTTGATAAAGCAACAATTATTTCCCCAGGGTTGGCCAATTTTCCGTGTCTCAATACATTTTTAGTGAGTCTCGTGTATGAATTAAATTTTACATTATTTTCTTGCTCCAAGTTGTGTTGTTACTGTTGATTCTTTCTTTTTTTTTCTCTCTCCCCAAGTGAACATTACAATGAGAGAATATGAATTGCATAGAGTAACATGTTGGTTAGAAATGGAATAAGAAGAAAATAAAATAGAAAAGAATAAATATATGTGGTAGAAATTAAATATCAATGGCAAAACATTAAATTTCATTTAAAGACTGAGTTATGTCTTCTGCTAAATTCCAAAATTAAATTCTGAAAAATGGGGGTTATCTTGCTTTTGAGATCATCTTTGTATCTGGATAAATACGATAGTTATTGTTATAGTTAACATTACAGCTTTTATTGTTTGCAATTTATGAAGAGATAGCACTTGTATAAACAGTAATGGCAGGAGTAGGAAACAGTGCCTATTTTGGTTGCCCAAAATGTCAGAGCTTGAGATATAGCAGCAGTGGATTTTGATGCCACAAATGCTGTTGATAGTCAAAATGCTCTCTGGTCTCAAGAGAAGTGTATGGCACAGTTAACATGGTCCCAGGATTGAAAATGAAAGCAATGGCTCCCAAAATTACTCTCACATAAATTAGTGTTAACAGAAAAAATCTGATGTGTCCATTTACATGACTTTCTCTACATCGCTGTAACAAATTATTGTTAAAAAACATATTCTTTTATCTAGGACATTACGCACGCACCCACCCACACACACACACACACACACACACACACAGCAATCTGTAGATCCCATTATGAGATTAGACTCATAGCCCAAACTCTAGGATGTAAAAAAAAAATTTTAAATGGCGTGTTATTTATGGATGTTCTTTAACTACTGTGGTTCTCAGCGTCCCATTCTGAATTGGACGTGAAAGACCGCTTAATTTTGTTCAGAGGCCTCTCTATCAGGCTTGAGGTTCTTTTATGTGCTGTAAATCTACGACATGGGACGAATGGATTTACTACCCTTCCGAAGGAAGCCATGCTAAGGATTTTTACACCTGAAAAAATCCATCATCCTCCGCCGGGTTTGAACCCGCGACCTTGGGCATATGAAGCTAGCATGGTAACCATTACGCCAAGGAGGGCGATCTCTAGGATGTAGATCATGCCAAGAATTACATTTATACTTACTTAATACAGTTATTTACAAGTAACTCTTGACAATGAATTTTCAGAGGTGCCAGTTTTGCATAATTTTCAATTACATGTCCGTTTCCAAAAGCCTACTCGTACACTGCATTCTTAAGAATATTCATGTTTATTATATTTACAATGTTACATTATTACCAGTGTGTTTTAATTGAATGAAATCCTCCTCTGTATAGAAGGTGTGAGTAATAAGGTATCTTTTTAATTCTGATCTAAATTTGTTTTTGTTCATTTGCATAATAATAGATCATATCATCTGCCATTTTATGGATGAATACAAGAAATGTCAGATTTATGGCCTACTAGAATGAGGCTGTGGTCACATTCTGCCAGAAACTAAATTTGGTTACAATTTTATAATACTAAGTGAGAGAATTTTCTATTTTTAACTGCAACTGTCTAAAACATTTTATAAAATTGGCAATTCTTATTAAAGAAGTTCTAAGTAATTAATTCAGCAGTTACAAATTTCAACTCTCTGAGAACTGGATATAGCCTTGTCCCAGTTGTCTTAAGCTTAGAATGCAAAATATTTGCTCATATTTGATGTAAGATATATCTGTGTCATGGGTAATAAAAAAAAATCTGATGCTCCATTCATCTACATCTACATCTCTGTAACAAATTATTGTTAATAAACGTATTGTTCTACTTCATGCTAATTAAGATAAACATTAGCAAAAACGGTCTTAACACTTAGTTCCTTGTAAGTAGAAGGGAAATAAGGGAATACACAGATTAAACCAACAGTCACATATTTTAAAGTGTGTTTGCTATATGATTGAAATCTGTTTCTTTGCGTGGCGAGCATTTGACAAGTTCCCATGTGAGAAACTGAAACCAATAGCTAGAAATATCTTGAAATGGGCAACTCTACAAAAAAAAAAAACAAAAAAAAAAAAAAAAAATGTGTATGACATAAATGGTTTCTTTTAAGGAGATCTACATTTTTTGTGTAGTAAGTTTTTCTCTTTTACAGCTTACCAGTAATGCAAAATTCATTTAGAATGAACAAACTGTTTAGAAGCTATTGCCAGGAAATTCAAATTTTATTTGTGATGTGAATAACTTTAATAAACAGTTTTTAATCAAAATCATTAGAGCCTTTTTTGAGAAAAACAAAATTTACAAAAAAAATTTCCATGTAAAGGGTAGTTTTGGGTAGGGAGATTTTGTTGAAAATCTTTTGTGTCGCATCCATGAAAGATACCAAACATAAATACAAAGTTTGGTACTTGACGATCCATTTGTTTTTTAGGTATGCTGCCTATAGACACGCGCGCGCGCACACACACACACACACATGGACCTTTTTCTAATTTTTTTTTTTTAACCAATAGGTCTTACATGTAGTTCTGGTGAAATCTTGGTGTCAAATTTTTGGGTGTAATACAATACTTCCTCTATACACTATGTACAAAGTACGTGTAGAAAAAGTAACAATTTTCCTTCTTTATAACATGTCCCATAGCTTTGGAAATTGCTCTAACTTTCACATTTTGCCTCCAATACAGTTATCTTCCAATGCAAATTATTATTCCATATAGTCTACCATCCGCTGTCACATCATATCATGCTCCATATGAAACATGGCCCTTTTATGTGGATCCGATAAATGCATTTTTGGATAACCCTGACCAACACCACTTCTGGTTGGCGTGCCTGCATGGCACGCAGGGTTGTTACTACATGCCAAGCAAAGGTGGTGTTGGTGAGGGTTGGCCGAAGGTGTCTTTATCGGGTCCACATAAAAGGGCCATGTTTCATATGGTCATTATCTTAACTACAGAATCATCTACAGGTCGCCCACCAGTTCTTGACAAATTACATTTTTAAGTGAAAGGTACACTGGAGCATGGTACATGTTAGCAGGAACAGGATTTTGTGTGTGTCATTCTCATGTTTCTGTGCTGCAGTAGTACACTCACTACATTGCAAATATCGCACTTCTAGTGATATCAGCCTCGTGTATTCATTCTCAACCTCAGATATTGCTTACACTACAGATACACTTACTTTTCTTGCATTTCTTCTATTGCTGACATTCATCTTCTTCTGGCCATGGTTGAGGGGTTAAACTACTCGCCTCTCACCTAGATGACCCGGTTCAATCCCAAGCGAGATTTGTGGTGGACAAAGTGACACGGGCAGGTTTTCTCCAGGTTCTCCGGTTTTTTTCGCCCTTGCATTCCACCAGTGCTCCATCTTCATTTCATGTATTACCAGTGTCACTGCCTGCAGTGCTACAAGTAGTAAAAGTAGGCGTTAAACATAGTCTTTTGTCTAGAAGGAACGAGCAGCCCATACTCAGATGAGCTGCTGGATAGTGGTTTTGAAGGCTTCTTGCTTGATTTTGTTGGACAGGAAAACTCTCCAAGAGATTAGGATATTTCATATTTTGAATATTAGGTTGATGAATGTTTTTATATGGGGTCTACTCTGATTTAAACAAGAATTCATAGGTGAATCAGAATATACGAGGGCCATTCAGAAAGTAGCCTCCGGTTGATTGCAAGAAATTCACCAAGTTAAATAAAAATATTTTAATATATACATCTTACAACTACATCTTTGCACTATTTTTCTACATAGTCTCCATAACAATTGAGGCACTTATTGTATCTGTTCACAAGCTTTGAAATTCCTTCTGCATAAAAATCACCCGCTTGTGCCTGGAGCCAGCCTGTGACCGCATCTTTGAGCTCTTCGTCGTCATCAAACCGCTGGGGCCCGAGCCATTTCTTCATATGCATGAAGAGGTGATAATCGCTTGGCGCCAGATCTGGGCTGTAAGGTGGATGGTTGACAACGTCCCACTTGAAGGACTCAAGAAGGGCTGTTGTTCTGCGAGCAGAGTGAGGACGGGCGTTATCGTGCAAAAAAACGATACCGGAAGTCAGCATACCACGGCGTTTGTTCTGTATAGCCCGTCGTAATTGTTTTAGTGTTTCACAGTACACGTCTTGATTAATGGTCGTCCCACGTTCCATGAATTCAACCAACAACACCCCTTTTGCATCCCAAAACACCGTTGCCATCAATTTTCGGGCAGAAAAATCTTGCCGGGCTTTTATTGGTTTGGTAGGCGAATTTGAATGTGCCCACATCTTTGATTGTTCTTTTGCCTCAGGGTTCACGTACTTAATCCAGGTTTCGTCCCCGGTCACGATTCTGTTTAACAATGGTTCACCTTCGGCCTCATAACGTGACAGAAAGTCTAATGCAGAGGCCATTCTTTGAGTTTTGTGGTGGTCGGTAAGAATTTTGGGCACCCATCGTGCACAGAACTTACGGTAACCCAATCTTGCTGTCACTATCTCGTACAAGAGAGTCTTAGAAATCTGTGGAAAATCAGTAGACAACTCCAACATTGTGAAACGTCGGTTTTCACGAACTTTTACATCAACTGTCTGAACGAGTTCGTCCGTGACCAATGATGGTCTACCACTCCTCTCTTCATCATGAACGTTTTCTCGTCCACTTTTAAATAAACGTACCCATTCACGGACCACTCCTTCACTCATAACTCTTGGTCCGTACACGGCACAAAGCTCACGATGAATAGCTGCTGCAGAATATCCTTTGGCTGTAAAAAACCTTATAACAGCACGCACTTCACATTTGGCGGGGTTTTCTATTGCAGTACACATTTCAAACGGCCACAAACACTAAACTAGAGCAGGTACGACTTTCACTCGACCATGGCTTGATGCCGACTGACCTGCTGAGTGCGTGAATGCACAGATGGCGTCGCTACTCCCCCCACTACCCGCACTGTGACCGATCGGAGGCTACTTTCTGAACGGCCCTCGTACATCACTGAATTTACACCTCATGAACATGAATCTATTCCTTTTAAGACTCGCAATTAGGTTATTCTCACTTTTTTCTTTAAAGGAGTGTTATGAGTGCAATTGCAGAATTAAGAAGGTAGCTCCTCTACCATCTATGAGATAACAGTTTTCAAAAGAAGCACAAAAACTGATTTTTATACCTTTATTCATTCACATGTTCCATTACATTAGTAATATTATAAGTCTGGTTTTCCTGTGTTTAACATTTGTTGTTTTGTTTTAGATATTACACTTTCTAGGTTCAGTTCAGTTTTATTCATCCTTTCACTTATTCTGTACAAAGTATTTTGATACAGGATACGTCAAGTTAATAGTTATACGAGGGCCATCTTTTTTTCCAACCTCTGATAGGCTATAAATAAAAGACAAGTTCACAGAAAACAATTATTTTGTTACTAAATGTTTTGTACGCTTATGGTTACTTTTCAACATAATCACAGAAAAGATTTGAGACATTTATCGTACCTGTGCACAAGCCTTGAAATACTGGCTTCAAAAAATGTTGCCACCAATGATTTCAAATGAGCTTTGACAATTGTTTTGAAGATCTTTGTTGGTTTGAAAGTGCTGCCCGTCTTCAGTTCAGGGAAAAGGTGAAAGTCGTCGGGTGCCAGGTCAGGACTGTACAGCAGATGATCGAAAATATCCCATTGAAATTGTTCAAGGAGCTGATGGGTTGTGCCAGCAGTGTGTGGACAAACGTTGTCATGGATCAACACAATTCCTGAAGTCTGCATTCCTCTTTGTTTTGAATGGCTCTCTGCAAATAAAGTTTCAGAGTAAACAGCTGCATTGATAGTGGTTCTGGGCTGCATCATTGGCGGCAACATTTTTGAAGCAGGTATTGCAAAGTTTGTGCACAGGTACGATAAATGTCTCAATCTTTTTGGTGATTATGTTGAAAAGTAACCATAAGTGTACAAAACTTTTAGTAATAAAATAATTGTCTTCTATGAACTGTCTTTTATTTATAGCCTATTGAAGGTTGAAAAAACAAATGGCCCTTGTAATTACAATTACGTTAATGAACATATTTACAAACTAAACACATATACAAATATAAAGTTGATGTGCTACACAAATGGATATTTGTTAAATTCTAAATATTCATGTACACTGTAAAAGCAGTATTCTTTTAAGAAATGCCTCACCTTTGATTTAAATATATTATAATTTTCTGTTGCTTTTATAGAATTAAGGAGGGAATTATAGATATTTATGCAGGAATGCTGAACTCCTTTTTACATGCATTTGTTCTGCAGGAAATTAAACGCATATTCATATTTCTAATGAGACAGTGATGTATATTATTGTTTGTTTGGAAGTGATGACCGTTCTTTTTCACAAATAGCACTAATTCTAATATATAATACATACTAGTGGAAGTATTCCCAGATTTTGGAATAGTGACTTACACACACATAATTTTTTTTTTCACAACACATTGCTCGGATAGTTTGTTTTTGCTTAATAAATATAATTTTGTCCTAGGGTGAATTACCCCAAAATATTATGCTGTATCTTATTCTTGAATGTATTTTTGCAAAATAAGCTATTTTCACTTTCTCTATAGGCACTATGTACATAGTGTATAGGGAATGTATTGCACTCCACCAAAAAATTCGATACCGAGATTTCACCGGAAATACATGTTTTAGGACCCCCTGTATACATAAAAAGCATTTTCAGAAAAAGGTCCGTGTGTGTGTGTGTGTGTGTGTGTGTGTCCGTGTATCTGTGAACATGATAACTCAAAAACGAAAAGAAGCTAAAATACCAAACTTGGTATTTAAGTTTAGTATCTTCCAGGGATGCGACACAAAGGTTTTGAAAACAATCCCCCCACCCCAAACTACCCTTTACATGGAACTTTTTTCGAAAATTTCGATTTTCTCAAAAATGGCTCTAACGATTTTGATTAAAATATCATCTATTAAAGATATATACCTGACAAATAAAATGTATATCTTGAATTTTTTGGGAATAGTCTCTAAAGAGTAGTTTATTCTTGATGAATTTCACTGAATTTTGAATAACGGCTAAACCATAAGAGATAGAGAAAAACTTACTACACAAAAAATGTAGAGCATGTTAAAACACACAATTTATGTTATGTACATTTTTTTCGTACAGTTCGTCGTTTTTGTGACATTCCTTATTTTTTCCAAATTTTCTCGGGCTTCTAGCCAGGTACAAACAGAAGCCCAAGAAAATTTGGAATTAACACGTCGCCAGGAAAGCTTCAGTTCTTATTTTAAATTCCTTATTTTTTGTTTCTGCTATGAAAAACATTAGTCAACTGCTGTCCATATAAACAAAGGAACTTCAGTGACATAGCAACCAGCTTTTGATTATCACTTTAACCTATGGTACTCCCTTATTTCACCTCTACTTACAAGGAAGCAAGTAATATGGCTATTTCTGCTAATGTTTTACTGATTAGCGTGAAGTAAATAGAAGTATAAGCTTTTTAAGAATAATTTGTTGCAGGGATATAGAGAAAGTCATGTGAATGGTACACATCAGATTTTTACTACTTCACGACTAGTATTTTGTATTAACATTCTCAAGGCAAATATATTTGTACTTAATTTACTTGCAAGAAAGTCTAATGTGTTTTCCAATTCAGATTATTCTGTATCCATGTGCCAAGGAAATTTGTTTTTGTCTTATATGTTATTGTCTTATCTTTTAATTTTATTACCGATTATGTTCATTCTTATTTTACAATATGAAAGTTAAGACAAACAGTTTTTTGTATTATTTAGTACTAAATTATTACTTTTTATCCATGACATCAAATCTTTACTAACACTTTATAGAGAAAGAACTCATGCTGTGTTAGATTTCTCTGTTATTAATACATTGGTATCATGCACAAATAATACCGTATTATGTGCTTGAATTTTACTTTTAATGTCATTTATATACAAGTGAAGAGAAATAATGGCAATAATGTATTCACAGATCTTTTGGAAATCCTACAAGTACTGGTTTACTTTCTGGCTATTTTCTTCCTTTTTTTCTTGTGTCCTTAGTTTTTACTTTCTCTACATGTACTGTGTACATAGTATATAAAAAGGCATTGCAATGCACCCAAAAATTCAAAGTCAAGATTTCAATAGAAATATGTATTTTAGACTCCCTGAGTCCAAATAAAGCATTTTTGAAAAGTATCCATATGCGTCTGCGGACAGCATAGCTCAAAAACTAAAATACCAAACTTGGTATTTAAGTTTAGTATCTTCCAAGGATGCGATACAAAGATTTTCAAGAAAATGCCCCTCACCCCCAACTACTCTTTACATGGAACATTTTTCGAAAATTTTGATTTCCTTAATAAAGGCTAAGGATTTTGATTAAAATATCTTATGTTTATCATATTTTTGTTACAAACCAAATTTATATGTTGAATTTTATGGGAATAACCTTTGAAGACCTCTTCATTCTGGATGACTTTTGTATATCTGGCAGACCGTAAGAAAACTTGTTAACAAAAAATGAAAACCTCATTAAATGCGCAATTATGTAGTATACCTTTTTTTGTAAAGTCAAACATTCTCGAGTTATTCCAAATTATCGGTTTTAATTTTAAGCCACTTAAACTTTTCTAAAATGGGAAGTTTTCTTTCTTCTGGTTTGTTTATTGCTGGCAAGCAAAGAGAATGAAATTTCAACTGTTTCACATAGTAACTGACTTTTAAAGGATGAGACTATTGCTTTAACTTTGCATTCCTTTATTTCCCCTTTGGTTACAAGGAAGCTAGTATTAAAGACTAATTCTGCTTATGTTTATCTTGATTAGCATAATGCAGATAACATATTAATATTTTGGATAGAAGGTGTGTTTGCCGAACAGCTAGACAACACCATATATTTTGCATATAAGGTGTGTTTGCCGAACAGCTAGACAACACCATGTGAATGGAACACATCAGATTTTTGCTTTCTCTACACGTTCTATATACATAGTGTGTAGAGAAGGTATTGCATTCCACCCAAAAATTTGATACCGAGATTTCAACTGAAATACATGTTTTGGGTCCCCCTGAATCCAAAACAAAGAGCATTTTCAGAAAAAGGTCCATGTGTGTGCATCTGTGTTTGTCTGTGGACAGCATAGCTCAAAAAATGAAAACACTGTTAAATACCAAACTTGGTATTTAAGATTGGTATCTTCCAAGAATGTGACACGAAGATTTTCAAGAAAATTCCCCCAGCCCCAACTACCCTTTACATGGAACTTTTTTCGAAAATTTTGATTTTCTTAAAAATGGCTCCAACAATTTTTATTAAAATATTGTATATTAAAGATATTTACATGAAAAATAAAATGTATATCTTGAACTTTCTGGGAATAGCCTCTGAAGACTACTTTATTCTGGATAAATTTTACGGAATTTTACATTACTGCTAAACCGTAAAAGATGGATAAAAACTTGCCACATAAAAATTATAGAGCACATTAAAACACACAATCTATGTTATGTATAATTTTTTTCGTGGAGTTGATCGTTTTTAAGATATTCTTTGTTTTTAGTTTCAGCTTTGAAAAACATACTTTTCTCATACAGGAATTTGTCAACTCCTGTCCATATAAGCTAAGGAACTTCAGGAGCATAGCAACCAGATTTTGACTGAGTTTATCCTATAGTATTCCTGTATTTCCCTTCTACTTGCAAGAAAGCCAGTAATAAGACTATATCTCTAATTTTTTCTCGCTTAGCATGAAGTAAATAGAAGTATAAGCTGTTTAATAATAATTAGTTACAGAAATGTAGAGAAAGTTATGTGAATGGAACACACCAGTTTTTTTTCCTTTGGTTGTTCAACATGTAGTTGTATAACATGTGATCTTTTGTTTGGTCTTGTCTTCTGCAGATAGTAAGTAGGGTCAATTATGTGGAATCTATAATAGTATTTCGTCTTGAGTTTTCCTGTTAGCATGGTGGCGAAATTTGTTGTTTCTTTGTTCTAGTCGTTTTGCTATACTATTAATAGAATAATATTGTTCGTTCCTAACCTTTTGTTGTGTTTCCCCATTCTATTTCCCATTTTTACTTTCTCTACACGTACTATGTACGTAGTATATAGAGAAGGTATTGCATTCCACCCCAACAATCGATACCGAGATCTCACCGGGAATACGTTTTAGGATCCCTGTATACAAAGAAAAATATTTTCAGAAAAAGGTCTGTGTGTCTGTGAACACGATAACTCAAAAACGAAAATACCCTAAAATGCCAAACTTGGTATTTAAGTTTAGTATCTTCCGAGGATGCGACACGAAGATTTTGAGAAAATCCCCATACACTCAACTACCCTTCACATGAAAAATTTTCGAAAATTTTTATTTTCTCAAAAATGGCTCTAACGATTTTGATTACAATACCAAACATTTAAGCCATTTCCATCAAAACTAAAATGTACATCTTGAATTTTCTGGGAATAGCTTCTGAAGACCTGTTTTTTTTTTTTTTTTTTTTTTTTTTTTTTCTGGGTAGATTTTGCTGAATTTTGCATAACTAATAAACCGTAAGAGATAGATAAAAACTTACAACAGAAAATATGTAGATCGCGTGAAAACACAATTTGCGTCCTGCATTTTTTATTTATTTATTTTTTTTTTTTTTTTTCATCATGGAGTTGACAGTTTTTGAGAGATTCAGTTTTAAAGTACATATACTTTTTTTCATACGGGAACTTGTCAACTCCTGGCTAGGTAAAGAAGCTGATTTCAATCCCATAGCAACCACATTTTAAAACACTTGGCTGTCTGTTCAGCCTAGTGTATTCCCTTATTTCTTTCTACTTATAAAGAATTGAGTAATAAAACCGTTTCTGCTAATATTTATTCGTTTAGCATGAATAAGTTTATAAACAATTTGTTAGAGAGGTGTAGAGAAAGTCATGTGAATGGAACACATCAGATGTTTACTTTCTCTAATCGTTCTATATACATAGTGTATACAGAAGGTATTGCATTCCACCCAAAAATTCGATACCGAGATTTCACCAGAAGTACATGTATTGGGGCACCTGAATCCAAAAAACATTTTCAGAAAAAAGGTCCGTGTGTCTGTGGACAGCATAGCTCAAAAACGAAAAGACCGTTGAATACCAAACTTGGTAATTAAGTTTGGTATCTTCCAAGGATGCGACACGAAGATTTTCAAGAAAATTCCCCCACTACGAACTACCCTTTATATGGAACTTTTATCGAAAATGTTGATTTTCCTAAAAATGGCTAAAACGATTTTGATTAAAATATCATATATTAAAGATATTGATCTGACAAATAAAATGCATATCTTGAAGTTTCTGGGAATAGCCTCTGAAGACTATTCTGGATGAATTTTATGTAATTTTGCATAACTGCTAAACCGTAAGAGATGGACAAAAACTTACCACACAAAAATGTAGAGCACGTTAAAACACACAATTTATGTAATATAATTTTTTTTCGTGGAGTTGATTATTTTTGAGATATTTCCTGTTTTTGGTTTCAGCTTTGAAAAACTTATACTTTTCTCGTACAGGAATTTGTCAACTCCTGTCCATACAAACAAAGGAACTTCAGTCACATAGCAACCAGATTTTGACTATCACTTTAACCTAAGGTACTCCCTTATTTTTCTTCTACGTACAAGGAAGCAAGTAATACGACTATTTCTGTTAATTACTTTCTCTATAGGCACTATGTACATAGTGTATAGAGAATGTATTGCACTCCACCAAAAAATTCGATACCGAGATTTCACCGGAAATATATGTTTTAGGATCCCCTTTATCTAAAAAAACAATTTTCGGAAAAAGGTCCGTGTGTGTGTGTGTGTGTGTCCGTGTGCCTGTGAACACGATAACTCAAAAACGAAAAGTAGGTAAAATAGCAAACTTGGTATTTAAGTTTAGTATCTTCCAGGGATGCGACACGAAGATTTTGAGAAAAATCCCCCCACCCCAACTACCCTTTACATGGAACTTTTTTCGAAAATTTTGATTTTGTCAAAAATGGCTCTAACGATTTTGATTAAAATTTCGAATATTAAAGATATTTACCTGACAAATAAAATGTATATCTTGAATTTTCTGGGAATAGCCTCGGAAGAGTAGTTTATTCTGGATGAATTTTACTAAATTTTGAATAACTGCTAAACCGTAAGAGATGGACAAAAACTTACTACACAAAAAAAGTAGAGCACATTAAAACACACAATTTATGTTGTATACATTTTTTTCGTGGAGTTCGTCGTTTTTGTGACATTCCTTATTTTTTGTTTCTGCTATGAAAAACTTATACATTTCTCATACAGGTATTTGTCGACTGCTGTCCATACAAACAATAGCAACCAGCTTTTGATTATCACTTTAACCTATGGTACTCCCTTTTTTCACCTCTACTTACAAGGAAGCAAGTAATATGGCTATTTCTGCTAATGTTTTACTGATTAGCATGAAGTTTATAGAAGTATAAGCTTTTTAAGAATAATTTGTTACAGAGATGTATAGAAAGTCATGTGAATGGATCTCTTCATATTTTTATTTAGTTTTCCTAGGTTAAGTTTTGCAGTTTTGATCTGGCGTTTATGTTGTGATTGTAGTGCGATTATAAGGATTACTGATAATGACAATCATTGGAGAACAAATTCATTAACTTACTAGCTTCCTGTTTTCATGTCCTTCACCGACTACTCACTTCACATATACTTTTATCTCATGAATATGATATGCCCGTTTACAGTGGCGGCTGCTGTGTAAAAGCACTTGAACGCTCTAGCTTTTGACACTTGTGGATTTATTTGTTCATTACTTTCATAACACGTACTATGTACATAGTGTATAGAGAAGGTATTACACTCCACCCAAAAATTCAATTTTTTTTTTCACTGGAAAGACATGTTTTAGAGTCCCCTGTATCCAAAAAAAAAAAAGCATTTTCAGAAAATGGTCCGTGTGTCTGTGAACACAACTCAAAACGAAACGTCGGCAAACTACCAAACTTGGTATTTAAGTTTAGTATCTTCCAGGGATGCAACACGAAGATTTTGAGAAAAATCCCCCTACCTACTCTTTATGTGGAACTTTTTTCGAAAATTTTGATTTTCTCAAAAATGGCCCTAACGATTTTGATTAAAATATTGTATATTAAAGATAAGTAATATGCATATGCATATCTTGAAATTTCTGGGAATAGCCTCTAAAGACTACTTTATTCTGGATGAATTTTATGGAATTTTATAAAAGTGCTAAACTGTAGATGGACAAAAATTTAACACACAGTAAATATAGAGCAAATAAAACACAATTTTTGTTGTATACATTTTTTCGTTGAGTTGGTCGTTTTTGAGACTTTCCTTGTTTCTGGTTTCAGCTTTAAAGAACTTATGCTATTCTCAGAATACTTTTAACTCCTGTCTATTCAAACAAAGGAACTTCAGTCACATAGCAACCAGGTTCGACTATCACTTTAACCTATAGTACTCCCTCATTTCCCTTTTACTTACAAGGAAGCAAGCAATAAGACTTTTCCTGTTAAGTTTTTCTCGATGAGCATGAAATAAATAGAAGCATGAGCTTTTTAACAATACTTTGTTGCAGAGCTGTAGAGAAAGTCATGTGAATGGAACACATCAGTTTTTTTGTTTTTTAATCTTTCAGTTCTATTAAACGTAACGTATATGCGGTAATTTAAAATCTGCGGCGTTTGAATCTATCGCAATACTCGATCAGATGCGCGTCACCCTCCGTGGTGTAATGGTTACCATGCTAACATCATATAACCCCAAGGTCGCGGGTTCAAACCCGGCGGAGGACGATGGATTTTTTCGGGCGTAAAAAGCCTCAACATGGCTTTCTTCGGAAGGGAAGTAAAGCCGTTGGTCGTAGATTTACGGCACGTAAAATAACTTCAAACCTGACAGAGAGGCCTCTGAACAAAATTAAGCGGTCTTTCACGCCCAATATAGAATGGGACGCTGAGAACCACAGCAGTTAAAGAGCGTCCATAAATAACACGCCACTCCTATTTTTTCGATCAGATGCGGCATCATCGCACTCATCACATCGTGGATCTTTTGTCAGACAAGTTATGCAGTATTAGAGTTATATAATAATATTGTTGAGAGTAACTAATTATTGCATAGATTCTTCCTAATCAAAACTTATGCACATTTTCAGGGCTCTCGGAATCTAACATTTTGCGGACACCCAAAATATACACTGACGAGCCGCCACTGTCCGTTTATGTCAGTCTCGTAATCTATTCTCATGAATAGATTATTCCAAGGTAACGAAATAAACACAAATCTTATATTCTCGAATCGCTTTGTCACAGCCGTGCACTGGCGCCATTTTGTGTCTCGATTAATAGAAGCAGGGTTCAATATTTTGATCCAAACAACAAAGTAAACATGTTTCTGAATGTATCTATTTATTTCTACTCTGCTTTACAGAATGAGACGTGCTTTGCAGAAGAGGAGACGTTATTATTTGCCTAAACTAAAATAAAATGAATGAAAGCGATAAAATTAGAAACGTTGCAAATAAATAGTATCTACAATTAGGTTAGATAAAGCGAAAGCAGACCTATTAGAATAGCGTAAATCTCTACTAACAGCGAGATGTGCAGGGGGGAGGTATAATGACATGTTACATTCACGTAATTTTCTCTCCTATTCTTCAACAAACTATATAAAGTATCTACTTCATGCTAATCAAATAAACGGCAGAAATTATTTTATCTCACATTTTCTTTTTTGTTTTTCTAAGATCAAGAAGGACCAGGGGATACACTAGGCTAACGCGATAATAAAATATTTTAAGAGCTGGTCGTCATGTGATGACTTTAAAATTTGTACGATCAGGATTAAAAAAAAAAAAAAAACTAATGATTTCTTATTTGAGACAACTATAAGTAGGTATTGGAAATATAAACCATAAAAAGGAATACCTCGGAAATGGTTAACTCCACATAAAAAGTCCGTGGTCTAAAGGAAACAGGCTAGCCTCTGGTTTCCAAGATCGCGGGTTCAAACCCGGCGGAGGGCGACGAATTTTCTTCGTGCTAAACATCTTTAACATGGCTTTCTTCGTAAGGGAAGTAAAGCCGTTAGTGCCGTATCGTAAATTTACGCACATAAGAACCTCAAGAGCCTCTCATCAACTGATTTTCACGCCCAATATAGAATGGCACGCTGAGAAACACAGAAGTTATAGATCGTCTATAAATAAAAACTCAATTCCATTCCCACAAAAATATATATTCTGCATAAGTTGTGTGTTTTAACGAGATCTACATTTTTCCTCACTTCTCTCTACAGAATGAAAAAGGTTTCAAAGATTATTCATAGAAAATCAAGATATACGTTTTATTTATCAAATAAATCTGTTTAACTTGTTTTGTTTCGTTTCGTAGTCGGCTTACCCTCCCCGTAGTTTAGAACTGACACCCTCCCAGAACTTACAAGCGGATGCCTGTCGGGAGCCAACGGCACGAAACTAAAGAATGGAGAGCTTGGCCCGTAGCCAGACTTGAACGTGAGAAAGTGACTGATATGAAATGCAAGCGGAATGGATAGGAAAGGTGATGATGAAGCAATTGATCTAATGAGTGGTGGGGGAAACCGGAGAGCCCGGAGAAAACACGCCCAGGCGCCGCTTCGTCCACCACAAATCCCACATGCGGGCGCTTGGGATCGAACCTGGGCCACCTAGATGGAAAGCGAGCGGACTAACCACGGCGCCGCCCCTGTTTAACTTGTATGGCATTTTAATCAAAATCTTAGACTATTTTGAGAAAATCGAAAATTTCGAAAACTCTTTTATGTAAAGGGTAGTTTGGGGTGGGGAACTTTACTGAAAATCTTCGTATCACATTCTGGAAGATACTAAACTTATACCAAATTTGGTACTTGGTATAAGCACTTTGGTACTTAACCGACGTTTCGTTTTTACTTTCTCTACATAATACATGGCAGCATGACACGACATTAAATTCCTCAACTGACTCGCTTAATTCCCTGTAAACTACAATGTGATCACAAATGCGAATCAATTGAGGAATTTAATGTCACAATAGTAACTCGGAAGTTAGAGCAACCGGCTACAGACCCGTGGTTCAAATCCCGGCTATGGCAATGCATTTTTCATCTGTCTATTCATCTCCTGTCATACACAGGCTTATGTGGAAAAAACAAAAACAATTATATTAACACTATGCACATACTCATTGCGAAAGCATCGAATAAACATTTATTTGTGAACAGATTTTCATTTGTAATCACTGGAAGAAATGGAGTTGTTTGTACAATAGTATGTATGTGTGTCTCTATAGCCCGTTTCTGCTCAGACTACCACTGATGGTGTCGCTATTGCTGCTGTTGACTAACTAATGTAAACTACTGAGCGGTCGCGGGGAGTTGATGTCAATCGCATGGTACAGTCCGTCGCGTAATGCTGCGTATTTATGTTGACGTTACATTTATGTCATTAACACTGGGCAATATATAATATTTATCAGGTTTATTATAACTCAATTACTGTAATGTCAGCATTGCTATAATGGGAAATTGTGCACGATATATGAGCACGCTCATTTAAAGCACCTCTATACTCGAACACTGTTTAGTACACACTGGTTTTCCAAAGCGCCTGTCCAGTGTATGACGTAACACTTAGTGCGAGCGTTCGCCAATGGTAACATGAGGTGGGACGGGTAGTGTGTAAAATGGAAATGGCGTTTTATTTATGGACGCTCTTTAACTACTGTGGTTCTCAGCGTTCCATTCTATACTGGGCGTGAAAGACTGCCTAATTTTGCTCAGAGGTCTCTACCAGGCTTGAAGTTCTTTAACGTACCGTAAATCTACGACACGGGACCAACGGCTTTACTTCCCTTCTGAAGGAACCCATGCTGAGGATTTTTACACCCGGAAAAATCCATCGACCTTGGGTATATGAAGTTAGCATGATTACCATTACACCATGGAGGGCGACAGTATGTCTATATGTCTCTGTATGCCTGCAGATATATATATGTGTGTGTGTGTTTTAACTCCTGAGTAGAGCATAGACGATGTTTCCGTGATCGGTTTTGAATTTCTAGTTTGTAAGTTCGTCACTATTCGCCATGGTGACGAGGGATCAGCACGTCTCCCATAGATGGCACTGTATGAAGAAATCACGACTTGCAGAAGCGAAATGGCGGAATCTTCTTCCATCAAGGTATTGGAGTTCTTTTATGTGCAAATAAACATTACACAGGACTACCGGCTTTTTACTTCCCTTCTAAAAAGATTTTTGCATTGAGGTTAGAACTTGCAATCTTAGGTTCTAAGAGGCTAATACGATATAACCATTACAGCACGGAGGGCTGAAGTAATAAGGAACAGTTTTTGTTACATTATTGAACACTATTGCAGGCATAATTGCCATTGCTGGAAGCTGCTGCTTTTGCTAGGATATCGCTCTTTCATTCCCAACATAACCTAAACATTCTATATCCATTCAATGCAACTATGTTTATGATATGCAACGAGTCTTTATTTAATTCCTGTGCCATTGAAGAGCATACGTATACCCAAATTTGACAATCATGAGGGCAATGATGGTAAATATTGGTTACAGATCGCCACAAATCTTCAGAACAGCCTGAAGGTAAAGCAGGGTATATATTAGTAACAATTGACTGTAGATGGAGACATCTGAAAGTGTTGCGGTTCAACTGATTAACTCTGACTACTGCATAGTGTTGATTTCTGAATTTTAAACAAGCCATCCGCTCGGCAAAGAGGACGAGAGGTCGTTTCAGATATTCAGCAGAACTGCTTCATCGCGAGTAACGGTGTGTTGGAGAACAAGCTAATCTCACGTGGCTTCAACAATCAAACAGAGTAAGTGGATTGTATCTATCATATCTGGTTGAGAGTATTCGTAGAGAATGATCGAGTTTCAAAGCAGATAGCGCCAATACTTCAGCAATCGTCTTATTATTTACTTCGTTGTAAGTAGAAGGGAAATAAGGGAATGCAATAGACTAAAGTGATAGTAAAATCTTTTAAAATTGAAGTTCCTTTGTTTGTATGGCCAGGAGTTGACAAATTCCTGTATGAGCAAATTTAAGCATTTTAAAAGTATAAATCAATAACAAGAAGTATCTCAAAAATGGTCAACTGCACGAAAAAATGTATATAATATAAATTGTTTGTTTTAATGAGATCTGCATTTTTTATCAAGTAAAGCTTTCTTTATCTCTTAAGGTTTACCAATTATGCAAAATTCAATAAAAATCATCCAAAATAAAGATGTCTTTAGAGGATATTCCCAGAAATTTCAAGATATACATTTTATTTGGTATGTAAATATCTTAAATATAAGAGATTTTAATCAAAATAGAGCCATTTTAGAGAAAATAAAAAATTTCGACAAATTTTCAATGTGAAGACTAGTTTGGGGCGAGGGGATTTTCTGGAAAATCTTCGTGTCGCATCCTTGGAAGATACCAAATTTTACCAAACCTAAATATCAAGTTTGGTATTGAACGGTCTTTTCGTTTTTGAGCTATGCTGTCCACAGACACACACACATACATAGGACCTTTCTTCGAAAATCTGATGCGCTCCATTCACATGACTTTCTCTACATCTCTGCAAAAAAGTTATTGTTAAAAAGCGTATTCTTCTATTTATTTCATGCTGATCGAGAAAAAATTAGCAGAAATAGTCTTATTACTTGCCTCCCTGCAAGTAGAAGCTAAATAATGAGTTCCATAGACTAAAGTGATGATCAAAAGCTGGTTGCTATGTGACTGAAGTTCCTTTGTTTGTACGGACAGGAGTTGACAAATTGCTGTGTGAGAAAACTATAAGTACGTTTTTGTCTATTTCTTATGGTTTGCCAGTTATGTAAAATTCATCCAGAATAAAGTAGTTTTCAGAGGCTACTCCCAGAAAATTCAAGATATACATTTTGTCAGGTAAATAATTTAATATACGCTATTTTAATCAAAACTATTAGAGCCAGTTTTGAGAAAATCTGAACTTTCGAAAAAATCTTTCTTGTAAAAGCTAGTTTAGGGTGGGGGAATTTTTATTAAAATCTTCATGTTTCATCCTTGAAAGATATCTACCAAACTTAAATACCAACTTTTTACTTCTTCTATACGTACTATGTACATAGTGTATAGAGAGTGTATTGCACTCCACCAAAAAATTCGATACCGAGATTTCACCGGAAATATATGTTTTAGGGTCCCCTGTACCCAAAAAAAGTATTTTCAGAAAAAGGTCCGTGTATGTGTGTCCGTGTGTCTGTGAACACGATAACTCAAAAACGAAAAGTCGGTAAAAAACCAACTTGGTATTTAAGTTTAGTATCTTCCAGGGATGCGACACGAAGATTTTGAGAAAAATCCCCCCACCCCAAACTACCCTTTACATGGAACTTTTTTCGAAAATTTTGAATTTTCTGGGAATAGCATCTGAAGACTACTTTATTATGGATGAATTTTGCATAACTACTATACCGTAAGAAATGGACAAAAACTTAACACACAAAAAATGTAGAGCACGTTAAAACACACAATTTGTGTTATATACATTTTTTTCCTGGAATTGATCGTTTTTTAGATATTCCTTTTTCTTGGTTTCAGCTTTGAAAAAGTTATACTTTTCTCATACAGGAATTTGTCAACTCCTGTCCATACTAATAAAGGAACATCAGTCACAGCAACCAGCTTTTGGCTTTCACTTTAACCTATGGTACTCCCTTATTTCGCTTCTAGTTACAATAAAGCAAGAAATAAGAGTATTTCTGCTAATTTTTACAGAGATATAGAGAAAGACATGCGAATGGAACACACCAGATTTTTGTTTTTGAGTCATCGTGTTCACGGACACACATGGACCTTTTTCTAAGAATGTTATTTTGGATACCCTAAAATGTGTATTCCTTGTGAAATTTCGGTATCCAATTTTTGATGGAGTGCAACACCTCTACCTGTGTATCAGGTACTATGTAGAGAAAATAAAAACAGAAAAATGACCGTTTCCAAGATATTCTTTGTTATTGGTTTCAATTTTAAAATACTTATACTTTTCTCAGACAGGATGAGCCCGATTTTCTTTTGTTCTACTTTTGGCCAAGCAAACAAGTGAATTTCAATGATAATCGCATAACGAAGCTTTTAAAACATTTGACTACCACTTTAGAATAGCGCATTCCTTTGGTTCCCTTCTATTTTTAAGGAACTAATAACAAGAGCATTCTCGTAATGCTTATCTCGATTAGCATAGTGTAGAAAGAAGAATAATTTTTTGTAAGAAGAAAATAGAACATCTGGAGAAAGTCATGTGAGTGTAGCACATAAGATTTTCTACGAATAGCTTCTGAAGACTTCTTCTTTCTGAACGAACTTTTCATAGCTGGTAGACCGCAAGAAGTAGACAAAACTTACTACACAAAAAATGTAGATATCGTTAAAACACTATTATATAACTTTTTTTTGTAAAGTTATCTGTTTCCAAGATATTCCTTATTATTGGTTTCAAGTTTTCGCTACTTGAACTGTCCTCAAACGGCAGGTCATTCTTCGTTCCATTTCTCTCTTGTTTTACTCGTGCAAAGCGAATCGCATTTCAAATGTTTCATATAGCAACCGATTTTTTAAAAGGTTTGACAATCACTTTAGCCTACCGTGTTGTCTTATTTCCCTTCTACTTAGAAGTAACTAACACAACAATTTTGCTAATTTTTGTCTCGATTAAAACTGTGTAAATAAAGGCATAATTATTTGTAACGACAGTTTGTAGAGAAAGTCATGTGAGTGTAACAAATCAGAATTTTACTTTCCCTATACGCACTATGTGCATAGTGTATAGAGAATGTATTGCGCTCCACCAAAAAATTTTATACCGAGATTTCACCGGAAATATATGTTTTAGCGTCCCCTGTATCAAAAAAAAAGTATTTTCAGAAAAAGGCCTGTGTGTGTGTGTCGTGTGTCTGTGAATACGATAACTCAAAAACGAAAAGTCGGTAAAATACCAAACTTGATATTTAAGTTTAGTATCTTCCGGGGATGCGACACGAAGATAAGGCGCCTCCCCCCCCCCCCCCCGCCTAAATTGGCAAGCTCTCTTAATGGAATTTTTTACCCTGATCTGTTGTGCAAACCGGTGTGACAAGCAACTTGAGACTGCAAGGGAACCGTTATTATCTGGACTTTTCTTTTTGTAATGTACAGTGATATTCTAATATAAATTCGTTAGTGAACAAGTTTATGTATTACTTTTTACTCAAACGAATAAAATAATAATTTATGAGCTAAGAGCGTAATGTTATGATTTTGATTCGAGCGGGAATCAAAAAGAAACTTTACACTCGCATATCATATAAAGTTTTGCCTACGAGAATATACTGATATTAAAAAGAAAAGCAACGAAAGATGAAATAAAGTTGAGGTTAAGTTTGAACCATTCGCCAAGGGTTCTAGTTTGTTATTTATTTCGCAGCGTGCTCATCATAAGCACTTATATTCTTTTCTATACACCACTTCATAAATGTGTAATATTGTGCCTCATAACATTTTTGGGATTTAACAGGTTGTAAATTTGATTCTGCTTTTTTCGCAGCTACAAGGATATCATAACTCTCAAAATACATCACAGAGCAACAATAACGATAGCTTTTAAAACAGTTGACGTTCACTTTAGCCTAGTGCATTACTTTAGTTCCCTTTTACTTATAAGAACTAAGTAATAAGACCATTCTGCTAGTGTTTATTTCGATCAGCATTGCGTAGAAAGAAGAATAATCTGTTGTAGGAAGTTTGTAGAGCAGCTAGAGAAAGTCATGTGAGTGTAACACATCAGATTTTTAATTACAAGAAAGCATGATGTAGATAAAGGAATAATCATTTGTAAGAATAGTTTGTTTGCAGAAAATATAGAGAAAGTCATGTGAATGGAACACATCATATTTTTACTTTCTCTACACGTACTATGTACATAGTTTATAGAGAAGGTATTGCACTCCACCAAAAAAATTCGATACCGAAATTTTACTGGCAATATATGTTTTAGGGTCCCCTGTAACTAAAAAAAACATTTTCATAAAAAGGTCCGTGTGTGTATGTGTGGGTGTCCGTGTGTCTGTGAACACACAAAACGAAAAGTCGGTAAAATACCAAACTTGATATTTAAGTTTAATATCTTCCAGGGATGCGACAAGAAGATTTTGAGAAAAATCCCCCCGCTCCAAACTACCCTTTACATGGAGTTTTTTTTAAAAAAAAAATTGATTTTCTTAAAAATAGCTCTAACGATTTTGATTAAAATATCGTATATTAAAGATATTTACCCGACAAATAAAATGTATATCTTGAATTTTCTGGGAATAGCCTCTGAAAAGTAGTTTATTCTGGATGAATTTTACTGAATTTTGCCTAATTGCTAAACCATAAGTGATGGACAAAAAATTACCACACCAAAATGTAAAGCACGTTAAAACACACAATTTATGTAATATACATTTTTTTTCATGGAGTTGGTCATTTTTGAGATATTCCTTGTTTTTGGTTTTACCTTTAAAAAATTTGTACTTTTCTCATACAGGAATTTGTCAACTCCTATCCATACAAACAAAGGAACTTCAGCCACACCGCAACCAGTTTTTAACTATCACTTTAACCTATGGTACTTGCTTATTTCGCTTCTACTTACAAAGAAACAAGTAATGAGACCATTTCTGTTAATTTTTTCTCGATTAGCATGAAGTAAATAGAAGCATAGGCTTTTTAGCAGTAATTTGTTGCAGAGGTGTAGAGAAAGTCATGTGAATGGAACATATCAGATTTGTCATTGATTCAGATCAGCACGTTCCTTTGTTTTCCAGGAAGACGAGAACTGGAAGGAGATGAAGATCTACAACGAAACAGAAACAGCTTTTTTGGTGGTAATTCTCTTATTGTCCCTCAACATGTCACAAGGTCAGTACCACCCGCATTCAATTTATCTAATCATTTGCGAACTCACGATGGATAGACACTAAGATTTACCAACGTGGTAGCACTTATGTCTACTTTAATTAATTAGAACGAAAAAAAAAAATGTGATGCGATGCGTTACACTCACATGACTTTCTCTACATCTCTGCAACAAATTATTCTTAGACAGATTGTGCATCTATTTAATTCATTAAGAAAATATTAGCATAAATAGTCTTATTACTTGCTTATTCACTTATTTATCTCTCAGTTACATACTCACTCACTAACTCACTTACTCTTACTTATTCAGTAACTCACTTGCTTACTAACTTGCTCAGTAACTTATTCATTCTCTTAATTATTAACTCACTTACTTACTCACGAATTTGTTCAATCGCTCTCTCATTTACGTACTCATTTACTTATATACTCATTTCCTTCTAATTCACTCATTCACTCACCTACTTATTTCCTTCTAATTCACTCATTCACTCACTCACTCATTTCCTTCTAATTCACTCATTCACTCACTCACTCATTTCCTTCTAATTCACTCGTTCAATCACTCACTTACGCACTCACGAATTTGTTCAATCGATCACTCACTTGCGTACTCATTTACTCATATACTCATTCACTCACTCACTCACTCACTCACTCATTTCCTTCTAATTCACTCATTCACTTACTTATTTCCTTCTAGTTCACTCATTCACTCACTCATTTTCTTCTAATTCACTCATTCACTCTCTCACTTATTTTCTTCTAATTCACTCACTCACTCATTTTCTTCTAATTCACTCACTCACTCATTTTCTTCTAATTCACTCATTCACTCACTCACTCATTTCCTTCTAATTCACTCATTCACTCACTCATTTTCTTCTAATTAACTCACTCACTTACACATTTTCTTCTAATTCACTCATTCACTCGCTCAGTCACTCATTTCCTTCTAATTCACTCATTCACTCACTCATTTCCTTCTAATTCACTCATTCACTCACTCACTTACTTACTTACTCACTCATTTACTTACGTGTATGTGCTTGCTTGCTTGCTTGCTTATTCACTCACACAATCATTCATTTAATCACTTATTCGCTTACTTAGAGAGAATCAGGAGAAGGCAATTCATCAAATACTTTAATATACAAAAACCTTTTCATCTTCCCACTTTTTATCGGCTTTTACACGAGTATTAAAAGTCTGACGTGTTACATTCATATGACTTTCGCTACTTACTCTGCAACAAACTATTCTTACGAAAATGTGTTCTATCTACGCCATGCTAACTGAGATAACATTAGCATAAATAGTTTAATTACATATTTTCTTGTAGGTACAAGGGGGAATAAGGGAGTACAGTAGGTTAAAGCTAGCCATATCTTTTAAGCGCTGGTCGGTGTATGATGGCTTTGAATTTGCGTTTTCTTGCCATGGCTAGGATTGAAAATAATTGAATAAAGCCTTATTATTTATTTATCTTGAATATCAATGAGAAATTAGCATTACGTAGAAAAGCGAAGCTGACAGATGGCGTATCTGTCACTATTCTTGTTAATCGGTATAATTTACCAACAGCGAATGAAAGGAGTTCCCGCATGGAGCGTATTATAGCAGACACCAAGGTGATACGTCTTCCCGCTCTTTTTATCGTCTTCCAGCTGCGCAGCTTCTCACGTCACTTTTTACAAAGCGTGTCTCATTTGTTTATTCGGCTCGACGTCCTAATGTATGGCGTAACACTGAATCCAAACCGGTTCCCTTGCAAATTAATTCCTAAAGTCAATATCCTCACAGCCGTCTGGGCATCATTTGGTTTTGTCTTGACCAACAACGTAACTGAACAAAGAGAAAGTAATATAGGTACAGCCAAAAACACGCACCTGCAACAAATATATGCACACTTTTAATACGATAACCTTAAAAAAAAAAATGTGATGTGTTCCATTCACATGACTTTCTCTACATCTCTGAGACAAATTATTGCTAAAAAGCTTATTCTTTTACTTATTTCATGCTAATCGAGAAAAATTAGCAGAAATAGTCTTATTTGTTGCTTTATTGTAAGTAGAAGCAAAATAAGGGAGTACCATAGGTTAAAGTAAAAGCCAAAAGCTGGTTGCTATGTGACTGATGTTCCTTTGTTTGTATGGACACGAGTTGGCAAATTCCTGTACGAGAAAAGTTAAGTTTTTCAAACTTGAAACCTAAAACAAGGAATATCTCAAAAACGATCAACTTCACGAAAAAAATGTATATAACATAAATTCTGTATTTTAACGTGCTCTACATTTTTTGTGTGTTAAGATTTTGTCCATCTCTTACAGTTTAGTAGTTATGCAAATTTCATCCAGAATAAAGTAGTCTTCAGAGACTATTCCCAGAAAATTCAAGATATACATTTTATATATCATGTAAATATGTTTAATATACGATATTTTAATCAAAATCTTTAGAGCCATTTTTGAGAAAATCAAAATTTTCGAAAAAAGTTCCATGTAAAGGGTAGTTGGAGGTGAGCGGATTTTCTTGAAAAATCTTCTTGTCGTTCTTGGAAGATACCAAATTTAAATAGCAAGTTTAGTATTCAACGGTCTTTTCGTTTTTTGAGCTATGCTGTCCGTTAAACACTAAACTTGGTATTTATATTTAGTATCTTCCAGGGATGACACGGAAGATTTTCAGGAAAATTCACCACCACAAACTACCCTTTACATGGAACTTTTTTCGAAAAATTTTATTATCTTAAAAATGGCTCTAACGATTTTGATTAAAATATCGTATATTAAAGATATTTACCTAACAAATAATATGTATATCTTGAATTTTCTGGGAATAGCTTCTGAAGACCTGTTTATTCTGGATGAATTTTACTTAATTTGGCATAACTAGTAAGCCGTAAGAGATAGACAAAAACTTACTATACAAAAATTTAGGTCTTATTAAAATACACAATTTATGTCATGTACATTTTTCTCGTGGAGCTTACCGTTTTCGAGGTATTCATTGTTATTAGTTTCCGTTGTGAAGCATTTATACTTTTCTCAGACGGGAGTGTCCGTTTTTCTTTTGTTCTACTCCTGGCCAAGAATAGAAGCGATTTGTAATGACAATCGCATAACGACAGCTTTTAAAACATTTGACTATTGGTTTAGCCTAGTGCATTCCCTTATTTTCTTCCTACTTATAAGGAACTAAGTAATAAGAACATTGTGCTGAATACCTCGATTAACAAGGTGCAGAAAGAAGAATAGTTTTATGTATGAAGTTTGTAGAAAGGCTAGAGAAAGTAATGTGAATGTAACACATCAGATTTTTCTGCATTTTGCAAAATGGTTAAACCGTAAGAGCTAGACAAAACTTGCTACATAAAAATGTAGATCTCGTTATGTCATATACGTTTTTATGTAGACTCAACCGTTATTGAGATATTTCTTGTTAACTGTTTCAGTTTTTAATACTTTTCTCATGCGGGAACTTGCCAACTCCCGGCAACGCAAAGAAACGCATTTCTATACCATAGTAACCAGATTTTAAAACATTTGACTGCCGGTTTAGTCTAGTGTATTCGCTTACTTCCCTTCCACTTATATGGAACTAAGTAATAAGACCATTTCTGCTAATGTTTATCTCGATAATGATGAAGTAGATAATTTGTTAGAGATATAGAGAAAGTATGTGAATGGAATGCATAAGATTTTTTTGTAAAAAAATGTTCGTGTGTATGTGTATTTCTGCCTGTGCGTGTGTGTATTTGTGTATGTGGACAGCATAACTAAAAAATCTGATGTGTTCCATTCATATGACTTTCTCTACATCTCTACAACAAATTATTTTTAAAAATGTTATGCTTCTATTTACTTCCTGCTAATCGAGAAAATAATAGCAGAAATAGACTTATTTCTTGCTTACTTGTAAGTAGAAGTGATATAAGGAAGTACCATATTTTAAAGTAATAGTCAAAAGCTGGTTGCTATGTGACTGAAGTTCCTTTGTTTGTATGGAAACAAGTTCACAAAGTCCCGTATGAGAAAAGTATGTTTTTTATAGCTGAAACCAAAAAACAAGGAATATCTAAAAAACGATCAACTCCACGAAAAAAATGTATATAACATAAATTGTGTGTTTTAACGTGTTCTACATTTTTTGTATGTCAAGTTTTTGTCCATCTCTTACGGTTTAGTAGTTATGCAAAATTCATCCAGAATAAAGTAGACTTCAGAGATTATTCCCAGAAAATTCAAGATATACATATTATTTGTCAGGTAAATATCTTTAATATACGATATTTTAATCAAAATCGTTAGAGCCATTTTTTGGAAAATCAAAATTTTTAAAAAAAGTTCCATGTAAAGGGTAGTTGGGAGTGGGGGGGGATTTTCTTGAAAATCTTCGTGCCGTATCCTTGGAAGATACCAAACCTAAATACCAAGTTTGGTTTTTAACGGACTTTTTTGAGCTATGCTGCCCACAGACACACACACACACACACACACACACACATACACAATGACAGATAGATAGACACACGGACATTTTTCTAAAAATGCTCTTTTTGGATTCAGAAGGTCTCGAAACATGTATTTCCGGTGAAATCTCGGTATCGAATTTTTGGGTGCATTACAATACCTTCTCTATACACTATGTACATAGCACGTATAGAGAAAGTAAAAAGAATATATATGTATATAGCTATTCACAAATACATTTTTCTTACAAAGGTTATTCTTTTATCTACGTCGTGCTAATCTAGATAAACATCGGAAGAATTGGTCTTATTGTTTGCTTGCTTGTAAGCAGAAGGGAATACACAGGCTAAAGTGATAGTCAAATATTTTAAAAACTGGTCTCTGTGTGAAACAATTGAGGCTTGCTTTCCATTTGCTTAAGTGGCAAACCGTAAGAAATAAACAAAAATTACTACGTAAAATTTAGATCTCGCTGAAACACAATGTATGTCATACATTTTTGAAGAGCTAATCATTTCCAAGATACTCCTTTTTATTGCATTTAAAATTTCCAACAATGAGGTTGTTTCTCAAACTGAACGGTTTTAAAAGGTTTGACTTTAATGTGTTCCCTTATTTCCCTTTTAATTAGAAGGAACTAATTCCATGGTCCCGTTTGAGAAAAGTTATTAGTTTAACATTGAAACCAATAACAATGAATAGGTCAATTTTACAAGAAAATGTGTATACATAAATTATGTGTTTTAACGAGATTTACATTTTTTACTTTCTCTAGCCCCATATGTACATCGTACCTAGGGTTAGAGAAGGTATTGTAATGCACCCAAAAATTCGATACCGAGATTTCACCGGAAATATATGTTTTGTGATCCCCTGATTCCGAAAAAAGCATTTTAAAATAAGGTCCGCGCACGCGTGTGTGCGTGTGTGTCTGTGGACTTCATAGCCCCAAAACAAAAAGACCGTTAAATACCAAACTTGGTATTTAGGTTTAGTATCTTCCAAGGATGCGACACGAAGATTTTCAAAAAAAAAATCCCCCTACCACAAATTACCCTGTACATGGAAAAAATTTCGAAAATTTTAATTTTCTTAAAAATGGCTCTAACGATTTTGATTAAAATCCTGTATATTAAAGCTATTTATGTCCGAAATAAAATGTATATCTCGATTTTTTTTGGGAATAGCCTCTGAAGATCTCTTTATTCTGGATGAATTTTGCTGAACTACTAAACCGTAAGAGATAGAAAAAAACGTACTTCACAATTTTTGTCCTTTACGTTTTTGTTGTGGAGGTACTGTTTTCGAGATATTCCTTGTTATTGGTTTCAATTGTGAAGTACTTAAACTTTTCTCACACAGGAAGTGTCTGTTTTTCTTTTGTTCTACTCCTTGGCAAGCAAAGAAGTAATTTGCAATGACAATCGCATAACGATAGCTTTTAAAACATTTGACAATCACTTTAGCATAGCGCATTCCCTTATTCCCTTCTACTTATAAGGAACTCAGTAATAACATTCTGCTAACATTTATCTTGATTAGCATTGTGTACAAAGAAGAATAATCTTTTGTAGGAGCCTTGTAGAGCAGCTAGAGAAAGTCATGTGAGTGTAACACATAAGATTTTTCATTCTCTACATGCACTATGTACATAGAATATAGAGGAAATATTGTATTCCACCCAAAAATTCGATACCGAGATTTCGCCGGAAATAGAGGCTTTGAGGAAAAGGTCCGCGCTTGTGTGTGTTCAAAATTTATTCCGAGTTCGTACAACCGGATGTAAGTCTTTCTTCATTTAGCTCTGCTATTAAATCTGTAAAATATACCAGCAACCTTTGCGTTAAAATCTGCTAATGCAGAGGTTCATTCAGCAGTATAGCGACAGGTTTAATGTATGTAATCTACAGATTAGTATAATCAAAGTAAAACTATTAACAAAGGCTTTTACTGCTTCTATCAGTAGCGGTGACTTGCCTTATTCTATAGCTCGACAGTTAGTAAATTTCCTCGCCAAAAATTTACACACATGCATATACATATATGTATATTAAAAAAAAAAAAAAAAATATGTGTTCACATAACTTTCTCTAGCTGTTCCAGGCTAATCTGGAAAAACATTTGCAGAATTGCTTTTTTACTTTCTTCTTGAAAGTAGAAGGGAAATAAGAGAATACTTTTGGCTAAAGTGATAGTCAAATCTTTTAAAATCTGGTCGCTTTGCAAGCTCCTGTTTCAGAAAAGCTAGTTTAAAATTGAAACCAACAACAATGAATATCTCGAAAACGGCAACTCTATAAGAAAAATGTGATTTAACGACATCTACATTTTTAGCGTGTTTTTGTTTACCTCTCACGGTTTAAACGTTATGCAAAATTCTGCAAAAGTCTCAGAATAAAGAGGCTATACCCAGCGAATTCAAAATATGGATTTTATTTGAGATGTGAATACCTTTAATATACAGTATTTTAATCAAAATCATTAGAGCCATTTTTGAGAAAGAAAAAAAAAATATAGTAAATGTTTCCATATAAGGGGGGGGGGGATGTTCTTGAAAATCTTCGTATCCTATCCTTGGCAGATACTAAACATAATATCAAGTTTGGTATTTAAGGGTCTTTTCTTTTCTGTGCTTTGCTGTCCATACGCGCACACACACACCCGGACCTTTTTATACTTTTTTTTCGGTCTCAGGGGTCCTCAAAACTTATATTTCCGGTGAAATCTCCGTCTGAACTTTTAGGTGGAACGCTATACCTTCTCTATCCAGCTTGTACAGTTACATATGGGCTAAAGAATGTAAACATTTTTAGGAGGTAAACGATTCTATGCAGAGATGAATCTCCACACACTGGGTACACTGAGTGAACTACTGTAAACGGCATCCACTCTCTTTATAGTGTTGGCTTTTCCCTAGAGATGGCAGAACAGTGAATGAGGTGCAGTAGAAGGGACCATTCCTTGTATGTTTTAGAGATGAATGCCGTTTAACATCAACTGAAAAATACATAAACTGTGTTTTATTTAAGCTCAACTTTTATAAACACCATCTTTGAAATGTCCTAAGCTCATTTCGATGCCATTCTCGGTATTAAATGTAATACACCCTTATTAATTAGTAATTTTCGTCTACAGAATTTTATTAGGTTCAGATGTTTTAGGATTAGTTTGCTATTGTTTAGTTATTTATTATCAAAACGTTCAGTTTTATAATGATGGGATATTAACTGCTTTGTCAAATATTTGAAACATTAACGTTGAAATACACCAAAGTTCGTCATTAGTTATAATATTTGAAAAATAACTCCACGCGACAACCTTATAGTTTTAAAAATTCATATTTTATAGCTTTTATAGTACGTTAATAAATTATAGATATGCATTATCCTCTTAGTTTGGTAGAAAATAAATATGTACTAAATATGAGACTTCAACGAAAAATAAATATTAAAAAATCTGATGTGTTACACTCACATGCCTTTCTCTAGCTACTCTGCTCTACAAACAAACTTCTTACGAAAGATAATGCTAATCGAGATAAACATTATCAGAATTTTATTATTAGTTCCTTATAAGTAGAATGGAACTAAGGAGATGTACTAGGCTAAAGTAATGTTTTAAAAGTTGTCGTTATGCGATTGTCATTGCAAATACCTTCTTTGCTTGACCAGGAGTAAAACAAAAGAAAAACGGACACTTTCGTCTTAGAAAAGTGTAAGTAGGTACTTCACAATTGAAACCAATAACAAGGAATAACCTCGTAGATGGTAAGCTCCACGAAAAAAATATATATCACATAACTTGTGTATTTTAACGAGATATACATTTTTTTGTAAATTTTTGTCTATCTCTTACAGTTTACTATTTATTACAAACTAAGCAAAATTCATCCAAAATAAAAAGCTCCTTAGAAGCTATTCCCAGAAAATTTAAGATATACATTTTATTTGTGATAGTAATGGCTTTGATATGTGGTATTTTAATCAAAATCGTTAGAGCCATTTTTAAGAAAAACTAAATTTTCGAACATTTTTCCATGTAAAGGGTAGTTAAATACCAAGTTTGGTGTTTAACCGTCCTTTCGTTTTTACTTTCTCTATACGCACTATGTACATAGTGTATAGAGAAGGTATTGCACTCCACCAAAGAATTCGATACCGAGATTTCACTGGAAATATATGTTTTAGGGTCCCCTGTATCCAAAAAAAAAAGTATTTTCAGAAAAAGATCCGTGTGTGTCCTTGTGTTGTGGACTCGATAACTCAAAAATGAAAAGTCGGCAAAATACCAAACTTGGTATTTAAGTTTAGTATCTTCCAGGGATGCGACACGAAGATTTTGAGAAAAATCCCCCACCCCAAACTACCCTTTACATGGAACTTTTTTCGAAAATTTTGATTTTCTCAAAAATGGCTCAAATGATTTTGATTAAAATATCTTATATTAAAGATATTTACCTGACATATTTTGAATTTTCTGGGAATAGCCTCTGAAGACTACTTTATTCTGAGTGAATTTTACGGAATTTTGCATAAGTGCTAAACCGCAAGAGAGAGAGAGAGAGACAAAAATTTACCGCACAAAAAAGTAGAGCACATTAAAACACACAATGTATGTTGTGTACATTTTTTTCGTGGAGTTGATCGTTTTTGAGATATTCCTTGTTTTTTGTTAAAGTTATAAAAACTTATATTTTTCTCATACAGGACTTTGTGAACTCGTGTCCATACAAACAAAGGAACTTTAGTCACACAGCAACCAGCTTTTGGCTTTTACTTTAACCTATGGTACTCCCTTATTTTGCTTCTACTTACAAGGAAGCAAGAAAGACTATTTCTGCTAATTTTTTCTTGATTACCAGAAAGTAGAAGCATAAGCTTTTTAAAAATAATTTATTGCAGAGATGTAGAGAAAGTCATGTGAATGGAACACATCAGATTTTTGAGTTATGCTGTCCATAGACACACACACGGACCTGTTCCTGAAAATACTTTTTTTTTTGGGACTCAGGGGCTCCTAAAACATGTATTTCCGGTGAAATCTCGACATCGAATTTTTGGGTGGAATACAATACTTCTCTATCCCTATGTACATTGTACATACGGGGCTAGAGAAAGTAAAAATGTGATGCGTTTCATTCACTTGACTTTGTCTACATGTTCTGCAATAGTTTATCCTTACAAAAGCCGATCCTTCGCTTTACTTCGTGCTAATCAAGATAAACAAAAGATAGCAGAAATGGTCGATTTACTTACCTCCTTATAAGTAGGAGGGAAATAAGGGGACACGCTAGGCTGTTGCTATGTGATTGAAATTCCTTATTTTACATTGCCAGAAGTTGACATATTCCCGTATGAGAAACCAATAACAAGGAATATCTCGGAAATGGACAAGTCCACGAAAAAACGTGTATACATACATTGTATGTTTTAACTAGATGTACATTCTTTGTGTAGGTTTTATATATCTTTTTCGGGTTACCATTTAGTAAAAGTTAGTCAGAATGAAGAGGCTTCAGAGGCTGTTCCTTGAAAATTCAATATCCACATTTTAATAGTCATGCGAATATCTCTAATATACGATATTTTAATCAAGACCGTTTGAGCCATTTTAAGAGAAAATCAGAAACTTCACAACTTTTTTCCATGTAAAGGGAAGTTTGGGGTTGGAGGAATTTCCTTAAAATCTTCCTTAGAAGATAGTTTCGTAATCGAGTTACCCTCCCCGTAATTGCTTAGGGTCAGAAGCCTTTCGGGGAGTCTACGGCACGAGACCAGAGAAAGGAGAACCTGTTACGAGGGGTCGGCCCGCAACAGGCACGAACATGAGGCAGTTGATGATAAAAAATATAAGCGAAAGTGATTGATGATTGGAAAGGTGGTGATGGAGCAATTGGTGAGATGAGTGGTGGGGGAAACCGGAGGACCCGGAGAAAACCCGCCCAGACGCCGCTTCGTTCACCACGAATCCCACATTTGGGTGCTAGGGAATGCTTAGAAGATACTAAACTTAAATACCAAGTTTGGTATTATATCAAATTTTCGTTTTTGACTTATCATTTTCACAGACACACAGACATGGACTTTTTTTTGCCCAAAAATGCTTTTTTGGAGAAAAGAGCCGTGGAAATTCTTGTGAAACCTCAGTTTCAAATTTTAGGTGGGATGCAATACCTTTTTTACCTACACTGTACATACACGCTAGAGAAAGTAAAAATTAGAATAATTTAGTAATAATGTTTAATTACTTGTATATTTCGGTGTTTAAAAAGTATGTAAGCAGAGTACAATTGAAGGGTTGAGAACCATAGTGGGCCAAGCACCATTTTTTAAAAATGGAGAAATAGAAGGTCAAAGTTTTTTCAACATCATAATTTATTGAGCCAAGTTACACATAATAACTAAATGCCACAGCAATCTAGAATATATTTTCTGTCTTATATCAGTACAACATTAATGTGGCTTCATGCAAAATTAGGTTTTACAGTTATTTATTGGGAGCTGTTTTCCTTTGCTGGGATTTGGCTCAGCCTAGAGAAATGTAACTGGGCCATTTCCATCAATGTCCTGCTGATCATCATTATTGACTTGCACACGCAAACTCTTGTAAAAATCATGATTCACTGGAGGAATAAATAAACATAAGATCAGCATATGCGGTAACGTGATTTGCTGCATGGATTTGGACCACTCTGACTAACAGAATTTGTAGTTTCATTTAGACCGATATTTTGATGCTCTACTGTTTGTAAACGGGAAATGCTGGACATGGCCCACTGCAATATAAGATGTGTAATCATAAACTATGCCGACAGATGGCAACAGCTCAATGTTGACCTCACATGGAGATGGCCCACTATGGTTCTCGGCCCTTCAATATTGTTTCTTTTCAGTGCGGAGCAACATTTATTATCCCAGCTGTGCTCATACATTGACAAAGGAAAAACAGTGATTTGTTAATTCTCTCTTAAACATTAAATTTGATAAGGAATGATCCAGCTACTAGAACGTTTGAAGTATCTATGAATTTTCACCTCAATTCAACAACACATTGTTTCTTTATAAGGGCGTATTATAAAGATGCGTAGTTTTTTATATAAACTATATTTGAAGTGTGAGTGACAAATGTTTACTTTCTCTACACGTACTATAGACATAGTGTACAGAGAAGATATTGTATTGTATCCAAAAATTCCATACCGACATTTCACCGTAAATACACTTTTTAGGGTCCCCTGTATAAAAAACATTTATAGAAAAAGGTCCGTGTGTCTGTGAAGATAAGTCTAAAACGAAAACTCGCTAAATACCAAACTTGGTATATACATTTAGTATCTTCCAAAGATGCGATACGAAGATTCTGAGAAAAATCACCCTTCCCCCAACTGCCCTTTTCATGGAACATTTTTCGAAAATTTTGATTTTCTCAAAAATAGCTCTAACGCTTTTGATTAAAATCTCTATTATTTAAGATATTTATGTGATAATTACTTTACGTAATAGGGGATATAATAGCTATGTACAAATGGTTTGTATAGTAGTTAATAGGCCAGAGAAAGACATATGAAATAATACATCAGGATTTTCCTCAAACACACACACTTTCATACTTACAGACTCTGTAGAGGATAGGGAATAATTCTGGTTAAAGCAAATTTTTCCCCAACCCAGCCGGGAATCGAACCCAGGACCTCGCTGATCACTCGACCTCGGAGGCAGTCATCGGGAATTTTGGTTTCTCCACAATCTTCAGTTATTTCTTCTGTCCATTTTTTTACTTTCTCCCTACGTACTATTTACATAGTGTATAGAGAAGGTATTGCACTCCACCAAAAATCGATATAGAGATTTCACCGGAAATACATGTTTTAGGGTCACCTGTATCCAAAAAAAGTATTTTCAGAAAAAGGTCCGCGTGTGTATGTGTCCGTGTGTCTGTGAACACGATAACTCGAAAACGAAAAATCGGTAAAATACCAAACTTGGTATTTAGGTTTAGTATCTCCCAGGGATGCTACATGAAGATTTTGAGAAAAATTCCCCACCCCAAACTACCCTTTACATAGAACTTTTTTCGAAAATTTTGATTTTCTAAAAAATGGCTCAAACGATTTTGATTAAAATATCGTATATTAAAGATATTTACCTCACAAATAAAATGTATATTTTGAATTTTCTGGGAATAGCCTCTGAAAACTACTTTATTCTGGGCCAATTTTACTGAATTTTGCATAACTGCTAAACCGTAAGAGATGGACAAAAACTCACCACACAACAATTGTAGAGCACTTTAAAACACACAATTTATGTTACATTTTTTTCGTGGAGTTGATTATTTTTGAGATATTCCTTGTTTTTGGTTTCAGCTATAAAAAACTTATACTTTTCTCATACAAGATTTTGTGAACTCGTGTCCATACAAACAAAGGAACCAGCAACCAGCCTTTGACTATCACTTTAACTTATGGTACTTCCTTATTTTGCTTCTACTTACAATGAAGCAAGTAATAAGTGTATTTCTGCTAATTTTTTCTCGATTAGCAGGAAGTAAATAAAAGCATAAGCTTTTTAAAAGTAATTTGTTGCTGAGATATAGAGAACGTCATGTGAATGTAACACATCAGATTTTTTCATTTGTAATGCCCTTTTTAACTTCAATGGTCATATCGGGGACTTTTATATTACTAAATATACGCACATTCACACTTCCACACTCTGTAGAGGATAGGGAATAATTCTGGTTAAATTCCCCAGCCGGGAATCGAGCCCAGGACCTCGCTGACCACTTGACCATGGAGGCAGTCATCAGGACTTCTGGTTTCTTCACAATCTTCAGTTCTTTCGTCTGTCCATTCTTGTTTCTCACGCTTCAGTTTAAGATTGTTTTATGGATGGATATTGGTTTCCGCAGCTATTGGCCTACTTACGCCCGCAGGAAAAGCCACTTGACTCCTGTTTCTCAAAGCTAATAGTTCCGCCCCGGTCGGAACTGAAACATGTGCCAGATAACGGCCTAATGGCTGGACCATGTTGCATCGAGCTATCTTTCTCTCCGCAATCTCCTCTCAGGGGTGTCACGTACTGCCTTGGGTGCAATTATGCGCTTGGGAGGTCCTGATGGACTACTGAAGAACAAGCTTAGGTGCCGATTTTTGAGCTGCAACTCTGTGTAATAAAATATTAAGTGTCATTTTAATATTTAAGGATATTTAACTGTAGTATAAATAAACATATTTTATCCTATTCTATAGGCTTCATATATTTATTAGTCTGACTCATAAATGAGTTTGCCAAGTGACTCAACCTTTAGAGGTTTTTAACAAAAAAAAAAAAAAATGTTATAAGTGAATATTACAAAAAAAAAAAAAAAAAAAAAAAAAAATCTGATGGTGTTCCATTCACAGGACTTTCTCTACATCTCGACAACAAATTATTGTTAAAAAGCTTATGCCTCTATTTACTTTATGCTAATCGAGAAAAAATTAGCAGAAGAAGTCTTATTACTTACTTCCTTGTAAGTAGAAGCGAAATAAGGGAGTGCCATAGGTTAAAGTGATAGTCAAAAGCTTGTTGCTATGTGACAGCAGTTGGCAAATACCTTTATGAGAAAAACTGAAACCAAAAACAAGGAATATCTCAAAAAGATCAACTCCACGAAAAAAATGTATGTAACATAAATTGTGTGTTTTAAGGTACTCTACATTTTTTGTGCAGTAAGTTTTTATCTAAGTCTTGTGGTTTAGCAGTTATGCGAGATTCCGTAAAATTCGTCCAGAATAAAGTAGTCTCCAGAGACTATTCCCGGAAAATTCAAGATATACCTTTTGTTTCTGAGGTAAATATCTTTAATATATGATATTTTAATCAAAATCGTTAGAGCCATTTTTGCGAAAATCAAAAATTTCGATAACAGTTCCACGTAAATGGTAGTTTGGGGTGGGGGCATTTTTCTCAAAATCTTCGTGTCGCATCCCTGGAAGATACTAAACTTAAATACCAAGTTTGGTATGTTACCGACTTTTCGTTTTTGAGTTATCGTGTTCACAAACACACTGACACACGGACACACACACGGACCTTTTTGTGAACATGTTTTTTTTTAATACCTTCTCTATACACTATGTACATAGTACGTGTAGAGAAAGTAATATTTTACCATACGTTATAATAGTTATATAAAATTAAGCTATGAGAACGAATTGTGACAAAGATTATAAAAGATGTGCAACAATAAAAGTTATAACAATAAAAGAGAGATAAAAAACTACAAAAATAAAGCGATTTATAAACCATAATACATTTTACGTTCTGTTCAAAGCATATAAATGACTTCGAAAAATGGCTACGGAATGTTTTATAATGTTTTCCGTGATTGCTTGTTCCACTTCTGTTAATTTTATATTTTTCGCTTCATTTCACAAACATTTCATGTATCCTAGGAAACAGCAGTCGCCCTCAGTGGTGTAGTGGTTACCATGTCAACTTCATATACTCAAGGTCGCGGAGGACGACGGAATTTTTGGGCGTAAATATCCTTAGCATGGCTTCCTTCGAAGGGAAGTAAAGCCGTTGGTCCCGTGTCGTAGACTTACGGCCCGTAAAAGAACCACAAACCTGATAAAAAGGCCTCTGAGCAAAATTAACCGGTCTTTCACGCCCAATGTAGAACGGGACGCTGAGAACCACAGCAGTTAAAGAGCGTCCATAAATAATACGCCATTTCATTTTCATTACACCCAAAAATGCAATAGCAATATATTTCAATATCGGAAATATATGTTATGAGACCCCCTAAATCTATAAAAAGAATTTTTAGAAAAAGGTCAGTTTGTGTGTGTGGGTATGTAAATGGAAATGGAGCTTTATCAGACATTGAGGTTCTTTTGCGTACCATTCTTCCCTTCCGAAGGAAGCCATGCTAAGAAGTTTTACTCCCGAAAAACTCCACCGTCCTCCTCCGGGTTTGAACCCGCGATCTTGGGTATATGAAGTTAGCATTGTAACCATTACTTCGCGGGGGCAATACTGTGTAATAAAACAGTTAGTAAATTATTAAACTAAGGGATATTTAATTAGTATAGAAAAATGCTTTCAATTGACTTTCAGTTATAGAGATGTATCTGTGAAATTTGGAACATTTATTCCAGTTATTGGAAACAATAATTGAGACTTTTGCTATGTTTCAAAATTCTACCTCATATGTTTATTTAAATGATAATTTTTATTGCCTAATTCATCTCTACTTTCTCTACGCTTACTACTCCACCCAAAATTTGATATCGAGATTTCACCGGAAATATATGTTTTAGGGTCCCCTGTAATCAACAGAAGACTATTCTGGGTAAATTTTACATAACTGCTAAACCGTAAGAGATGGATAAAAGCTTACGACACAAAACATGTAGAGCACCTTAATATACACAATTTATCTTATATACATTTTTTTCGGAGTTGATTGTTTTTGAGATATTCCTTGTTTTTGGTTTCAGCTATAAAAACTTATACTTTTCTCATACAGGACTTTGTGAACTCTTGTCCATACAAACAAAGAAACTTCAGTCACATAGCAACCAGCTTTTGACTATCACTTTAACCTATGCTACTCCCTTATTTTACTTCTACTTACAAGGAAGCAAGTAATAAGACTATTTGTGCTAATTTTTTCTCGATTAGTAGGAAGTAAATAGAAGCATAAGCTTTTTAAAAATAATTTATTGCAGAGATGTAATGAAAGTCATGTGAATGGAACACATCAGATTTTTAAAATAAGAAACGTTCAAAGACATACTTAGAGATGGCAATGAAACCGTAAAAAGTCAAAGGACCTAATAGTTAAAAGGAAGAAGAAGAGTTTCAGAATTAGTTTATCTGCAGCGGAATCAACTGTTTATAAGATGACAAATTAAATCGAATAGGTCGTCATATGATAAAACTCGAGCAGTTGGTTTTACTTTCTTCACACGTATGCACAAACTGTATAGAGAAGGTACTGTAATGCACTCAAAAATTCCATTTCAAGATTCGACCTGAAATACATATTTGGGATTCCCTGAATCCAAAAAGAGCATTTTTAGAAAAAGGTCCATGTGTGTCTGTGGACAGCATTGCTCAAAAACGAAAAGTCCGTTAAAAACCAAAATTGGTATTTAAGATTATGTTCCAAGGATGCGACACACCCCAAATTCCCTTAACATGGAACAATTTACGAAAATGTTGACATTCTTAAAAATGACTCAAACGATTTTGAAATATCATATGTTAAAGATATTTATTTGAAAATATAGTGCATATCTTGAATTTTCTGGGAATAGCCTCTGAAGACCTCTTTATTCTGGATGGTTTTTACTAAATTTTATACAACTGGTAAACCGTAAGGGATAGACAAAAACTTACTACACAAAAAATGTAGATCACGATAAAACGCAGAATTTATGAGATATACATTTTTTCGTGGAGTTGAGATATTCCTTGTTTTTGGTTTCAGCTTTAAAAAACGTATACTTTTCTCATACAGAATATGTCAACTCCTGTCCATGCAAACAAAGGAACTTCAGTCACATAGCAACCAGCTTTTGACTATCACTTTAATCTATGGTACTCCCTTAGTTTGCTTCTTAAAAGGAAGCAATTAATACAACTATTTCTGCTATTTTTTTCTCGATTAGCATGAAGTAAATAGAAGCATAAGTTTTTTAAAAATAATTTGTTGCAGAGATGTAGAGAAAGTCATGTGAATGGAACACATATTTTGTTAAAAGCAATTCTGTTTGTATGGCAGCGAGCATAAATCATATAAATGTTACCTATTAAAAAAATGTTCGTAAAACAAATTACAAGGTAGCTACAAAGCTACCTCATTTGCTTTCATCAAGGACCTCCCACAAACAGACATTTTTCATTAGAAAAACCACATTCTTTTCTTTTATACTTTACCGCTTAATTCAACTACTTGCAGTCTGTTCAATGCTGACGCAGACAAGCTTGTTTAATTTGTTCTTCGTATGTCCTTGTGTTGTCCATGGGAAAGTATTTTATTTATCAAATAATTTAAAGACATCTATAGGAGTAAAAGGCATAAAAATCTGATGTGTTCCATTCACGTGACTTTCTTTACATCTCTGCAACAAATTATTGTTAAAAAGCTTATGTTTCTATTTATTTCATGCTAATCGAGAAAAAATTAGCAGTAATGTTTTATTATTTGCTTCATTGTAAGTAAAAGCGAAATAAGGGAGTGTGCAGCGGAGATTTCGATGCTTGTTAGTGGTGCACGTTATGTGCCATATGCGGGAGTATTTTAGTTTGTTGATTTTACGCCTCCCTTTGGGTGCTTGTGTGCAGCGTAACTGTCACTTCCAATCAACTCCACTACACCACGTACCTGGTACTGAAGCTCTTCTGGGACGAGTTGCCACGGCGTTGCTCATTCTTGCACGAACATTGACTGTTCCAGGCGTGGATTTGGTTATTGGGAGGAGTTGTAGGAGTGATCTTGTAATTGTTAAGAAAACACTTGTAACCTTTTACTGCTGTTTATTCTAAAGGAGTTTTGAAGACAAGCACCTGGTTATACACTTTATACTGCTGACTGATGTTCTTTAACACTTAGTCACAAGTACTTTCAATTACACTGTTTTAGTTGAGTACATGGCACAATTCACTTTCACCTAATCACGAGCCGACTGTTAAATAGGTGAGCGACGTTACTTTACTTCACATACAGTTTCTTATTATAATAAACTAACTTCGCGAACTTCTTAGCAAACGACCTTGCCTCACACACGGGCGAATTCTTAACATGCGACGACGTTGCCTCTCTCACGGGTGAATTCTTAGCAAAACGACCTCGATGTGACAAACCTTACTCCTTATATACAAAAAAAAAAAAAAAAAAAAAAAAAAAAAAACACGGTGTCATGGTGGCTTCTTTCTGATTGGTTGGAAGGTCCGCCAAAATGACACCATCGTTACCCAAGAACCATTGCAAATATCCCAGAATGCGTCATAATAATCACGTGATACCAAGAATATAAATAAGTCCCCTTGTGTGCTTTAAACTGTGGTTTCCCCATATACTAAACTCGAACGTGACTTTCACAAAAGAAGCAACTTCTCACCCCTCTATCCAGTCTGGCGTCATGATTCTGAGTAACTTTTAAGTGAACAACTGGCTTCTTGGTTCCTATGCATACAACTTATTAAATATTAACTTTCTTTACATACATTTAGATAATTAATAAAAATGATTGTTATTATTACGAGGCTAATTAACGGTCTCAAGTGCCATGGGTTAAAGTGATAGTCAAAAGCTGGTTGCTATGTGACTGAAATTCCTTTGTTTGTATGGACAGGAGTAGACAAATTCCTGTATGTGAAAAGTATAACTTTTTTAAAGTTGTAAACAATAACAAGGAATATCTCAAGAACGATCAACATGTATATAACATAAATTGTGTGTTTTAACGTTCTCTACATTTTTGGGGTGGTAAGTTTTTGTCCATCTCTTACGGTTTAGCAGTTATGCAAAATTCCGTAAAGTGTATCTAGAATAAAGAGGTCTTCAGGGGCTATCCCCAGAAAATTCAAGATATACCTTCAAGGATATTTTAATCAAAATCGTTAGAGCCATATTTGAGAAAATACATTTTTTCTAAAAAAAAAAAAAGTTCTATATAAACGGTAGTTTGACGTGGGGGATTTTCTTAAATACCAAGTTTGGTATTTATTGGTGTCTTCGTTTTTGAACTATGCGGTCCACAGACACAGACCCAGACACACACACATACACACAGACATTTTCTAAAAATGGTTTGTATTTTTTTTTTGATTCAGGGGGACCCAAAACATATATTTCATGTGAAATCTCGGTATCGAATTTTTTGGGTGAAATGCAATACATTCTCTATACACTATGTATATAGTATGCGTAGAGAAAGTAAAAATGTATGTAACATAAATCGTGGCTTTTAACGAACTCTACATTTTCTGTTAAGTTAGCTTTTGTCTATTTCTTACGGTTATGCAAAATTCCGTAAAATGCACCCAGAATAAAGTAGTCTTCAGAGGCTATTCCCAGAAAATTCAAGATATACATTTGATTTGTCAGGTTATTACTTTTAATATATGATATTTTTAACAACATTGTTAGAGATATTTTTGAGAAAATAAACAATTTCTAAAAAAAGTTCCATATAAAGGGTACTTTGGTGTGGAGGAGTTTGGTATTTAACGGTCTTTTCGTTTTTGAGCTATGCTGTCCAATCGCACACACACACACACACATGTACGCACGCACACCAGTACGAAATGTTTATAAAAATGCTCAGGGGTCTCAAAACATGTATTTCCGATGAAATCTATATATCAAACTGCTGGGTGCAATATAATACCTTCTCTATCTACTATGTACATTGCACATACAGGCTAGAGAAAGTAAAAATTCTTTTTTTTACTCAGGGGACCTCAAAACACATTTCAGGAGATATCTCGAAATCGAATTTTTTGGTAGAATACAATACTCTCTAGGTAATATGTACATTGTAAGTACATGCGTGCTAGAGAAGGTAAACACGTTTTTTTGGATTCAGGAGGACCCAAAACATGTATTTCCGGTGAAATCTGGTGCATTACAATACCTTCTCTATACTTTATGTACATAGTACGTGTAGAGAAAGTAGAAAATTCTACTTTTGCTATCCCTGCTGTAGGTAGACTCACGGTTGGACGCGGTGTAATGGACTGGCTGTTGCAGGAAGATGGTTTCCACTTAGGCGCGCCTCCAGACTCCCTCTTGAATATAGCGTTATCGCCAAGACGGTTGTTTTGACCAGAAAAAAAGCTCTAATGCCAGACCTCCACCTCTCAACCAGTACCACTTAGTGGTTATCTCTTAGAGATTCTTCAAGCACAGATCTGTCTAGGAAGAAACACATCCGCCCTGTATCACCAAGCAAGAGAGGCTCGAACAAAAGAAAGTCTGCTTTGTCGAGAAGGATGCGACACGCTTCAAAAAAATCTCCCATGGATTTGATGATATATGAGGGCCGATTTTTTTCAATCTCCGATAGGCAATAAATAAAAGACAATTTATAAAAAACAATTATTATATTACTAAAAGTTTTGTACACTTGTGGTTACTTTTCAACATAATCACCGAAAAGACTGAGACATTTATCGTACCTGTACACAAGCTTTGCAATACCCGCTTCAAAAAATGTTGCCACCAATGATTTCAAATGAACATTGACGTTGTTTTGAAGATCTTCGTATGTTACGACGTTTACGGAGAGCCATTCAAAACAAACGAAGAGGAATGCTGACTTCAGGAATTATGTTGATCCATGACAACGCTCGTCCACACACTGCTGGCACAACCCATCGGCTCCTTGAACAATTTCAATGGGACATTTCGATCATCCACAGTACAGTCCTGACCTGGTACCTAGCGACTTTTACCTTTTCCCTGAACAGAGGACATGACTAGGAGGGCAGCACTTTCAAACCAACAAACCAACTATGGGATGTTGAAAAAAAAAACGCTCTCGTACAAAATAAAGCCAATGTCTTATCAGAAATAATAAAAGGGTAAGTAAGTGAGGGAGAAGTAATGCAAAGAAAACCAAACAAATGAGTTAAATAGTAAAAAGTAGAAATGTAGAAAAAAAATCTGATGTGTTCCATTCACATGACTTTCTCTACATCTCTGCAACAAATTATTCTTAAACAGCTTATACTTCTATTTACTTCATGCTAATTAGAATAAAAAGTACAAATAGTCTTATTTGCTTCCTTGTAAGTAGAAGCAAAATAAGAGAGTACCATAGGTTAAAGTGATAGTCAAAAGCTGGTTGCTATGTCACTGATTCGTTTGTTTGTATGTAAAGCAGTTGATAAATTCCTGTTTGAGAAAAGTATAAGTTTTTCAAAGCAGAAACCAAACACAAGGAATGTCTCAAAAACGATGAACTCCACGAAAAAAGTGTATATAACATAAATTGTGTGTTTTAACAAGCTCAACATTTTTCGTGCAGTAAGTTTTTGTCCATCTCTTACAGTGAAGCAGTTGTTCAAATTTCGTAAAATCCATGCAGAATAGCCTGCTTCAGAGGCTATTTCCAGAAAATTCAATAAATACATTTTATTTGTCAGGTAAATATCTTTAATATACGAAATTTTAATCAAAACCGTTACAGCCATTTTTAAGAAAAACAAAATTTTCGAAAAAAGTTCCATGTAAAGGGTAGTTTGGGGTGGGGGGATTTTTCTTAAAATCCCCTTGGTCGCATCCCTGGAAGATACTAAACTTAAATACCAAGTTTGGTATTTTACCGACTTTTCATTTTTGAGTTATCGTGTTTACGCACACACACATACGCGCGCGCGGACCTTTTTCCGAAAATGCTTTTTTTAGATAAAGGGAACCCTAAAACATATATTTCCGGTGAAATCTCGGTATCGAATTTTTGGGTGGAGTGCAATACCTTCTCTATACACTATACATAGTGCGTATAGAGAAGGTAATAAACTCTAAGTAAATCATAATAAAGTCCACTTGGGTAGTGTGGTGGTAGGATGTCTGCCCCACATTCAACAGGTCGCGAGTTCGAATCTCGCTTAGGGTGAGCTACCCGGATAAGGATTTTTTCGGGGTTTTCCCTTATCCTGAGGAGACGAATGTCGAGTAACTTTAAGCTCCATGGACCCCGAGAACATGTGAGCAGTATTTCACCAATTTCATTCATCGTCCGATATGACCAACCAGGTTAAAGGACGTTAAACTTAAAAAAAAAAAATAACAGAGCAATAACAACAATATCGTTACTATTCAAGTATTTAAATATTTATTTAGCAAACTGATAAGAATGGTGGAGCTTTTGAGGATGCTAAAAACCGAATAAAGAAAGCAAGTAGTGCATTCGCCCAGTTATACTTAATATGGAAATCGTGTAATATCTAGACATTCTAAAATTAAATATTAAACAATAATATGAAATAAGATTTACTGTATGGCTGTGAAACATGGAAAACTAGTAAAACTATGCAAAATAAACTGCCGGCATTTGTTAATAGATATCTGCGAAAAAATTTGAAAATTAGATGGCTAGATGTAATCTCAAACTCAGAAATATTAAAGATAATATATCTAAAATAAATTAAGATTGAAATCAAAAGAAAGTGGAATTGGATAGGCCATACACTTAGAAAATAAGATGGGGCAGTAGAAAGGATGGTTCTGGTCTGGGATCTTTAGTGATAGAGCAAGAGGAAGACCAAATTCTCGTATAAGAAAATTAAGTTGTTTAAAGCTGAAATATCTAAAAAACGATACACTCCACGAAAAAAATTATATGACATAAATTAAGTGTTTCAACAAGCTTTACATTTTTGTGTAGTAAGTTTTTGCTATCTCTTACGGTTTACCAATTATGCAAAATTCCGTAAAATTCATCCAGAATAAAAGTAGTCTTCAGAGGCGATTCCCAAAAAATTCAAGATATACATTTTATTTGCCAGGTAAGTATCTTTAATACACGATATTTTAATCAAAATCGTTAGAGCCATTTTTTAAAAAAACAAAATTTTCGAAAAAAGTTCCATGTAAAGGGTAGTTCATTGTGGGGATTTTCTTGAACATCTTCGTGTCGCATTCTTGGAAGATACCAAACTTTTTAACGGTCGTCTCGTTTTTTGAGCTATGTTGCCCAGAGGCACACACAGGCACATAGACCTTTTTCCAATTTTTTTAATTCAGGGAATTGGGTACAATACTATACCTTCTCTATACACAATGTGCATAGTACGTGTAGATAAAGTAATACCACTAGCACCTAGAAACTCCCTTCGTCGTCATTAGTATTGTCAGTTAGTGTTAAAGTAAATCAATTGTAAGGTAAATATCTTTAATATACGTTATTTTAATCAAAATAGTCACAGCAACTTTTGAGAAAATAGAAATGAAAATTTTTCTATGTTAGGGGAATTTCCTAAATGTTCGTATCGTATCCTTGGAAGATGCTAAACTTAATTACCAAGTTTGATATTTAACCGACTTTTCCTTTTTGATTTAGTTGTTCACACACACACACACACACACATACAGAGGACCCTAAAATGTGTATATCCAGTAAAAATCCAGTTTTGAATATAACTATTCAACTAAGATACATAACATGGAATACTAATAATAATTGAATATAATATACCAAATAAAAGAATAATAATAACAATATATTTTGTAAAAATCTGACGTGCTACAATCACATGACTTTCTCATCACCTTTGTAAAAAAATATTGTTAAAAAGCTTATTCTTCTACCTACTTCATGATAATCGAGATAAACATTAGCAGAAAATATTACTTGCTTCCTTGTAAATAAAAGGGGAAAAAAATCTAATGTGTTCCATTCATATGATGTCCTCTATCTGTTCGGCAAACAAACCTTTTATTCAAAATATTAATTGTTATCTAATTCATGTTAATCGAGATAAACAGAGGCAGAATTAGTCCTATTACTAGCTTCCTTATAAGTGGAACGGTAACAAGAAGCGATTGTCTCATCCTTTAAAAGTGGGCGAAACAATTGTGCTTTCCAGGATCAAAAAAATAAAACTTAAAAATAAAAATTTAAAAATTTAACTGATAGACAAACGCTGGTTGCTATGTGACTGAAGTTCCTTTGTTTGTATGGACAGGATTTGACAAATTCCTGTATGAGTAAAGTGTGTTTTTAAAGCTGAAACAAAAAACAAGGAATATCTAAAAAAAACAAAAAAAAAAACGATCAACTCAAAAAAAATTAAAAAAAAGTGAATATGACACAAATTGTGTTTTTTATCGTATCTACATTTTTAGTGGTTTACGTTTTTGTCTTTTTTTATGGTTTACCAGATATGCAACATTCAATAAAAATCATCCAGAATAAAGTAATCTTCAGAGGCTCTTCTCAGAAGATTCAAAATATGCACTTGATTTTGCATGTAAATATCCTTAATACATGAGATTTTAATCAAAGGCATTAGAGCCATTTTTGAGAAAATAATTTTTTTTTCCATGTTAAGGATAGTTTGGGGTGGGGAGACCTTTTTTCTTTTTTGGATTCAGGGGGGCCCTAAATATGCTTTTTCCGGTGAAATCTCGGTATCGAATTTTTGGGTGGAATGTAATACCTTCTCTATATACTATATACATAGTACGTGTAAACAAGGAAATAATATGCTATATTATAAGGAATACACTAAGCTAAAGCAATAGACAAATGTTTTAAAAGCCGGTCGCTATGTGATGAATTTGAATTTTCCTTCTCTTTGCATGACCAGAATGAAAAAAAAAAATCCGATGTGTTCCATTCACATGACTTTCTCTACATATCTGCAAAAAGTATTGTTAAAAAGCTTAGGCTTCTATTTACTTCATGCTAATTAGGAAAACATTAGCAGAAATAGTCTTTTGACTTGCTTCCTTGTAAGTAGAGGCGAAGTAAGGGAGTATGATAGGTTAAAGTGTAGTCAAAAGCTGGTTGCTACGTGACTGAAGTTCCTTTGTTTTTAAGGACAGGAGTTCACAAATTCCTGTATGGGAAAAATATGAGTTTTTCAAAGCTTAAATTAAAAACAAGGAATATCTTAAAAACGATCAACTCCACAAACAACGGTATATAACATAAATTGTGTGTTTTAATGTGCTCTACATTTTCTGTATGGCAAGTTTTTGTCCACTTCTTACGGAATCCAGAATAAAGTAGTCTTGAAAGACTATTCCTAGAAAGTTCAAGATATACATTTTATTCGTCAAGTAAATATCTTAAAAATACGAGGTTTTAATCAAAATCGTTACAGCCATTTTTTAAGAAAATCAAAGTTTTCGAAATTTTTTCCATGTCGCAGCCTTGGAGGATACTGAACTTAAATACCAAGTTTGGTATTTAACGGTCTTTTCCTTTTTAGCTATGCTGCCCACACACACACACACACACACAGATAGACAGGCAGACACACCCGGACATTTTTCTAAAAATGCTTTTTTTGTATTCAGGGGGTCTCAAAACATATATTTCCTGTGAATCTCGGTATCGAATTTTTGGATTCAATACAATACCTTCTCTATACACTATGTACATAGTACGTGTGGAGAGAGTAAAAATGAATAATAGGTTCCCATAAAAGTTTAAGTAACAAATAAATTCTCGGATATGCTTATGTGTACAAAAACTCAAGACATTCATTGTTTGTTTTAACAAGATCTATATTTACTTTCTCTACACGTACTATGTACATAGTGTATAGAGAAGGTATTGCAACAAGATCACCTTGTGGTTTACCGGGAAATATGCGAGTCAGTTGAGGTATTCGCCATGGTAGCTCAGTGGTAGAACAGCCGGCTAAAGACCGGGAGATCCGTGGTTCAAATCCCGGCTATGGCATTGCATTTTTCAGTCTGATTCTACGTATTCATCGAGCTAATGATTGCATGTATCATCTCACTTCACTTATCCCTTACTTCACAATAGCCATGCGTCCTCATACACAGGTCATGTAAGAGAATATCTACTTGTTCCACTGTTGCCCTTGCATACCTGCAGCTCTAACAGTCGAGGTAGAATCAGGTTTATGGTTGCCTCAGGAGGAAAGAATTCCAGGGCCGGCGAAAACAACGAAACCGAATTTGGGAGACTGCTTGGATCCTCTGCCTCCCCCTCTTTATCTTGCCTCTTCTTTTTGTTTCGGACAAGCAAGAGAGACCTCCACCTTGATTGTTTTAAAAAGACCATCCATTTCCCGACAAGGTGGACGGGCTAAAGTTACCATACCTGGCTCTCTAATGGAGTATCCAGTTCCCTCCACCATTGCCCACAAAAACGTCGGGACATATGGAACATACGTGCTGCCACATACCGAGGTAAAACAGACAGTCTGCAGACTTTCGCAACAAAGCATTCTTACAAAAGCTTACTATTTAATGTTATTAAACATAAACAAATAAATAAAGTCATATCAGCACCGCCGGTGAGCCGGAATTTCGTATGTATTTGCAGTTCTAAGAACATTATATTCTAGAGAAGTTAACTAAAAGAAAGTGAACTCGTGTCCATACAAACAAAGGAACTTCAGTCACATAGCAACCAGCTTATGACTATTTCTGCTAATTTTATCTGGATTAGCATGAACAGAAACACAAGCTTTTAAACAATAAATTGTTGCAGCGATATAGAGAAAGTCATGTTGAATGGAACATATCAGATTTTTATGATATTGCACTACCATTCATCTTTGCTTTCTTTTTCGCGTTTTGCAAGCCGTTTGTTTTGCAACAACCACATTATCCGAACTTGCATTGCCCAAAGAGTCTTTCTTCCTCTTCAGCTCTCTGATTTTACAATTTGAAGTACTTCAGATCTTCACTGCATGATTCCGGTAACACTGGCTTGTCACGTGCTGGAATTTTTAAATGCAACAAGCTTGAATGGTATCACAACCAAGAAAAACAAATGCTTATATGCAGTCTTAGACCTGATGCGACCCGAAGGCTGACAATTTATCTCTTTAAAAATCTAACATCAACATTAAAAAAATCTGATGTGTACCATTCACATGACTTTCTCTATATCCCTGCAGAAATAGTCTTAGTACCTTCTTCCTTGTAAGTAGAAAGGAAATAAGGGAGTAGCATAGGTTAAAGCGATAGTTAAAAGCTGGTTACTATGTGACTGAAGTTCCTTTGTTTGTATGGACATGAGTTGACTAATTCCTGTATGAGAAAAGTTAAGATTTTCGACCCTGAAAACAAAAATAAGGAATATCTCAAAAACGATCAACTCCAAGAAAAAAATGTATACAACATAAATTGTGTGTTTTAATATTCTCTACATTTTTTGTGTGTTAAGTTTTTGTCCATCTCTTACGGTTTAGCAGTTATACAAAATTCCGGAAAATTCACTCAGAATAAAGTAGTCTTCAGAGGTTATTCCCAGAAAATTCAAAATATCTTTAATATACGATATTTTAATCAAAATCGTTAGAGCAATTTTTTAGAAAAAAAAATCGAAAAAAGTTCCATGTAAAGGATAGTTCGGAGTGGAGGGATTTTTCTCAAAATCTTCGTGTGGCATCCCTGGAAGATTCTAAACTTAAATACCAAGTTTGGTATTTTACCGACTTTTCGTTTTTGAGTTATCGTGTTCACAGACACACGGACACGCTGACACACGGACCTTTTTCTGAAAATACCTTTTTTTTTAGATAAAGGGGCCCTAAAATATGTATTTCCGGTGAAATCTCGGTATCGACTTTTTTGGTGGAGTGCAATACCTTCTCTATACACTATGTACATAGTTCGTATAGAGAAAGTAATAGGCGTTCTCTTGTTGTAGAATACAATGAAGAAAAACAAAAACATCTGATGTGTTCCATTATCTACATCTCTGCAATAAAGTATTGTTAAAAAGCTTATGCTTCTATTTACTTCATTTTAATCGAGGAAAAAAAATAGCAGAAATAGTCTTATTACTCGCTTCCTTGTAAGTAGAAGGGAAATAAGGGAGTACTATAGGCTAAACTAATAACCATAAGTTGGTTGCTATGTTACTGAAGTTCCTTTGTTTGTATGGACAGGAATTTGCATGAGAATAGTATCATTTTTTCAAAGCTGAAACCAAAAACAAGGAATATGTCAAAAACCACCAACTCCACGAAAAAAATATACACAAGACATAAATTGTGTGTTTTAACGTGCTCTGCATTTTTTGTGTGCAAAGTTTTTGTCCATCTCTTACGGTTTAGCAGTAATGCAAAATTCCGCAAAATTCATCCAGAATAAAGTAGTCTTCTGAGGCTATTCCCAGAAAATTCAAAATATACATTTTATTTGTAAGGTAGGTAAATATGTTTAATATTTGACATTTTAATCAAAATCGTTAGAGCCATTTTTAAGAAAATCAAATTTTCGGAAAAGGTTGGGGGTGGGAGTTTTCTCTTGAAAATCTTCGTGTCGCATCCTTGGAAGATACCAAACCTAAATACCAAGTTTGGTATTTAACGATCTTTTTGTTTTTGAGCTATGCTGTCCACAGACACACACACACACACACACACACACACACACACACACGGACCTTTTTGTAAAAATACTTTTTTTGGATTCAGGGGGACCCAAAACATATATTTCCGGTGAAATCTCGGTATCGAATTTTTAGGTACATTACAATACCTTCTCTATACACTTAGTACGTGTAGAGAAAGTAAACATATTTTCAATAAAAATGCAACACAATAAACCTACCAAAACTCGCGTCCTATTGAGTACCTCATCAAAAGTAGTTTCATTTTAGTACTTTCTCAACAGAAGCTTTGGTGCTTTGGTTAGTATATCCATCAATATATAGATTGTAACATTTTCTGAAAGTGTAGTCAGAGAATAAGTATATTGATAGAAAAATCTGATGTGTTACACTCACATGACTTTCTCTAGCCGTTCTACAAACTTCTTACATAAGATTATTCTTCTTTCTGCACCTTGTTAATCGAGGATGCAGCACAATGTTCTTATTACTTAGTTCCATATAAGTAGGAAGAAAATAAGAAAATACCCTAGGCTAAATCGATAGTCAAATGTTTTAAAAGCTGTCGTTATGCGATTGTCATTACAAATCGTTCTTTTCTTGACCAAGAGTAGAACAAAAGAAAAACGGACACTCCTGCCTGAGAAAAGTATAAGTACTTCACAACTGAAACTAATAACAATGAATTCCTCGAAAACGGTAAGCTCCACGAAAAAAAATGTATATGACGTAAATTGGATATTTTAACAAGGCCTACATTTTTTGTATAGTAAGTTTTTGCCTATCTCTTACGGATTATTAGTTATGCTAAATTAAGCAAAATTCATCCAGAATAAACAGGTCTTTAGAAGCTATTCCCAGAAAATTCAAGATATACATTTTATTTGTCAGGTAAATATCTTTAATATACGATATTTTAATCAAACATCTTCGTGTCGCATCCCTGGAAGATACTGAACTTAAATACCAAGTTTGGTATTTTAGCTACTTTTCGTTTTTGAGTTATTGTGTTCACAGACACACGGACACACACACACACGGACCTTTTTCTGGAAATGCTTTTTTTGGATTCAGGGGGTGCTAAAACATGTATTTCCGGTGAAATCTCGACATCGAATTTTTGGGTGGAATGCAATACTTCTCTATCCCTATGTACATTGTACATACGGGGCTACAGAAAGTAAAAAGTAACACAAGTAATGGCTGGAGAAATTTTGTGGTAAAATCCTTATGAATTTCATAAGAGGTATATAGAAGCAGATAATTTTACTCGTTCCGTAAAGTAAACTACTTTGGTTTATTTTTTCACTTTCTGCAAAACCAATGCTGCATTAGGTTCTTGATGAATATATTGCTAGAATATATTATGCAAGTAAAATGAAAAAAAAATCGTGGTTCTATTGTATTCCACATTCGCTTCGAAACATTTTAACAGTTTATCGTATACTGTGCCAGGGTAAAGAAAAAGCTGCGCAGAGCAACTATTATCGATTACGTCACTCTCCCTTCTCCCTCATGTCTATGTGACATCACAGGTCATGCATGCGCATCCCGAGGTTTTTGTCAGTGGTGGGATAAAGGGCATTGCAAGCGGCAGTGATAGTATACTGTTTATTGTAACAGTATATAAACCGATCATAAGTTCTCCTCTCGTAAGTCCCTTAGAGGACAGGCTAGAAATATTTGGAAACAAAAACTGTGCAACTTGACTGCTCTCTCTATTTGCATGCATAATACTTGTTCTCATCCTACATTCAGCATGCATATTACAATAGTGATATAGCGGTGATGGCAAACTCTCCCTCCATCTCCACCTTTCCTACTATATGCGAAAGTAGGAAGAAGAAAACATTGAAGGCGTGAGCTGCGCGGACCAAAATACGGTAGTATTACCTTGACGAGCTATAGAATAGGTTGTATTTTACTAACCAGGAACCTAAGCAATACAATAAGAAGCCAAGGTGCAGAACAAAGACATTTTAAGCATTGATATTTTAATTCTATCAAAATCTTCATTTGCGATGATTATATTCTACCTAAGCCATACTATTTAAAGCTAAATTCACGAATAATTTACTTCTAGCATCCATTTTTAGCACTTAATACAATGTAAACACTGGAAAAACATTATATATATATATATATATATATATATATATATATAAGCTTTCAGTACATTGTAAAAAGATTTCCGTTATTTGCTTTTGATGACGGAAAGATTGTATATGTATAAGCGTGTTTAACTTGACTCAAAGTTACGTGGTAATCAATCGCAAACATGCTTATGGTAGTATACCTAGCTGAAGATTTCAGACACAAAAGCGAAGAGAGTAGCAAAGCTGTTTTCGATTGTATACCATCCCAAGGAGTCACCCTCCGTGGTGTAGTGGTTACCATGCTAGCCTCTAAAACCCAAGATTGCAAGTTCAAACTTGGCGGAGAGTGATGGATTTTTTCGCACGCAAAAATCCTTATCATGGCTTCGTTTGGAAGGGAAATAAATCGGCCTTCCCATGTAATGCTTATTTGCACCTCGAAAGAAGAAGGCTCCTTGGAAATGTTTCCGCTATTTCGTGTCCACAAGTTGTGATTTCGTCCTACAGTGCCATCTGTGAGCGAGGAACTGATCCGCCGCCACCATGGCGCAGAGTGGCGAACTCACGAACTAGGAATTCAAATCCGATCACGGAAACATCATAACGGTACTCTTTGCTCCACTTTGGATATACGGGAAATACTAACTCATTTAATTCACTGCTAACAAAAATTCGCTTCTGGTACTTTACTACTATGAACATTTTAGACACAAAAACCAAGAGAGTAGCAAACCTATTTACCAGTATGTCTTCTCAAGCCTCAGTGAGTCACTGCCATAGTCTATAGGCTATACATCGAGATTTTATTAAAGATATAAATAATTCATTTCACAAAAAGAAAGTCACTTTCGACACTATACCTCACGGGTATTGTATTATAGTAGTTATTTTAGACTTAATAATAAATTAATAATTGCAAATCATTTATTGATATTCTGAAATGTTCAAATTATGACGTCTGTGTAATGCAGAATCTCTTACCTGTGAGTAATACTTAAAGCAACCTAGTTGATAGTGATTTTTACTTTCTCTAGCCACATAAGTACAATATACATAGGGATAGAGAAGTATTGTATTCCACCCAAAAATTCGATACCGAGATTTCACCGGAAATACGTGTTTTAGGACCCCCTGTATCAAAAAAAAAAGCATTTTGAGAAAAAGGTCCGTGTGTGTGTGTGTGTGTGTGTCCGTGTGTCTGTGAACACGATAACTCAAAAACGAAAAGTAGCTAAAATACCAAACTTGCTATTTAAGTTTAGTATCTTCCAGGGATTCGACACGAAGATTTTGAGAAAAATTGATTTTCTTAAAAATGGCTCTAACGATTTTGATTAAAATATCATATATTAAAGATATTTACAAGACAAATAAAATGTATATCTTGAATTTTCTGGGAATAGCTTCTGAAGACCTGTTTTTTCTGGATCAATTTTGCTTAATTTGGCATAACTAGTAAACCGTAAGAGATAGACAAAAACTTACTGTACAAAAAATTTAGGTCTTGTTAAAATACACAAGCTATGTCATATACATTTTTCTCGTGGAGCTTACCGTTTTCCAGGTATTCATTGTTATTAGTTTCAGTTGTGAAGTACTTATATTTTTCTCAGACGGGAGTGTCCGTTTTTCTTTTGTTCTACTCCTGACAAGGAAAAGAAGCGATTTGTAATGACAATCGCATAACGACAGCTTTTAAAAGATTTGACTATTGGTTTAGCCTAGTGTATTCCCTTATTTTCTTCCTACTTATACGGAACTAAATAATAAGAACATTGTGCTAATGAGTACCACGATTAGCAAGGTGCAGAAAGAAGAAGAATCTTATGTATGAAAGTCATGTGAGTGTAACACATCAGATTTTTTAGTTTGAGATTAAAATCACCTCGATAACAACTTAATCGCTGCAAATGATCGGACACATATGTATTCCTGTAGTACAAGTAGTGGAGAGGAGTGCTGCTTGTTTTGGAGACTTGCTGTGGTGTTGATCCGAACGTGTTTTCTGCTTGAATTACTGCCTCTTCGTTGACGAGAATACCAATGACATCGCTGTCTGAGGAGCACGTGACAACGAGACTCGCACTTTACCAAGAAGCGAGAACAAGGTCATTAAATTGCTGGATTGCTAATTCCACATGCGTTCGCGCCTTGCAAGAATATGAGTAATAAATCGTGTTTTTGTAGCCCATGAGAAACAACTAAAAATACACAAGCTTCAAGGTAGAAATGCTGCAAAAGCCTCATCAAGAAATTACAATAAAGGGTTTACGGAGACTTAGGGAATGAGCGCAGTCAGATATACTACTTGCCTGAAGAAAGAATACAGTTGTTAGGGGAGGTCGCTGGTGTAACATGGCACGGTTTAGAGCGGTCATAGAAAGCTGAAATATAGAGCAGCACACCGTACGTAAACAGGAATAAACTAATCGACCCACAACAGGTTAAAATTGCTGTTTTATTTATCAACAAAAATATTAATGTTCTACTTTGTGAACGTAATACTACGCGCGGCGGTGTTTGTATTTTGACTTGATTTTTTTTTTATATAAAAATACAGTTCCGGAGGCTTGTCAGGACTCCGGCGCTGTATTCCTTTTTTCCCCATTTTCTCCAGTTTCCTATATTTCCTTAGTAGACATTATTATTCTTAACGTTTTCCTTTTACATTTACAAACACAGAAGCACCCATGCCCAAGGCGGGACTCGAACCCACGATCCTGTGCACCACGAAGCGCCAAAGCGAGACACTTTAGCGAGCACGGCCACCGGGATCGTCAAATTCAAACTCGTCCACTGTAAGAGACTCAACTGTCCAGTATTGTCGTGCTATACAGGGCACGCACCGGGAGTGATAACGTAAAACCGCTTATTTGTTTGTGTTTACGCAAGCTTCCACTCGTGGCCGTCTGCTTTTATTCTTCAGACAGGTGATATAGGGGGTTACAATTGTCTAAAAGTAGGAAACAGGATTAGCTGTGGTGAAAGGCAGCGTACCGGTGGGAATTTCGAATCTCATTCAGTGATTAGGCTTTTTGTATGTCAGACCCCGTGAGAAGAGGAAGAGGTGGGAGCAACTACAGAGAGACTGCTACTGGAAGCCATCGTGGAGAGTCCCTAACAGTTTCCAAGCAATTCATCTTGACGCTGTGAGAGGTTGAAACCCGCTCCTTCTGAATAAACGCCCCTGAATATACCAATGACCCACAGCGCCATCATGCTGCCGAAAGCTGAGTTTCCAAATCGTAGTCATCTCCACGAGAGGGCGCCACCACCTTGGTCCTCGCCGACACGTACAACCCTGAAATAAAGACCAGACGGATGAAATGGAGGGACAGAAAATTCGGTGGAATGAAGAATCTACCCCAGCATTCGTCTGGTGACGGAAAAACCCCTGAAAAAAAACTTGGGTCAGAAAGATCACCGCGGGAACCAACCCCATGACCTCCCGAATGCTAGTTCCAGACGACATGCCTGAGCCACCTTGCTCGGTTGTGTTGAAGGGTAATACGAAGTACATCCAGAAAGTAAGTTCCGTTTGGTAATAACATTAAATTGTGTACAGATACTGAATAATTATTTATTGCACAAAATTCTACAACTCTTAAACTACTTTTCCACATAACTGCCGAAATTTTGCAGGCATTTGTCATAGCGTGGCACAAGTTTTTGTATACCTTCTTCATAGAAGTTTGCCACCTGTGTCTTCAAAAAGTTGGAAACATTTTCTTTCAGCTCTTCGTAAATGTTGAAGTGTTGACCGCCAAGGAAAGACTTGAGATGTAAGAACAGATGAAAGTCGCTAGGAGCGAGGTCAGGGCTGTACGGAGGATGGTCAAACACGTCCCAGCCAAATCCCTGTAGGAGGTTTTTCGTCACATTTGCAGTGTGTGGTCGTGCGTTGTCGTGAAGAAAAACAACACCTTTTGACAGCAATCCTCGGCGCTTATTCTGTATTGCGCGGCGCAATTTCTTAAGTGTCTCGCAATAAACATCTGCTTTGATTGTTTGACCACGCGGTAAGAAATCAATGAGTAAGATGCCTTCCATCCCAGAACACTGTGCACATCATTTTTCGAGGTATCAAGATTTGTTTCGGCTTAACCTTTGCTGGGGATGAAGTGTGCCTCCATTCCATTGATTGCCGCTTACTTTCAGGGATGTCGTAAGAAACCCAAGTCTCATCTCCTGTGACTATCTGTGTCAGAAATTCTTCGCCGTCTTCATCATAACGGGCTAAAAACTGAAGTGCACTACCCATCCGTTTTGTTTTGTATTGCTCAGTAAGAATCTTTGGTACCCAACGTGAGCAAAGTTTACGAAATTTCAGTTTTTCGGTAACAATTTCTTGAATTAGTGATCGTGAGCTTTGGGGAAATTCCATAGCGAGAGCACTTGCGGTTTTCCTGGATCTTGTCATCAATCGCGTGAACCAGTTCTTCTGTAACCAAAGATGGACGCCCACTTCGTTCTTCATCGTGCACTTCACTACATCCTTCATTAAACTGTCGGACCCATCTTCTCACCATTGAATCACTCATCGCATTTTATCCGTAAACTTCGCAAATTTGCCGATAAATTTCAATTGGTTTCACTTTCCTAGCATTCAGAAAACGAATCACAGATCTGATTTCACAAGCGGCGGGATTTTCAATCAACACCGACATTGTAAACAAGCACAACAAAGAGTATGTGGCTGACAGCGATCTCAAAATGGCGCACGTTTCTTCTCCTTGATACAGAGCGTCTACCGCGCATGTGCGGAACTGCGATCGCAGCGCTGCAGCGGAGATAAATTGAAACGGAACTTACTTCCTGGACGTACCTCGTACATTACTTGAAATCAGACGCTACGAGCGAGGTAACTCTAATCGTTAACTAAATTATAATTACATTATGTTATAAAGAAATGTTGGCGATGATCTGGTTTTTACATGTTGATGATAATTAATTTAGATGTGGTCACTTTACCTTCTGACCCAGGGGATTATGGCTTTGGTTCCTAGACATCGAGGGAGGTTTTTAAATCGTATTTCAGTATGGAAATAAAGTTCCCTATGAAGTGTGGTGGATTCTGGTAGCAGTAGTGGCCAAAAGACATCGCAACACAAAAATGCGAGGTTTTTATGTGATTTACAAAACTGACCTTAGCATTACGTTAGCATTATTCTCCGAATGCTGAGAAATCCGGAGTTGAGCTAAACAGAAAGATCAACATCCCCGCGGGCAAACGCGGCACCCTTCTTGCCGAGACCTTTGTCAGACCTAATTTTTTGTGCAACATTGAGAACACTTGTGATATGCCTGTGGCCTCTATCTTTTTGCTAACTTTGATGCGTCCTTCACTCAAAACCAAATCCTGGATTTTGTCAATCATTTCTGAAGAAGTCACTTCTACTGGACGTCCGGAATGATGTTCATCATTTGTGGATGTACGGCCATCATTTATCCAATTGTAAATTGTTGCAAACGCAGTAGCAGATGTGCCATGAACTTCGTCCAACTTGGCTTTCATCTATTTCGGTATTAAGCCTTTAGATAGAAGTGTTTAATCAACGCACGAAACTCGTATTTTGCTTTCTCTAGCCCCGTATGTACAATGTACATGGGATAGAGATTCCACCCAATATTCGATATCGAGATTTCACCGGAAATACATGTTTTAGGACCCCCTGAATCCAAAAAGAGCATTTTCAGAAACAGACCTATGTGTGTCTGTGAGCAGCATAACTCAAAAACAAATCGTCCCTTAAAAAACAAAATTGGTATTTAGGTTTGCTATCTTCCATGGATGCAACAAGAAGATTTTTTACAAAATCCCCCCACCCCCAACTAACCTTTACATGAAGCTTTTTTCGCAAATTTTGATTTTCTCAAAAATGGCTCTAACGATTTGGATTAATATATCATGTATTAAAGATATTTACAAGACAAATAAAATGTATATCTTGAATGTTCTAGGAATAGCCTCTGAGGACTATATTCTGGCTGAATTTTACGGAATTTTACATAACTGATAAACCGTAAGAGATGGACAAAAACTTCTCACACAAAAAATATAGAGCACTATAAAACACACAATTTATTATATATACATTTTTTTCGTGAAGTTGATCTTTTTGAGATGTTCCTTGTTTTTAGTTTCAGCTTTAAAAAACTTAAACTTTTCTCATACAGGAGTCTTCAACTCCTGTCCATACAAACAAAGGAACTTCAGTCACATAGCAACCAGCTTTTGACTATCACTTTAACCTATGGTACTCCCTTATTTCGCTTCTACTGACAAGGAAACAAGTAATAAGACTATTTCTGCTATTTTTTTTTCTCAATTAGAATGAAATAAATAGAGGAATAAGCCTTTTAACAATAATTTGTTGGAGAGATGTAGAAAAAGTTATGTGAATGAAACACATCAGATTTTTATTATTCTACTCGTCTAATCTATTCGTTTTTTTAAGGACTTATTGAGCGCCCCTCGTATTAGGGTTAGAAAAGGCACATTAAAACAATTGAGTATGAAACAGTTGCAAGCAGCATTAGACTGCACAGCTATGTAGTATATAAACGTCTCGGGTGCAACCTGTGACATCAAGTGGGCTGTGAAATGCCCCAGCTGTGGCGCTTGCTTTTATTTATTCGTGGTTCTTACTCTAACCATCTGACAGGACTACTCTCGGGCGATAAGAATGGAATTTAAACTTCTATCGTAAGGAAGTTATCGTTTAGAAATGGATATAGGGCAGGCGATGGATAAATTTGTATCAGCAATATACATGAAAAAATCTGATGTGTTCCATTCACATGACATTTTCTACTTCTGTGTAACAAATTATTGTTAGTAAGCTTATTCTTCTATTTTCTTCAAGCTAATCGAGAAAAAATTAGCAGAAATAGTCTTATTACTTGCTTCCTTGTAAGTGGAAGCGAAATATGGGAGTATCATAGTTTAAAAAGAAGTAAAAAGCTGGTTACTAGGTGACTGAAGTTCCTTTGTATGAACACGAGTTGACAAATTTCTGTATGAGAAAAGTACAAGTTTTTCAAAGCTGAAACCAAAAACAAGGAATATCTCAAAAACGATCAACTCCTCGAAAAAAATTATATAGTATAAATTGTGTGTTTTAATGTGCTCTACATTTTTTGTGTGGTAAGTTTTTGTCCATTTCTTACGGGTTAGCAGTTATGCAAAATTCCTCCAGAATAAAGTAGTCTTTAGAGGCTATTCCCAGAAAATTCAAGATATACATATTATTTGTCAGGTAAATATCTTTAATACACGATATTTCAAAATTTTCGAAAAAAATTCCATGTAAAGGGAGTTGGGGTTGGGGGGATTTTATTGAAAATCTTCATGTCGCATCCTTGGAAGATACTATACCTAAATACCAAATTTGGTATTTAACGGTCTTTTCGTTTTTGAGCTATGTTGTCCACAGACACACTCGCGCGCGCGCGCACACACACACACACAGGCGCGGACCTTTTTCCAAAAATGCTTTTTTTGGATTCAGGGTATCCTAAAAGATGTATTTCCGGCGAAATCTCGGTATCGCATTTTTGGGTGGAATACAATACTTCCTCTATACACTACGTACAAAGTACGTGTAGAGAAAGTAAAAATCTGATATATTCCATTCACATGAGATTCTCTAGACCTCTGTAACAAAGTATAGTTAAACAACTTATTCTTCTATATAATTCAATCTAATCTAGATAAAAATTAGCAGAAATAATCGTATTACTTGCTTTCTTAAAAGTAGGAGCGAAATAAGGGAATACAGTAAGTTAAACCGATAGTTAAATATTTGAAAAGTTGGTTGCTAATGGACTGAAATGCGTTTCTTTACATGGCCAGCAGTTAACAGGTTTCCGAATAAATATCTTAAACCAGTAAGCTTTTGACTATCTCTTATGGTTTACCAGTTGTGCAAAATTCATTCAGAATAAAGCGTTGATTATAGTTATTCCCAGAAAATTCAAGATATACAGTTTATTTACATGCAAGTGTCTTTAATATATGGTATTTTAATCAAAATCGTTAGAGACATCTTTGAGAAAATCAAAATATACAATTTTTTTTTTTTTCCCAATTAAAGAGTGGTTGAGGCTGGGGGACTTTCTTGAAAATCTTCATGTCGCATCCTTGGAAGATACTGAACTTAAATACCAAATTTGGTGTTTAATTTTCGTTTTTGAGCTATGCTGTTCTCACATACACACACACACACACACACACATTTTTCTACAAATGCTTTTTTTTTACTTTCTGTGCACGTACTATTTGCCTACATAGTATATAGAGGATATTATATTGTACAGTAAAATTTGACACCGAGATTTCACCGTAAATACACGTTTTGAGACCCCTGAATCCCCAAAAAGTTATAGAAAATGTTCGTATGAGTCAGTGTGTGTCTGGGGCAGCATAGCTCAAAAACGAAAAGTCGGTTAAATACCAAGCTTCAGTATTTAAGTATTTATTTGGTATTTAAGTTCAGCATCTTCCAAGGAAGAGACACGGAGATTTTCATGAAAATCCCTCCACCCTCAACTACTCCTTACTTGGAACTTTTTTCGATGTTCTCGTCCTTTAAAAGCTGATTGCTATGTGAAACAACCGAAATTCCATTCTTTGCTTGCCAGGAGTAAACAAAAGACAAACAAGAAAAACGATGTCTACTGATTTGAGAAAAGTTAAATTGAAACAAAAAATCAGGAATGTCTCGAAAACGGTTAACTCTACACAAAAATGCGTATAACACAAATTGTGTGTTTTAATGAAATCTATATTTTTTGTGCAGCAAGTTTTTGTATATCTCCTACGGTTTGCCAGATATACAAAAGACATCGAGAATGACAAGGTCTTCAGAAGCTATTCCCAGAAAATCCAAGATATACATTTCGTTTGACATAAACATATCTTAAACATAAGGTATTTTATTTGTCTTTGGAGCCGTTTTTGAGAAAATCAAAATTTTCGAAAATTGTCCCATGTAAAGGGTAGTTGGGAGAGAAGGGATTTTCTTGAAAATCTTCGTGTCGCATCCTTGGAAGATACTCAACTTAAATACCAAGTTTCGTATTTAAGGGACTTTTTGATTTTGTACTGTGTTGTCCACAGACACAAACACGTGAACCTTTTTCTAAAACTGCTTATTTCGGACTCAGAGGACCTCAAAACCTATATTTCCATGAAATATTGGTATCGAATTTTAGGGTGGAATACAATACCTTCTCTATCCACTATGTACATTATACATACGGGCTAGAGAAAGTAAAAATCTAAGGCGTAAGCTACTGTAGCCTTATAACTGAATCAATAAGACTTTTATTTTACTCTCTCTATACGTACTATATACTTACCTTGTATAGAGGACACATTATATTGCTCCCAAAAATTCGATACGTGCGTGCATGTGTATGTCTCTCTCTCTCTCTCTCTCTCTCTCTCTGTCTATGTGTGTGTCTGTGGACAGCATAGCTCAAAAAAGGCCGTTAAATATCAAAATTGGTATTTACGTTTGATATCTTCCAAGGATGCAATACGGGGAAAACTTTTCGAAAATGTTGTTTTTCTCAAAAAGGGCTCTAACGATTTTGATTAAAATCCCACATATTAAAGCCATTTCCATCACAAATAAAATCTATAACTTAAATGTTCTGGGAGTAGCTTCTGAAGTGCTGTTTATTTTGGATGAATTTTGCATAAACCGTGAGAGATAGACAAAAAATTAATGATTAAAAATGTAGATCACGTTAAAATACCAATTTATGGCATATACATTTTTTTTCGTGGAGTTAACCATTTTCGAGATATTCCTTGTTATTAATTTGTTTTAAAATTTTTATACATTTCTCATGCAGGAACTTTTTATCTTCTGTCCACGCAAAGAAACGGATTTCAGTTTCATAGCAACCACAGTTTAAAACATGTGACTATCACTTTAGCACAGCGTATTCCCTTATTTCCCTTCTACTTATAAGGAACTAAGTAATAAGACCGTTTCTGCTAATGTTTATCTCGATTAGCATGAAGTACGAGGGCCGTTTTTTTTTTCAACCTCCGGCTATAAATAAAAGACAAGTTCATAGAAAACAATTATTTTATTAACTAAAAGTTTTATACACTTATGATTACTTTTCAACATAATCACCGAAAAGATTCGAGACATTTATCATACCTGTGTACAAGCTTTGCAATACCCGCTTCAAAAAATGTTGCCGCCAATGATTTCAAATGAGCATTGACGTTGTTTTGAAGATCGTCGTACTTTACGACGTTTGCGGGGAGACATTCAAAACAAACGAAGACCAATGCTGACTTCAGGAATTGTGTTGATCCATGACAACGCTCGTCCACACACTGCTGGCACAAGCCTTCGGCTCCTTGAACAATTTCAATGGGGCATTTTCGATCATCCGCCGTACAGTCGTGACCTGGCCCCAGCGACTTTCACCTTTTCCCTGAACTGAAGAGGTGGCTAGGAGGGCAGCACTTTTAAACCAACGAAGATCTTCAAAACAACGTCAAAGCTCATTTGAAATCATTGGCGGCAACATTTTTTGAAGCGGGTATTGCAAAGCTTATACGGCAAATGTCTCAATGTTTTCGGTGATGATGTTGAAAAGTGACCATAAGTGTACAAAACTTTTAGTAAAATAATTGTTTTCTATGAACGTTTCTTTTATATACAGCCTATCGGAGGTTGAAAAAAAAAAACAACCCCGCCCTCGTAAATAGAAGCATAAGGTGTGGTTTTAATAATGAATATGATATTAGCAAAGCTACTGTGCTTCAGTAAATGGTTATTATTTGCTTGCATAATGAAGTGTATATGAGGTGAAGCAGAGAATGTCGCCCGCCAGTCCGACTTCAGGCGTCATTACCCCGCCGCCCACTTCACGTTTCAACTTTCTCAGTGAGCCACTTTGTGGATGACAGCGAGCTTGATGGCGCCCACAGGGTTTGTACTGTTTCAGTATTTAGCACAGTACGGGAGCTAAGGTTGTTTTGGGTCTGGTTTTAGGTTTCCCCCTTGGTTAGCCAGTCGCAGAGAAACAGTGTAGATTCTTCTAACCCCATCGCTTGCGGCACGGTCTTTGTCTTTTAGTCTTAGAGAGGACGCTAAGGAACCATCGGGTAATATAAATGATAAAACAAGAATTCCTTTTTACTTTCTCTACACGTACTATGTACATAGTGTGTAGAGAAGGTATTGTATTGCACCCAAAATTTTGATACCGCGATTTTATCGGAAATACATGGTTTGGACTCTCTGAAACCAAAAATAAAAAAAGAATTTTTAGAAAAAGATCCGTATTTGTGGGTATCCGTTAAATATCAAACTTGATTTTTAAGTATCACCCACACTAAGATTTTGAAGAAAAACCCCCACCCCCAACTACTCTTTACATGGAAAAAAATCTGATGTGTTCCATTCACATGACTTTCTCTGCAACAAATTATTGTTAAAAAGCCTATGCTTCTATTTACTTCATGCTAATCGAGAAAAAATTAGCAAAAATAGTCTATTACTTGCTTCCTTGTAAGCAGATGCGAAATAAGGGAGTACCATAGGTTAAAATGATAGTCAAAAGCTGGTTGCTATGTGACTGAAGTTTCTTTGTTTGTATGGACAGGAGTTGACAAATTTCTGAATAAGAAAAGTGTAAGTTTTTAAAGCTGAAACCAATAAAAAGGACTATCTAACAACCGACCAACTCCATGAAGAAATGTATATAACATAAATTGTGTGTTTTTATCGTGATCTACATTTTTTAGTAATAGGTTTTTGTCCGTCTCTTACGGTTTACCAGTTATGCAAAATTCCGTAAAATTCATGCAGAGTAAATTAGTCTTCTGAGGCTATTCCCAGAAAATTCAAGATATACATTTTATTAGTCGCGAAAATATGTTTAATATACGCTATTTTAATCAAAATCGTTTGAGCCATTTTTCAAAAAAATAATTTTTGAATTTTTTTCCATGAAATGTGGAGTTTCGGGGCGGGGAGAAATTCCTTCAAAATCTTCATGTCGTATTCTTGGAAGATAGTGAATTTAGATACCAGTGGCAGTCACACAGACCCACAGAGATCTACATTTTTCAAACATGCTTTTTTATTTGGATTTAGGGAGTCTGAAAACAGGTATTTCCGGTGAAATCTCGGTATCAATGTTTTGGGTGGAATATATTACCTCTTCTACACACTATGTTCATAGTACGTGTAGAGAAAGTAACTAGTCGTAGTGGTAGTTCCTGTGAACTTGAATTCAGGACCTATCAAATGCGAGCCATGCCGTTGTTTATAATAATATCAACTTTTAATTGTGTGTTTTAAGAAATGAAATGTATTCAAATATGTAAATAATGGACTGAACTTATTGAAACTTTGATTTTTACTTTCTCTATACGTACTAAGTACATAGCATATAGAGAAGGTATTGCATTGCACCCAAAAATTCGATACCGAGATTTCACCGGAAATACATGTTTTGAGACCACCTGAATCCAAAAAGAGCATTTTTAGAAAAATGTCCGTGTGTGTGTCTGTCTGTGTGTATGTGTGTGTCTGTGGGCAGCATAGCTCAAAAATGAAAAGACCGTTAAATACCAAACTTGATATTTAAGTTCAGTATCTTCCAAGGATGCGACATGAAGATTTTCAAGAAAATCCCCCCACCCCCAACTACCCTTCACATGGAAACTTTTCGAAAATTTTAATTTTCTAAAAAATGGCTTTAACGATTTTGATTAAAATATCATATATTAAAGATATATACTTGACAAATAATATGTATATCTTGAATTTTCTGGAAATAGCCTCAGAAGATTACTTTATTCTGGATGAATTTTACGGAATTTTGTGTAAGTGGTAAACCGTAAGAGATAGACAAAAACTTACCACATAAAACATGTAGAGCACATTAAAACACACACTTTATGTTATATACATTTTTTTCGTGGAGTTGATCGTTTTTTAGATATTCGTTTGTTAAAAACTTATATTTTTCTCATACAGGAATTTGTCAACACCTGTCCATACAAAGGAACTTCAGTCACATAGCAACCATCTTTTGCTATCAGTTTAACCTATGGTATTCCCTTATTTCGCTTCTACTTACAGGGAAGCAAGTAATAAGACTATTTCTGCTAATTTTTTCTCATTAGCATGAAGTAAAGAGAAGCATAAACTTTTTAACAAACATTTGTTGCAGAGATATAGAGAAAGTCATGTGAATGGATTACATCAGATTTTTTTTTATTTTACACTTCCAAAACACTAAATTCTACATGTTGAATGGACAGGCTCATTACTGGAAATAAATCTCCTTGAATTCAGCTCTGCGTTTAGCTTTTTACTACTTTAGTGCTCCCGATAACAAATCGCTACCATTAATTTTAAAAGCATAGAAGACGCACTGGATACAAGACTATTTTTCCTTTCCTTGCCACTTCGCTAATAATCGTACATATAAGTAAAGAATATATTGTTCATCCAAACCAAATAAAATGCTTTAACTTTGACATGAAAACACGTCTCTTAGAAATGGTTGATGTTTGTGTGTAGCTAAGTGTATAGTGTATGTGTGTTTATCAATCTCCGCTTTTTATTTTCTCTGCTACGTACAGTAAGCAGGGGAAGTATTGTACCTATTCCATTCAACAATTTGGAGTTTAAATATAGTTTTATAATTTAAAAATTTTGTTTGTTCATCCACATGACTTTCTCTACATCTTTACAATCAATTACTATTAACAGAAGGGAAATAAGGGAGTAGCATAGGCTAAAGTATTGGTCTGGTTGCTGTGTGACTGAAGTTCCTTTGTTTGTATGGCCAGGAGTTGACGAATTGAAGTACAAGTTTTTTAAACCTGAATCCAATAACCAGAAATATCTCAAAAACGATCAACTCCCGAAAAAAATGCATATGGCATATATTGTGTGTTAAATCGTGATCTACATTTTTTGTGTACTAAGTTTTTGGTATCTCTTACGGTTTACCAGTTATGCAAAATTCAATAAAAATCATCCAGAATAAAGAGGCCTTTAGAGGCTATTCCGAGAAAACTCAAGATATACATTTTATTTCTCAGGTAAATAATTTTAATATACGATATTTTAATCAAAAGCGTTAGGGCCAGTTTTAAGAAAAGCAAATATTTTGAAAAAAGTTCCATGTAAAGGGTTATTGGGGGTGGAGGGATTTTCTTGAAAATCTTCGTCTCGCATCCTTGGAAGATACCAAACTTAAATACCAAGTTTGGTATTTAACGGACTTTTTTGTTTTTGAACTATGCTGTCCACACACACACACACACACATACGCACAGACAGACTCAAAGATTTTTAAGAAAATCTCTCCGCCCAACTAACATGTAACATTTTTATCAAAAATGGCTCTAACGATTTTGATTTGACGCCATATTTTTAAGATATTTTCATGACAAAAGAGGTGTATTATGTATTGAATTTTCTGGGAATAGACTTTGAAAACCTCTTCATTCTGGATGACTTTTATATAACTCGTAAACCCCCCCCCCCCAAAAAGAAAAAACTTACCACACAAAAATGTAGTTCTTCTGCTTCACGGTTTTGGGCTTTCTAATCCATCCCAGCTCCAAATTAGTCTGCCTATATTTTCTACTTTTAAAAATGTAGATTTCACTAAAATACACAATTTATGTAATACAGTTTTAGTAGAGTTAACCGTTTCCGAAATATTTCTTGTTATCGGTTTCAGTTTTAAAATACTTAAACGTTTCTTACACCTGAATTTGACAGCTCCTGACCATGCAAGGAAACGGATTTCAATCACACAGCGAAACCTTTTAAACTATTTGACTATCGCTTTAGCCTAGTTCATTCCCTTATTTCCGTTATATTTTCAAGGAAAGAAGTTATAATACAATCTCTGATAATGGTGACGTGGATTAACATGAATATAGAAAAAATGTGATTTGTTATATTCACATGACTTTCTCTAGCTACTCTACAAACAAACTTCTTACAAAAGATAATTCTTCTTTCAGTACCATGCTAATCGAGATAAACATTAGCAGAATTCTATTACTTAGTTCCTTATAAGTAGAACTAAGGGAATGCACTAGGCTAAAGTGATAGTCAAATGTTTTAAAATCTGTCGTTATGCGATTGTCATTGACATTCGCCTCTTTGCTTGGCCAAGAGTAGAACAAAAGAAAAACGGACACTTCCATCTGAGAAAAGTATAGGTACTCCACAATTGAAATTAATAACAAGGTATACCTCGAAAACGGTAAGCTCTACGAAAAAACGTGTATTCTAACAAGACCTACATTTTTTTTTATTGTAAAGTAAGTTTTTGTCTATCTCTTGCGGTTTACTAGTTAAACTAAATTAAGTAAAATTCATTCAAAATGAACAGGTCTTTAAAAGCTATTCCCAGAAAATTCAAGATATACATTTTATTTGTGATAGATATGGATTTAATATGTGGCATTTTAATCAAAATCGTAAGAGCCATTCTTAAGAAAAAACAAATTATCGAATTTTTTTCCATGTAAAGGGTTGTTAGGGGTGGGGGATTTTCTTGAAAATCTTCGTGTCGCATCCTTGGAAGATACCGAACAAATACTTTTTTTTTTGGATTCAGGGGGTCCTAAAGCATGTTTTTCCGGTGAAATCTTGACATCGAAATTTTGGGTGGAATACAATACTTCTCTATCCCTATGTACATTGTACATACGGGGCTAGAGAAAGTAATAAAGGTTTTTAACAAAAGTTATTACAGAGATGTAGAGAAAGTTATGTGAATGGAACACATCAGACTTTTCTTTCATTTTCTCTTTTTCGTAAACAAGAAGGAAGATGCGGCAAAGCGGACGATAAATATTTAGTTAAATCTATGTTGAAAGGTTGACATTAGAAGGCATTACTTATATTTGGATGGTGTTTGGGTCTGAACGGCACCAACTTTGAAATAAACACCGTCATATTATGTGAACACGCATTAAGATTCCATCAGGAGCGACGCTCGTCTTCGGGGTCCCCAGAGCCGAATCTTAACAGTTTTTCTGGCGGCTGGCCTGTTTACATCCGTTGGTGCGTGGACGCCGATGTTGACGCCGCCGAGACGATGGTTGCTCCCCCTTCCAGCAGATGTCGTCCGGACGTCGGGCGCCCTGGCAGACGCTGTTCCCTCACAGTATGAGCGCCACATGTGACTCATCCCAACCCACGGAAACTCCCCTGAGAGGACGCCGGATGGCTTTCCTTCCCAACGTATACTTTACGCATAGGTAAATCCAACGTAAAAGGGAAGATTTTCTGTTGACAACTATATTAAATATTCAAATAAATACTTTTAAGTCGTGGTGTTTTCTGTTGCATATTTTACACAAATTCATATCAATTTCGTATTCATTTTTGAATAGAATTAAGGATAATTAAAGTTAACATAAATGTTAAAAGCCTTATATTCAGAACGCTTTATTTCAAATCAACGTCATAAATATAATAAAAAATCTTATATATTCCATTCACATGACCTTCTCTACATCTCTGCAACAAATTATTGTTAAAAGGCTTAAACTTCTATTTACTTCATGCTAATCGAGAAAAAAAAAAACATGTCAGAAATAGTCATATTACTTGCTTCCTTTTAAGTAGAAGCGAAATAAGGGCGTAAAGTGATAGTCAAAAACTGGTTGCTATGTGACAGGCTCCTTTGTTTGTATGGACAGGAGTTGACAAATTATTGTGTAAGAAAAGTATGTTTTTAAAGCTGAAGCCAACAACACGGAATATGCAAAAATCGACCAACTCCATTTGCTCTACATTTTCTGTGTGGTAAGTTTTTGTCCATCACTTACAGTTTAGCAATTATGCAAAATTCCGTAAAATTCATGCAGAATAAAGTACTCTTCAGAGGTTATTCCCAGAAAATTCAAGATATTCATTTTATTTGTCAGGTAAATAGCTTTAATGTGCGATATTTTAATCAAAACCGTTAGAGCCATTTTTGCGAAAATAAAAATTTTCGAAAAAGTTCTATGTAAAGGGTGGATGTTTGGGGTGGATGAATTTTTCTCAAAATCTTCGTGTCGCATCCCTGGAGGATACTAAACTTAAATACCAATTTTGGTATTTTACCGACTTTTGTTTTTTGAGTTATCGTGTTCACAGACACACGGACCTTTTTCCGAAAATGCTCTTTTTAGATAAAGGGGACGCTAAAACATATATTTCCGGTGAAATCTCGGTATCGAATTTTTTGGTGGAGTGCACTGCCTTCTCTATACACTATGTACATAGTGCGCATAAAGTAAAAAGTAGATCTCATTAAATACACAATTATGTCATATACTTTTTTGTGGGGTTGCCTTTTACGAGTTATTCATTGTTTTTTATTTCAATTTTAAAATACAGCGTCTTTTAAAATTCACCCAAACTTTAAACCATTATACTATTTGAGATAGCAGGGTGGGGAGGGAACTAAAGAAGTCAACCTGGGTAAACAATGGGGTTGTATAAAACATTGGAAAGATATCCTCCGTTCTTTGTTCACCATACACCATTCTTTATGCGACTCCATGCATAGAATTTGCAGATGGTGTCTTGAAATATTAGAAATTTCTTGCGAGATAGCATCTTCAGTTGTCGGATTGTTGGATGTGGCAGGTAAAACTCGTTATTTAGGGTAACTCCAGAATCAAAAATCGGAGGGATTGAAATCTGGAGATCGCAGCGGCCAAGTTGTTGGAACTTGACGAATGGAACATGTGCCTTCTCTTACACTGTTAAAGACTTTGAGAAAAACTTCTATCGCTTTCATAATAGCATTGGTTCACTGTATTTTCTCATTTAGTGATAGAGTCATTATATTTAACTTGCAACTTTTATAGAAGTATGAATAAAATTACTAAGGTTTCATTGAACAAAACTATACCATGGCAACGGTGAAACTAAACCCTAAGGCTTGACCAGTATACCACGATTTTACTTTCTCTACACGTACTATATACATAATGAGAGGAAGTATTGTATTATACCAAAATTTCATCGGAAATATGTGTTTTGAGGTTAACTAAGTTCAAAAAAAGAACTTTTAGGAAAAGGTATGCGATACGAAGCTCTTAGAGAACCCCCCCACAAACTACCCTTTAGAAAGAACAATTTTGAATGTTTTGTTTTATCAAACTGGTTCTAGTTTTTTTAATAAAGTAGTATATATTAAACATATTTACATGAAAAATAAAATGTATATTTTGAATTTCCTGGGAATAGTCTCTAAAGACTACTTTATTCTGAATGAGTTTTGCAGAACGTTTTATAACGGTTAAACCGTAATAACTCCATGATACGACAGCTCACAAGGAGCCTTGGCCTACCGCCCGGCCGCTGCGTCCCCCATCTCGGTCCATGATAGACGTCATGGATGGGGTGCAGTATTGGAGGGTGAGATGTGGTCGGCGCCTCGTTTTTATAAACTTATTCTTCTATTTACTTCATGCTAATCGAGAAAAAGAGCAAAAATGATCTCATTACTTGCTTCCTTGTAAGTAGAATCGAAATAAGGGAGTACCATGGGTTAAAGTGATAATCAAAAACTGGCTGCTATGTGATTGAAGTTCCTTTGTTTGTATGGACAAGAGTTGACAAATTCCCGTATGAGAAAGGGTTTTTAAAGCTGAAATCAATAAATAGGAATATCTAAAAAATGATCAACTCTATGAAAAATGTATATAACATAAATTATATGTTTTAACGAGATCTGCATTTTCTATTAGATAAGTTGTTGTTTGTCTCTTATGATATACTAGTTATGCAAAATTCCGCAAAATTTATCCAGAATAAATATCTCTTTAGAGGCTATTCCGAGAAAATTCAAAATATGCATTTTATTTGTTATGTAATTATCTTTAATATACTATATTTTAGTAAAACTCGAGAGCCATTTTTGAGAAAATAAAATTTTTCGAAAAAAGTTCAATGTAAAGGGTAGTTCGGGCACGGGGATTTTTTTTGAAAAGATTCGTGTCGCATCCTTGGAAGATACAGAACTTAAATACTAAGTTTGGTATTCAATGGTCTTTTCGTTGTTCAGCTGTGTCGTCCACAGACACACACACACACCCACACACATGCACTTTTTTGTAAAAATTCTTTTTTTTATTCAGGGGGCTCAAAACATGTATTTCCAGTGAAATCTCGGTATCCAATTTTTGGGTGTACATAGTACGTGTAGAGAAAGTAATAAAAGGTTCAGGCTAGTGGAGAGAGCGGCGTCATGACCCGCCCTGTGCCGACAAGGAGCATGAGCGGTGCCATTCCTTTCCATAATTGACTCCCTATGGTCGGAGCAGTGCTACTGGAACGCCGGTAGTTCTTTTTCTGTTTATTTTTCCATGTAAAGAGTAGTTTGGGGTTGAGGAGTTTTCATGAAAATCTTCATTTCCCGTCCTTTTTACTTTCTCTAGCCCCGTATGTACAATGTACACAGGGATAGAGAAGTATTGCATTCACCCAAAAATTCGATGTCGAGATTTCACTGGAAATACATGTTTTAGGACCCCCTGAATCCAAAAAAAAAGCATTTCCAGAAAAAGGTCCGTGTGTGTGTGTGTGTTCGTGTGTCTGTGAACACGATAACTCAAAAACGAAAAGTAGCTAAAATACCAAACTTGCTATTTAAGTTTAGTATCTTCCAGGGATGCGACACGAAGATTTTGAGAAAAATCCCCCCACCCCAAACTACCCTTTACATGGAATTTTTTTTCGAAAATTTTGATTTTCTTAAAAATGGCTCTAACGATTTTGATTAAAATATCATATATTAAAGATATATACTTGACAAATAATATGTATATCTTGAATTTTCTGGGAATAGCTTCTAAAGACCTGTTTATTCTGGATGAATTTTGCTTAATTTGGCATAACTAGTAAACCGTAAGAGATAGACAAAAACTTTCTATACAAAAAATTTAGGTCTTGTTAAAATACACAAGTTATGTCATATACATTTTTCTCGTGGAGCCTACCGTTTTCGAGGTATTCATTGTTATTAGTTTCAGTTGTGAAGTATTTATACTTTCCTCAGACGGGAGTGTCCGTTTTTCTTTTGTTCTACTCCTGGCCAAGAAAAGAAGCGATTTGTAATGACAATCGCATAACGACAGCTTTTAAAACATTTGACTATTGGTTTTAGCCTAGTGTATTACCTTATTTTCTTCCTGCTTATACGGAACTAAATAATAAGAACATTGTGCTAATGAGTACCACGATTAACAAGGTGCAGAAAGAAGAAGAATCTTATGTATGAAGTTTGTAAAACAGCTAGAGAAAGTCATGCGAGTGTAACACATCAGATTTTTTTTTTAACAATTACTTTCTATTGTCTAAAATGTAAATTGTACATATATACTAGAGACAACAAAGATACTTAGAAAATATAGATACTCTTGTGAAGTTTTTTTTTAACTAACAGTATCAACTTTTTTTACTTTCTCTATACGTGCTATGTACATAGTGTATAGAGAAGGTATTGATTGCATTGTACCCAAAAATTCGATACCGAGATTTCAGCTGAAATACATGTTTTGAGACCATCTGAATCCAAAAAAGCATTTTTATAAAAATGTCCATGTGTGTGTCTGTGTGTGTATGTGTATGTTTGTGTGTCTGTGGGCAGCATAGCTCAAAAACGAAAAGGCCGTTAAATACCAAACTTGGTATTTAAGTTCAGTATCTTCCAAGGATGTGACATGAAGATTTTCAAGAAAATCCCCCTACCCCCAGCTACCCTTCATACGGAAAAATTTTCGAAATTTTTGATTTTCTAAAAAATGGCTGTAGCGATTTTGATTAAAATATCGTATATTAAAGATATATACTTGACAAATAATATGTATATCTTGAATTTTCTGGGAATAGCCTCTGAAGAGTAGTTTATTCTGGATGAATTTGACTGAATTTTGAATAACTGCTAAACCGTAGGAGACGAACAAAAACTTACTACACAAAAAATGTAGAGCACGTTAAAACACACAATTTATGTTATATAGCATTTTTTCGTGGAGTTGATCGTTGTTTAAATATTCCTTGTTATTGGTTTCAGCTATGAAAAACTATACTTTTCTAATACAGGAATTTGTCAACTCCTGTCCATACAAACAAAGGAACTTCAGTCACATAGTAACCATCTTTTGCTATCACTTTAACCTATGTTTCTCCCTTTTTTCGCTTCTACTTACAGGGAAGCAAGTAATAAGACTATTTCTGCTAATTTTTAACAAACATTTGCTGCAGAGAAAGTCATGTGAATGGATTACATCAGCTTTTTCATTTACGTTATTCTTTGTAAGTGTTTATGTTATAGGTAATGAATGATATGATGCAGGAAATTTCAAGTGTGTAGTATTTTTAGGAGCCATGGTAGGAAAGGGTCGTCTCCTTAGCGCGGTGGTAGCTGCTTATCCAAGCGGTAGACCTGGGTTCGATTCCCAGTACCAACGTGGGGATTTTCCCCCGCTGGGAGACCTGGCCGTGGTGCAGTCAGCCTCGTAAGGTCCCTGGAGGGCCAATTGAGGAGCTACTTGATAGAAAAGTAGCGGCTCCATGTCATGAGGACCGCACTAACCGGCCGGGGGGGGGCTCGAGGCGCTGACCACGCCTCACCCTCCAATACTGCACCCCGTCCATGACGTCTGTAGTGTACCGAGGTGGGGACGCAGCGGCCGGGCGGTAGGCCAAGGTTCCCCGTGAGCTGTCGTGCCATGGAGATATTATGGTTGGAAAGTTTCGGTCTGGATCAGTTTCCATCTCTCAGTGTAGAAAAATGACCTGAGTTTGGGAAGCGTACAATCGGCGGGGTTGTCCAACGTCTGTAGGCATTTAAAGGTACCCATTAACAACCAAATATGGGAAATGTGCAATGGGGGATACAGTTTCGGCAGATTCAGATGTAAAATGTTGATTGGTGAAGGATTCCAACCGCCAGGAAACCAATTGCGACATTCTTCCAAAACCCAAGTCCATATGGCTGCTTTACTGGAACATTCGAGCAAGAGATGTGGAAGGGAATCCACTGCATGGCAAATTGGGCAGTTGCTGGAGATGGTCATTCAATGACGATATAATTTGTCTGCCGTAGGAAGAATTTTATTAACCACCTCATAGGTTACCGCTATCCACCATATTAATGTGCGGTATGCTAAAACAGCCCCAAATACGTTGCCAAGGCAATTGTGGGTATTTTACTTGGACATGTGGGGTAACCAACATTTTCTTCACAGAACGAAATTCACCACTAGCAACCTTCTCCGGTGGTAATGCACTGAAAGATGGTACATTGCATGAAACAGCTGGGGAGCTTTGTCACGTTCACCCTGAGTCCAAAATGAGGCATATTGTTGCTGTAATTCAACATCCACAGGGTCACCTTGATCATCCAAGGCAAACGGAAGTACTTTAAGCATCAATGCCTGGGACTGTAGAGCCACATTTATTTATTTATTTATTTTTTTACTTTCTCTAGACGAACTATGTACATAGTGTATAGAGAATGTATTGCACTCCACCAAAAAATTCGATACCGAGATTTCACCGAAAATATATGTTTTAGGGTCCCTCATATCCAAAAAAAACATTTTCACAAAAAGGTCCGTGTGTGTGTCCGTGTGTCTGTGAACACGATAACTCAAAAACGAAAAGTCGGTAAAATACCAAACTTGGTATTTAAGTTTAGTATCTTCCAGGGATGCGACACGAAGATTTTGAGAAAAATCCCCCTACCCCCAACTACCCTTTACATGGAACTTTTTTCGAACATTTTTATTTTCTCAAAAATGGCTCTAACGATTTTGATTAAAATTTCGTATATTAAAGATATTTACCTGACAAATAAAATGTATATCTTGAATTTTCTGGGAATAGCCTCTGAAGAGTAGTTTATTTTGGATGAATTTTACTGAATTTTGAATAACCCTTAAACCGTAAGAGGTGGACAAAATCTTAACCCACAAAAAATGTAGAGCACGTTAAAACACACAATTTATGATATATACATTTTTTTCGTGGAGTTGATCGTTTTTGAGACATTCCTTATTTTAGGTTTCTGCTATGAAAAACGTATACTTTTCTCATACAGGAACTTGTCAAGTCCTGTCCATATAAACAAAGGAACTTCATTAACATAGCAACCAGCTTTTGACTTCTCTTTAACCTATGGTTGTCCCTTATTTCTCTTCTACTTACAAGGAAGCGAGTAATAAGACTATTTCTGCTAATTTTTTTCTAATTAGCATAAAGTAAACAGAAGTATAAGCTTTTTAAGAATTTTGTTGCAGGGATATAGAGAAAGTCATGTGAATGGTACACATCAGATTTTCCTCCCCTAAATTTACTGTATGATTACTAGTTTTACTGTTCCTTTACACAAACATGTACACATTGCACAAACATATAACACCCATGCCCAAGGCGGGACTGGAACCAACGATCCGCTGCCCACGAAGCACCAAAGCAAGGCGCCATAAGGACCGGCAAACCGGAGAACACCCGCCCCTGCGTCACTTTGTCCACCACAAATCTCACATGCGGTCGCTTGGGTTCGAACCCGGGCTCGAGGTGAGAGGCGAGTAGTCTAACCACTCGACCACGGCGCGGCCCCAAAATACAACTCCCTGTATTCGGACGGTCACGACCACCATGCTAATATGACCGAAGCGCTCGGTAGAAGCTATTATTGGACCTAGTCCAATTTCCATTCGTAAAATCTTATTACTTCCATGGTTTCAATTAATTTTAAACAAGCTGTTAAATACATTAGAAGTAGGATATATACTTTATTACACACGTGCTCATCTGCATTCATTCTTCACACACATAATAGTTTAAAACTGAAACCAATAATAAGGAATATCTTGAAAACGCTCAACACTACAAGAAAAATCTGATGTGTTCCATTCACATGACTTTCTCTACATCTCTGCAACAAATTATTGTTGAAAAGCTTATGCTTCTATTTACTTCATGCTAATCGAGAAAAATTATCAAAAATAGTCTTATTACTCGCTTCCTTGTAAGTAGAAGCGAAATAAGGGAGCACCATAGGTTAAAGTGTTGGTCTAAAGCTGTTTGCTATGTGACTGAAGTTCTTTTGTATGAACAGGAGTTGACAAATTCCTGTATGAGAAAAGTTTTTAAAGCTGAAACCGACAATTAATATCTAAAAAAACGATCAACTCCACGAAAAAAGTGTATATGACATAAATTGTGTGTTTTATCACGATCTACATTTTTTGTGGAGTAAGTTTTTGTCTATCTGTTACGGTTTACCAGTTATGCAAAACTCAATAAAAATCACCCAGAATAAAGATATCTTTAGAGGCTATTCCCAGAAAATTCAAGATGCACATTTTATTTGGCATGTAAATATCTTAAATATAAGAGACTTTAATCAAAAACGTTAGAGCCATTTTTGAGAGAATAAAAATTTTCGATTTTTTTTCCATTAAAGGGTAGTTTGGGGTGGGGTGATTTTCTTGAAAGTCTTCTTGTCGCATCCTTGGAAGATATCAAGTTTGGTATTTAACGGTCTTTTCGTTTTTGAGCTATGCTGTCCACAGACACACAGACACACCAGATATGGACATTTTTCTATTTTTTTTTATTCAGGGAGACCCAAAACATGTATTTCCAGTGAAATCTCGATATCTAATTTTTGGGTGCAATACAATACCTTTTCTATACACTATGTACATAGTACGTATAGAGAAAGTAAAAAATTCAAATCAGTTCAGTTTGGATCTCCAATAAAATCTGAAATCAATTCAGTTTGGGTCTGCAATAAAATCTGAAAAAATATACAAGTCAGTTCAGTTTGGGTCTCCAATAAAATGTGAAAAAAATATATAAATAAATTCAGTTTGGGTGTGCGGTAAAATCTGAAATATATATATATATATATATATATATATATATATATATATATAAATCAATTCAATGTGGGTTTGCAATAAAAATATATAAATAAATTCAGTTTGGGTCTACAATAAAGTCTGAAAAAATATATAAATCAATTCAGTTTGGGTCTCCAATAAAATCTTAAAAAATATATAAATAAATTCAGTTTGGGTCTGCAATAAAATCTGAAAAAATATATAAATAAATTCAGTTTGGATCTCCAATTTAATGTGAAAAAATATATAAATAAATTCAGTTTGGGTCTCCAATAAAATGTGAAAAAATATATAACTAAATTCAGTTTGGGTCTGCAATAAAATGAAAAAATATACAAATCAATTCAGTTTGGGTCTGCAATAAAATGTGAAAAAATATATAAATAAATTCAGTTTGGATGTCCAATAAAATGTGAAAAAATATACAAATAAATTCAGTTTGTATCTGCAATAAAATCTGAAAAAATATATAAATAAATTCAGTTTGGATCTCCAATTTAATGTGAAAAAATATATAAATAAATTCAGTTTGGGTCTGCAATAAAATTTGAAAAAATGTATAAATAAATTCAGTTTGGATCTCCAATTTAATGTGAAAAAATATATAAATGAATTCAGTTTGGGTCTGCAATAAAATCTGAGAAAAAATTAATAAACTCTAAGTGTGGGAAATTTACGAACGCCAATGTTTAGCGTACAAGCCTAGTTGGTATCTGTTGTCTGGGAATGGACCACCAGATGCTGCGATACAAGGATGGAAGCCACTCCTGCATGCAACAAGATACAGCCAGCATCTATGACTAAGAGAAGAGAAGGAAGATGTCGGGGGTATTGGCGGCGTCCGGCGTCACCATCGGTCGACGCCAATGTAGTGGCGTCGCCAGTCAGGCGGCGAGGGGTAGACAATGCGGATCATTAGTTTCTGTATCCAGCTTCATAAATGCGACACTACTCACAGGCAGTAAATAAAGTGTTTCAATAACATAACACATAGCAAACTTTACCCTTACGTTATGTGATAGGATTCGCACAGGCAAATCTTTCCTCATTGGTCCAGACGTTCTTGAGGCTAACTTTACGACAGCGGCCTTTTAGAATGCGTCTCTTCCACCAGGCAACAAAATCATGGGCACGAAAACAGTATGCTTAGAAAGTTTAATCCTTCTGCATTGCAGGAATGCTGTTTTAAACCAACACCGATCTTTGGAAAATTATCAACCCTTATGATTTCAAGAATAATTCTATTCCTACAGTGGCAAAAAAGATTCTTCCGAAGATAGTGGGTTTTTTTTTTTTTTTTTTTTTTGCCATATACATATATTAAGTTGAAAATTTTAAAATTTTATGATAATATATACAGGGTGTTAATGAATTATACCGAAATATTTTCACAGAATATGTAGATTACTTAAATAAGTAATTTGGGATAGGAGACTTATTGCCTGTTTATGGAAATTTCGAAGTAACGGCTATAAGTTTCTGAAATGCCAGTACGCCACTGGCTAATTTATCAACCATTCGCGAGCATAACACGAAAAACGAAGGGACATATTACATCATACCTCTCTGGCGTAGTGGTTATGATACTGGCTTTCAAGGGAAACATAGTTTCCGAGTTCGGGTCTCGTTCACGTATCGCGGCACTTCGTCTGGAATGAAAATAATAATAAAAAAAACATTTACTCTATGACAGGTATCGAACACGTGTCCGTTGGGATAGCAGCCTCTCGCGTTACACATTAAGCCACCAGAGCGGTTGAAAAAACGTCTCCAGAGTAGGCTACATAACTCAAGAACGTAGATGAAGTGAAGTGTGAAGTGATTAGTTCGAGATTTTACAGATTTTTGCGACATTAAATCTTGAGAACGCTAGTAACGAGCTGCTAAATATTGATATTCTAAACTCGGGCAGCAATTTTAAAGACATTCTAAATCATTTTTTCAACCTGCTTTGCCTTAACACCGACTTATCAGCACCTGATACCCACACGTTTAACGCTATGTAGCTGCGTTATGTTTATCCGGGGACCATGCATCGCCGATCTCAAATTACTTATATCAGTCACGTGCACAATCTCGCAAATTATTTCGGTGTAGTTCATTAACCCTCTGTGTGTGTGTATATGAGATTTCACCGGATATATATATGTTTTGAGGTCCCCTAAGTCCAAAAAAGCAATTTTAGAAAAAGGTATGTTTATATATGTAAAGATGTAAATGGCGTGTTATTTACGGATGCTCTTTAACTGCTGTGGTTCTCAGCGTCCCATTCTATACTGGGCGTGAAAGACCGCTTAATTTTGCTCAGAAGCCTCTCTATCAGGCTTGAGGTTCTTTTACATGCCGTAAATCTACGACATGGGACCCACGACTTTACTTCCCTTCCGAAGGAAGCCATGTTAAGGATTTTTACGCCCGAAAAAAATCCATCGTCCTCCGCCGGGTTTGAACCCGCGACCTTGGGTATATGAAGTCAGCATGGTAACCATTACACCACGGAGGGCGACTCCTTCTACTTACAGGGAATCAAGTAATAAGGACAATTCCTGTTATTGTTTATCTCGATTAGCATGATGTAGATAGAAGAATAAGCTATAGTTTGGTACAGATATATAGAGAAAGTCATGTGAATGGAACATATCAGATTTTTACTTTCTCTACACGTACTATGTACATAGTGCATACAGAAGATATTGCATTCCACCGAAAAATTCCATGCCGAGATTTCACCGGAAATACATGTTTTGGGTCCCCCTGAATCCAAAAAAAGCGTTTTTGTAAAAAGGTCCGTGTGTGTGTGTGTCTGTCGACAGCATAGCTCAAAAACGAAAAGACCGTTAGATACCATATTTGGTATTTCATTTTGTAATCTTCCAAGAATGCAACACGAAGATTTTTCAAGAAAATCACTCCACCCCAAACTACCCTTTACGTGGAAAAAATGTCGAAAATTTCTTTTTTTTTTTTTTTTTTCAAAAATGGCTCTAACGATTTTTATTAAAATCTCTTATATTTAAGCTTTTACATGCCAAATATCTTGAATTTTCTAGAAATAACCTCTGAAGACATGTTTATTCTGGATGAATTTTATGGAATTTTGTATAACTGATAAACTGCAAGAGATAGACAAATATTTAAAACACAAAATAATGTACATCAGGATAAAACACATAATTTATGTCATATACATTTTTTTCGTGGAGTTGATCGTTTTTGAGATATTCCTTGTTATAGGTTTCAGCTTTAAAAAACGTATACTTTTTTCATACAGCAATTTGTCAACTCCCATTCATACAAAGGAACTTCAGTCACATAGCAACCATCTTTTGACTATCACTTTAACCTATGGTACTCCGTTCTACTTGCAAGGAAGCAAGTAATAAGACTATATGTGCTATTATTTCTCGATTAGCATGAAGTAAATAGAAGCATGAGCTTTTTAACAATAATTTGTTGCAGAGATGTAGAGAAAGTGATGTGAATGGAACACATTGAGTGTTTTCTGTGGGACTAATACTTTATAGATATTACCACTCTTCAGAAACACATACGTTTGTACAAGATGGTGTTTGGACATGCCATTACACGTGTTGTTTCTGTTTGTAGGTCGGCAGATTCAATGTGTGTGCTCCACGCAGCACTGCAAGGATACGGGAAGGAGTACATGCAACACGCAGTACAAATGCTACACACAGTATCTCGAGAAACAGGGCGGAGAAAATCCTCTCACCAGAGGCTGTATCTCGTAAGTATGCTTCCAGAGATCATAGTTTTTGTAGAAACAACATACAAGCTTGCCTATACAACCTATTTCGAAACGATATCGATGGAATGTAATTATCTTATAGCTTTTTATTATTCCTACACGTATTATGCATGTACATAGTGTATAGAGAAAGTATTGTATTCCACCCAGAAAATTGTTACCGAGATTTCACCGAAAATATAAGTTTTAAGGTCCCCTGAGTCCGAAAAAAGCATTTTTAGAAAAATCCAAGGATGCGACACGAAGGATTTCAAGAAAATCTCCCCCACCTTGGTATTTTAATAAAAATCGTTAGAACCATTTTTGAGAAAATCAAAATATTCAAAAATTTGTCCATGTAAAGGGTAGTTTGGTATTTTACCTACTTTTCATTTTTGAGTTATCGTGTTCATAATCACATGGATACTCTGACACGCGAACACACACACGGACTTTTTCTAAAATGCTTCTTTTTTGGATACAGGGGACCTATAACGTTTATTTCCGTGAAATCTCGGTATGGAATTTTTGGGTAGAATGCAATACCTTCTCTATACACTATGTACGTCGTACGTTTAGGGAAAGTAGAAACTGATAGGGCATATAGTTCTACGAACGTTAAACTGTTTAGTACTGAAATATTTCCATTAAAACTTACAGAATTCATATATTCATATTTATAGCATGGTTGAATATAATAAATACTTTGTTTCAGTGGGAAAACGCCGATATTGTGTGAGAATCGTTTGCCAGCTGTTACTCGCGCTCGATGGCCATATTTGGTCTGCTGCGATAGTAGTGATCTCTGTAACGCCTTGCCTCTATCCACAGGCGCTCCATGGGCAGCTTCCTCCAACAGGCTATATCCAGGTAAGTTGTACAACCTTGAAAAAACACCCAAAATTACTTACAGATAGCATCCAGTTAAGCTCTACAGTCTTGAAAAACACCCAAAGATTCTTACAGATAATATCCGGGTAAGCTCTACGCATCACGTCCAAAAGACAGCATCCAAATAATCTCTACATTCTTGAAAAGCACCCAAAATTACCAACAGGCAATATCCAAATAGGCTCTATAACCTTGAGAAAAAATACCCGAATTACAAACAGAGAAGCTCTAAAATCTTGAAAAATACCCAAATTTATCAATATGCAACCTCCAGATAAGCTCTACAGTCTTTAAAAACATCCAAAATTACCAACAGAAAATATTCAGGAAGCTCTAAAAGTCTTGAAAAATATCCAAAATTTCCAAAAGGCTACAGACACATAAACTCTGCAGTCTTTAAAAACATCCAAAATTACCAACAGAAAATATTCAGGAAGCTCTAAAAGTCTTGAAAAATACCCAAAATTCCCAACAGTCTACAGACACATAAGCTCTTCAGTCTTTAAAGACATCCAAAATTACCAACAGAAGCTATTCAGGAAGCTCTAAAAGTCTTGAAAAATACCCCAAATTCCCAAAAAGCTACAGACACATAAACTCTACAGTCTTTAAAAACATGAAAAATTACCAACAGAAAATATTCAGGAAGCTCTAAAAGTCTTGAAAAATACCCCAAATTCCCAAAAAGCTACAGACACATAAACTCTACAGTCTTTAAAAACATGAAAAATTACCAACAGAAAATATTCAGGAAGCTCTAAAAGTCTTGAAAAATACCCCAAATTCCCAACAGGCTACAGACACATAAACTCTACAATATTTAAAAACATCCAAAATTACCAACAGAAAATATTCAGGAAGCTCTAAAAGTCTTGAAAATACCCAAAATTCCCAACAGTCTACAGACACATAAGCTCTTCAGTCTTTAAAGACATCCAAAATTACCAACAGAAAATATTCAGGAAGCTCTAAAAGTCTTGAAAAATACCCAAAATTCCCAACAGTCTACAGACACATAAGCTCTTCAGTCTTTAAAGACATCCAAAATTACCAACAGAAGCTATTCAGGAAGCTCTAAAAGTCTTGAAAAATACCCCAAATTCCCAAAAAGCTACAGACACATAAACTCTACAGTCTTTAAAAACATGAAAAATTACCAACAGAAAATATTCAGGAAGCTCTAAAAGTCTTGAAAAATACCCCAAATTCCCAACAGGCTACAGACACATAAACTCTACAATATTTAAAAACATGAAAAATTACCAACAGAAAATATTCAGGAAGCTCTAAAAGTCTTGAAAATACCCAAAATTCCCAAAAAGCTACAGACACATAAGCTCTTCAGTCTTTAAAAACATCCAAAATTACCAACAGAAAATATTCAGGAAGCTCTAAAAGTCTTGAAAAATACCCAAAATTCCCAACAGTCTACAGACACATAAGCTCTTCAGTCTTTAAAGACATCCAAAATTACCAACAGAAGCTATTCAGGAAGCTCTAAAAGTCTTGAAAAATACCCCAAATTCCCAAAAAGCTACAGACACATAAACTCTACAGTCTTTAAAAACATGAAAAATTACCAACAGAAAATATTCAGGAAGCTCTAAAAGTCTTGAAAAATACCCCAAATTCCCAACAGGCTACAGACACATAAACTCTACAATATTTAAAAACATCCAAAATTACCAACAGAAAATATTCAGGAAGCTCTAAAAGTCTTGAAAATACCCAAAATTCCCAAAAAGCTACAGACACATAAGCTCTTCAGTCTTTAAAAACATCCAAAATTACCAACAGAAAATATTTAGGAAGCTCTAAAAGTCTTGAAAAATACCCAAAATTCCCAACAGTCTACAGACACATAAGCTCTTCAGTCTTTAAAGACATCCAAAATTACCAACAGAAGCTATTCAGGAAGCTCTAAAAGTCTTGAAAAATACCCCAAATTCCCAAAAAGCTACAGACACATAAACTCTACAGTCTTTAAAAACATGAAAAATTACCAACAGAAAATATTCAGGAAGCTCTAAAAGTCTTGAAAAATACCCCAAATTCCCAACAGGCTACAGACACATAAACTCTACAATATTTAAAAGCATGAAAAATTACCAACAGAAAATATTCAGGAAGCTCTAAAAGTCTTGAAAATACCCAAAATTCCCAAAAAGCTACAGACACATAAGCTCTTCAGTCTTTAAAAACATCCAAAATTACCAACAGAAAATATTCAGGAAGCTCTAAAAGTCTTGAAAAATACCCAAAATTCCCAACAGTCTACAGACACATAAGCTCTTCAGTCTTTAAAGACATCCAAAATTACCAACAGAAGCTATTCAGGAAGCTCTAAAAGTCTTGAAAAATACCCCAAATTCCCAAAAAGCTACAGACACATAAACTCTACAGTCTTTAAAAACATGAAAAATTACCAACAGAAAATATTCAGGAAGCTCTAAAAGTCTTGAAAATACCCAAAATTCCCAAAAAGCTACAGACACATAAGCTCTTCAGTCTTTAAAAACATCCAAAATTATCAATATGCGACATCCAGATAAGCTGTACAGTCTTGAAAAAAAACATCCAAAATTCCCAACAGACAACATCCAGATAAGCTCAACAGTCTTGAAAAAAAACATCCAAAATTCCCAACAGACAACATCCAGATAAGCTCTACAGTCTTGAAAAAAACATCCAAAATTCCCAACAAATAACATCCAGATAAGCTCTACAGTCTTGAAAAAAACATCCAAAATTCCCAACAGACAACTTCCAGATAAGCTCTACAGTCTTGAAAAAAACATCCAAAATTCCCAACGAACAACATCCAGATAAGCTCTACAGTCTTGAAAAAAAACATCCAAAATTCCCAACGAACAACATCCAGATAAGCTGTACAGTCTTGAAAAAAACATCCAAAATTCCCAACAAACAACATCCAGATAAGCTCTACAGTCTTGAAAAAAACATCCAAAATTCCCAACGAACAACATCCAGATAAGCTGTACAGTCTTGAAAAAAAGCCATCCAAAATTCCCAACAGACAACATCCAGATAAGCTCTACAGTCTTGAAAAAAACATTCAAAATTCCCAACAGACAACATCCAGATAAGCTCTACAAACTTGAAAAAACATCCAAAATTCCCAACAGACAGCATGCAGATAAGCTCTACAAACTTGAAAAAAACATCCAAAATTCCCAACAAATAACATCCAGATAAGCTCTACAGTCTTGAAAAAAACATCCAAAATTCCCAACAGACAACTTCCAGATAAGCTCTACAGTCTTGAAAAAAAGAAATCCCCAACATTACCAAAAGATAACACATACAACTAAGCTCTAGTCTCCAAGAACACCCTTACTTTCCAAAAGCCAACATCCAGTTACACCTCTACTCAAAATTACCAACAGATACATTCAAATAATTCTATATTCTTCAAAAACATCCAACATTGAAACAAAATCACCAAAACTAGGTGCGTCAGAAAGTTTGGTGAATTTGCTGGCTAAGATGAGGCGCCCACACTTATGCATTGAGAGACATGTCAACAAGCGCCTCCTATCGTGCAAATCACGTACTAAAACGGTGGTGTGCGCTAAGACCCAGCTAACGGAGCCAGTGTGAGAACTCGTGTCATTGGAAAATGGAGTAACGCGTTAAGATGAAGTTTTGCTTCAAATTAGAGAAAACGTCGACGGAGACTCATGGAATGTTAGTGCAGGTGAATGATGTTGAAGCAGTGGATAAAAAGCGTGTGTTTGAGTGGTTTAAACGCTTTATGGACAGAAATGAAGAAGCCGCGTTCGGTTCAACCATGAACAAGCACAAATAACGACTTTACCTCATAAATATCTTCACACCGAAGTAGGATAAGAAATAATAATATATGTAAACAATGAACCAGGATACCAGCTACAACAAACTACTCAATATGTGTTCCAATAACAACCAGAGCAATTTGCCATACTCAAATTAGAAGATATCGACACCAACAGGATAGACAAATCAACCGCAATCACACTCACAGCAAGGTAACCCTAGACCTATTAAGGCACAACAAGAACCATAACAGCCTGATTGATGGAATCCAAAGGATTATTGCATAATTACACAAACATGATTGGGAACTTCACTTCGCCAGGGTGAAAACTCACCTAGGAAACTAAGGCAACGAAAAGGTGAACCTTCTAACCAAAATGCACGAAGCAGCAATGATATTGAAGAATCATTCAGCAAGACAGTATTACGCCCAAAAGAGCTTTAATGGAAAATAGTGTCGAAATGTGGGCAGCAGAATGGCAAAATACAACCAAAGATGCCATTAAAAATCATTCTGTCCAAGTTTACAACACAGATTGCAGTCAAAAATCACTTTCACACATAACTTCACAGTGCTAACAACAGCACACAGCAAAGTTGGCGCATGCTGTTTGAATGCGAAGTACTAAACAGTGTCAGAAAATCGCTAGAAACATTAAGGTTAGAGCTAAAAGTGACAAAATACGCAAAACACTTCCAAAAATCTATAAATAGCTTAGATTTAGATTCTCTACCAAATTATAAAGCATATTATAGCCTACAGAAGTACCAAAAATATAATGTAATTAACACGCTCTACATGTAGTATTGCGCTATGCAATGAAACATACAGAAAAAACAATCCCAGAGAACATCGAGTACGGGTGATAGTTGGGCGGCTTTAAGAATGATATCAGAAGAATTAGAGATTCAGTGTAAACATAGGATCACGAACATTTGAAAAAGTGGAAGATTTTTTGCACGATTTGTACTGCACACGCTTTCAGACGAGCTGAAGCAAACGCGGATGAAACGGCTGGAGATTTCATCAACGAATCCGCAATATTTGGAAACCATCATGAGAGGAGACTTCGAGTGGTTAGACCACTCTCCTCTCACCTAGACGGCCCGTTTTCGATCTCAGGTGATTGCATGCGACAAAGCGGCGCAGGGTTTTCTCCGGGTTCTTCGGTTTCCCCCACCATCGTATTCCACCAGTGCTCCATCTTCATTTCATGTAACATCAGGTCATCGCCTGCGGTGCCTGTGTAGTAAAATCGGGAGTTAACAATTACAAAAAATTACCTCAAGAGACGATTGATGCGATCCGGAGACCAAGCGACAGTCAACCGCATGGTGTTGATCGTCTTCCCTGCCTTCCGAAAAAAGTTAGGTGACAAAATTCAAGACAAAACGCTTGCACTAACTCCATGGAACGACAGCTCTCAAGGAACCTTGGTGTACCGCCCAGCCGCTGCGTTCCCCATCTCGGTCCATGACGGGGTGCAGTATTGAAGGGTGTGACGTGGTCAGCCTCAATCCCTCCCGGCCGGTTAATGCAGTCCTCATGACCTGGAGCCGCTACTTCTCCATCAGGGATCTTACGAGGCTCCCAGCAAGGGAAAAATCCTCACGCAGGTACCGGGAATCGAACCCAGGCCTCCCGCTGCGCTACCACTGCGCTAAGGAGACGACCAAAAACACTTGCATTAACATTCCATAAGTTTCCGTCGTCGTTTCCTCTAATTTGAAGAAAACTTCTGTTAATGCGTTGCTCCATTTTCCAATTTTTTTTTTTTTTTTTCACAAGCTCTCCTCGCTATATAGGCAACACTCACGCTAAGCCGGTAAAACAGGTTACATAAATCTAGCCCTGTCATTTTCTCTAAAGTTGCCTTTTATACACCGACTTGAATGGCATTCTCTGCTATCATAACATTTTATTGAAGTATTTTTTTTTTCCATCATTAGATTAATACATGATTACAATAAATTTAAGCCATAAATCAATTGAATTTTAAATACAAAGTACATTTTGTTTTGGTTATGTTTATTTCATGCCATTTTATTTTGTTGAGCGCGCCATAGTGGTCAGTCCATTTTACGTCTTGGGGAGTGGTGGTGTTTGTGTTTTGTGAAACACACCCTCCTCACAGAAGCGGGAAGCTGAACCGAACGACATTGTCAGTGCTTCTTAGTGTGGAGGTGATAGTCAACAGAGGAACCACAATATTAGTTGGCAACCTCAAACCGGGTGATAAATGGCTGCAAATCGCCGATAAATCCGGACTTCATCAACTTCCAGAGTTCTTGTATCAGGAAGCCAAACCAGTCTTCCCTCTTTACCACAGTGTCGACAAGTGTTCCCGCTACCTACCAAGGTTGAAGGTAGGTATTCGGGAAATGAAATTCCAGGCGCCAGAGTTTCTCCAGGCACGGCGGGGTCTCTGGCTGGCACCATTTGGTTAGATGACCCTGAAGCACCAACCAAATGCCAGCAACCTGCCGACAATATATAAGGCGATGCTCCAATGACACGAGTGGTCACAATGCTCCGTGAGCTGGGTCTGAGTGCGCACCACCACTTTAGTACATGATTTTCACGATAGATGGTTTTGTTGACATGTCTCCCAATATGTATGCGCGGGTGGCTCATATTAACCAGCACGGATTTAATTAATGGGGCCATTCACTGAACTTTTCTGACGCATCTTGTATTTTCGCACAAGCTTGATAATCTGTTTCAGAAAATATGACCAAAAATATGAGTGGTGCAATGAAGGACAACTTAAATTTGGGGCAAGGTGATTCGAGTGGCTGGTCACAATGGTCCATCAGTCATCCGGCCGTTTTCTCTGTTGTTGCAGTTGGGCTGTTGGCTCTCATCAGCATACTGGGTTTGGGCCTTTACATGCTCAGACAGCAAAGGTAATGTATCATGTTCTGTCACCAGTTTTATCACTGTAGCACATATGTACACACGAGGGCCGTTTTTACTTTCTCTACACGTACTATGTACATAGTGTATAGAGAAGGTATTGTATTGCACCCAAAATTTCACCGGAAATACATCTTTTGGGTCACCCTGAATAAAAAAAAAGCATTTTTGGAAAAAGGTCCATGTGTGTGCGTGTGTGTGTGTGTGTGTGTGGTATTTAAGTTTGGTATCTTCCAAGGATGCGACGCGAAGATTTTCAAGAAAACCCCCACCCCAAATATCCTTTACATGGAACTTTTTTCGAAAATTTTGATTTTCTTAAAAATGGCTCTAACGATTTTGTTTAAAATATCGTATATTACAGATATTTACCTGGCAAATAAAATGTATATCTTGAATTTTCTGGGAATAGCCTCTGAAGACTTCTTTATTCTAGATGAATTTCACGGAATTTTGCATAACTGCTAAATCGTAAGAGATGAGCAAAAACTTAACTCACAAAAATGTAGAGCTCATTACAGCACAAAATGTATGTTATATACATTTTTTTTTTTCGTGGAGTTGATCGTTTTTGACATATTCCTTGCTTTTGTTTTCAGCTATGAAGAACTTATACTTTTCTCATACAGGAATTTGTCAACTCCTGTCCATACAAACAAAGAAACTTCAGTCACATAGCAACCAGCTTTTGATTATTAGTTTAGCCTATAGTACTCCCTTATTTCCCTTCTGCTTACAAGGAAGCAAGTAATAATACTGTGCTAGTTTTTTTCTCAATTAGCATGAAGTAAATAGAAGCATAAGCTTTTTAACAATAATTTGTTGCAGATAGGTAGAAAAAGTCATGTGAATGGAACACATCAGATTTTTTTCAATCTTCGATGGGCTATAAATAAAAGACAAGTTCATAGAAAACAATTATTTTATAACTAAAGGTTTTGTACACATATGGTTACTTTTCAACATAATCACAGAAATAATTGAGAAATTTATCGTACCTGTGAACAAGCTTTGCAATATCCGCTTCAAAAAATGTTGCCGCCAATGATGCAGCCCAGAACCGCTATCAATGCAGCTGTTTATTGTGAAACTTTACGACGTTTGCGGAGAGACATTCAAATCAAACGAAGAGGAATGCTGACTTCAGGAATTGTGTTGATCCATGACAACGCTCGTCCACACACTGCTGGCACAACCCATCGGCTGCTTAAACAATTTCAATGGGACATTTCAAGCATCCGCCGTACAGTCCTGACCTGGCACTTAGTGACGTTCACCTTTTTCCTGAATTGAAGACGTGGCCAGGAGGGTATTACTTTTAAACCACCGAAGATCTTCCAAACAACGTCAATGCTCATTTTAAATCATTGGCGGCAACATTTTTTGAAGCGGGTATTGCAAAGCTATAGCACAGGTACGATAAAAGTGTCAATCTTTTCGGTAACTATGTTGAAAAGTAACCACAAGTGTACAAAACTTTTAGTAATAAAATAATTGGCTGGAGTATAATCCGGGCTTGTGGGCCATGGTCTACTGAATAGCTTCTGAAGACCTGCTTATTCTGGATGAATTTTGCTTAATTTGGCATAACTAGTAAACCGTAAGAGATAGTCAAAAACTTACTATACAAACACTTTAGGTCTTGTTAAAATACACAAGTTATGTCATATACATTTTTCTCGTGGAGCTTACCGTTTTCGAGGTATTCATTGTTATTAGTTTCAATTGTGAAGTACTTATACTTTTCTCAGACGGGAGTGTCCGTTTTTCTTTTGTTCTACTCCTGGCCAAGAAAAGAAGCGATTTGTAATGACAATCGCATAACGACAGCTTTTAAAACATTTGGCTATTGGTTTAGCCTAGTGTATTCCCTTATTTTCTTCCTACTTATATGGAACTAAATAGTAAGAACATTGTGCTAATGAGTACCTCGATTAGCAAGGTGCAGAATGAAGAAGAATCTTATGTATGAAGTTTGTAGAACAGCTAGAGAAAGTCATGTGAGTGTAACACATAAGATTTTTTAGTAAATCAACGTTTTCGAAAAAATGTTAATGTATAGTTGGGTGTAGATCCATTTTCCAGAAAATCTCTGTGTTGCGTCCTTCGAAGATGTTGACATTAAATACCAGGTTTGGCATTTAACGAACTTTTCGTTTGGAGTTATGCTCTTTACAGATACACACAGACCTTTTACTAAAACTGCTTTAATCAGGGGCTCTAACAACATCTATTTCTAGGGAAATCTTGGTATCAAAATTTTGGTTGAAATGCAATACTGCTCCATTTACTTGTAGAGAAACTGCTAGTTTGTAAATCCACCAATTAACGCTACAAAAAATCATGCGAATGCAACATATAAGAATTTTATACAGTATGAATCAAAAATATTTTTACAAAGTTTGGGGACAGGCTCCTTACATCAAAACAAGAAAAAATGTTCATGTAAACACATGTCCCAAAGCCCTTCGTTCTCCATTTATTGAGGTTCAAAATGCTATTAATCAAAACATTTAAAGTGACACTTTATTCTATTTTTGACGTTGTAAGCTTGTTAAGAGATGTTCCATGCAAATACCTCTTATAGGAAATGATCAAAATGTCCTTTTGCATCTAGCGTACACTGTCAAATACTCCCAGTTGGTGTCGAATGATTTCTCAAACTTACATTACACTAGATTAAGGTTTTCTTCATCCGGGATATCTGATGCATTAAGCAATGGTGTAAATTGGATAGGTAGTGTCAGACTGAAAAATTCAATGCCAAAGCCGGGATTGAACCACGGATCTCCAACTCCTGTCCATACAAATTGACCATAATAGTTGGCCATACTATGAATCCTAGGTCCAAAGTACTTGCAGCATTGTAAGTTGCCATTGGGGTTGTCATCTCAAAGTGAATTTGAGATCACCTTGTGGTTTACCGATAAGCATGCGAGCTAGTTGAGAAATTCAATGCTATGCCGACATGTTGCCATGGTAGCTCAGTGGCAGAGCAACCGGCTAGAGATCCGTGGTTCAAATCCTGGCTAAGGCATTGAATTTTTCAGTCTGACTTTATCTATCCAACTCCTGTCCTACACACGGCTTGTGTGAAAAAACAATTATTTCATACAGTGGTGTAAGGTTCCCCCAAATGATAACAATCCAAAGGATTGAGATCCGGGAATGTGCCGGCCAAGGAACTGGTCCTTTTCTACCTTTCCATTTGTTATACCAGATACCAGCCAGTGCATATCGAACAATGTGCTAGAGCATCATGCATAAACCACATGTTTCTTCTTATTGCATTTTCTAATAAGTCTGGGAGAATGTTCTGAATGAAGTCGCTGTAGACAGCACTTGCAAGGTGTGCAGCGGGAATGTATTACACATCTGATAAATGACAAATGGCAACACAAGGCCAACTCTGCAGGGTAAAAAAGATCAAAGCCTTCTATGAATGAGTGCCTAAATAAATGAAGTTATTAGGTTGGACCAGGAAAGCAGTTGAAGGTGATTTTTATTAGTAGATTGATAACGCGAAAACAAAGCGTTTTAGGGCATACGTTTATATGAACATATTTTCTTATTTCGATGTTAGGAATCCAACCCCAAACGTTGTAAAAGTATTTTTGAACCAGCCTGTACATAGTTTTGGATTAATTGTTTCTTCACACAAGCCGTGTAAAGGACAGGAGTTGGATAGGTAGAGTCAGACTGAAAAATTCAATGCCATAGCCGGGATTTGAACCACGGATCTCCCGAACTCTAGCCGGATGTTCTTCCATTGAGCTACCACGACAGCATGCCGGCATAGCTTTGAATTTCTCAACTGACTCGGATGTAAACTACAAGGTAATCTCAAATTATTTTGAAATGACAACTCAAAGGCAACTTACAATGTTGTAAGTACTTTAAGTCCCAGGGTTTATAGTATAGCCAACAATTATGGTCAATTAGTATTGGCATATACTATGAATCCTGGGACTTAAAGTACTTACAACATTGTAAGTCGCCATTGGGTTGTCATCTCAATATACGAGGTACGTCCAGAAAGTAAGTTCCGTTTGGTAATAAAATTAAATTGTGTACAGATACAGAATAATTATTTATTGCACAAAATTCTACAACTCTTAAACTACTTTTCCACATAACTGCCGAAATTCTGCAGGCATTTGTCATAGCGTGGCACAAGTTTTTGTATACCTTCTTCATAGAAGTTTGCCGCCTGCGTCTTCAAAAAGTTGGAAACATGTTCTTTCGGCTCTTCGTCATTGAAGTGTTGGCCGCCAAGGAAAGACTTGAGATGTAAGAACAGGAGCGAGGTCAGGGCTGTACGGAAGATGGTCAAACACGTCCCAGCCAAATCCCTGTAGGAGGTTTTTCGTCACATTTGCAGTGTGTGGTCGTGCGTTGTCGTGAAGAAAAACAACACCTTTTGACAGCAATCCTCGGCGATAAATTCCAATTGGTTTCACTTTCCTAGCATTCAGAAAACGAATCACAGATCTGATTTCACAAGGGGCGGGATTTTCAACAAAGCGTATGTGACTGACAGCGATCTCAAAATGGCGCACGTGTCTTCTCCTTGATACAAAGCGTCTACCGCGCATGTGCGGAACTGCGGTTGCAACGCTGCAGCGGAGATAAATTGAAACGGAATATACTTTCTGGACGTACCTCGTAATTCGAGAACAGCTTGTGGTTTAACGGGAAACATGCGAGTCAGTTGAGAAATTCAATGCTATGCCGGCATGTTGCCATGGTAGCTCAGTGGTATAGCAACTGGCTAGAGATCGGGAGATTCGTGGTTCAAATCCCGGCTATGGCATTGAATTTTTCAGTCTGACTACCTATTAATATATAAAGACATCAATTTATTAAACTATATTTAACTGTCACAAAATTAATTGTACATTTGGTTTGCTTTCAGTATACACATACAGCGAAACTGTCAATTGCAAATACATTTGCGAGCTGCAGAGGAAGAACCCATGGAGACGATGTCCTTCAGTACGGACATCAGCACACCAAGAGCGAGAGAGGACAAAAATAATAGTAAAGCGGAACCTTGACAAGCCAGAGACTTCTTTTATTAGAGAACTATGACTTTGTGCCACATATTTGTATCCATTTAACATTTTCTCCAAAGTATATATTATTATAACCTCCAGGATGATTTGATAAGTCTGGTAAAAAATCTTATGTGTTCCTTCACATGACTTTCTCTACATTTCTGTAACAAATTAGCAGAAATAGTCTTATTACTTGCTTCCTTGTAAGCAGAAGCGAAATAAGGGAGTACCATAGGTTAAAAGGATAGGCAAAAGCTGGTTGCTGTGTGACTGAAGTTCCTTTGTTTGTATGGACAAGAGTTGACAAATTCCAGTATGAGAAAAGTATGTCTTTTAAAGGTGAAACCAAAAACAAGGAATATCACAAAAACGACCAATTCTACAAAAAAATGTATAAACCATAAAGTATGTGTTTTAACGTGCTCTACATTTTTTGTGTGGTAAATGTTTGTCAATCTCTTACCGTTTAGCAGTTATGCAGAATTCCGTAAAATTCATCCAGAATAAAGTAGTCTTCAGAGGCTTTTCCCAAAAAATTCAAGATATACATTCTATTTGTTAGGTAAATATCTTCAATATACGGTATTTTAATCAAAAACAATAGAGCCATTTTTAAGAAAATAAAAAATTTCAAAAAATATCCATGTAAAGGGTAATTTGCGGTGGGGGGATTTTTTCTCAATATCTTCGAGTCGCATCCCTAGAAGATACTAAACTTAAATACCAAATACGGACACATGCACACACACAGACCTTTTTTTCTGAAAATGCTTTTTTTTTTTTTTGGTTACAGGGGACCCTAAAACGTATATTTCCGGTGAAATCTCGGTATCGAATTTTTGGGTGGAGTGCAATATCTTCTGTATACACTATGTACATAGTGCGTATAGAGAAAGTAAAAATGTTCTGTGTTCCATGCACACGCCTTTCTCTACAACTCTGTAACAAATTATTGCCAATAAAATTATTCATCTATCCACTGCATGCTAATCGAGATAAACACTAGCAGAAACGGTCTTCTACCTTATAATTAGAAGAAAAATAAGGGAATACACTCAACTAAACCGACAGTCACATGTTTTAAAATGTGGTTGCTATGGGATTGAAATCCGTTTCTTTGTTTGGCCAGGAGTTGACAAGTTCCTGTATGAGAAAAGTTTAAGTAGATATTTTAAAACCGAAACCAATAACAGGGAATATCTCGAAAACTGCAAACTCTACGAAAAAAAACATATTTATGACGTAAACTGTGTGTTTTTAGGAGCTCTACATTTTTTTGTAGTAAGCTTTTATCTGTCACGACACGAAAAATTCGGCAAAATTCATCAAGTATAAAGAGGTCTTTAGAGGCTGTCATCAACAATTTCAAGATTTACGTTTATTTTACATGTAAATATCTTTAATATATGGTATTTTAATTAACATTGCTACAGCTGTTTTTGAGAACATCTACATTTTCGAAGTAAAGGTTAATTGGAGTGGGGAGATTTCCTTGAAAATCTACGTGTCGCATCCTTGGAAGATACCAAACTAAAATACCACGTTTGGTACTCAACGGTCTTTTCGTTTTTGAGCTATGCTGTTCACAGACACACATACACGCACACACACGGACCTTTTTTCCAAAAATGAAATCTCGGTATCGAATTTTGGGTAGGATACAATACCTTCTCTATGCACTATGGACATAGTAGGTGTAGAAGAAGTAAGTGCAATACAGTTTATTTTTGCAATATCAAACAGGTATAATAACCTAATTTTACTGTAGAAGGTTAGTGTAATACGAAATTAGAAAAGAAGCCCATTAAAAATACTAAAACCGTTTATTAATCGTCTTGGTAGCCAAATGGCAACATCATGGAATGTAGAGTTAGAAGATATACCCGACAGGTTTCTGTTACTGTGCACCAAAAATGGAGCAGTTGTGTTTGGCACAGGCAAAATAATCTTGCTTCTCTGAAAAATCTAAGATCTTGTCGATGTTCTGAAGTGGGCATTTACACCACAGGAGTCAATGAATGCCTTGTTGAACAGAATATTTTATTGGCACACTGAACCTTCTGGATCAAGGCATTGTAATGCACTCAACAGTTTGATACCGAGATTTCACCAGAAATATATGTTTTGGGTCCCCCTGAATCGAAAAAAGAAAGATCAATGTGTGTGTGTGTGTGTGTGTGTGTGTGTGTCTGTCTGTCTGTCTGTGGACAGCATATTTAAAAAACTAAAGTACCTTAAATATCAACTGATACCAACTTGGTATTTAAGTTTATCTTCCAAGGATGCGACACGAAGATTTTCAAGAAAATCTACTTCCCAAACTACTCTTTACATGGAAAAAATTTCGAAAATTTTAATTTTCTTAAAAATGACTGTAACGATATTTGACAAATAAAATGCATATCTTTAATTTTCTGGTAATAGCCTCCGAAGTCATGTTTATTCTGGATGAATTTTACGGAATTTTGCATAACTGGTAAACCGTAAGAGATAGACAAAATCTTACCACACAAAAAATGTAGATCACGATAAAACACACAACTTATGTCATATACATTTTTTCGTGGAGTTGATCGTTTTTGAGATTATCCTTGTTATTGATTTCAGCTTACTCCTGTCCATACAAACAAAGGAACTTCAGTCACATAGCAACCAGCTTTTGACTATCATTTTAACTTTCTTCGTTGGCTTGAAAGTGCTGCCCTCCTAGCCACATCTTCAGTCGCTGGGAGCCAGGTCAGGACTGAAGATCGAAAATGTCCCATTGAAATTGTTCAAGGAGCCGATGGGTTGTGCCAGCAGTGTGTGGACGAGCGTTGTCATGGATCAACACAATTCCTGAAGTCAGCATTCCTCTTCGTTTGTTTTGAATGGCTCTCCGCAAACGTCGTAAAGTACTAAGATCTTCAAAACAACGTCAATGCTCATTTGAAATAATTGGTGGCAACATTTTTTGAAGCGGGTATTGCAAAGCTTGTGCACAGGTAGGATAAATGTCTCAATCTTTTCGGTGATTATATTGAAAAGCAACCATAAGTGTACAAAACTTTTAGTAATAAAATAATTGTCTTCTATGAACTTGTCTTTTATTTATAGCCTATTTGATGTTGAAAAAAAAAACGGCTCTCAACATTTTATTTATGGTTGTCTCATTACCGCGGTGATAGCGGGATACCTGGGTTGGATTTCCGGTACCTTTGCGGGGAATTTTCTCCCGCTGGGAGACCTGGTCCGGGGTGCACTCAGCCTCAAGAGGTCCCTGGGAATTGAGGATCTCGGCTCCAGATCAAAAAGACCGCATTAACCGGCCGGGAGGGAATCGAGGCGCTGGTCACGCCTCACCCTTCAATACTGTGCCTCATTCGGGCCGAGATGGGGGATGCAGCGGCCGGTGAGGTAGGCCTTGGTCCGTTGTGAACTGTCGTGCCAAGGAGTCCCGTACCATTTTATTTGTGATGTAAATAGTTTTAATATGTGGTATTCTAACCAAAATCGTTAAAGCTAGTTTTGAGAAAAACAAACTTTCCAAACAATTTTCCATGTAAAGGCTAGTTTGGAGGGGATTTTCTTGAAAATCTTCGTGTCACATCCTTGGAAGATACTGAACTTAAATACCAAGTTTGGTGCTTAACCGACTTTTCATTTTTCAGCTATGATACCCACAGACACACACACATACATACACGGATATGTTCCTATTTTGTTAAATCAGGGGATCTCAAAACATTTATTTCTGGCAAAACCTCAGTATAGAATTTTTGGGCGTAATGCAATAGTTTCTTTATACACTATGTACATCGTATGTAGTAAAGGTAGTTTTGCAGGCAACTCTACCGTTAGGGTTTTCATGTTCAGTATCCGTGACTTGTGTTTGTTTCCAAAGACTATAGGTAGCGGGATATCCTCTTAGGCTGGCGCCAGTATAATTGCTGTGGATACCGGTTTACCGGGAAGGTGTTCACACAGGTGTCCGTCTGTCCGTCTTGTTAGGGCGCTTATCGTGGGATTTGATCCTGCCCTGGAAATTTAAATTTGATACAAACCGGATATCCGCTCTTTTATTCAGTCGGTTGTGCGGTTCACACGCAAGTTGGGAATGACGTTCTTACGCACGGTGTGTGAGCAACTCGTTCCGCTGCCTGATTCACCCAGAATGCAACACCAGTCGCGACTGGCAACTGTCGATATTTGGTTTCATCAGATGCACTTGGCAATACACGCGTTTAGCGTCGTGTATAGAGAAGGTACTGTATTGCACCCAAAAATTCGATACCGAGATTTCACCGCAAATATATGTTTTAGGATCCCCCGTATCCAAAAAAAGTATTTTCAGAAAAAGGTCCGTGTGACTGTGAACACGATAACTCAAAAACGAAAAGTCGGTAAAATACCAAACTTGGGATGCGACACGAAGATTTTGAGAAAAATCCCCCCACACCAAACTACCCTTTACATGGAACTTTTTTCGAAAATTTTGATTTTCTTAAAAATGACTGTAACGATTTTAATTAAAATATCGTATACTAAAGATATTTACCTGACAAATAAAATGTATATGTTAAATTTTCTGGGAATAGCCTCTGAAGACTACTTTATTCTGGATGAAATTTTCATAACTACTAAACCGTAAGAGATGGACAAAAACTGTAGAGCACGTTAAAACACACAGTTTATGTGATATGCATTTTTTCGTAGAGTTGATCGTTTTGAGATATTCCTTTTTCTTGGTTTCAGCTTTAAAAAACATACTTTTCTCTTACAGGAATTTGTCAACTTCTGTCCATACAAACAAAGGAACATCAGTCACATAGCAACCAGCGTTTGGCGTTTCACTTTAACCTATGGTACTCCCTTATTTCGCTTCTACTTGCAATAAAGCAATAAATAAGACTATTTCTGCTAATTTTACTCGATTAGCATGAAATAAATAAAAGATAAGCTTATTAACAATAATTTGTCTTTCTTTACACGTACTATGTACATAGTGTACAGAGCAGGTATTGTAATGCAACCAAAAATTTCGATACCGAAATTTCACCGGAAATACATGTTTTAGGACCCCCTGAATCCAAAAAAAGCATTTTAGAAATAGGTCCGTATATGTGTGTGGGCGCGTTCTGTGGACAGCATAGCTCAAAAACGAAAAACCGTTATTCAAGTTCAGTATCTTCCAAGGATGCGACACGAAGATTTTCAAGCAAGAAAGTAACCCTTTACTGGAACAATTTGAGAGAATTTTGATTTTATCTTGAATTATCCTGGATTTTCTGGGCATTGCCGCTGAAGATCTCTTTATTCTGACTGAATTGTTTTGAATTTTGCATAACTAGTCAACCAAAAAATATAGATCTCGTTAAGACGCACAAATTATGGCATATGCCTACATTTTCTCGTGGAGTACATAGTTTTCGAGATATTCTTTGTTATTGGTTTCAGCTTTAAAATACTAAAGTTTTCTCATACAGGAGCTTTTCAACTCCTGACCATGCAAAGAAATGGATTTCAATCCCATAGCAACTACATTTTAAAACATTTGACTGTCGGTTTAATCTAGTGTATTTCCCTTTTATTTATAAGGAATTAAGTAATAAGACCGTTTTTACTAGCGTTTATCTCGATTAGAATGAAGTGGATAGAGGAATAAGCATATTAACAATAATTTGTTACAGAGAAGTAGAGAAAGTCATGTGAATGGAACACATCAAAGGGTTTACTTTCTCTACACGTACTATATACATAGTGTATAGAGAAGGTATTGTAATGCACTCAACAATTCGATACCGAGATTTCACCGGAAATATATGTTTTGGGATCCCCTAAATCCAAAAAGAAATATTGTCTGTGGATAGAATTGCTCAAACACAAAAAGATCGTTAAAGGATACGACACGAAGATTTTCAAGAACATCCCCCCACGACAAATCTTTACATGGAAAAATTTTCGAAAATTTTGATTTTCTTAAATAGTCTCTGAAGACCTCTTTATTCTTGATTAATTTTCCTGGATTTTGCAAAACTAGTAAACCGTAAGAGATAGACAAAAATGTAGATCTTGTCAAAACACACAATTTATGTTATTACAGTTGTGTTGTGGAGGCAACTGTTTTCGAGATACTGCTTGCTATTGATTTCGTACTTTTAGGTACTTTTTCAGACAGGAAGTGTCCGTTTTTCTTTTGTTCTACTCCATGCCAAGTACAGAAGCGAATTACAATAACAGTTCAGCTCAATTATTAAACGGGCACGCAATGGCCGAGCTTAGGCAATTTCAACCAGTCGTGGTCATTTGATTGGAGCGATATTATCGAAACGTCTTATCGCAGCTGAAGTTCATTTCTTTGAAATCTTGTCGCACCTGACGTTCCTTTGTTTAATCTATCTTGGTTATTGGTAACAAGGTGACAATCCTGTCAGGCAACGTTTCTATACCGCGACTCTACAATTTTAGGATCCCTGTATAAAAAAATCTGATGTAATCCATTTACCTGACTTTCTCTACATCTCTGCAAAAAATGATTCTTAAAAAGCTTATACTTCTATTTACTTCGTAAGTAGAAGCGAAATAAGAGAGTACCATAGGTTAAAGTGCTAGTCAAAAGCTGGTTGCTATGTGACTGAAGTTCCTTTGTTTGTATGGAAGGCAGTTGACAAATTCTTGTATGAGAAAAGTATAAGTTTTTCAAAGCAGATAAAACAACGAATGTCTTAAAAACGATGAACTCCACTAAAAAAATGTGTATGGCATAAATTGTGTGTTTTAACGTGCTCTATATCTTTCGTGTAGTAAGTTTTTGTCCATCTCTTACGGTTTAGCAGTTATTCAACATTCCGTAAAATTGTTCCAGAATAAACTACCTTTCAGAAGCTATTCCCAGAAAATTCAAGATATACATTTTATTTGGCAGGTAAATATCTTTAATATACGAAATTTAATCAAGATCGTTAGAGCCATTTTTGAAAAAAACAAATTTTTCGAGAAAAAAAATCCATATAAAGGTTAGGGGTGGGGGATTTTCATTATTTGTATTTTACTTTCTCTATACGGACTATGTACATAGTGTATAGAGAAAGTATTGCACTCCACCCAAAAATTCGATACCGAGATACCGAGAAATATATGTTTTAGGGTCCCCTGTATCCAGAAAAAGCATTTCCAGAAAAAGGTCCGTGCGTGTGTCTGTGAACACGATTACTCAAAAATGAAAAGTCGGTAAAATACCAAAGCGATAAACTCAAAAAGACGAAAAGTCGGTAAGATACTATAGTATAGTATCTTATATGGATGCAACACGAAGATTTTGAGAAAAATCCCCCCACCCCAACTACCCTTTACATGGAACTTTTTTTCGAAATTTTTTATTTTCTTAAAACTGACTAACGATTTTGATTAAAATATCGTGTAGTAAAGATATTTACCTGACAAATAAAATGTATATCTTAAATTTTCTGGGAATAGCCTCTGAAGACTACTTTATTCTGGATGAAATTTACGGAATTTTGCATAACTGTTAAACCGTAAAAGGCAGAGAAAAATTTACTACATAAAAACCAGAGCACGTTAAAATACACAATTTATGTTATATACATTTTTTAGATATTCCTTTTTTTTTCAGCTTTAAGAAACTTATACTTTTCTCATACAGGAATTTGTCAACTCCTGTCCACACAAACAAAGGAACATAGCAACCAGCTTTTGCTATCACTTTAACCTATGATACTCCCTTATTTCGCTTCTACTTACAAGGAAGCAAGTAATAAGGCTTTTCTGTTAATTTGTTCTCGATTAGCATGAGGTGAATAGAAGAATAAGCTTTCTAATAATAATTTGTTACAGAGATATAGAGAAAACCATGTGAATGGAACACATCAGATTTTTTTATATATGAGATGTTTGCAATAATCTCAAATAAAATAACGTTTGTTTACATTTCATGTATTAGCTAGTAAAAGCTGAGATAAAATAACAGTTTCCTGCTTGTTGCTATCGATATTTGTATGTACATTGGCTATTGGTACGGGTGGTCATATTATAATTCAGGAGGCAGTGAAAAAAGAAAAAAAAAACAAAACACATTCGGTAAATAAACATGGTCGAATGCGTCATCTACCATTTGAGAACTAATGTATCAAAATCATAACCTGATAAAATCTCCCTTCCTATATATTATAAATTATTAATAGTCTATTTCGTTGAATTGTCTTATCAAATACAACTCGTGTTTTCATCTTTTAGGGCGCTTTACTCCGGTCGTGAATTATCGACTAGATGAAAACACTCCTGGTTTTACTTATGAAGACGCTTAGCGACAGCTTTTAAAACATTTGACTGTCGCTTTAGCCTAGTGTATTCCCTTAGTTCCCTTCCACTTATAAGGAACTAAGTAATAAGATCATTTTACTAATGTTTTCTCGATTAATATGGTGCAGAAAGAAGAAGAATTCTTTGTAAGATGTTAGTTTGTAGAAGAGCTAGAGAAAGTCATGTGAGTGTCACACATCAGATATTTTGTTGGGTGGCGAACAGTTGGCTTGTGAAGAAGCAGCACAAATTCCAACGTCTACAGCTATCTTGAGGACAATATTACAACCCAGTAGTTCTTTTGGCATTATATTTCATCTTCAGGTCAGGTATGAACATATGGATCGTGTTGTGGACATATGGATGCAAATGCTTTACCAAACTACAAAACGAGAAAAAAAAATCTGACGTGTTCCAATCACATGACCTTCTCTACATCTCGCAACAAATTATTGTTAAAAAGCTTATGCTTCCATTTACTTCATTCTAATCGAGGAAAAATTAGCAGTACCATAGGTTAAAGTGACAGTCAAAAGCTGGTTGTTATGTGATGTTTGTATGAACACGAGTTGACAAATTCCTGTATGACAAAAGTATAAGTTTTTCAAAGCTGAAACCAAATACAAGGAATATCTCGAAAAGGATCCACTTCACGAAAAAAAGTATATGACATAAGTTTTTGTCCATCTCTTACGGTTAGCAGTTATGCAAAATTCCGGAAAATTCATTTAGAATAAAGTAGTCTTCAGAGGCTATTCCTAGAAAATTCAAAATATACATTTCATTTGTCAAGTAAATATATTTTATACGATATTTTAATCAAAATCGTTAGAGCCATTTTTGAGAAAATCAAAAGTTAAAAAAAAAATATATATGTTTAAGGATAGTTGGGGGTGGGGTTATTTTCTTTGAAATATTTGTGTTTGGTATCTAACGGGCTTTTCATTTTTGAGCTATGCTGCTCACAGAAACACGCACGTACATTTTTCTAAAAATGCTCTCTTTTTATTCAAGGAGTCTGAAAACATGCATTTCCGTTGAAATCTCGGCAGCGAATCTTTGTGTGCAATACAATATCTGACTATGTACATAGTACGTGTGAGAGGTAAACATCTGAAGTGTTCCATTTAAATCTGTAGAAGCTGCACAAACTTTGCTTCGAAATGTTATCTGAAATTGTCTTCCTTGTAAATAGAAGGGAATACACAAGGCTAATGCAATAGTCAAATCTTTTACAAGCTGGTTGCCATGTGGATGAAATCCATTTCTTTGAATTGCCAGGAGTAGACAGATTCCTGTATGTGAAAAGTTTAGAAGTATTTCAAAACTGAAAAACATGATTAAGGAATATCAAAAATATGTTCAACTCCAACAAAATAATGTATGTGAAATAAAGGTGTGTTATAACTTGATCTACGTTGCTTTGTGTAGTAGGTTTTTGTCTATCTGGTTTACCAGTTATGCAAATTACAGCAAAAGTCATTCAGAGTATAGAGGTTTTAGAGTCTATTCCCAGTAAATTAAACATATACATCTTATTTGTAATGAAAATATCTTAAATATAAGAGATTTTAAACAAAATCGTGACAGCCATTTTTGAGAAAAACAAAATTTTCACAAAATTTTCCATGTGAAGGATAGTTTCTGGCAGGGAGATTTTCTTGAAAATCGTGTTGCATCCTTGGAATATACTAAAGATAAAGTACCAAGTTTGGTATTTAACGGTCTTTTTGAGCTATGTTGTCAACAATCACACGGACCTTTTTCTTAAAATGTTTTTTTTTTCGGACTCCGGGAGCTGAAAACATATATTTCTGGTGAAATCTCGACAACGAATTTTTGTTAGGAATATAACACCTTCTGTATCCACTATGTATGTTGTGTGTACGGGTAGAGAAAGTAAAAACCTGATGTGTTCCATTCGCATGACTTTCTCTATATCACTGCAACAAATTATTCTATTTACTTCATCTAATGGAGCAAAAATTAGCAGAAATAGTCTTATTACTTGCTTCCTTGTTAGTAGAAGCGAAATAAGGGGATACCATAGGTTAAAGTGATAGTCAAAAGCTGGTTGCTCTGCGACTGAAGTTCCTTTGTTTGTATGGACACGAGTTCACAAAGTCCTGTATGAGAAAAGTAGAAGTTTTTATAGCTGAAACCAAAAACAAGGAATATTTAAAAAAAATCACCTGCACGAAAAAAATGTATACAACATAAATTGTGTGTTTTAAAGGGCTCTACATTTGTTGTGTGGTAAGTTTTTGTCCATCTCTTACGGTTTAGCAGTTATGCAAAATTCCGTAAAATTGACCCAGAATAAAGTAGTTTTCAGAGGCTATTCCCAGAAAATTCAAATTATATACTTTTTATTTGTCAGGTAAATATCTTTAATCAAAATCGTAGGTGCCATTTTTTAGAAAATAATAGTTTTCGAAAAAGTTCTATGTAAAGGGTAGTTTGGGGTGGGAGGATTTTTCTCAAAATCTTCGTGTCGCATCCCTGAAAGATTCTAAACTTAAATTCCAAGTTTGGTATTTTACCGACTTTTCGTTTTTGAGTTATCGTGTTCACAGACATACGCACACACGGACCTTTTTCTGAAAATACTTTTTTTTGATAAAGGGGACCCTAAAACATATATTTCCGGTGAAATCTCGGTATCGAGTTTTTTGGTGGAGTGCAATACCTTCTCTATACACTAAGTACATAGCACGTATAGAGAAAGTAAAAATGTTAAACTAATTTTGCACGCAGATCTTTTCGGGTCCTCCCCAGGACCAGAAAATCAAAGGCGCAAGAAAGTTCTATGTAAATAAACAGTAACAAAAGAAAAACAATGAAATTTAGAAGGGGAGGAAGCATATCTAAAAGAGACCACCTCAGGTGCGGAGAAGAAACTTTAAAAGTTTGTACCCAATTTCAAATATTTGGGTGTTGTGTTTCAAACAACTGGAACAGCTGTTCCCCTGCATATACAGGAACGCACAACAGTTGCAACGAATGTCACATGTGACATTCCTAAACTCCAAAACCTATCTCTGTCAACTGCAATAAACTCTTCAAACTTGAAGTAATGCCGGTCCCACATATGGCATCCAATTAATATGGCCTTACCTAATGATGAACAACCTCAAGAAGCTAGAGGACATCAAAGCGACATTCTTAACCCATTCCAGCCCGATTTATTTTCGATTGAAATTGTTTTCTGAAAACTGGCACTGAAGAATGCATATTTGCCTTAAAAACGTATGTATTACTTGATGTCTTATTAGTTGCTCAATTGTCTGAGCTTCTAAAACATTGAATATAATTGGTCAAGATTTTAATGTCACAGGTTAACCTAAGTTGGTATTCTTCTACATCTCTGTAAAAAATTGTTAAAAAGCTTATGCTTCTATTTACTTCATGCTAATCGAGAAAAAATTAGCAGAAATAGTCTTATTACTTACTTCCTTGTAAGTAGAAGTGAAATAAGGAAGTACCATAGGTTAAAGTGATGGTCAAACGCTGGTTGCTATGTGACTGAAGTTCCTTTGTTTGTATGGAGGAGTTGACAAAGTCCTGTATGAGAAAAGTATGTTCTTTATAGCTGAAACCAAAAACAAGGAACATTTAAAAAAAAATCACCACCACGAAAAAAATGTATACAACATAAATTGTGTGTTTTAAAGTGCTCTACATTTGTTGTGTGGTAAGTTTTTGTCCATCTCTTACGGTTTAGCAGTTATGCAAAATTCCGTAAAATTGACCCAGAATAAAGTAGTCTTCAGAGGCTATTCCCAGAAAATTCAAATTATATACTTTTTATTTGTCAGGTAAATATCTTTAATCAAAATCGTAGGTGCCATCATTTAGAAAATCAAAGTTTTCGAAAAAGTTCTATGTAAAGGGTAGTTTGGGGTGGGGGGATTTTTCTCAAAATCTTCGTGTCGCATTCCTGAGAGTTACTAAACTTAAATACCAAGTTTGGTATTTCACCGTCTTTTCGTTTTTGGGTTATCGTGTTCACAGACACACTGACACACGGACACACACACACACGGACCTTTTTCTGAAAATACTTTTTTTGGATACAGGGGCCCTAAAACATATATTTCCGGTGAAATCTCGGTATCGAATTTTTTGGTGGAGTGCAATACCTTCTCTATACACTATGTACATAGTACGTATAGAGAAAGTAAAAATTAGCAGAAATGGTCTTATTACTTGCTTCCTTGTAAGTAGAAGCGAAATAAATGAGTAGCATAGGCTAAAGTGATAGTCAAAAGCTGTGACTGAAATTCCTTTGTTTGTATGTACAGGAGTTGACAAATTCCTGTATGAGAAAAGTATAGTTTTTCATAGCTGAAACCAATAACAAGGAATGTCACAAAAACGTTGAACTCCAAGAAGTGGAGTGTGTGTTTTAACGTGCTATACATTTTTTGTTTGGTAAGTTTTTGTCCATCTCTTACGGTTTAGCAGTTAAGCAAAATTCAATAAAATTCATCCAGAATAAAGAGATCTTTAGAGGCTACTCCTAGAAAATTCAAGATATACATTTCATTTGTCGTGTAAATATCTTTAGTATGCGATATTTTAATGAAAATCGTTAGTTATTTTTGAGAAAATACAATTTTTCGAAAGCTTTTCTATGTAAAGGGTAGTTTGGAGTGGGGAGATTTTCTTGAAAATCTTCGTGTGGCATCCTTAACGTTCTTTTCATTTTTGAGCTATGCTGCCCACAGACACACGCACAGACACGCACACACGAACCGTTTTCCAATTTTTTTTTATTTAAGGGGACCCAAAACATGTATTTCCGGTGAAATCTCGGTATCGAATTTTTGGATGGAATGCAATACCTCCTCTATACACTATGTACATAGTACGTATAGAGAAAGTAAAAAGATTAGCTGAAAGAATAAAACATTATAGGATTACAATGCGAAGAAATCTCTAGATATATAAATTCTCTACGTTGACTGGCGCAGTCTGAAGTATTTTAGTATTCATCAGTAATGGTTTTACAAAAGGCAAACAGTTCCCATGAATGTTGTTAGGAACAACATTTTTACTTTCTCTATACGTACTATGTACAGTGTATAGAGAAGGTATTGTATTGCACCCAAAAATTCGATACCAAGATTTCACCGGAAATATATGTTTTGAAGCCCCCTGAATCCAAAAAAAGCATTTTTAGAAAAATGTTCGTGTGTGTATGTCTGTGGACAGCATAGCTCAAAAGCGAAAAGACCGTTAAAAACCAAACTTGGTATATAAGGTTGGTATCTTCCAAGGATGAGACACGAAGATTTTCAATAAAATCACCCCACTCCCAGCTGCCCTTTACATGGTACTTTTTTCGAAAAATTTTATTTTCTCAAAAGTGACTCTAACGATTTTAATTAAAATCTCGTATACTTAAGATATTTACTTGAGAAATAAAATCTATATCTTGAATTTTTGGGAAATAGCCTCTGAAGACTACTTTATTCTGGATGAATTTTACGGAATTTTGCATAACTGCTAAACCGTAAGAGATGGACAAAAACTAACCAGACAGAAAATGTAGAGCACATTAAAACACACAAGCTATGTTATATGCCTTTTTTTCGTGCAGTTGATCGTTTTTGAGATATTCCTTGTTTATGGTTTCAGCTTTAAAAACTTATACTTTTCTCACACAGCAGTTTTTGAACTCCTGTCTATATAAACAAAGGAACTTCAGTCATGTAGCAACCAGATTTGACTATCATTTTAATCTATGGTACTTCATTTTTCGCTTCTACTTACAAGGAAGCAAGTAATAAGACTATTTCTGCTAATTTGTTCTCGATTAGTATGAAGTAAATAGAAATAAGAGCTTTTTAACAATAATTTGTTGCAGAGATGTAGAGAAAGTCATGAAAATGGAACACATCAGATTTTTTTGGATTTAGTGGGACCCAAAACATGTATTTCCGGTGAAATATCGTTATTGAATTTTTGTGTGGAATACAATACTTCTTCCATATACTGTGTACATAGTACGTATAGAGAAAGTATTAGCTGAAGGAATAAAATATTATAGGAGTCAATGCGAAGAAATCTCTAAATATATAAATTCTCTACGTTGACTGGCGCAGTCTGAAGTATTTATTCATCAGTAAGGGATTTACAAAAGGCAATGAATGTTGATAGGAACAGCATTTTTTCATTTAGGAAGTTTTGTTTAGAAAAAGCTGTTCTGCTAGAAAGCCAAGAGCATTAATATAGTCGTGCAGACAGTTTCGTCATGTCTGTTGGCATAAGGCGCCACGTTTCCCTTCAAGGCTGTTAATAATTCTTGTTTTCCTGTTTCCTCCCGATAAAGAATTTCTGCGCCACATGCTCTTAGAAACCAGTTTATATTTTGTGCCCCTGCTGACATTGTGACTTGCCTGAGTTAATCCAAAATGCAAATTTAACAACATCCTCAAAACAAGACTACTTCTATATAATACTCTGTGCTTTTTATGGGGAGGTAATGTTCTCAAACGTATCAACATTCTTGTCCAAGAGATGGTGGCTGTATTATTTGTAGCACACAGAAAACTTATGGTTCGTTTTTCTACTCGAAACCCCTGGCGAAGAAGAGAATTCAGGAACACTAGGAACGAATTTTCAAATTTCCACATTATTGTATGGATTTTTACCTTCTCTAGCCCCATATGTACAATGTACATAGGGATAGAGAAGTATTGTATTCCACCCAAAAATTCGATACCGAGATTTCACCGGAAATACATTTTTTGGGTCCCTCTGAATCCCTAAAAGCATTTTTGGAAAAAGGTCCGTGTGTGTGTCTGTGAACAGCATAGCTCAAAAATGAAAAGACCATTAAATACCAAACTTGGTATTTAAGTTTGATAACTTCCAAGGATGCGACACGAAGATTTTCAAGAAAATCCCCCCACACCCAACTACCTTTTACATGGAACTTTTTTCGAAAATGTTGATGTTCTCAAAAATGGCTCTAACGATTTTGATTAAAATATCGTATATTAAAGATATTTACCTGACAAATAATATGTATGTCTTGAATTTTCTGGGAATAGCCTCTGAAGACTACTTTATTCTGGATGAATTTTACAAAATATTGCATAACTGCTAAACCGTAAGAAATTTACAAAAATTTACCCCACAAAAATGTAGAGCAAATTAAAACACACAATTTATGTTATATAAATGTTTTTCGAGGAGTTGATCGTTTTTGAGATATTCCTTGATTTTGGTTTCAGGTTTAAAAAACTTGTACTTTTCTCATACAGGAATTTGTCAACTCGTGTCCATACAAATAAAGGAATTTCAGTCACCTAGTAACCAGCTTTTGACTTCACTTTAATCTATGATACTCCCATATGTCGCTTCTACTTACAAGGAAGCAAGCAATTAGACTATTTCTGATAATTTTTTCTCGGTTAGCATGAAGTAAATAGAATAATAAGCTTATGAACAATACTTTGTTACACAGAAGTAGAGAAAGTCATGTGAATGGAACACAACAGATTTTTTTAATGTGACTACATTTCTGTTTAGTTAATATTATTACAAATTCCATCCCTACTGGGTAAGCACCTTAAAAACTATAAATTATTTCATAAATGTTATTCATAAACAAAATGCTGCAAGGTTCTCAAGAGTTCAGAAAATATTTTTTGCAATTGAATCACAAACTAAAATTGTATGAAAAGATGTTTGAAATAGATACGATAAGCAAAAAAATGTTTTTTTTTTTTTTTTTGTTTTTTTGTTTTTTTTTATGAATCTATAAGACATTTCAGTCCTTAAGTATTCATAATCATTATTTTTATTTAACATTTATTTCGAAATTATTATTAGAATTATTAGTATACATTTTATTTTGCAGAATGCTACACTGGATATTTTTGCACATTCTGGGAAATTTTATGGTCATATAATTAAAGCTGGGGACTTATAGAAGATTTTAATGTGTGAAAGTGTAGTTTTGAGAAAACATTGTTTTACAAAATATATACCAAGAAGCATGTGTATTAACCGAGACAGGTGGCTCAGGCGAAACGCTGTATACTTCCCTGGGGCCGCTAAGTCGAATGCTGGGGTAGTGTATATCTATCACAGTTCCTTTCGCTTTAATTCCATCATTTCCTTCTTCATGTTTCAGGTTATAGCAGGTGTAGCTTGAGGCTTTGCAGGCAGATGGCACGGTTGCTTGCTCCAAGTGAAACCGTCTTCCTTCTGGTTGCGCTGGTTGTGGCTAGGTGCCGTTAAAAGGCCTCCTTCCAGCCTCCCGGCATCTGTATAGCCTCCGTAGCGCGACAGCGCTGCCATCTAGGGAACTGTTAGGGATTTTCGTGCATCTCTGTAACCTAGCTCCTGGTTTCCAGGATGCTGGTCTGTGTATCCCCTCCTCTCAACCCTTCCCCCGGGGGGTGATGGGCCGCAGTAGATTAGCACATGGTCGCGGTTGCCGAGGTGTCCCCCGCAGAACATACTCTACCCTCTACATGCTCGGAGAAACCAGTTTATATTTTGTGCCCCTGCGTGACTTGCGTGAGTTAATCCAAAATGCAAATTTAACCACATCTTCAAAACAAGACTCTTAAAACTGTCATCAGAGTCGAAGACACATGAACAGGTTATATTATTATCTGCTATTGGTAACTAGTTGCATATAATACTCTGTGCTTTTTATGGGGAGAGAATGTTCTCAAACGTATCAACATTCTTGTCCAAGAGCTGGTGATTGTATTATTTGTAGCGCAGAGAAAATTAATAATTCCTTTTTCTACTCTAAAACTCTGGCGAAGAAGAGAATTCAGGGACACTGGGAACGAATTTACAAATTTCCACATTTTTTTATGGATTTTAAAAACTTTTAATGCGATTATACTTCTGTTAGTTAATATTTATTACAATCCCATCTCTACTGGGCAAATACCTTAAAAGCTATAAATTATTTCATAAATTTTATGTGAACATGTCACATAATAAAACTTTATTTTGGTGTTTTACTGACTTTCGTTTTTGAGCTATCTTTTCTAAAACTTCTTTTTATGGATACAGGGGACGTTAAAACGTGTATTTACGGTGAAACTCGGTATCGAGTTTTTGAGTGAATTCTATAGACAACACACTGAATCACAGCTTCCATATTTCATTGTTCGTTTATTATTATAGCTTGGTGCCAAACTTGTGCAAAAATTCTTTTCAGCTTGCCTGTTACAGCTTAGTATTTTCCATATAATTTCCATAAGTCATTTGGTGTGAGTCAAGCTGCATTCTGCCGCCAAAACAAGTCTATTTCACGGCCCGAAATATGATGTTGGTGGGGTGCGGGGAGACCCGTCGGATGCGCTATCTTGCTTGTGCTTTAGGATGGGGAGGGCCCAGGTTAAATAATCGGTGGTTCATCATGCCTGGATGATGTCGGGGCAGGTAGAAGCCCCCGTGTGAGACCTGTTTTGTAAATTTTGAAACATATTACTATACTCACTTCTTTTTTTTAGGTATTAGTGCATATTATTGTATTTTCAACTTGAAATAGAGAAATTTATGGGCAAATATTATTGCTCAAAATCAAATTTCGAATTTTTAGCAATTCTTTACCAAAGTGTCAAGGAGGTATAACTCGGCTAAAAAGATGTTAGCAGTGAAAGGGCTAAAGCCAAGTACTTTGGGAGTTTGTAAGTTGCCTTTGAGGAATGATATCCCAAATAATTTCAGATTTCCTTGTAATTTACTGGGAAAAATGCGAGTGAGTTGAATAATTCAGTGCAGGCATATTGTCGTGGTAGCTTAGTGGTCAGAGAAAAAGGACGGACACCAGGCATTTACAGTGAAACTCCGAATCGAGTTTTTGAGTGGATTGCAATACATTTTTACTTTCTCTACATGTACTATGTACATAGTGTATAGAGAAGGTATTTTAATGCACCCAAAAATTCTATACCGGGATTTCACCGGAAATATATGTTTTGAGACCCCCTGAATAAAAAAACAACAATTTTTAGAAAAATGTTCCTGTGTGTGTGTCTGTCTGTGTGTGTATGTGTCTGAGGGCATCATAGCTCAAAAATGAAAATACCGTTAAAAACCAAACTTGGTATTTAGGTTTGGTGTCTTCCAAGGATGCGAGACGAGGATTTCCAAGAAAATTCTCCCACCCCAAACTACCCTTTACATGGTTGTTTTACAGACAACACACTGAATCACAGCTTCCAATCTTCATTGCTCATTTATTATTACATCTTGTTGCCAAACCTTTGCAAAAAATTCTTTTCAGCTTGCCTGTTACTGCTCAGTATTTTCCATATAATTTCCATAACGACTTAACCATATGCCATTAATTTGCGTGAATGAGATTAGCATTCAAAGTACTATGTATTCTATCCTAATATGGAATATTCGCTAAACCCGTAATCAAAGCGCTTCCAAGATACCGTTCAATTTCCTAAATGGAAGCTTTGGCTGAACAGCAAATCTAAAACCTATGTGCCATAGGCTGTTGTTGAAACCTTTCACTTGCGAGATTCTTAGGCAGACAAATGAAAAACTTCACTCTACAGTGTGTTTCTAAACGTCACCGAACCAAGATGTCAACGTTGTTGCTAAAATCTTTTGCGATATGGAAATTTAGTTTTCAAATGACAACAAAACTGTCTCTTAGACAGTAACCCATTAACAAAGCCGCGCGTCTGGCCCTCTCTATCGGAGGTAAAACAGGTAGTTTGTGAGTTATCGTCTTCACAGATACACGGATCTTTTCTAAAAATCTGACGTGTTCCATTCATATGACCTGCTCTACATCTCTGTAACAAATTATTGCTAAAAAGGTTATGCTACTGTTTACTTCATACTAATCGAGAAAAAAAATATAGAAATAGTCTTATTACTTGCTTCCCTGTAAGTAGGAAGCGAAATAAGGGACTACCATAAGTTAAAGTGTTGGCCAAAAGCTGGTTGATATGTGACTGATGTTCCTTAGTTTGTATGGACAGGAGTTGACAAATTCCTGTATGAGAACAGTATAAGTTTTTCAAAGCTGAAACCAAAAACAAGGAATATCTAAAAAACTATGAACTCCACGAAAAAAATAATATTACATACATTGTATATTTTAACGTACTCTACATTTTTTGTGTGGTAAGTTTTTGTCCATCTCTTACGGTTTAGCAATTATGTAAAATTCATCCAGCATAAAGTAGTGTTTAGAGACTATTCCCAGAAAATTCAAGATATACATTTTATTTGTCAGGTAAATATTTTCAATGTACGATATTTTAATCAAAATCGTTAGGAGTCATTTTGAGAAAATAAAAAATTTCGAAAAATGTTCCATGTAAAGGGTAAGTTGGTGGTGAGGGTATTTTCTTAAAAATCTTCCTGTCGCATCCTTGAAAGATACCAAACATAAATACTAGGTTTGGTATTCCGCGGTCTTTTCGTTTTTGAGCTATGCTGTCCACAGACACACAAACACACACTCACGAACACACGGACCTTTTTCTGAAAATGATTTTTTGAATTCAGGGGGACCCAAAACATGTATTTTCGGTGAAATTTCGGTATCGACTTTTTGGGTGTATTACAATACCTTCTGTATATACTATGTTCATAGTATGTGTAGAGAAAGTAAATCAATGGTATAGCCGGGATAGTCTGGTTTCCGTCCAGATGCTCTGACCACTGAGTTACATCTAATGGCAAATGCCGGTACGGCATTAAATTCTCCAACTGACTCGCGGTTTTCCTGGTAAATCGCAATTATAAAGCCCGGAACTAAGTTCCTACAAAGTTTGTAAGTCGATCTTGAGGTATGACATTACAAAATAATTTCAGGTTTCCTTGTGGTTTACCGGGAAAACGCGAGTCAGTTGGAGAATTTAGTGACGTACCGGCATATTACCACGGTAGCTCCGTGATTAGAGAAACTAGTCGGAAACCAGGAGATCCGTGATTCAGATCGTGGTAATGGCAATTTACTTTCTCTACACGTACTATGTACATACTGTATAGAGAAGGTATCACATTGTACCCAAAAATTCGATACCGAGATTTCACCGGAAATATATGTTTTAGGATCACCTGTATCCAAAAAAATATGATGTGTTCCATTCACATGACTTTCTCTATTTCTCTGCAACAAATTATTGTTAATAAACTTATTCTTCTATTTACTTCATGCTAAGTGAGCAAAAGGTGGTTGCTATGTGAGTGAAGTTTCTTTGTTTGTATTGACAGCAATTGTTAAATGCCGGTATGAGAAAATTATAAGTTTTAAAGCTGAAACCAAAAACAAGGAATATCTAAAAAACGATCAACTCCACGAAAAAATGTATTTAACATAAATTGTGAGTTTCAATGTGCTCTATATTTTTTGTGTGGTAAGATTTTGTCTATCTCTTGCGGTTTACCAGTTACACAAAATTTCGTAAAATTCATCCAGAATAAAGTAGTCTTCAGAGGCTATTCCCAGAAAATTCAAGATATACATATTATTTGTCAAGTATATATCTTTAATATATGATATTTTAATCAAAACCGTCACAGCCAATTTTTAGAAAATCAAAATTTTCGATAATTTTTCCATGTTGGGGGGGGGGGGGATTTGCTTGAAAATCTTCGTGTCGCATCCTTGGAAGATATGGAACTTAAATACCAGACACACATACATACACACAGACAGACATACACACGGACATTTTTCTAAAAATGCTTTTTTTTTTAATTCATGAAGTCTCAAAACATGTATTTCCAGTGAAATCTCGGTATCGAATTTTGGGTACAATGCAATACCTTCTCTATACACTATGTACATAGTAAATATAGAGAAAGTAAAAAGCTTTTTCATAAATTGGTCCGTGTGTGTGTGTGTGCGTGTGTGTGTGTGTGTGTGTATTTGTGTGCGTGTGTCCGTGTGTCAGTATGTCCGTGTGCCCGTGAACACGATAACTTAAAAACGAAATGACGGTAAAATACCAAACTTGGTACTTAAGTTTAGTATCTTCCAGGGATGAGACACGAAGATTTTGAGAAAAATCCCCCCACCCCAAACTACCTTTTACATTGAACTTTTTTCGAAATTTTTTATTTTCTTAAAAATGGCTCTAACGATTTTGACTAAAATATCGTATATTAAACATATTTACCTGACAAACAAAATGTATATCTAGAATTTTCTGCGAATAGCCTCGGAAGACAACATTATTCTCGATGAACTTTATGGAATTTAGCATAACTGGCAAACCGTATGAGATGGATTAATACTTCCACACAAAAAATGTAGAGCACATTATAACACACATTTTTTTTTTTTTTTTCCGTGGAGTTGATCGCTTTTAGATACTCCTTGTTTTTGGCTTCAGCTTTGAAAAACATACTATTCTCATACAGGAATTCAACTCCTGTCCATACAAACAAAGGAACTTCAGTCACATAGCAACCAACTTTTGACTGTCATTTTAACCTATGGTAGTCCCTTATTTCGTTTCTACTTACAAGGAAGCAAGTAATAAGACTATTTCTGTTAATGTTTTTCGATTAGCATGAATTAAATAGAACAATAAGCTTTTTAGCAATAATTTGTTGCAGAGATGTAGAGAAAGTCATGTGAATGGAACACGTCAGATTTTTCATTTTAATTTCTGACAAAGTTTCAACCTGATATGAATGACAGACATGTATGCGATGTACAACTGCTAATTAACAAGTTAAATGATCCTGTATTGTTCTGAATAGTTTGGTTGCATGGCATATAATAAGCAAGGCAGTTAGTTATTTAGATGGTAGAGGATTAGAGGTTGCCAGGTGCGTCGTGTAATTGCGTCAGCTGCACAAGGCGCCGTTGTTTTAAGCTGTTCACGCTGCTACTGAAGTACTTTATTAGCCATCTTGGTGTTACACGGTGCTTGAAAAATATATACATACGAGCAATGTATGACTGAACGCCTTAATGTTAAATTCAATACAATTCATCCCACTGTCACCGTGGTCGAATGGTCAGCGAGCTGACTTAACACTCGGCGGTACCGCTTTCGATTCCCGGCTGGGGCGGGGAATGTTTCTTAGCCAGAATTATTCCCTATCCCCCACAGAGTCTGGAAGTTTTTATGTGTGAGTGAATGTGCGTGGTTTAAGGGGAGGCGAAATAGGATTTTTATAACTTTTTCCTATTTTCATGTTTTAATTTCATACGAAAATATTGTATCTCCCGCTCATGTTGGTATAACTTTCATAGAGGTAACTAATGGTAACTAGTTTAAAAATCTGATGTGTACCATTCACATGACTTTCTCTACATCTCTGCAACAAAGTATTCTTAAAAAGCTTATACTTCTATTTACTTCAGGTTAATCAGAAAAAAATAGCAGAAATAGTCTTATTACTTGCTTCCTTGTAAGTAGAAGCGAAATAAGGGAGTAGCATATGTTAAATTGATACTCAAAAGCTGGTTGCTATGTGACTGAAGTTCCTTTGTTTGTATGGACAAGAGTTGACAAACTCCTGTATGAGAAAAGTATGTTTTTCAAAGCTGAAACCAAAAACAAGGAGTATCTAAAAACGATCAACTCCACGAAAAAAAAATTATATAACCTAAAATGTGTGTTATAATGTGCTCTACATTTTTTGGGTGGAAGTATTTGTCCATCTCTTACGGTTTAGCAGTTATGCAAAATTCCGTAAAATTCTTCCAGAATAAACTAGTGTTCAGAGGCCATTCCCAGAAAATTCAAGATAAACATTTTATTTGTCAGGTAAATATATGTAATATACGATATTTTAATCAAAATCGTTAGAGCCATTTTTAAGAAAATCAAAAATTTTCAAAAAAAGTTTAATGTAAAGGGTAGTTGGGGGTGGGGGGATTTTTCTCAAATACTTCGTGTCGCATCCCTGGAAGATACTAAACTTAAATACCAAGTTTGGTATTTTACCGACTTTTCGTTTTTGAGTTATCGTGTTCAAAGGCACACGGACACACACACATAGGGACCTTTTTCCGAAAATGCTCTTTTTAGATAAAGGGGACTTCCGATGAAATCTCGGTATCGAATTTTTGGGTGGAGTGCAATACTTTCTCTATACAGTATGTATATAGTTAGTATAGAGAAAGTAAAAATATTGTTGAAAACAATCCTGGGCATTAGTTTTTTAGAACATTCTAATACAATCCTTTGGTAAAACTTCAATAGATTTGTAAATATTAGTGTTAGAGAAGAGATGCTCTTTTATTTTGATCGGAAAATATTACTTTAGGTATTCGCAGCCTCGACATCCCGCTCATATTTCCTTCATGTGTTAGTTTTGAAACACTGCGACGTGTGTTTGGCAAGTTAGATTACATAATTTTTACTTTCTCTACACGTACTATGTAGGTACATAGTGTATAGAGAAGGTATTGTAATGCACCCAAAAATTCGACACCGAGATTTCACCGGAAATACATGTTTTAAGCCCTCCTGAATCCAAAAAGAGCATTTTTAGAAAAATGTTCATGTGTGTGTTTGTCTATGTGTCTGTGTGTGCGTGTGTGTGTGGGCAGTATAACTCAAAAACGAAAAGTCCGTTAAAAACCAAACTTGATATTTAGGTTTGGTATATTCCAAGGATACGACACGAAGATTTTCAAGAAAATCCCCCCACTCCCAACTACCTTTTACATTCAACTTTTTTTCTAAAATTTTAATTTTCTAAAAAATGGCTCTAACGATTTTGATTAAAATGTCATATATTAAAAATATTTACAACACAACTGAAATGTATATCTTGAATGTTCTAGGAATAGCCTCTGGATGAATTTTAGAGAATTTTGCATTACTGCTAAACAGTAAGAGATGGACAAAAACTTACAACACAAAAAATGTAGAGCACGTTAAAACACACATTTAGTTAAGTACATTTTTTTTTTTCGTGGAGTTGATCGTTTTTGAGATATTTCTTGTTATTGGTTTCAGCTTTAAAATACTAACTTTCTCATAAACTTTTCAACTTCTGACCACACAAAAAACGGATTTTAATCACACATTAACCACATTTTAAAACATTTGACTATCAGTTTAGCCTATTGTATTCCCTTATTTCCCTTCTATTTATAAAGAAGGAATCACAGGGTTGTTCAAAAAGAAAGAACAGATATCAAATATTTATTGCTTCCAAACTACAAAAGATAGAAACATGATTCCAACGTTCATGGAGATAGAGAAGTGTACATTTTATAATATGCATTCAATATTAGCATCGTGTGTTACACGACATATGTGAAAACGGTGGCACATTTCTTGCCACACATGAATCAGCTGGTCTCCAGGTATCGAACTTACAGTGTCAACAATTTGATGTAGATCTTCAAGTGTGCCAGGCATAGGAGGGATAAAAACACGGTCTTTTACGTAACCCCATAGATAAAAATCACACGGAGTGAGATCTGGAGACCTGGGAGGCCTCCGGCGATAAAGTTGATCTGCTCCTCCTCTCGCAATCCAACGTCCTGCAAACGTGTTATTCAAGTGACGTCGGACGTGGTAAGAGAAATGAGGCGAGGCACCATCTTGCATGAAAAAAAGTCATTGGAAAACATTAATCGTTGAGTAAAATTGTTTTCTTCCACATCTTCTAACATGCCAATGTACAATTCGTACCTTTTGTTGTGGTCGTCAGGATTCAATGCAGTTTGTATGTCTTCAGGTGCAAACGATGTTTTAGAACTCGCCATACCGTTGGTTGCTTGCTCGTGATGTGGATTTCCTTGGGATCTTTTCGTTGAACTGCAACAATGGACACTAGCTTAGCTAATTGCAGCACACAAAATGATTTCTCTTGAGGTGTCGCCGCCATTTCACTACAGACATACAACAAACAACAGCGTCAATGCTGTCGTAATTGGAACTTATATCACCCGCGGTATTTCAATTGTAAACTTTTCTCTCTCCATGAACGTTGAAATCATACTTCTATCTTTTGTAGTTTGGAAGCAATAAAAGTTTGAAATGTGTTCTTTCTTTTTGAATAACCCTGTATTAAGACCGTATCTGCTAATGTTTACCTCGATCAGCATCGTATAGAAAGAAGAATAATCTTTTGTAAGAAGTTTGCAGAGCAGCTAGAGAAAGTCATGTGACTGTAACACAGTTTTTGTTTTCGTTATGAACCTGCAGTTTTTGTGTACACTGAGGGACATGATAGGTTTCGAAGCACTATATCAGTAGTGACATGCGCAGGAAGTGACTACAAGGTGCTGGCGACGTAATAAGAAGAGTGACGAACGATTGTGGTAACTTGTAGTATAATGAGGGCGCCATCATGAAACATATATATGTATATATATATATATATATATATATATATATATATATATATATATACATATATATAAATAAAGTATCTTCAATGCTAAGGAAGCGCTTAACTTATTCCATTACTAATTATAAGCCGTTATGTTCTCAGCGATAAATACAAACTTCAGACTGTTGCCAATTTGGCGTTTCAAATTTCCATAGAAACAGGGCGTATTCTGAGCTGGCAGCAAAGTCTGGTAAATTTGTGAAGTAAGAATTTATTCCTAATCTGTTGGATGTGTACATTATGACCTATTGGTTTTATACTTTCTCTTGCCCCATATGTACAATGTATATAGGGATAGAGAAGTATTGTATTCCACCCAAAAAATTCGATACCGAGATTTCACCGGAAATATATTTCACCGTGTGCCTGTGAACACGATAACTCAAAAACGAAAAGTCGGTAAAGTACCAAACTTGGTATTTAAGTTTAGCATCTTCCAGGGATGCGACACAAAGATTTTGAGAAAAATCCCCCCACCCCAAACTACTCTTTACATGGAACTTGTTTCGAAAACTTTGACTTTCTAAAAAATGGCTCTAACGATTTTGATTAAAATTTCGTATATTAAAGATATTTTCCTGACAAATAAAATGTATATTTTGAATTTTCTGGGAATAGCCTCTGAAGACTACTTTATTCTGGGCCAATTTTACGGAATTTTGCATAACTGCTAAACGTAAGAGAAGGACAAAAATTTACCACACAACAAATGTAGAGTACTTTAAAACACACAATTTATGATATATATATATTTCGCGGAGTTGATTGTTTTTGAGATATTCCTTGTTTTTGATTTCAGCTATAAAAAACATACTTTTCTCATACAGAACATTCTGAACTCGTGCCCATACAAACAAAAGAACTTCAGTCACATAGCAACCAGCTTTTGACTATCACTTTAACCTATGGTAGTCCCTTATTTCGCTTCTACTTACAAGGAAGCAAGTAATAAGACTATTTCTGCTAATTTTTACTGATACGCGTGAAGTAAATAGAAGTATAAGCTTTTTAACAATAATGTGTTGCAGGGATATATAGAAAGTCATGTGAATGGTACACATCAGATTTTTAGAAAAATTATCGTGTTTGTGTGTGTGTGTTTGTGGACAGCATAGTGAAAAAACGAAAAGACCGTTAAATACCAAACTAGGTATTTAAGTTTGGTATGTTCCAAAGATGCCACATGAAGATTTTCGAGAAAATCCCCGCACCTCCAAATAACCTTTACATGGAACTTTTTTCGAAAGTTTTGAATTTTCTGGGAATACCATCAAAATACCTCTTTATTCTAAATGATTTTTATTGCATTTTGCATAACTGCTGATATGTAAGAGATGTACACAAACTTACCACACAAAAAATGTAGAGCGCGTTAAAACACATAATTTCTGTTACATACTTTTTTTCGTGGAGTTGGTCGTTTTTGAGATATTCCTTGTTTTTGGTTTCAGCTTTGAAAAACTTATACTTTTCTCATACAGGAATTTGTCAACCCCTGTCCATACAAACAAAGGAACATCAGTCACATAGCAACCAGCTTTTGACTACTACTTTAACCTATGGTACTGCCTTATTTCGCTTCTACTTACAAGGAAGCAAGTAATAAGACTATTTCTGCTAATTTTTTCTCGATTTTTTCTCGTGTGTATGGAACACATCAGATTTTTTATTGTTGCTGCAGTATATATTAACTATTTTTCAAAAATCTTATGATAAATATCCAAGGACAGGAGATTGTTATATATTTCCAAGTGTGGGTATACTGAAAATGGGAGGTAATACCACCACGACCACCACCACCACCACCACCACTTCTTTACTACGTACACGTACAGAAAGTAAGGCAAGTATTACACTTCACCTAAAAATTCTATGCCAATTTTTCATCGGAAACTTATTACCTTCTCTACACGTACTATGTGCATAGTGTATAGAGAAGGTATTGTATTGCACCCAAAAATTCCATACCGAGATTTCACCTGAAATACATGTTTTTCCAAAAAGAAACTTAGAAAAAGGTCCATGTGTCTGTGTGTGGGCAGCACAGCTCATAAACGAAAAGTCCGTTAAATACCAAACTTGTATTTAAGATCAGTGGATGCGAATCGAAGATTTTCAAGAAATTGCCCCCAACTACAAATACCCTGCATGAGAAAAAATTCGAACATTTTCATTTTCTCAAAAATGGTTCCAACAATTTTGATTAAAATCTCTTATATTAAAGATATTTATATGTCAAATAAACTGTATATCTTCAATTTTCAGAGAATTCTGGATGATTTTTGCTGAATTTTGAATATTAGTAAATTGCAGGAGATAGACAATTGGTTACTGCACAAAAAATGTAGACCTTCTTAAAACACACAATTCATGTATTGTACATTTTTTTCATGGAATTGAGATATTCCTTGTTATTTGCTTCAGATTTAAAATACTTAACTTTTATCAGACGGGAAATTGTCAACTCATGGCCATACAAACGAAGGAATTTCAGTCACATAGCATTCCACATGTTAAAACATTTGGCTGTCGATTTATTTTGAAGAAAATTCCCCCAACTCCAACCACTTTATGTGGAAAATATTGAAAATGTTGATTTTATCAAAAATGGCTCTAAATATTTTGATTAAAGTCTCTTATATTTTATATATTTACATGACAAATAAAATGTATATCTTCAATTTTCTGAGAATAGCCTCTGAAGACCTCTTTATTCTTGATGAATTATTTTGAGTTTTGAATAGTAAATTGTAGGAGTCAGACAAAAACTTACTGCACAAAAAAGTAGATCTGCTTAAAATACACAATTTGTATCATACATTTTTTTCGTGGAGAAGAGCGTTTTCGAGATGTTCCTTGTTATAATTTCAGTTTTAAAATACTTTTCTCATACGGGAAATTGTCAACTCATGGCCATATAAACGAAGGAACTTGAGTCACATAGCAACCACATTTTTACTTTCTCTATAGGCACTATGCACATAGTCCCCCGTATTCAAAAAAAAGTATTTTCAGAAAAAGGTCCGTGTGTGTGTCCGTGAACACGATAACTCAAAAACGAAAAGTCGGTAAAATACCAAACTTGGTATTTAAATTTAGTATCTTCCAGGGATACGACACGAAGATTTTGAGAAAAATCCCCCCACCCCAAACAACCCTTTACATGGGACTTTTTTCGAAAATTTTTATTTTCTAAAAAATGGCTCTAACGATTTTGATTAAAATATCGTATATTAAAGTTATTTACCTGACAAAAGAAATGTATATTTTGAATTTTCTGGGAATAGCCTCTGAAGGCTACTTTATTCTGGATGAATTTTTCATAACTATTAAACCGTAAGAGATGGACGAAAACTTAACCCAGAAAAAATGTAGAGCACGTTAAAACACACAATTTATGTTATATACATTTTTTTCGTGGAGTTGATCGTTTTTGAGATATTCCTTTTTCTTGGTTTCAGCTTTGAAAAACATACTTTTCTCATACAGGAATTTGTCAACTCCTGTCCATACAAACAAAGGAACATCAGTCACATAGCAACCAGCTTTTGGCTTTCACTTTAACCTACGGTACTCCCTTATTTCGCTTCTACTTACAATAAAGCAAGAAATGATACTATTTCTGCTAATTTTTCTCGATTAGCATGAAATAAATAAAAGATTAGCTTATTAACAATAATAATTTACAGAGATATAGAGAAAGTCATGTAAATGGAACACATCAGATTTTTAAAACATTTGGCAGTTGGTTTAGCCTAGTGCATTCCCTTATTTTCCTCCTACTGATAAGGAACTAAGACATAAGACTATTTCTGCTAGTGTTTATCTCGATTAGCATGAAGTAGATAGAATAATAAGCTTATTAACATGGTGTAATGCTTACCATGCTAACTTCATATACCCAAGGTCGCGGGTTCGAACCCGGTGGAGAACGATGGATGTTTTCGGGTGTAAAAATCCTTGGCATGGCTTCCTTCGGAAGGGAAGCAAAGCCGTTGGTCCCATGTCGTAGCTTTACGGTACGTAAAAGAACCTCAAGCCTGATAGAGAGGTTTCTTAGTAAAATTAAGCGGTCTTTCACGCCCAATTTAGAATGGGACGCTGAGAACCACAGTAGTTAAAGAGCATCTTAAATAAAACTCCTTTTACATGTATTTATTAACAATATTTTGTTACAGAGATGTAGAGAAAGCATTTGAATTGATTGCACCAGGTTTTTTTTTTTTAACATTGGAAATTGGCACGAATTCCAAGTTACAGTAAATGCTACATTTCCAACGCGATTCTGCAGTTACCAGCAAGTTATTTCCCAGAGTCTGGTGAGCAGACCTGAAGAAATAAACACCAATTAAGCACATAATTCTTTTCTTCATGTCAGTTATGTTATATTGCTGTAAGTGGGTGTAATTACTGAAGGTGTCATATACGTAAAATATTAGTTCGTTATATTACCACTCTTGAGTAAAAGACATTTACAAGAGCAGAAATATTTTAGGGTGGAAATGAAGCCAAGTTTCAAAGCAAGCAAGGAAATTCCACTGCTAATGTGGTTTATTACTCGTTAAACTTTTTGTTCCATTTTTCCTTTCAAGCAGTTCTCGTGAATTGGAAAACCAGTCGTTTGTGTTTTGTTTCTCTGTCGGCAGAACGTCTTGGAACATATTTACAGATAAATGAGCATCAATTTTTGCAAGAGCTGGAGCTAAAAAACGGCAGAACAAGAAGAGCAAATAAAGTAGGCCAGTTGTTATTAAAATGCCTCTCTCTCTCTCTCTCTCTCTCTCTCTCTCTCTCTCTCTCTCTCTCTCTCTCTCTCTCTCTCTCTCTCTCTTTCTCCCGCGGCTAATGAAACCAACAATAAAAGCCTCACCTAATTGTTACTTTCATCCACCATTGGAGACAATGACGTGAAGTTGTACAGAATGCACTTACGGGATGTATTGTTCTTATTTGGGTTCAGTGAAATTCCTAAGCCAGAGATAATAGTCTACCGCCATAGTTGTTATACTACCTGAGACATGCGCGATAACTGCAACATATTTGAAGCTGTAACGACAGAGCTTATAAGTCGCACAAAGGTTTAATGACGTGAGGTCTTTTTTTCCTCTTCTCGATGATATTCTATTGTGTGAGCGGGAGTGTGAACTGTCCCATTGTGTGAAGCAAACCCTGAGATTGCGTTGGTTCGGCACACTCATCCATTTCCCATGGGCCTAGTACCAAAATATGCCACATCCATTTTTACTTTCTCTACACGTACTAACTACATACTGTATAGAGAAAGTACATATTGTATTGCAGCCAAAAATTCGATACCGAGATTTCACCGGAAATACTCGTTTTGGGACCGCCGTATATGAAAGAGATTTAGATCACATGTAAGAGATAGACAAAAATTGTTTTGAGGGCAACTGTTCCTTGTTACGATTTCAACTGTAAAATACTTATAATTTTCCTTTGTTCTACTCCTGGCCAAGCAAAGAAGCAATTTGTAATAATAATCGCATAACGACAGCTTTTAAAACATTTGACTATCGCTTTAGCATAGCGAAGTTCTTTGGTTCCCTTCTATGAGGACTTTTTTTTTTAAACCTCCGATAGGCTATAAATAAAATACAAGTTCATAGAAAGCAATTGTTTATTACTAAAAGTTTTGTACACTTACTTTTCAACATAATCACCGAAAAGATTGAGCTTAAAAAAAGTTGCGGCCAATGACTTCAAATGAGTATTGACGTTGTTTTGAAGATCTTTGTTGGTTTGAAAGTGCTGCCCTCCAGGTATTCTTTAACATAGCTTTTAAAATATTTATCGTTTTAGCCTAATGTATTCCCTTATTTCCCTTCCACTTACAAAGAAGTTAGTAATAAGACAATTTCTATTATCGTGAAGTAGATGCAAGAATAACCTTTTGTAAGAATATTTTATAAGTGGAACAGCTAGAGAAAGTCATGCGAAAGGAGCACATCAGATTTTTTTTCTATTCAGTAAGTCTCAAAACACGTATTTCCAGAGGTATCCCAGTATCGAATTTTGCGTGGAATGCAATATCCTTCCTATTTTTGTGCGAAGTAGCAATGGTAAGACACCTTCAGCGTGAGTTCATATTACGTTAAGTACGAGGTACGTCCAGAAAATAAGTTCTGTTTCATAATAAAATTAAATTGTGTACAGATACAGAATAATTATTTATTGCACAAAATTCTACAACTCTTAAACTACTTTTCCACATAACTGCCGAAATGTTGGAAACATTTCTTCAAAAAGTTGGAAACATTTTCTTTCAGTTCTTCGCTATTATTGAAGTGTTAAACGCCAAGGAAAGACTTGAGATGTAAGAACAGATGAAAATCGCAAGGAGCGAAGTCAGGGCTGTACGGAGGATGGTCAAACACGTCCCAGCCAAATCCCTGTAGGAGGTTTTTCGTCACATTTGCAGTGTGTGGTCGTGCGTTGTCGTGAAGAAAAACAACACCTTTTGACAGCAATCCTTCTGTATTGCGCGGCGCAATTTCCTAAGCGTCTCGCAATAAACATCTGCTTTGATCGTTTGACCACGCGGTAAGAAATCAATGAGTAAGATGTCTTTCCAGTCCCAGAACACTGTGCACATCATTTTTCGAGGTGTCAAGATTTGTTTCGGCTTAACCTTTGCTGGGGATGAAGTGTGCCTCCATTCCATTGATTGCCGCTTACTTTCAAGGGTGTCGTAAGAAACCCAAGTCTCATCTCCTGTGACTACCTGTGTTAGAAATTCTTCGCCGTCTTCATCATAACAGGTTAAAAATTGAAGTGCACTACCCATCCGTTTTGTTTTGTGTTACTCAGTAAGAATCTTTGGTACCCAACGCGAGCAAAGTTTACGAAATTTCAGTTTTTCGGTAACAATTTCATGAATTAGTGATCGTGAGCTTTGGGGAAATTCCATATCGAGAGCACTAATTGTAAACTTGCGGTTTTCCTGGATCTTGTCATCAATCGCGTGAACCAGTTCTTCTGTAACCAAAGATGGACGCCCACTTCGTTCTTCATCGTGCACTTCACTACGTCCTTCATTAAACTGTCAGACCCATCTTCTCACCATTGAATCACTCATCGCATTTTATCCGTAAACTTCGCAAATTTGCCGATAAATTTCAATTGGTTTCACTTTCCTAGCATTCAGAAAACGAATCACAGATCTGATTTCACAAGCTGCGGGATTTTCAATCAACACTGACATTGTAAACAAGCACAACAAAGCGTATGTGGCTGACAGCGATCTCAAAATGGCGCACGTTTCTTCTCCTTGATACAGAGCGTCTACCGCGCATGTGCGGAACTGCGATCGCAGCGCTGCAGCGGAGATAAATTGAAACGGAACTTACTATCTGGACGTACCTCGTATATACTTCATTTGCAGACACGCGTTTTATATCTGTTTTATCAACAGATGGCGTGCGGAAGAGGGAGTCGACTCCAGAACCGAGGGTATCGGTTCCCGGGCGTTAACCCTTTGTTGCTTGTTACTACAGCCAAATGTAACCCCATTAACTTCCAAGCATCACACCGATTATTTTACTTGGGATCTCCCCGTCCTTTACCACAATCACTGGAATTTGAACTTGTAACATAGGTCTTTGAATGCATGGCCAGTCTATTAACTATCACCTAAACACTCATGGCCATTTGAACTACTTTTTACGTTCTCTATACGTACTATGTACATAGTGTGTAGAGAAGGTATTGCACTCAACCCAAAAATGCTATACCGAGATTTCAAAGTAAATATATGTTTTAGGGTCCCCTGTATCCAAAAAAAAAGCATTTTCACAAAAAGGTTCGTGTGTGTGTGTGTGTGTGTGTGTGTGTGTGTGTCCGTGTGACTGTGAACACGATAACTCAAAAACGAAATGTCAGTAAAACACCAAACTTGGTATTTAAGTTTAGCATCTTCCAGAGATGAGACACGAAGATTTTGAATAAAATCCCCCCAACCTAAACTACCCTTTACATGGAAATTGTTTCTAAAATTTTGATTTTCTAAAAAATGGCCCTTACGATTTTGATTAAAGTATCATATGTTAAAGACATTCACCTGACAAATAAAATATATATCTTGAATTTTCTGTGAATAGCCAAGTTTGGTATTTTACCGACTTTTCGTTTTTGAGTTATCGTGTTCACAGACACACGGAAATGAAAATGAAATGGCCTGTTATTTATGGACGCTCTTTAACTGCTTTGGTTCTCAGCGTCCCATTCTATATTGGGCGTGAAAGACCGCTTAATTTTGCTCAGAGGCCTCTATTATCAGGCTTGAGGTTCTTTTACGTGCCGTAAATCTATGACACGGGACCCACAGCTTTACTTCCCTTCCGAAGGAAGCCATGCTAAGGATTTTTACGCCCGAAAAAATCCATCGCCTTTCGCCGGGTTTGAACCCGTGACCTTGGGTATATGAAGTTAGCATGGTAACCATTACACCACGGAGGGCGACACGGACACACGGGCACACACACACGGACCTTTTTGTGAAAATGCTTTTTTTTTTTTGGATATTGGGGTACCTAAAAAATTTATTTCCGGTGAAATCTCGGTATCGAATTTTTGGGTGGAGTGCAATACCTTCTGTATACACTATGCACATAGTGCGTATAGAGAAAGTAAACACTAAAAGACCGTTAAATGTAAAACTTGGTATTTAAGTTGATTCTTCCAAGGATACGACACGGAGATTTTCTAGAAAATCGTCCCACTCCCAGCTACCGTTTACATGGAACAATTTTCGAAGATTTTGATTTTCTCAAAATTGACTAACGATTTTGATAAAATAAAGGTATTTATCTAAGAAATAAAAGGTATATCCTGAATTTTGTGGGAATAGTCTATAATGGATGAATTTTACACAACTGATAAACTGTAAAAGATAGACAAGAACCTGCATAACCGAAAACGTAGAGCTCATTAAAACACACAATTTATGTTATATACATTTTTTCCATGGAATGAATCGTTTTTTAGATATCCTTGTTATCGTTTTCATCTTTAAAATACTTAAAACTTTTCTCATATGGGAGTTTGTAAACTCCTGTCCATACAAACAAAGGAACTTCAGTCACCTAGCAGCCTGCTTTTGACTATCACTTTAACCTATGGTACCCCTTTATTTCGCTTCTACTTACAAAGAAGCAAGTAATAAGACTTTTTTTTTATGTAGTTTTAACGTCCTTTAACTTGGTTGGTCATATCGGACGATGAATGAAATTGGTGAAATGATGCTCAAATGATCTCGGGGTCCATGGAGCTTAAAGTTACTCGACATTCGTCTTCTCAGGATAAGGGAAAACCCCGAAAAAAACCTTATCCGGGTAACTCACCCTAAGCGAGATTCGAACTCACGACCTGTTGAATGTGAAGCAGACACACTATCACCACACTACTCAGACGGATTGCTAATTTTTGTCGATTAGCATGAAGTAAAAAAAAAAAAAAATAAGCTTTTTAACAGTCATTTTTTACAGAGATGTAGAGTAAGTCATGTGAATGGAACATTTTTTTTTTTTTCTAATTAGAGGTAGCCTCGGCCGCAATTATCTCTAGAGAAAACCAAATCGGTTTTCTTGTCCAGTATTTGGCTTCTTTTGCTTTCATCCTATCTCAAATATCATATTATCTATAGCAATTTGAAGTGACTTTTGAACAACCTTATATATCAATACAAAGTTTGAAATAACTAGAGTCCTATTCCCACCAGATGGTACCCAAGTTGTGACACACCGTGTATTTCGCATTTTGCATGCGCGATGAGAGAGTAGAGGCAACGTTGTGAAGTAGCGACCGCCACATTCCTGAGTGAGAGGAATTTCTAACGAGGGGGGACAGAAGAGATTCCAAATCTGGATGACTTGCCAAGAGTGGGCGCAAACAAGCCGACTGTTTTCTGATGGCCACTTAGACAGATTGCCATGGACAAGAGGCACAGCTAAGGTCATACTTCACCCACAAGTGCACTTCCAGGCAGTCGAATCTGGTCCGTTATTTCGGCATCATCAGCTAAAACGTCGTAGAGGGATGGTTGAGGTGATGCATATGTAAAATTATGTATGTATGTATTTATTTCTCTGCAAGTGGGTATCATATATATATACACAAGATATATAAACAATAAATCACAGCTGCCAGTTTATGGCTTTGTAAGGTAGATATAGTTATTTACAACAAATATGAAAACATTAATTTTTCTTTCAATTCAGATTAATTAATTTCATAATTAGAATCACCAATCAATTTAACATTTTTATTTACAACAATATAAGATCACAAGCATTTCATTTAAGGAATATTTACAATAATTATCCAACATTAATATCAAGATTTCTCCTAAATTTCTTCAGAGACAGGGGACAACCCCGAAAGGCTGCTCCAGGCAATCCATTCCAGTCTTTTATGGTTCTATTAACGAAGGAGAACTTTCTCACGTCAGTTCTGTACCTTCTACGCTTAATTTTGAACGGATGATCGTTTGTAAGTAGGGTTTTCCAGTTTAAGCCAGCGTAAGCTTTAAATAAAAATGTTTTTCTTGGATTCAGGGGGTCCTAAAACATGTATTTCCGGTGAAATCTTGACATCGAGTTTTTAGGAGGAATACAATACTCTCTATTCCTATGTACATTGTTCATACGGGGCTAGAGAAAGAAAAAAGTATACTTGAGAACTGAAACCAGTAACAGAAGGTATCTAAAATTGGCCAACTCCACGAAAAAAAGGTATATGACATAAATTGCGTGTTTTAACGCTCTATATTTTTGGTTAATTAAGTTTTTGTCTATCTCTTACTATTTACCAGTTATGCAAAACTCCGGTGAATACATCCAGAATAGCCTTCAGAGGCTATTCCCAGAAAATTCAAGATATACTTTTTAATTGTCTTGTAATTATCTTAAATATAAGAGATTTTAATCAAAATCGTTAGAGCCATTTATGAGAAGATCAACATTTTCGAAATTTTCTCCATCCAAAAGCTAGTAGTGGGTGGTGGAATTTCTTGAAAAGCTTGTGTCGCATCATGGGAAGATACTAAACTTAAATACCAAGTACGGCATTTAACTATGCTGGTATTTGAGCTATGCTGTCCACAGACACACACACACGGATTTTCTACTAAAATGCTTTTTTTTTTACTCATAGGACCTCAAAACATATTTCCTGTGAAGGCTCTGCATCGAATTTTTGGGTGGATTACAATACCTACTCCAGCTGCTGTGTAGGATGTATGTGTATGTTAATTAAAGGAGGACTGTATTCTATCCCAAAATTCTATACCAAAATTTCTCCAGAAATACAAGTTTTGGGTCCTCCTGAATAAAATAAATAGAAAAATCTGATGTACTCCATTCACATTGTTAGTGGAAGCGAAATAAGGGGGTACCATAGGTTAAACTGATAGTCAAAAGCTGGTTGCTATGTGACTAAATTTCCTTTGTTTGTATGGACACGAGTTCACAAAGTCCTGTATGAGAAAAATATAAGTTTTTGTAGCTTAAACCAAAAACAAGGAATATCTCAAAAACAATCAACTCCACGAAAAAAATGTATACGACATAAATTGTATGTTTAAATGTGCTCTACATTTTTTGTGTGGTACATTTTTGTCTCTCTCTTACGGTTTAGCACTTATGCAAAATTCTGCAAAATTCACTCAGAATAAAGTAGTCTTCAAAGGCTATTCCCAGAAAATTCAAAATATACATTTTATTTGTCAGGTAAATATCTTTAATATACGACATTTTAATCAAAAATTTTAGAGCCGTTTTTGAGAAAATTAAAATTTTCGAAAAAAAGTTTCATATAAAGGGTAGTTGGGGGTGGGGGGATTTTCCCCAAAATCTTCGTGTCGCATCCCTGGAAGATACTAAGTTTAAATACCAAGTTTGATATTTTACCGACTTTTCGTTTTTGAGTTATAGTGTTCACAGACACACGGACACTGATACACGGACATACACACGGACCTTTTTCTGAAAATACTGTTTTTGGATATAGGGGACCCTAAAACATATATTTCCGGTGAAATCTCGGTATCGAATTTTTTGGTGGAGTGCAATACCTTCTCTATACACTATGTACATAGCACGCATAGAGAAAGTAAAAAGGTCCACGTGAGTGTCTCTGTGTGTTGTATGTGTGTGTGTGTGTCTGGGCAAACTAACTCAAGGATGCAACACAGGGATTTTCATGAATATCTCCACACCCCAATTACCCTTCACATGGAACATTTTTTAGAAATTTTTGTTTTTCTCAAAAATGGTTCTAACAACTTTGATTAAAATACACAATATTTAAGATAGTTATAATAAACAAAATGCTTATCTTAAATCTTCTGGAAATAGCCTCTGAAGACCTCTTCATTCTTAATGGCCTTATTCGTTAAAACTAACAGTTTATATCATATACATTTACTGTAGGGTTAACCGTTTCCGAGATATTCCTTGTTAATGGTTACGATTTTAAACTACGTAAACCTTTTTCAAGCGAGAAGTCAACTTTCATTTCATCCCTTTTGTTTTACTCCCGGAAATGCAAAAGAGAATCGAATGCACTGAACAGACTGTCCATAACAGTATTTTCCAGCATATATATATATATGGCCAGTTAGATGGTAGCATCGTATAGTTTAACTCTAGACTAACTTGTGTCCATAGTTACAGGTCAATAGCCTGTTTAGTTTTCGAATGACAATATTTTAAACAAGACAACTTTAGAGTTTTCACGAAAATGGAGGATTTGGAAAAACGAGCAGTGATTAAATACTTCCATTTGAAAGGCTTAACGCCTAAAGAAATCAAGCAGGAAATAGACAGTACATTGAAAGACTCTGCCCCTTCATATTCAATTACTAAAATGTGGGTTGCAGAGTTTAAAATGGGACGTACGAGCACTAGTGATGAGCCTCGCTCTGGACGCCTGTAGAAGTGACAACTTCAGAGATCATTGAAAAAATTCATCGTTTAGTACTGGAAGACTGCAGATTAATGTTGTTTGAGATAGCAGAGGCTGTAAACATATCAAAGAATGTGCAGATAATATTTTAAGTCATGTTTTGGGCTTTCACAAAGTCTGTGCAAGATGGGTACCACGTTTGTTGACACCTGATCAAAAGATGCAAAGAAAAACTGTTTCCGTTAAAAATGTGAAGCCCTACCGTAAAAATCCCAGTGAATTTTTGAGACGCCTTATTACCATTGATGAGACTTGGATACATCATTACACTCCAGAAAGTAAATTACAGTGAAAACAGTGCATTGCGCCAGGTGAACCAATTCCAAAAAAGCCAAAGTCAATTTTGTCAGCCAACAAGGTTAAGGCGAGTGTTTACTGGGATGCACAGGGAATTATTTTTATTGATTACTTGGAAAAGGATAAAAGTATAACTGGTGACTACTAAGCAAACGTACTGCAACGTTTGAGTGATGAGGTGAAAAGAAAAATACCTCATTTGGCAAAAGAAAAAAAAAATTTGTTTTATCACGACAATGCTCCGGCCCATCGTTCAGTCATTGCAATGGGAAAAATGTGCGAATTAAAGTTGGTATTGCATGCACATCCACCCTATTCGCAAGATCTAGCACCCAGTCACTACCAACTGTTCCCAAACCTCAAAAAATTCCTTGGAGGACGAAGATTTCACAGCAACGAGAAGGTCATTGAAGCTGTAAACAGCTAGTTTGAGGACCTTAATACATCGTACTACAGAGATGCTTTAATTAAATTAGAACACCTTTATGACAAATGTATTAGCCATTCTGGAGATTATGTAGAGAAATAAAGCGAAAAAAAATTAAATGCTGATTTTATTGAGAGACCCGGGATTTATTAGCCGACCCTACTATATCCAATTATTTTTGAAAACCTCTTGCAGTAATTTCCAGACTTAAATGTTGTCTATGTGCAATTATTCATTGGCAGTGCCAAGTTTCGCATATATAAGAACAAAGTTGCAGCAAAATTAGTTTAATGAGTACTAGTAAAAGATAAACGAGGTTAAAAGAGTCTAGTTTTTCTTGTATGTAAATTATCATACCCGTAGATAAAGTGGACCAGACTGTAGCGCGATATAATTACTTGGCGTAACATTTTTGAAAGAATAAAATGTATAGCCGGAAATGCCAACAAAGTATGGAAAACTGGTTATATAATTATATATTATAATAAGGCTACGTATATTCATTCATTTACAATTATTCATTCACCGGTACCACATCGAGAATATACCAATAAGTAATTAGTTAATATATTCTCTAACACGTAGGTACAATGTACATAATACGAGGGCCGTTTTGTTCAACCTCCGATAGGCTATAAATAAAAGTCAAGTTCATAGAAGGCATTTATTTTATTACTAAAAGTTGTGTACACGTATGGTTACTTTTCAACATAATCACCGAAAAGATTGAGACATTTATCGTACCTGTGCACAAGCTTTGTCTCCAATGATTTCAAATGAGTATTGACGTTGTTTGAAGATCTTCGTTGGTTTGAAAGTGTTGCCCTCCTAGCCACGTCTTCATTCAGGGAAAAGGTGAGAGTCGCTGGGTGCCAGCTCAGGACTGTACGGCGGATGATCGAAAATGTCTCATTGAAATTGTTTAAGGAGCCAATGGGTTGTGCTAGCAGTGTGTGGACGAGCGTTGTCATGCATCAACAAAATTCCTGAAGTCAGTATTCCTCTTCGTTTGTTTTGAATGGCTCTCCACAAACGTCAAGTTTCACAATAAACAGCTGTATTGATAGTGGTTTCCGGCTGCATCATTGGCGAAAACATTTTTGAAGCGCTTGTGCAAAGGTACGATAAATGTCTCAATAAGGTAGTATTAAAATAACTGTTTTCTATGAACTTGTCTTTTATTTATAACCTATTGGAGGTTGAAGAAACAACACTGTTCTCATAGATGGAGATACATGTTTTGAGGACCCCTGAATAAAATGCTTTAGTAAAAACTCCGCACATGTGTCTGTGGATAGACATGGACCGGACGGTTATACCACTCGCCTCTGGAACCCAAGCGACCGCACGTAAGATTTGTGGTGGACAAAGCGGCGCAGGGGCGGGCTTTCTCCCGGTTCTCCGGTTTACCCCGCCATTGTATTCCACCGGTGGTCCATCTTCATATATCACCAGTGCCACATGTAGTAAAAGCGGGCGTTAAACACTACAAAAACATCTGATGTGTTACACTCACGTGACTTTCTCTAGCTGCTGTACAAAGTTTTTACAAAAGATCTTCTTTCTACACCATACTAATCGAGATAAACTTTAGCAGAATGTTCTTATTACTTAGTTCCTTATAAGTAGAAGGGAACTAAGGGAATGCACTATGGTAAAGTGATAGTCAAATGTTTTAAAAGCATGTTTGTCATTGCAAATCGCTTGTTTGCTTGGCCAGGAGTAGAACAAAAGAAAAACAGACGTTGTCTGAGAAAAGTATAAGTACTTTACAACTGAAACTAATAGCAAGGAATATCTCGAGAACGGTCAAATCCACGAAAAAATGTATATGTCATAAATTGCGTCACATTCTAGTTCTTCAGAAATTGCTATCAAACATAACATTAGCCTAACTTTCCAAACAGTACTTCGCAGACTTCGAAACTCTAACATGAAGAAAATATGACTAGAATGCCAATGCTGCCAACAGCTAAAGTAAAACTTTCCGATCAAAATAAGAAAAATATCTCTTCTCTAACATTAATATTTAAAGTTAATGATATTTTACCAAGTGAGTGTTCCAGAATGTTATAAAAAACTACTACGCAGGATTATCTTCCACAATATTACTTTCTCTACAGTACTATATACATAGTGTATAGAGAAGGTATTGTAATGCACCCAAAATTCGATACCGAGATTTCACCGGAAATACATGTTTTGAGAGGTCGTCTCCTTAGCGCGGTGGTAGCGCAGCTGCTTACCAAGCTAGAGACCTGGGTTCGATCCCCAGTACCGGCGTGGGGATTTTTCCCCCGCTGGGAGACCTACCTGGACCGGGGTGCACTCAGCCTCGTAAGGTCCCTGGGGGCCAATTGAGGAGCTACTTGATGGAGAAGTAGCGGCTCCAGGTCATGAGGACCGCATTAACCGGCCGGGAGGGGCTCGAGGCGCTGACCACGTCTCACCCTCCAATACTGCCCCCCATCCATGACTTCTGTAGTGGACCGAGATGGGGGACGCAGCGGCCGGGCGGTAGGCCAAGGTCGCCGTGAGCTTTCGTGCCATGGAGTTATTATATGTTTTGACATCCCCTGAATAAAAAAAAAGCATTTTTAGAAAAATGTCCGTGTGTCTTGTCTGTGTGTTTTTGTGTCTGTCTGTGTGTTTGTGTGCCTGTGGGCAGCATAGCGCAAAAATGAGAAGACCGTTAAAAACCAAACTTAGTATTTAAGTTTGGTATCTTCCAAGGATGCGACACGAAGATTTTCAAGAAAATCCGCCCACCCCAAACTACCCTTTACATGAACATTTTACGAAAAATTTATTTTTCTTAAAAATGGCTCTAACGATTTTGATTAAAATCTTGTACATTTAAGATATTTACTTGAAAAATAAAATGTATATCTTGAATTTTCTGGGAATTGCATCTGAAGAATTTTTTATTCTGGATGAATTTTACAGAATTTTGCATAACTGCTAAACCGTAATAGATGGTCAAAAACTTACCAAGCAGCAAATGTAGAACACACAAAAACACAATTTATGTTATATACAATTTTTTCATGGAATTCGTCGTTTTTAAGAAATTCCTTGTTTTTAGCTTCAGCAATTAAAAACGTGTACTTTTATCATACAGGAACTTGTCAACTCGTGCCCATACAAACAAAGGAACTTCAGTCACATAGCAACCAGCTTTTGACTATCACTTTAACCTATGGTTCTGCCTTGTTTCGCTTCTACTTACAAGGAAGCGAGTAATAAGACTATTTCGGCTAATGTTTTCTCGATTAGCATGAAATAAATAGAAACCTAAAGTTTTTAACAATAATTTGTTGCTAAGATGTAGAGAAAGTCATGTGAATGGAACATATCAGATATACTGTTTACAATTAGCATACCTCTATGAAAGTTATACCAAAATGAGCGGGAGATTCGAAATATATATGAGCAATTAAAACATGCCCGCCTGGGTAGTGTGGCGGTAGCGTGTCTGTCTCACATTAAAAAAGTCGTCAGTTCGAATCTCGCTTAGGGTGAGTTACCCGAATAAGGTTTTTTTCGGGGTTATCCCTTATCCTGATAAGACGAATGTCAAGTAACTTTAAGCTCCGTGGACCCCGAGAACATTTGAGCATCATTTCACCAATTTCATTCATCTTCCGATATGACCAACTAGGTTAAAGGACGTTAAGCTACCCAAAAAAAAAATCTTATGTGTACCATTCACATGACTTTCTCTATATCCCTGCAACAAATTATTCTTAAAAAGCTTATACTTCTATTTACTTTATGCTAATCAGAAAAAAATAGCAGAAATAGTTTTATTACTTGCTTCCTCGTAAGTAGAAGCGAAATAAGGGACTACCATAGATTAAAGTGATAGTCAAAAGCTGGTTGCTATGTCAATGAAGTTCCTTTGTTTATATGGATAGGAGTTGATAAGTTCCTGTATGAGAAAAGTATACGTTTTTCATAGCAGAAACCAAAAATAAGGAATGTCTCAAAAACGACATACTCCACGAAAAAAATGTATATAACATAAATTGTGTGTTTTAACGTGCTCTACATTTTTGGTGTAGTAAGTTTATGTCCATGACTTACAGTTTAACAGTTATTCAAAATTCAGTAAAATTCATCCAGAATAAACTACTCTTCAGATGCTATTCCCAGAAAATTAAAGATATACATTTTATTTGCTCAGGTAAATATCTTTAATATACGAAATTTTAATCAAAATCGTTAGAGCCATTTTTGAGAAAATCAAAATTTTTGAAAAAAGTTCCATCTAAAAGGTAGTTGGGGGATTTTTCTCAAAATCTTCTTGTCGCATCCCTGGAAGATACTAAACTTAAATACCAAGTTTGGCATTTTACCGACTTTTCGTTTTCGAGTTGTCGTGTTCACAGACACACGGACACACGGACCTGATGCTAAAAATGCTTCTTTTGGATTCAGGGGGACCCAAAACATGTATTTCCGGTAAAATCTCGGTATCGAATTTGTGAGTGCATTACAATACCTTCTCTATACACTATGTACATAGTACAAGTAGAGAAAGTAAAACACATTTTTGGAAAAGGGTCCGTGTGTGTGTGTCTAAGGATAGCATAGCTCAAACGCTGTGTTTAATCATGTTCTTTTCTCCAACACCTGTGAGAGATAGGGAATGATTTCGATTAAAGAAAAATTCCTCGCTTCAGCTGGGAATCGAACCCGGGACCTCAGGTGAGATGTCAGTTCGGTGACTCTTCGACCAAGGAGGCAATCTAATTGTTTTTATTTACGGACCCTTATACACTATTAAGATTCTGTAAGGTGATGTCGAAGCTTAAGGACACAATGAAAGTTGCAGATAATAATTCAGTGTTTGTTTTTTCACACAAGCCGTGTGTAGGACAGGAAATGGATTGTTAGAGTCAGACCGAAAAATGCAATGTCATAGTTGGGATTTGAACCATGGATCTCCCGATCTCTAGCCAGTTTCTCTGCGAATTGACTATAATAGTTGGCTATACTATGAATCCTGGGACTAAAGTACTTACAGCATTGCAAGTCGCCTTTGGGGTTGTCATCTCAAAATAATTTGAGATCACCTTGTGGTTTATTGGGAAACATGCGAGTCAGTTGAAAAATGTAGCTCAGTGGTAGAGCAACTGAGTAGAGACCAGGAGATCCATAGTTGAATTTTTCAGTCTGACTCTACCTATCCAACTCCTGTTCTACCCTCGGCTTGTGTGAAAAAACAATCCAACCAATACCAATTGACTATAATAGTTGGCTATACTATGAATCCTGGGACTTAAAGTACTTACAACATTGTAAGTCGCCATTGGGGTTGTCATCTCATTATAATTTGAGAGCATCTTGTGGTTTACCGGGAAACATGAGAGTCAGTTGAAAAATTCGATGCTATGCCGGCATGTTACCATGGTAGCTCAGTGGTAGAGCAACTGAGTAGAGACCGGGTGATCCATAGTTGAATTTTTCAGTCAGTTGAGAAATTCAAAACTATATCGGCATGTTGCCATGGTAGCTCACTGGCAGAGCAACCGGCCAGAGATCCGGAGATCCGTGGTTGAATTTTTCAGTTAGTTGAGAAATTCAAAACTATATCGGCATGTTGCCATGGTAGCTCAGTGGCAGATCAACCGGCTAGAGATCCGGAGATCCGTGGTTGAATTTTTCAGTCAGTTGAGAAATTCAAAACTATATCGGCATGTTGCCATGGTAGCTCAGTGGCAGAGCAACCGGCCAGAGATCCGGAGATCCGTGGTTGAGTTTTACAATCAGTTGAGAAATTCAAAACTATATCGGCATGTTGCCATGGTAGCTCAGTGGCAGAGCAATCGGCTAAAGACCGGGAGATCCGTGGTTGAATTTTTCAGTCAGTTGAGAAATTCAAAACTATATCGGCATGTTGCCATGGTAGCTCAGTGGCAGAGCAACCGGCCAGAGATCCGGAGATCCGTGGTTGAGTTTTACAATCAGTTGAGAAATTCAAAACTATATCGGCATGTTGCCATGGTAGCTCAGTGGCAGAGCAACCGGCTAAAGACCGGGTGATCCATGGTTGAATTTTTCAGTCAGTTGAGAAATCCAAAACTATATCGGCATGTTGCCATGGTAGCTCACTGGCAGAGCAACCGGCCAGAGATCCGGAGATCCGTGGTTGAATTTTTCAGTTAGTTGAGAAATTCAAAACTATATCGGCATGTTGCCATGGTAGCTCAGTGGCAGAGCAATTGGCTAAAGACCGGGTGATCCGTGGTTGAATTTTTCAGTCAGTTGAGAAATTCAAAACTATATCGGCATGTTGCCATGGTAGCTCAGTGGTAGAGCAACTGAGTAGAGACCGGGTGATCCATAGTTGAATTTTTCAGTCAGTTGAGAAATTCAAAACTATATCGGCATGTTGCCATGGTAGCTCAGTGGCAGATCAACCGGCTAGAGATCCGGAGATCCGTGGTTGAATTTTTCAGTCAGTTGAGAAATTCAAAACTATATCGGCATGTTGCCATGGTAGCTCAGTGGCAGAGCAACCGGCCAGAGATCCGGAGATCCGTGGTTGAGTTTTACAATCAGTTGAGAAATTCAATGTTATGCCGGCATGTTGCCATGGTAGCTCAGTGGCAGAGCAATCGGCTAAAGACCGGGAGATCCGTGGTTGAATTTTTCAGTCAGTTGAGAAATTCAAAACTATATCGGCATGTTGCCATGGTAGCTCAGTGGCAGAGCAACCGGCCAGAGATCCGGAGATCCGTGGTTGAGTTTTACAATCAGTTGAGAAATTCAAAACTATATCGGCATGTTGCCATGGTAGCTCAGTGGCAGAGCAACCGGCTAAAGACCGGGTGATCCATGGTTGAATTTTTCAGTCAGTTGAGAAATCCAAAACTATATCGGCATGTTGCCATGGTAGCTCACTGGCAGAGCAACCGGCCAGAGATCCGGAGATCCGTGGTTGAATTTTTCAGTTAGTTGAGAAATTCAAAACTATATCGGCATGTTGCCATGGTAGCTCACTGGCAGAGCAACCGGCCAGAGATCCGGAGATCCGTGGTTGAATTTTTCAGTTAGTTGAGAAATTCAAAACTATATCGGCATGTTGCCATGGTAGCTCAGTGGCAGATCAACCGGCTAGAGATCCGGAGATCCATGGTTGAATTTTTCAGTCAGTTGAGAAATTCAATGTTATGCCGGCATGTTGCCATGGTAGCTCAGTGGCAGAGCAACCGGCTAAAGACCGGGTGATCCATGGTTGAGTTTTTCAGTCAGTTGAGAAATTCAATGCTATGCCGACATGTTGCCATGGTAGCTCAGTGGCAGAGCAACCGGCCAGAGATCCGGAGATCCATGGTTGAATTTTTCAGTCAGTTGAGAAATTCAAAACTATATCGGCATGTTGCCATGGTAGCTCAGTGGCAGAGCAATTGGCTAAAGACCGGGTGATCCGTGGTTGAATTTTTCAGTCAGTTGAGAAATTCAAAACTATATCGGCATGTTGCCATGGTAGCTCAGTGGCAGAGCAATTGGCTAAAGACCGGGTGATCCGTGGTTGAATTTTTCAGTCAGTTGAGAAATTCAAAACTATATCGGCATGTTGCCATGGTAGCTCACTGGCAGAGCAACCGGCCAGAGATCCGGAGATCCGTGGTTGAATTTTTCAGTTAGTTGAGAAATTCAAAACTATATCGGCATGTTGCCATGGTAGCTCAGTGGCAGATCAACCGGCTAGAGATCCGGAGATCCGTGGTTGAATTTTTCAGTCAGTTGAGAAATTCAAAACTATATCGGCATGTTGCCATGGTAGCTCAGTGGCAGAGCAACCGGCCAGAGATCCGGAGATCCGTGGTTGAGTTTTACAATCAGTTGAGAAATTCAATTTTATGCCGGTATGTTGCCATGGCACCTCAGTGGTAGACCAACCGGCTAGAGATCGGGTGATTCGTGATTGAATTTTTAAGTCTGACTCTACCGATCCAATAATTCAGTCTGTTAAGCAGTAAAAGGTTGGCTACACTTAACACTTCTGTTGCGCAGAGTTAGAGCAGTGGTCCCCAAAACCTTAACACTATAATTACACGTGGAGCATAACTTGAGTACCTGTTTGTAATTAGAAGATTTAATCGCTACAAGCTTTTTGGATACCGCAGGTCTGGAGCAATGTCTTGCGGTAGCTTCTAGATTATTAAGATACGAGCTGGTTTCATTCTAAGTGTTGTATTACAGCAGTGAAATTATTTCTGGACACCTTTACGTTCTCCAGCACGTTACGTGTATGTACAATGCACATGGAATCTGATTTTTTACATTCACATGACTTTGCAAACTTCTTACAAAAGATTACTCTTCTTTCTACACAATGCTAATCCAGATAAATATTAGCAGAATGTTTTTATTACTTAGTTCCTTATAAGTAGAAGGGAACTAAGGGAATGGCAGGAATAGAAAAAAAGACAAATGGACACGTCCCTGAAAAGTATAAGTACTTTACAATTGAAATTAATAACAAGGAATATCTAAAAAAATCTGATGTGTACCATTCACATGACTTTCTCTATATCCCTGCAACAAATTATTCTTAAAAAGCTGATACTTCTATTTACTTTATGATAATCAGAAAAAATTAGCAGAAATAGTTTTATTACTTGCTTCCTTGTAAGCAGAAGCGAAATAAGGGACTACCATAGGTTAAAGTGATAGTCAAAAGCTGGTTACTATATCAATGAAGTTCCTTTGTTTATATGGATAGGAGTTGACAAGTTCCTGCATGTTTTTCATAGCAGAAACCAAAAATAAAGAATGTCTCAAAAGCGACGAACTCTACGAAAAAAATGTATATAACATAAATTGTGTGTTTTAATGTGTTCTACATTTTTGGTGTAGTAAGTTTTTGTCCATCTCTTACAGTTTAGCAGTTATTCAAAATTCAGTAAAATTCATCCAGAATAAGCTACTCTTCAGAGGCTATTCCCAGAACATTCAAGATATACACTTTATTTGTCAGGTAAATATCTTTAATATACGAAATTTTAATCAAAATCGTTAGAGCAATTTTTGAGAAAATCAAAATTTTCGAAAGAAGTTCCATGTAAAGGGTAGTTGGGGAAGGGAGGATTTTTCTCAAAATCTTCGTGTCGCATCCCTAGAAGATACTAAACTTAAATACCTAGTTTGGTATTTTATCTAGTTTTCGTATTTGAGTTATCGTGTTCACGGACACACGGACACACTGACACACGGACACACACACACACACACACACACACACACACACACACACACACACGGACCTTTTTGTGAAAATGCTTTTTTTGGATATTGGGGACCCTAAAACATCTCGGTATCGAATTTTTGGGTGGAGTGCAATACCTTCTCTATACACTATGTACATAGTGCGTATAGAGAAAGTAAAAATGTATATGACATAAATTGTGTTTATAACGAGTTCTACAATTTTTGTGTTATAAGTTTTTGTCTCACCATCTACCAGTTAGGAAAATTTAACAAAATTCATCCAGAATAAAGAGGTCTTTAGAGGCTATTCCTGGAAAATTCAAGTTTAATTGGAACGTAAATGGCTTTAATATACTGGATTTTAATCAAAATCGTTAGTCATTTTTGAGAACAAAAATGTTTCTTAAATTTTTCCACATAAAGGGTAGTTTGTCGTGGCAGGATTTTCTAAGCTTTTTAACAATAATTTGTTGCAGGGTCGTATGCTTAGCGCGGTGGTAGTGTTGCTGCTTGCCAAGCGGAAAACCTGGGTTCGCTTCCCAGTACCGGGGTGGGGATTTTTCTCCCGCTGGGAGACCTGGACCGTTGGCAACTCAGCCTGGGGGGAGGGCAATTGAGGAGCTACTTGATAGAGAAGTAGCGGCTCCAGGTCGTGAGGACCGCATTAACCGGCCGGGAGGGGTTCGGGGCGCTGACCACGCCTCACCCTTCCTTACTGCACCCCTCCATTACGTCTGTCATGGACCGAAATGGGGGACGCAGCGGCCGGGCGGTAGGCCGAGCTTCCTTGTGACCTGTCGGGCCATGGAGTTAGTTATAATTTATTGCAGAGATGTAGAGAAAGGCATGTGAATAGATCACAACAGGTAGTTTATTCAGGGTTCTCAAAATATATATTTCAATACCTTCTCTGCCTATTATGTACGTTCTTGGTAGAGAAAGTAAGAGGGCGAGAATCAGCTGAGGAAGCAAGTACTGAATATTTGCTCAGTTTAACCTTTATAGAAGAGATTGCCACTTAGCGGTAGTAAATCCTTACATGTGACTTCTCGCAAGCCCCCTAGGAGGATCAGTTACTTGGGAAACCAGTCTAGCGATAAAATACGGTCCAGTAGCCGGACCTATCTCGCCAACTGATCGCTATACGACCCCGCCCGCCCCGGGCCGCTAACAAAATCATTTAGGTGTTTCATTGCTCTATTACTTCCATCTGTAGTGTAACTTTACTCTCTTTGGCTCTCATTCTCTCTGATGCTTTCTCTCTAGTGCATAATTGTAAATTTTTGCATTGGAAATTCTATAACATATTTGTAAATACAATACATAATACAATAATCGTATTACTTTCTCTACACGTACTATGTACATAGTGTATAGAGAAGATATTGCACTCCACCAAAAACGTAAAGTCGGTAAAATACCAAAATTGGTATTTAAGTTTAGTATCTTCCAGGGATACGACTCGAAGATTCTGAGAAAAATCCCCCCTCCCAAAACTACCCTTTACATGGAACTTTTTTTGAACATTTTGAGTTTCTTAAAAATGGCTCTAACGATTTTGATTAAAATTTTGTGTATTACAGATATTTACCTGACAAATAAAATGTATATCTTCAATTTTCTGGGAATAGCCACTGAAGACTACTTTATTCTGAATACATTTACGGAATTTGGAATAAGAGATGGACAAAAAGTTACCGCACGAAAAATGCAGAGTTCGTTAAAACACACAATTTATGCTATATACATTTTTTCGTGGAGTCATCGTTTTTGAGTCATTCCTTGTTTTTGGTTTCTGCTATGAAAACTTATACTTTTCTCATATAGGAATTTGTCAAATGCTTCCATACAAAGGAACTTCAGTGACATAGCAACCAGCAAGGAACAAAGCAAACATAGCAACAAGGAACCAAGTAATATTTCTGCTATTTTAGTCTGATCAGCATGAAGTAAATAGATGTATAAGCTTTTTAAGAGTAATTTGTTGCTGAGATGTAGAGAAAGTCTTGTGAATGGTACACATCAGATTTTTTTTTTTTTTTTTTTTTTTTGGTTTCAGCTTTAAAAAATTTAATACTTTTCTCATACGGGAAATTGTCAACTCGTGTCCATACAAACAAAGAAACTTCAGTCACATAGCAACCAGCTTTTGACTACCACTTTAACCTATGGTACTCCCTTATTTCACTTCTACTTACGAGGAAGCAAGTAATAAGACTATTTCTATTTTTTTTTTTTCGATTAGTACGAAGTAGATAAAAGCATAAGCTTTTTAACAATAATTTGTTCGCCCGCCTGGGTAGTGTGGTGGTAGCGTGTCTGCTTCACATTGAAAGGTCGCGAGTTCGAATCTCGCTTAGGGTGAATTACCCGGATAAGGATTTTTTCGGGGTTTTCCCTTATCCTGAGAAGACGAATATCGAGTAGCTTTAAGCTCTATGGACCCCGAGATCATTTGAGCATCGTTTCACCAATTTCATTCATCGTCCGATATGACCAACCAGTTTAAAGGTCGTTAAAATACAAAATAATAATAGTAATATAATAATAATAATAATAGTAATAATAATAATAATAATTTGTTGTAGAGCTGTAGAGAAAGGCATGTGAGTAGAACACATCAGTAAGACACGTACATAATTATTACCAGTACTGTATCTACTAGCTCATCAGTGATGTACGCAATAGTTCATTCAACTGTCCTATGCTTTTGTACACTCAGTTGTTTATTCCATTTTCCATGAAAGGCAGAAGAACTTCGCTTTCACCTCTAATTACCTCTCTCTGTGTGGCAACCCTTCCTCTCCTGCAACACGATTGGTGTGTTGTAGCATACATATTTATACGTATATCAATAAATTTTCATTGTCCCTTCCTTTTTTATCCACTAGATCAACCTATAGCCAGTCGCCGTCTTTTGAAGCAGGAATCCCAAAGTAGTATATAAAATTGCTTTAACTGTCACCTTTAATTTAAGCTCATTGTTGTATTGTATTACATGATCTGCGCAAGAAGGTTGATTTACGCTGATTACTTCAGCTATTCATAATTTTTACCTTCTCTACAGGTACTATGTATATAGTGAATAGAGAAGGTATTGCATTACACCCAAAAATTCGATACCGAGAGTTCACTGGAAATACATGTTTTGGGTCCCCCTGAATCCAAAAAAGCATTTTTGGAAAAAGGTCCGTGTGTGTGTGCGAGGGTGTGTGTCTGTGGACAGCACAGCTGAAAAACGAAAAGACCGTTAAATACCAAGCTTGGTATCTTCCAAGGATGCGACATGAAGATTTTCAAGAAAATCCCCCCACCCTCAACTACCCTTTGCATGGAATTTTTTTTCGAAAATTTTGATTTTCTCAAAAATGGCTCTAACGATTTTGATTAAAATATCGTATATTAAAAACAAATAATATGTATATCTTGAATTTTCTGGGAATAGCCTCTGAAGATCACTTTATACTTGATGAATTTTGCGAAATTTTGCATAACTGCTAAACAGTAAGAAATGGACAAAAACTTACCACATACAAATGTACAGCACAATGATTTTCGAGGAGTTGATCGTTTTTGAGATATTCCTTGGTTTTGTTTTCAGCTTTAAAAAACTTGCACTTTTCTCATACAGGAATTTGCCAACTCGTGTCCATAGAAACAAAGAACCTTCAGTCACCTAGTAACCAGCTTGTGACTTCACTTTAACCTATGATACTCCCATATTTCGCTTCTACTTACAAGGAAACAAGTAATAAGACTATTTCTGTTATTTTTTTCTCGATTAGCTTGAAGTAAATAGAAGAATAAGCTTAATAACAATAATTTGTTTCACAGAAGTAGAGAAAGTAATGCGAAAGGAACACATCACATTTTTATGTACTAGATCAACACATAGCCAGTTACCGTCATTTGAAGCAGGCCAATAATCATAAAATAGTAAATAATACTGCTATAGGTAAGTGTCACATATAATTTAAGTTACTTAACTTGCGAATCTATGTTACATTAACAATAATCTATTGTTATTTCGTCTTAACTGAAATTAAATATAACTCACCAATTTTCTCAAGATAAAATGCGCTTGAGCTTACCAGAAATTTACAAAATATTATACAGACAAAACTGATGTGTTCAATTCACATGACTTTCTCTACATCGCTGTAACAGACTATTGTTGAAATCCATGTTCTGCAATCCTCTTGATGATAATCAGATAAATATTATCAGAAATTGTCTTAATGCTTGGCTTCCTTGTAAGTAGAAGGAAAATAAGGGAAACACTAGGCTAAAGCGATAGTCAAAGCTTTGAAAAGCCGGTTGCCATGTGGTTGAAATCCATTTGTATGCAGGGCCAGGAGTTTACAGCTTTCCATATAAGAAAAGTTCAAGTTTTTTAAATCTGAAAACAATAACAAGGAATATCTTAGAAATAGTCAATTCCAAGACTAAGATAAAAACTTACTACACAAGAAATGTAGAGTACATTAAAACACACAAGTTATGTTATATACATTTTTTTTTTCGTGGAGTTAGTCGTTTTTGAGACATTCATTGTTTTTGGATTCAGCTATGAAAAGCTTACTTTTCTCATATAGGAATTTGTCAACTCCTGTCCATATAAACAAAGGAACTTGTCATATGGCAACCAGCTTTTGACTATCACTTTAACCTATGGTATTCCCTTATTTCGCTTCTACTTACAAGGAAGCAAGTAATAAGACTATTTCTGCTAGTTTGTTCTCGATTAGCAGGAAATAAATAGAGGCATAAGCTTTTTAATAATAATTTGTTACACAGACGTAGAGAAAGTCATGTGAATGGAACACATCATATTTTTTTTTTTTTTAATTTTGATGCCCACGTCGAATTACCTTCCATTCTCAACTGTTCACGGTAGCAGACTGCCCTAATTAGAGATTGGTTTCCGTGAACGATTCTCATCCAATATTTAACTGCTCTGATTTTGTACTCTATCGTTTCACTATACGCCCCAAGTTCCCTCATTATTCCACAGTTTGCGGTAGCCCTCTCTTCACTTGGTCCAGATTCCCTGTTACGTGTTAACGTGCACAGCTGCAACAATGCATTGTCTAATGAAAGGAAGCCAACGGGTGAATTGCAACAATGAGCCGTGACTTATGAAGCCGGTCATATTCGGCCTGCTAGACTTATTCACAATGTTTTAATTGAAGTGGAGCACATATTTGTCATGCAATTGAAGAAATATAAACTATATTTGAATCGTAGTCAGGTTAATCACAATTGGCCAAAAGGGATACAAGAACCTATCCAATCTCTCTCTAGAAATTTGACCTGCCTGGTTTCATCTCACCTTCAATTTGAGCAAAATAAAATAACTCAACGATGAAAGAGGTTGATGAAACGATGATGATGTAAGCTAAAACGACGCTATCTTGATTCGCACTTGTTTGTATGAAAATATGCATGTACAAGATTAAATGTTGACATCACTTGGACCTTGACCGTCTGTGGGGTTGACTCATCGCTTCAGGAGCACATGAGTTCACCAATATTTGCTGACACCGGCTTTCTCGCTTTTCTGGAAAACATTCAGTTAACATGTTTGCCATTCTACTCAGCATCAGCAAGTTCCCACATTGCCAAATGTTTTTAAAGATATGCAAGCAACGAGCATGAAGGTAAATATCTGCCTAACACAAATGGCATTTCTTTTGTTTTGAGCCCGGTAGGTATGCGTTTAATGTTCTCGGAGGCAGAAGAGCTCTGAACCGGCTAAGCCTTGCTGACACATTGCATACATATTTTTACTTTGCTTACCATGTAAAAAGTGCGAAAAAGTATTGCATTCCACCCAAAAATTCTATAACAAGCTTTCACTGAAAATATAGTTTTGGGGACTCCTGAATTCTCCCAATGTTTTTGTGTGTTTTGTTTTTAAAGAACAAGGTCCCTGTATGTGTGTATGTGTGTGTGTGTGTGTGTGTGTGTGTGTGTGAACAGCATAACTCAAAACGAAAAGTTCGTTAAATATCAAAATTTGTATTTAAATTCAGCATACTCCAAGGATGGACACAAAGATTTTCAGGAAAAATTCCTCAAACCCCAACTAGCATGGAGTTTTTTCAAAAATTTTGATTTTCTCAAAAAAGACACGATTTTTACATTCTCTACACGTACTATATACATATTGGATACAGAACGTGTTGAATTCTACCTAAAAATTCGATTTCGAGATTTAACCGGAAATACACGTTTTAGGATCCCCTGTATAAAAAGCATTTTTAGAAAAAGGTGCGTGTTTCCTGTGTCGGTGTGTCGGTGAACACGATAACTCGAAAATGGAAAGTCGGTAAATACCAAACTATATAAGTTTAGTATCTTCCAAAGATGCGACACAAAGATTTTGAGGAAACTCCGCCCAACCCAAACTACCCTTTACATGAAAAAATGTTCGAAATGTTTGATTTTCTGAAAAATTGCTCAATTTCTTTGATTAAAATACCGCATATTAAATATATTTATCCCACGAATATAATGGATATCCTGAATTTTCTGGGAATAGCCTCTGAAAACCTCTTTATTCTGGATGAATTTTCCACAAATTTTAACACAAAAAATGTAGATCTCGTCAAAACACATAACTTATGTTAGTTACGTTGGTTTCAATTGTGAAGTACTTATACTTTTTTCAGACAGGAAGTGTCCGATTTTCTTTTGTTCTACTCCTGGCCAAGCAAAGACGCGATTTGCAATGACAATCGCATAACGATAGCTTTTAAAACATTTGACTATCACTTTAACCTAGTGCATTCCCTTAGTTCCATTCCACTTATAAGGAACTAAGTAATGAGAACATTTTTCTATGTTTATCTCGGTCAGCGTTGTGTAGAAAGAAGAAGAATCTTTTGTAAGAAGTTTGTAGAGCAGCTAGGGAAAGTTATATGAGTGTAACACATCAGATTTTTCTCTTTTATGCACTCTCTCTCTCTCTCCCAACCTCTTCAGCCACCCACATACACATGGGCTTTTTGTAAAAATCGTTTTCCTAACATATATATTTCTGGTGAAATCTTGGTATAATTTTTTTGAAATACATTAATTTTCTACCAGCTACATTTTCCGTGGTAGAGAAAATAAGAATTATGACAAATGTTCTTAAAAGTTGGAATGAATTTATTATGAAACTTTTTTTTTAATTTTTCTCAATTTCTAATTAAATTTCACAGGCACTCATTTTAAATTCTGTTAGAATAGCCTGCGGAGGATTGGTTAGAGGGAGTGATGAGAATATTGCAGGACATATTTTTGTGGAAATGCGTTTGCGGGGGTCTACGATGAATATGCACCGGAGATGCAGGTGTTGGCTTGCAGTAATGTGATGTTTGAAGAAGCAAGACACGTCCCGACAGCAAGGCGCCATACACTTTCACTTTCTCGATAGCAGGCAGCAACGCTCTTTCATGTCGCCGCTCCCTGCTACTTGCAGGTTTCGTGTGCCGAACTGACATTGTTCAGCGGGTTGGTGAGCTTGAGGGACCTTTCTCACGGTAGCTTCCGGGAAGTAGCTTCGGAGCCTCTCGGCGTGAAGTGTTAGGTTCACAGGACTTTCTCTACCTGTTCTACAAACAAAAGATTATTATTTTATGTACATCATGTCAATCGAGATAAATATTACCAAATTATTACTTAGTTTCTTATAAATAGAAAAGGAAATAAGGGAGTACGTTAGGCTAAAGCGCTATCAAATCTTATAAAAGCATTGAAATTTAAAATTTCATAACCTCCACTATAATATAAAGAAAATTATAATGAAAGCGTAAGGATGATCGAAATATTTGCCAAATTTTTATACATTACATAACACTTTAACTTATATAATATAAATTAATTAATTTACCAATGACATCACTTTTTCTATAGCTTTCAAATTAAACTTTAATTCTCTACTCTTTAAGGTGTAAAACAAAAGAGATATGAAACTATGAGGACCTCCTGTGTGAGTCAAACGTTTAAGTTTTTTAAAAGTGAAACCAACAATAGGGATCTCGCAAATAGTTTACAAACAAAAATGTATATGACAAAAAATGTTATGTTTTACCGAGGTCTACATTTTTACTTTCTCTATACATACTATGTGCATTGTGTATAGATTCCATACCCAGATTTCACCGGAAATACATTTTTTGGATCCCCCTAAATAAAAAAAAAGCATTTTTGGAAAAAGGTCCGTGTGTCTGTGTGTCTGTGGACAGCCGTTAAAAACGGAAAGACCGTTAGATACCAAACTTGGTGTTTTGGTTTAGTTTCTTCCAAGGATGCAACACGAAGATTAAAAAAAAAACACCACAAACTACCCTTTACATGGAAAAATTTTCGAAAGTCTTGACTTTCTTAAAAATGGCTCAAATGATCTAGATTAAAATCCCGCAGATTAAATATATTTAGATCTCAAATGAAATATATATCTTGAATTTTCTGGGAATGGCCTCTGAAGATGTCTTTACTGTGGAGAATTTTGCCAAATTTTGCTTAACTGCTAAACCGTAAGGGATAGACTAAAACTTACTACACAAAAAAGTAGATCCCGTCAAAGCACACAATTTATGTTTTTGTTGTGTAGGCATCCACTTCCGAGACATTTAAAGTTATTTGTTTCAGATTTTTTCACACTTTTCTCCTGGCCATCCATAGAAATGGATCTCAACCGCATAGAACCAGCGTTTATGAGAGTTGAATATCACTTTAGCCAAGTGTATTCCCTTATTTTCCTTCTACTTACAAGGAAGCAAATATTAAGGCGATTTCTGCTAATGTTAAGCTCTATTATCATATAGCATATAGAAGAATATACTTTTTAACAACAATATGTTAAAGACTGTCTCAGTGGTCGAGTGATCAGTGGCCTGACTACTCACCCGGCGGCCCCGGGTTCGATTCACTGCTGGAGTGGGGAATTTTTCTTTATTCATAATTATTCCCTATTCCCTCAGAGTCTGGAAGTATGTATGTGGGAGTGAATGTGTGCGAGGAAAATAAAACGACGAAAACCCAACGTAAAGAACTAACAGACAGCGAGTTGTTTCTAATGCAAAACCCCGACATGACCTTACATGCATATTAATGACAAAATACAATGTTGTTGAGAAAGTCGTGTGAATGAAACACATCAGATTTTTATTTTCTCTATACGTACATAGTGTACAGAGAAGGTAGTGTATAGAAAAATGTCCGTGTCTGTCTGTGTGTTTGACTTTGGGCAGCAAAGGTCAAAAATTAAAAGATCGTTAAAAACCAAACTTGGTAATTTTTTTTTTTTTTTTTTTTTTTGCTGTCTTCCAAGAAAATTCCCCCACCCCAAACTACCTTTACATGGAAAAAATTTCGAAAATGTTCATTTTCTTAAAAATTGCTATAACGATTTTGATTAAAATCTCGTATATTTAAAATATTTATTTGACAAATAAAATGTATATATTTCTGGAAATAACCCCTGAAGACTACTTTATTCTGGATGAATTTTGCGGATTTTTGCATAACTGCTAAACCGTAAGAGATGGACAAAAACTTACTACACAAAAATGTAGATCCGGTCAAAACACACAATTTATGTCATTTACGTTTTTGTTGTGGAGGGATCCGTTTCCGAGATATTTAAAGTTATTTGTTTAAGATTTTCTCACACTTTTCTCCTGCCCCAGCATAGAAACGGATTTCAACCGCATAACAACCAGCTTACATAAGATTGGCCTATAACTTTAGCCTAGTGTATTCCTTTATTTTGCTTCTACTTACAAGGAAGCAAATATTAAGGCAATTTCTGCTAAATGTTAACCTCTATTATCATATAGGATATAGAAGAATATGCTTTTTAACAATAATGTGTGACTGATGTAGAGAAAGTCATGTGAATGGAACACATTAGATTTTTAATTTCTCTATACGAACTATGTACATAGTGTATAGAGAAGGTATTGCACTCCATCAAAAAATTCAATACCGAGATTTCACCGAAACTATATGTTTTAGGGTCCCCTTTATCTAAAAAAAGTATTTTCAGAAAAAGGTCCGTGTGTGTGTGTCCATGTGTCCGTGTCTGTGAACACGATAACTCAAAAACGAAAAGTCGGTAAAATACCAAACTTGGTATTTAAGTTTAGTATCTTTCAGGGATGCGACACGAAGATTTGGAGATAAATCCGCCACCCCAAACTACCCTTTACATGGAACTTTTTTCGAAAATTTTGATTTTATAAAAAATGACTAACGTTTTTGATTAAAATATCGTATATTAAAGATATTTACCCGGCAAATAAAATGTATATTTTGAATTTTCTGGGAATAGCCTCTGAAGACTACTTTAATCTGAGTTAATTTTCCGGAATTTTGTATAACTGCTAAACCGTAAGAGATAGACAAAAACTTACCACACGAAAAATGTAGAGCAAATTAAAACACACAATTTATGTTGTATACAATTTTTCGTGGAGTTGTTCGTTATTAAGATATTCCTTGTTTTTAGTTTCAGATTTGAAAAACTTAAACATTCCTCATATAGGAATTTGTCAACTCCTGTCCATACAAACAAAGGAACTTCAGTCACATAGCAACCAGCTTTTGACTATCACTTTTACCTATAGTACTCCCTTATTTCGCTTCTACTTACAAGGAAGCAAGTAATAAGACTATTTCCGCTATTTTGTTTTTCTGATAAGTATGTAGTATAAGCTTTTTAAGAATAATTTGTTGCAGAGATGTACAGAAAGTCATGTGGATGGAACACGTCAGATTTTTTTTTCTATCTTCTGTTTATCTTAATTAGCACGAAGTGAAGAAAAGGATTAGCTTATGTAAAGGTAATCTGTTGCAGATTAACTAGAGAAAGTCACGTGAACGGAACATCAGATGTTTATTAGTTGGAGAATCGACTGTTTTGTTTCGACTCTTACAGATGGAGTCCGACCACAGCTGTCATCTGGACTGCGAACAAACGGCACCGCTGATGTACTTACAGGAAACCGTTAGCGGCATACTTCTATGAAGAGAATCACAAAAAGTTATTCCACGCCACCATTAATGCTCAAATGAGAATGGAAACTACGTGGAAAAGTGGAAACAAAGCAGTATGTTGAAGGGAATAAAAAGGAAAATGGTGTGGAGCATGCACATAATCTTCAATACTTACTATTTAATAAACGGTCCTTTAAAAAGCTAATGCATTCCATATATTGTGTGTTTTAACGAGCTTTATATTCTATATGTAATAACTTTTTATCTACTAGGGTCGGTTGATAAGTCCCGGGCCTCTCAATGAAAACAACATTTAAAAAAAATGTTTGCTTTATTTCTCAACATAATCTCCAGAAAGGCTAATACATTTGTCATAGTGGTGTTCTAATTTAATTAAACCATCTCTGTAGTGCGATTTATCAAGGTCCTCAAAATAGCTGTTTACCGCATCAATGACCTCCTCGTTGCTGTGAAATCTTCGTCGTCCAATCTTTTTCGAGGTTTGGGAACAGGTGGTAGTCACTGGGTACTAGATCTAGCGAATAGGGTGGATGTTCAAGCAATTCCAACTTTAATTCGCACATTGCCATGACTGAACGATTGGCGGAGCATTGTCGTGATAAAACAAGTTTCTTTTGTCAAATGAGGTCTTTTTCTTTTCGCCTCATCACTCAAACGTTGCAGTAAGCTTGCGTAGTAGTCACCAGTGATACTTTTGCCCTTTTCCAAGTAATCAATAAAAATAATTTCCCGTGCAAACCAGAGAACACTCACCATAACCTTGTTAGCTGACAAAATTGACTTGACCTTTTTTGGAGTTGGTTCACCTGGCGCAATCCACTGTTTTGACTGTGATTTACTTTCTGGAGTGTAGTGATATATCCAAGTTTCATCCATGGTAATAAGCCGTCTCAAAATTTCACTGGGATTTTTACGGTAGAGCTCCACATTCTTAACAGAAACAGTTTTTCGCACAGACCTTGTGAAAACCTGCACGTTCTTTTGTATGTTTACAACCTCTGCTATCTCAAACAACTTTAATCTGCAGTCTTCCAGTATTAACGATGATATTTTTTCAATGATCTCTGGAGTTGTCACTTCTACAGGGCGTCCAGAGCGAGGCTCATCACTAGTGCTCGTACGTCCCATTTTAAACTCTGCAACCCACCTTTTAATCATTGAAGATGAAGGGACAGAGTCTTTCAATGTACTGTCCATTTCCTTCTTGATTTCTTTAGTCGTTAAGCCTTTCAAATGGAAGTATTTGATCACTGTTCGTTTTTCCAAATCCTCCATTTTCGTGAAAACTCTAAAGTTGTCTTGTTTAAAATGCTGTCATTCGAAAACTAAACAAGCTATTGACCTGTAACTATGGATACAAGCTAGTCTAGAGTTAAACTATATGATGCTATCGTCAAACTGCCTAGTGGCGCCATATCTGTGTGAGGCCCGGGACTTATCAGCCGACCCTCATATCTCTTATAGTTTATCTGTTATGCAAAAAGCATTCAGAATGAAGAGGACTGGAAGTATGAATGTCAGAATTAATGAATGGATGTGTTTAATTATATAAAATGATTTAACTTAATGACAACATACCATTTATATAAGTTGTTTTATAAGTTAAAAACCCCGACATCATAATAGCAGTTAAAGGGGGTTATATAAATGAAGAAAAAAATCTGATATGTTCCATTCACATGACTTTCTCTACATCTCAGCAATAAATTGTTGTTATAAAGCTTATTCTTCTATTTACTTAATGCTAGTCGAGAGAAAAATTAGCAAAAAGAGTCTTATTACTTGCTTCCTTATAAGTGAAATAAGGATGTACCACAGGTTAAAGCGATAGCCAAATCTTCTAAAATCGGGTTGCTATGTGATTGAAGTTCGCAGGAATAGAAAGTATATACCGAACAGTTGCAAACAAATTTGGTAAGGAATCAACTCTAGCTATTGCAAATAAGTTTCATTTTGAATCGCTTGAATTATGTTTTGAAATAAACTCTGGAAGAACTTCTTTTGTTCTGCTGTTTGCCAAAGCAATTGTGTACCAACTGATTATTGCTGTGCTCCATTATGCAAAGTATTACTACAGTATTTTCAAACACATTAATGCAAAATATGGTAGAGTTAAAAATATCATGGTAGAAAAATAAATCAGATTCCCGGACATATTAAGTCTGGGTCCGGACTCTGGATAAATTTCTGGATACCCGGAGTAATCCCGGAAGGGTGGTAATGCAGTAGAGAGAGCTGCAATTCAAATTCCATTCTCTTATACATCTAAAGCTGAGAACTCTAAATTATGTCCCGTTCTGTTATTGCCTATATTTTCGTGCCCACATTGTCGTCATTGCGTTATACGATTCTGCAGTCGTGCCTTATTGGTGGCATCACACACGTGGCATAGAAATTAATAGAATTACTAAAGTTTAAGGAACTTGCCTGGCCTTGCAGTGACTTTGTTGCACGTAAACCAATACAATGGCTGAGTTGTTGCTTGCTTGGTCTTTCCTGTTTTCAACAGAAATGAACATATTTGTAGCTCAAAGCTTTGTATCTTACAAATATACATGAGGGACGCTCAATAATTTCTTCTCAAAAGATAGAAAAACAAATTATTTTGGTAGATTTTTTTTTGTTTTCAATGTAATCTCCTTTTAGCTGGATACACTTTTCCCAGCGTTTCTACAACTATTTTAAACTTTCCAAAAAGTAGGATTTCGGAAGGTCCTCAACATAGGCATCTGTTTGGGAGATGACCTCTTCGTAGAAGTGAATCTTTTTCCGCCGAGCCACTTATTCAAGTTTTGAAATAAAAAAAAAATCTGATGTGTTACACTCACATGACTTTCTCTAGCTAACCTACAAACTTCTTACATAAGATTATTCATCTTTCTGCATCTTGCTAATCGAGGTACTCATTAGCACAACGTTCTTATTACTTAGTTCCTTTTAAGTAGGTAAAAATAAGGGAATACACTAGGCTAAAGCCATAGTCAAATGTTTTAAAAGCTGTCGTTACGCGATTGTCATTACAAATCCCTTATTTTCTTGGACAGGATTAGAACAAAAGAAAACCGCACACTCCCGTCTGAAAAAGTATAATTACTTCACAACTGAAACTAATAACAATGAATACCTCGAAAACTGTAAGCTCCACGAGAAAAATGTATATGGCATAACTTGTGTATTTTAACAAAACATACATTTTTTGTATAGTAAGTTTTTGTCTATCTCTTACGATTTACTAGTTATGCCAAATTAAGCAAAATTCATCCAGAATAAACAGGTCTTTAGAAGCTATTCCCAGAAAATTTAAGATATGAATATTATTTGTCAAGTAAATATCTTTAATATACGATATTTTAATCAAAATAGTTAGAGCCATTTTTAAGAATATCAAAATTTTCGTAAAAAGTTCCATGTAAAGGGTAGTTTAGGGTGGGGGATTTTTCTCAAATCTTCGTGTCGCATCCCTGGAAGATACTAAACTTAAATACCAAGTTTGGTGCTTTACCGACTTTTCGTTTTTGAGGACACACACACACGGACCTTTTTATGAAAATGCTTTTTTTCGGAAACAGGGGAACCTAAAACATATATTTCCGGTAAAATCTCGGTATCGAATTTTTGGGTGGAATACAATACTTCTCTAAGCCCTATGTACAATGTACATATGGGGCTAGAGAAAGTAAAAAGACAGTGGGTGCCGATGTCGTTTCCGTGTAATGTTCATTTTGCACACGTAGAAACCCCCCTACATTGAAAGAAGAAGAAGGTTCCTGGATGAAATTCCGCCATTTTGCGTCCGCAAGTCGTGATTTCGTCCTACAGTGCCATCTGTGGGTGGCGAACTGAGACCTCCTCACCATGGCGCATAGCGGCGAACTCACGAACTAGAAGTTCAAATCTGATCAGGAAACATCATAACGATGCCCTATGCGAATTACAGCAACAAACAGACTGATATCACGTTGCTCAATAAGATTGTAGGTTCTGGTGAGGCATTTCGTCGTCTGTTCAAAACAAAACAGTGACTTTTGTGTGGTGAAAACTTAAGTCGAGCTTTTGGGGCGATTAAAACATGGCTACCAACTTTTAAACATGTGTTTAGAGATCATTGTTACAGAGCTGATTGACATCTCATGACACACAGCTTTGTTAATGTCGTCTTTAAGAAACATTCAAATGTCAATCTCTCTACGTTGCCTAATTATTTATTTCTAAACACGTGCCTAAGAGGCACGCCCAGGATACATGCGAAGTGTTTTTACATCAGCCTGTGCATACGAATACTCCAAGCCTTTTAAAAATCCAGACACTGTAGCAGAATTCGAAGATCAAGTCAATAACCGTGACTAAGCAGAACATATTTTTGTGGGAATGAGAGAATTTCACAAGGAATTATCAGTAAATTCGAGTTATAAGTTTTACTTTCTATACCGACGAATATGTACGTACATATTATTTAACATTTTGATACCTAGATTTTGCCAGAAATATATGTTTTGAGGACCCTGAATCCAAAAAATAATGTAACAGATTCGTGTGTGTTTGTGGGCAACAAAACTCAAACAATCTGATGTGTTACACTCAAAGTGGGAAGAAAATAAGGGAATACGCTATGCTAAACCGATAGTCAAATGTTTTAAAAGCAGTTGTTATGCGATTGTCATTACAAATTGCTTCTTTCCTTGGTCAGGAGTAGAACAAAAGAAAAACGGACACTCCTATCTGGGAAAAGTATAAATACTTCACAACTGAAACTAATAACAATGAATACCTCGAAAACGGTAAGCTCCACGAGAAAAATGTATATGAAATAACTTGTGTATTCTAACAAGACCTACACTTTTTTGTACAGTAAGTTTTTGTCTATCTCTTACGGTTTACTAGTTATGCCAAACTAAGCAAAATTCATCCAGAATAAACAGCTCTTAGAAGCTATTCCCAGAAAATTCAAGATATACATTTTATTTGTCAGGTAAATATCTTTAATATACGATATTTTAATCAAAATCGTTAGAAATATTTTTTATAAAATCAAAATTTTCGAAAAAAAGTTCCATGTAAAGGATAGTTTGAGAGGGATTTTTCTCAAAATCTTCGTGTCGCATCCCTGGAAGATACTAAACTTAAATACCAAGTTTGGTATTTTAGCTATTTTTCGTTTTTGAGTTATCGTGTTCACAGACACAAGGACACACACACACACACGGACCTTTTTCTGAAAATGCTTTCTTTGAATTCAGGGGGTCCTAAAACATGTATTTCCGGTGAAATCTCGGTATCGAATTTTTAAGTGGAATACAATGCTTCTCTATCTCTATGTACATTGTACATATGGGGATAGAGAAAATAAAAATCTTATGTGTTCCATTCACATGACTTTCTCTACATCTCTGTAACAAATTATTGTCAAAAAGCTTATTCTTCTATTTAGTTCATGCTAATCAGGGTAAAGATTAACAGAAATGCATTCTTGGATGCAGAAGGGAAATTGTGGAATACACAAAGCTAAAACGATAGTCAAATATTTTCAAATTTGGTTGCCATGTGGATGAAATCAGTTTATTTGCATTGCCAGGAGTTAACATATACCTTATGTGACATAAAGTGTGTGTTTTAACGAGATCTACAAAATAAAATGGCGTGTTATTTATGGACGCTCTTTAACTGCTGTGGTTCTCAGCGTCCCATTCTATATCGGGCGTGAAAGACCGCTTAATTTTGCTCAGAGGCCTCTCTATCAGGCTTGAGGTTCTTTTACGTGCCGTAAATCTACGACACGGGACCAACGGCTTTACTTCCCTTCCGAAGGAAGCCATGCTAAGGATTTTTACGCCCGAAAAAACCCATCGTCCTCCGCCGGATTTGAACCCGCGACATTGGGTATATGAAGTCAGCATGGTAACCATTACACCACGGAGGGCGATAACGAGATGTACATATTTTGTTAGTCAGTTTTTGTCTATATCTTACGGTTTTTTAGTTATGCCAAAATATATCCACCAAAATTCATCTAGAATAAAGTAGTCTTCAGAAGCTATTCCCAGAATTCAAGATAAACGTTTTATTTGTCATGTAAATATGTTTAATATACGTTATAGTCATTTTTCAGAAAATCAACATTTTCGAAAATGTTTCCACGTAAAGGGTAGTTTGGGGTGGGGGGGATTTTTTCAAAATCTTCGTGTCGCATTCTTGAAAGATGCTAAACTTATATACCGGTTTTTAGTTTTTGAGTTATCGTGTTCACAGACACACGAACCCACACACGGACCTTCTTCTAAGAATGTTTTTTTTTTTTTTTTGGATGCAGGTGACCCTAAAACGTCTATTTCCGGTGAAATCTCGATATGGAACATTTGGGTGGAATGTAATAACTTCTCCACACACCATGTACATACTACGTGTATCTAAGTTTAACAGTAGTCAAGAATGTGACATGCAGATATTTAAGAAAATACCCCCACCCGAAAACACCGAAAATGTTGTATTTATCAAAAAATAGTTCTTCGTTGGTTTGAAAGTGCTGCCCTCCTAGCCACGTCTTCAGTTCAGGGAAAAGGTGAAAGTGGCTGTGTGGCAGGTCAGGATTGTACGGCAGATGATCGAAAATGTCCAATTAAAATTGTTCAAGGAGCCGATGGGTTGTGCTAGCAGTGTGAGAACGAGCGTTGTCATGGATCAACACAATTCCTGAAGTCTGCATTCCTCTTCGTTATTTTGAATGGCTCTCCGCAAACGTCGTGAAGTACGAAGGTCTTCAAAACAATGTCAATGCTCATTTGAAATCATTGGCGGAAACATTTTTTGAAGCGGATATTGCAAAGCTTGTGCACAGATACGCTAAATGTCTCAATCCATAAGTGTACAAATCTTTTTAGTAATAAAATAATTGTTTTCTATGAGCTTGTCTTTTATTTATAGCCTATCGGAGGTTGAAAAAAACGGTCCTCGTATATATGCACACACACAGACACACACACATTCGTAATCATTGGTCAAATTTCACAGATGGATCACTGAAAGTAAAGTTATGTTATATTTTAGTTGTTAAGGTATCTTTTAAGAAAATGCATGTAACTTCTTTTGTATTCCACAACCCATCGTGTGAGGTGGCTAGTGAATGAAACTATTGCTTTTGAAGCACAATGTTGAATGGACCGATAGCGGTATCACATTTCACACACAGAAGCACAGCAATCGATACTTGAAAGACAAGACACGTTTTGATGGCCTTGGACCTCTTGTTTTTCAGGGCGAGTAGGGTCACTACAGAATCCAGCGTGTTACGTAACGGGGTTACGTATCAAGGATATTGTCAGAATCGAGTGCCAATTTTTGGTGAACAGAATAATAGCGCGCCGTTAGTTTCTCTAGCCCGTATGTACAATGCATATATTGCATGGAGAAAGTATTGTATTCCACCCAAAAATTCTATACCGAGATGTCATCATGTAAGTCTTGAGCTGCTCTGAGTCCGAAAATAGCATTTTTACGTTTTCTTCACGAACTATGTACATAGTATATGAACAAAGTATTGTATTCGACCTAAAAGTTCGATAACGATCTTTCACCGGAAATAAACGTTTCAGGGTCCCCTGAATCCAAAAAAGGAGCATTTTTAGAAAAAGGTCTGTGTATATGTGTGTGTTTTTGGTATTGTTTAACGCTCGCTTTTACTACTTATGGCACCGCAGGCGTTGACACTGGTGATACATGGAATGAAAATGGAGCACCGGTGCAATGCGATGCACCCGGAGAAAACCCGCCCCTACGCCGATTTATTACCCACAAATCTCACATGCGGTCGCTTGGGATCGAACCCAGATCGTCTGGGTGAGAAGCGAATGGTCTAACCACTCGGCCAAGGCGCGGCCCTCGTGTGTGTGTGTGTGTGTGTGTGTGTGTGTGTGTGTATGTGAACACGACAACTCAAAAACGAAAAGTCGGTAAAATACCAAACTTGGTATATAAGTTTTGTAGAAGACACGAAGTTTTTGAGGAAAATACCCCCATCCCAAACTACTGTTTACATGGGAAATTTTTTCGAAAATTTTCATTTTCTCAATAATAGCTCTAACGATTTTGATTAAAATACCGTATATTAAAGATATTTATACGACAAACATAGTATAATTCTTGAACCTTCTGGGAAAAACCTCCTATTTCTGGATGAATGTTTTATAACTAGTAAACCGGAAGAGATATACAAAAACTTACTACAAAAATACGTAGATCTCGTTCAAATACTCAATTGATGTCACGCATATTTTTTTTTATAGAGTTGACCATTATTTAGATATTCCTTGTTATTGGTTTCAGTTTTAAAATACTTGAACTTTTCACATACGGGAATTTGTCAACTTCTGGCCACGCAAAGAAATGGATTTCAACCACAGGGCAACCAACTTTTAAAAGATTTGAGTATTGCTTTAGCCTAGTGAATTCCATTATTTCCCTTGCACTTACAAGAAAGAATTTCTACAAATGTTTTTCTCGATTAACATGAAGTAGACAGAAGAATAAGCTTATTAACAATAATTTGTTACAGAGATGTAGAGAAAGTCATGTGAATGGAACACATAAGATTTTTAGAAAAAGGTCCTATGTGTGTATATATCTGTGGTAGCATAGCTCCAAAACGAAAAGGTTAAATTCCAAACTTTGTATTTAAATTCAGATCTTCTAAAGATGCGACACGAAAAATTTCAGGAAAATCCGGCCCCCCCAACTGCCCTTTATATGGAATATTTTCGAAATTTTAAGTTTCTCAAATTGACTCTAACGATTGTGATTAAAATACACATCTTAAAGATATTCACATCACAAATAATATGTATATTTGAATTTTCTGAGAATAACCTGTGAAAACCTCTTTATACTACCTCTTGAAATGAGTTTTGCAGAATTTTTCATAATGGTTAAACCGTAAGACGTAAACAAAAACTTATTCACAAAAATCTGATGTGTTCCATTTATTTAACTTTCTCTACATCTCTGCAACACCTTTTTTTTTTTTTTTTTTTTTTTTTTTTTTTTTTTTTTTTTTTTTTTTTTTTTTTTGTAGTTTAACGTCCTTTAACCTGGTTGCTCATATCGGACGATGAATGAAATTGATGAAATGATCTTCAAATGATCTCGGGGTCCTTGGAGCTTAAAGTTACTCGACATTTGTCTTCTCAGGATAAGGGAAAACCCCGAAAAACACCTTATCCGTGTAACTCACCCTAAGCGAGATTCGAATTAACGACCTTTTGAATGTGAGGCAGACACGCTACCACAACACTACCCAGGCGGTCCCTCACAAATTATTGTTAAAAAGCTTATGCTTCTCTTTAATTCATGCTAAGTGAGAAAAAAAAATAGCGGAAATAGTCTTATTACTTGCATCCTTGTAAGGGAGTTCAAGTGATAGTCAAAAGCTGGTTGCTATGTGACTGAAGTTCCTGTGTTTGTATGGACACGAGTTGACAGATGCCTTTATTAGAAAAGTATACGTTTTTCAAAGCTGAAACCAATAACAAGGAATATCTGAAAAACTGCAAACTCTACGAAAAAAAATCTGATGTGTTCCATTCACATGACTTTCTCTACATCTCTGCAACAAATTATTATTAAAAAAACCTATGGTTCTATTTACTTCATGCTCATCGAGAAATAATTATCAGAAATATTCGTATTATTTGCTTCCTTGTAAGTAGAAGCGCAAAAAGGGAGTACCATAGGTTAAAATGATAGTCAAAAGCTGGTTGCTATGTGACTGAAGTTCCTTTGTTTGTATGGATACGAGTTGACAAATTCTGTATGAGAAAAGTGTAAGTTTATCAAGGCTGAAACAAAAAACAAGGAATATCTAAAAAAAACAATAAAGTCCACGAAAAAAATGTATGGAACATAAATTGTGTGCTTTAAAGTGCTCTACATTTGTTGTGTGGTAAGTTTTTGTCCATATCTTCCGGTTTAGCAGTTATGCAAAATTCCGTAAAATTGACCCAAAATAAATTAGTCTTCACAGGCTATTCCCAGGAAGTTCAAAAAATACATTTTATTTGTCAGGAAAATATCTTTAATATATGATATTTTAATCAAAATCGTTAGAGCCAATTTTTTAGAAAATCAAAATTTTTGAAAACAGTTCCATGTAAAGGGTAGTTTGGGGTAAGTGGATTTTTCTCAGAATCTTCATGTCGCATCCTTGGAAGATACTAAACTTAAATACCAAGTTTTTGAGTTGTGTTCACAGACACACGGACACACACACATACACAAGGACCTTTTTCTGAAAATACTTTTTTTGGATACAGGGGACCCTAAAACGTATATTTCCGGTGAAATCTCGGTATCGAATTTCTTGGTGGAGTGCAATACCTTCTCTATACACTATTTACTTAGTACGTAAAGAGAAAGTAAAAATGTATGTAACATAAATTGTGTGTTTTAACGTGCTCTACATTTTTTGTGTGGCAAGTTTTTGTCCATCTGTTACGGTTTAGCAGCTATGCAAAATTCCGTGAAATTCATCCAGAATAAATTAGTCTTCAGAGGCTACTACCAGAAAATTCAAAATATACATTTTATCTGTCAGGTCTTTAATATACGGCATTTTAATCAAAATTGTTAGAGCCGCATCAAATCCATAGCCAGTCGAGAAACGTGGACTATGGTCCCTAATTTGTTAGATTAAAATAACATATTACTATTAACAAATCATTGGAAGTGACTATAAAAATTTCGACCGATACTTTTCAACATACCTAATACTATAATGATAAGACAGATGAAGTATCGTTTGATAATGGATCATTGGCAAGAAGTCGAAGTTTTTCATCAGAGTTTTCAAGGTTATTTGTTCAGCCTAACCACTCCCTTGCAATTAAGTTGACCAATCATCTTGTATAACTGTAAAAGTATATTGGCTGACAGACTTTCGTGATGTTCCAGATCTGCTTCGAAACAACCTCCTCATACCTTATGGAACTCCACAAGCATCCCATGCTTAAAAATCTGATGTGTTCAATTCACACGACTTTCTCCATATCTCTGCAACAAATTATTGTTAAAAAGCTTATGCTTCTATTTACTTCATTCTAATCAAGAAATGTCAGAAATAGTCAATATACTTCTTTTTAAGTAGAAGCGAAATATGGGAGTACCATAGGTTAAAGTGATAGTCAAAAGCTGGTTACTATGTGACGAAAGTTCCTTTGTTTGCATGGACAGGAGTTGACAAATTCCTGTATGAGAAAATATAAGTTTTTGAAAGGTGAAATCAAAAACAATGAATATATAAAAAACGATCAAAACCATGAAAACAATTTGTGTAACATAAATTGTGTGTTTTAACGTGATCTACATTTTCTGTGTAGTAAGTTTTTGTCTATCTCTTATCGTTTAGCAGTTAAGCGAAATTCGGCAAAATTCATCCAGAATAAAGAGGTCTTCAGAGGCTATTCCTAGAAAATTTAAGATATAAATTTTATTTAGTGCGTAAATGTCAGTAATATACGGGATTTTAATCAAAACCTTTAGAGCCATTTTTAGATAGTCAAAATTTTCGAAAAAAGTTCCATGTAAAGGATAGTTTGGGATGGGGGGATTTTATTGAAAATCTTCGTGTCGCATCCTTGGAAGATACCAAAGTTAAATACCAAGTTTGGTTTTTAACGGTCTTTTCGTTTGTGAGCTATGTTGCCCACAGACACACAAATACACACACATCACACAGACAGACACACACACGGACATGTTTCTAAAAATGCTTTTTTTGGATTCAGGGGGTCTCAAAACATATATTTCCAGTGAAATTTCGGTATCGAATTTTTGGGTACAATGCAATAGCCTCTTTATACACTATGTACATAATACGTATAGAGAAAGTAAAAATTTGACGTGTTTCATTCACAACACTTTTTCTGCATCTCTGTAACAAATTATTGTTAAAAAGCTTATGCTTCTATCTACTTCATGCTAATCGAGATAAACATTAACAGAAATGCTTCCTTGTAAATAGAAGAGAAGTAAGTGAATATACTAGGCTAAAACGATAGTCAACTCTTTTATATGCTGGTTGCCATGTGGATGAAATAACGTTTCTTTGTACTGCCAGGGGTGTGAAAAGTGTAAGTATTTTAAAAGTGAAACCAAGAACAAGTAATGCCTCAAAAATGATAAACAACACGAAAAAAAAAATGTATATAATATAAATTGTGTGTTTTAACGATATTTTGTGTAATAATTTTGCGTGTATCTCTAACAATTTATTAGTTAAGAATTATTCAGTAAAATTCATTCAGAATAAAGAGGTCTTTAGAGGCTATTCCCAGAAAATTCATTATATATATTTAATTTTTATGTAAATATTTTAATATACAGTATTTTAATCAAAATCGTTAGAGCCATTAATGAGAAATTTAAAAAAATTCGGAAAATGTTCCATGTAAAGGGTACTTGGAGTGGGGGGATTTTCTTGAAAATTTTCGTGTCACTTCCATGGAAGATTCCAAACTTAAATAGCAAGTTTGATTAATGGTCTGCCCACAGACACACACACGGACATTTTTCTAAAAATGTTTCTTTTGGATTCAGGGGCTATCAAAACATGTGTTTCCGGTGAAACCGCGTTATTGAATTTTGGGTGCAAAACAATACCTTCTCCATACACTGTACGTGCAGAGAAAGTAAAAATGTATATAATATAAATTGTGTTTTTAATGAGATTTACATTTTTGGCGTAGTAAGTTTGTCTTTCTCTTACGGTTTACCAGTTAAGCAAAATTCAAAAAAATCCATCCAGAATAAAGATTTCTTCAGAGGCTATTACCAGAAAATTCAAGATATACATTTTATTTGTCATGTAAATATCTTACATATAAAAGATTTTAATAAAATTGGTTACAGCTATTTTTGAGAAAATTAAACTTTTGGAAAATTTTCCTGTATAAAGGGTAGTTGGGGTTAGGGGTATTTTCTTGAAAATCTTAGCGTCGTATCCTTGAAACATACTGAACTTAAAATTGATCAGGTTTATTATTTAACACACTTTTCGTTTTTGAGCTATGCTGCCCCCCCACACACACACACACATTTTCTAAAAATGCTTTTTTTGGATTCAAGGGGGCCCAAAACATGTATTTCTGGTGAAATCTTGGTATTTTTGGGTGCATTACAATACCTTCTCTATAAGCTATGTATATAGTACGTGTAGAGAAAGTAAAAAAGCATAAAGTGTGGTCAGACTGATTTTATCCAGTTTAGTTTGCATGCATCTATTATAGTCATCTTAGAGTATTCCCTTCTACTTACAAGGAAGCAAGTAATAAGACTATTTCTGCTAATGTTTTTCTGTATAGGATAAAGTACATAGAAAAATAAACTTTTGTAAGAATAATTTGTATTTGGAACAGTTAGAGAAAAGCATGTGAATGGAACACATCAGACATATATAGTAGATGGTAAATAGATAGAGAAGGTATTGCAGTCCACCTTCAAATTATACTTTCAATAACAATCCATATTATAAATAAAATTTATTAAAATGAAATTATTATTAAAAGAAAATCTGATGTGTACCGTTCACATGACTTTCTCCATATCCCTGCAACAAATTATTCTTAAAAAGCTTATACTTCTATTTACTTTATGCTAATCAGAAAAAATTAGCACAAATAGTCTTATTACTTGCTTCCTTGTAAGTAGAAGCGAAATAAGGGAGTACCATAGGTTAAAGTGGTAGTCAAAAGCTGGTTGCTATGTCAATGATGTTCCTTTGTTTATATGGATCGGAGTTGACAAGTTTCTATATGAGAAAAATATAAGTTTTTCATATTAGAAACCAAAAATAAAGAATGTCTCAAAAACGATGAACTCCACGAGAAAAATGTATACAATATAAATTGTGTGTTTTAACCTGCTCTACATTTTTTGTGTAGTAAGTTTTTGTCCATCTCTTATGGTTTAGTAGTTATTCAAAATTTCGTAAAATTCATCCAGAATAAACTACTCTTCAGACGCTATTCCCAGAAAATTCAAGATATACATTTTAGTTGTCAGGTAAATATCTTTAATATACGATATTTTAATCAAAATTGTTAGAAATATTTTTTATAAAATCAAAATATTCGAAAAAAAGTTCCATGTAAAGGATAGTTTGAGAATCTTCGTGTCGCATCCCTGGAAGATACTTGAATACCAAGATTGGTATTTTAGCTTCTTTTTGTTTTTGAGTTATCGTGTTCACGGACACACACACACACACACACACGGACCTTTTTCTGAAAATGCTTTTTATGGATACAGGGGGTCCTAAAACATGTACTTCCGGTGAAATCTCGGTATCGAACTTTTTGGTGGAGTGCAAGACATTCTCTATACACTATGTACATATTGCCTATTGAGAAAGTAAAAATATTTGAAATTTTTTTTCTCCTAAATGGAAGCTAACGATTTTGATTAAATACCATACAGCCAATAAAATGTATAGTTTTAGTTCACTGTGAATAATTTCTGAAGAGCTCTAGCTCTTCATTCTGAATTTTGCGTATCTGGTAAACCGTAAGGATAGACAACAGCTAATCGCACAAAAATGTAAATTTAATAAAAATACACATTTTATGTAATAAACAGTTTTCTTGCAGGTAACCATGTTTAATTTATTCCTTGATATTGGTGTCAGTTTTAAAATACTTATACTTTTCTCATATAGGAGCTTATGAACTCTTTAATTACATAGCATCCAATTTTAAAAAATCTGATGTGTTACACTCACATGACTTTCTCTAGCCGTTCTACAAACTTCTTACATAAGATTATTCTTCTTTCTGCACCTTGCTAATCTAGGTACTCATTAGCACAATGTTCTTATTACTTAGTTCCGTAGAAGTAGGAAGAAAATAAGAGAATACACTAGGCTAAATCGATAGTCAAATGTTTTATGCGATTGTCATTACAAATCGCTTCTTTTCTTAGCCAGGAGTAGAACAAAAGAAAAACGGACACTCCCGTCTGAGAAAAGTATAAGCACTTCACAACTGAAACTAATAACAATGAATACCTCGAAAACGGTAAGCTCCTCGAAAAAACTGCATGTGACGTAAATTGTGTATTTTAACAAGGCCTACATTTTTTGTTAGTAAGTTTTTGTCTATCTCTTACGGTTTATTAGTTATGCCAAATTAAGCAAAATTCATCCAGAATAAACAGGTCTTTAGAAGTTCTTCCCAGAAAATTCAAGATATACATTTTATTTGCCAGGTCAAATATCTTTAATATACGATATTTTAATCAAAATCGTTAGAGCCATTTTTAAGAACATCAAAATTTTCGAAAACAATTCCATGTAAAGGGTAGTTTGGGGTGGGGGAATTTTTCTCAAAATCTTCGTGTCGCATCCCTGGAACATACTGAACTTGGTATTTTAGCTACTTTTCGTTTTTGAGTTATCGTGTTCACAGGCACACGGACACATACATACACACACACAAACACGGACCTTTTTCTGGAAATGCTTTTTTTTTTGGATTCAGGGGGTCCTAAAACATATATTTCCGGTGAAATCTCGACATCGAATTTTTGGGTGGAATGCAATTCTTCTCTATCCCTATGTACATTGTACATACATGGAAGAGAAAGTAAAAATATGACTGACGGTTCAGCCTAGTATACTCCCTTATTTCCCTCCTACTAATAAGTAACTAAGTAATAAGACCGTTTCTGCTAATTTTGTTCTAGATAGGCGTGAAGTAAATAGATGAATAAGCTTTTTAACTACAATATGTTGCGATGTGTAGATAAAGTCATATGAATGGAACACATCATGTTTTTACTTTCTCTAGCCCCGTATGTACAATGTACATAGGTATAGAAAAGTATTGTATTCCACCCAAAAATTCGATCGAGTTTTCACCGAAAATACATGTTTTAGGACCCGCTGAATCCAAAAAAAAAAAGCATTTTCAGAAACAGGTCCGGGTGTGTGCATGTCTGTCTGTCTCTCTCTGTGTGCCTGTTTTCCCTAGACATGGAAAACTTATCGAACATTTTGTTTTTCTTAAAAATGGCTCTAACGATTTCGATTAAAATGCCACATATTAAAGCCATTTCTATCATAAATAAAATGTATTTTCTGGGAATAGCTTCTAAAGACCTGATTATTCTGAATGAATTTTGTTTAATTTGGTATAACTAGTAAGCCGTAACAGATAGACAAAAACTTACTTTACAAAGATGTAGATCTCGTCAAAACTCACAATTTATGCCCTTTACGTTTTTGTTGTGGAGGTAGCCGTTTCCAGGATATTCCTTGTTATTGGTTTCAATTGTGAAGTACTTATACTTTTCCCAGACGGAAGTGTCCGTTTTCATTTGTTTTATACCTGGCCAAGCAAAGGAACGATTTGCAATGACAATCGCATAACGACAGAAACAAACATTTGACTATCACTTTAGCCTAGTTCCAGTCTACTTATAAGGAACTGAGTAATAAAGCTCTGCTAATGCTTATCTCGATTAGCGTGGTGTTGGAAGAAGAATTAGCTTTTGCAAGAAGTTTGTTTGCTGAGTAGCTAGAGAAAAGCATGTGAGTGTAACACATAAGATTTGTTTACTTTCTCTACACTACTATATGCATAGTGTATAGAGAAGGTATTGTAATGCACCCAAAAATTCGATACCGAGATTTCACCGAAAATACAAGTTTTGGTTCCCCCTGAATCCAAAATAAGCATTTTGGAAAACGCATGTGTGTGTGTGAGTCTGTGAACAGCATTGATGAAAAACGAAAAGACGGTTAAATACCAAACTACGTATTTAAGTTTGGTATCTTCCAAGGATGCGACACAAACATTTTCAAGAAAATCACCCCACCCCAAACTATCGTTTACATGAAAAAAATTTCGAAAATTTTGCTTTTCTCAAAAATGGCTGAAACGAATTTTATTAAAATCTCTTATATTCAATATATTTACATGCCAAATAAAATTTATATCTTGAATTTTCTGGGAATAGCCTCTGAAGACCTCTTTATTCTGGATGCTTTTTTTTTTTATTGAATTTTGCATAACTGGTAAACTGTAAGAGATAGACAAAACTTACCACACAACAAATGTAGAGCACCTTAAAACACACAGTTTATGTCATATACATTTTTTCGTGGACTAGATCGTTTTTGAGATACAACTTGCGTCCATACAAACAAAAGAACTTCAGTCACATAGCAACCAGCTTTTGACTATCACTTTAACCTATAGTACTCCCTTATTTCGCTTCTACTTACAAGGAAGCAAGTAATAAGACTATTTCTGCTAATTTTTTCTCGATTAGCATGAAGTAACTGGGTGCATAAGCTTTTTAATAATATTTTGTTACAGAGATTTAGAGGAAGTTATAGAAATGGAACACATCAATGTTTTTAACTTTATTTTGAAGGTTGTGATTAAGAAATTCGGTGGGAAAGAAAAGCAAAGTTGATATAAAGCATTTAGATTGCTTGAAACAGCAACAGAGTAGGCACTTGATTAAAATTCTCTGGCAATGCTTGTGGAAAGCTGGCACAATTGTGTTATGTATATATTCAGCGCGCGCACTTCTTCTGCAATACTTTGTTAAGGCGCGCAGACCTTCAGATGCCTGGTTACGCTCGGAGACACACTACTATAATTAATGAATACGTTACGAGAGTTATAAATTCTAGATAAGTGTTAAAATGTCGCTGGCTAAAAATAACTCCATGCAAATGAAGGCCAGAGAGATAAACTTCCATCAGCCGCTAAGCGCCGCCCCCTGAAACATTTCTCATCTACACTTATTATTCCTCCGGGTGCACTAATTAACGACAATGAAAAAGTATTATACGACAACTTAATATACAGTTTCAGCACCATAAATTAGAAAACTGATATTTCGATATCTCTATAGGACAGACGGAGACGAAAAACTTCTGTATTGCTTTCACATGACTTTCTCTATATCACAGCAACAAATTATTCTACCTACTTCATCTAATAGAGTAAAAATTAGCAGAAATAGTCTTATTACTTGCTTCCTTGTTAGTAGAAGCGAAATAAGGGGGTACCATAGCTTAAAGTGATAGTCAAAAGCTGGTTGCTCTGCGACTGAAGTTCCTTTGTATGGACACGAGTTCACAAAGTCCTATATGAGAAAAGTATAAGCCTTTATAGCTGAAAAAAACAAGGAATATCTAAAAAACAATCAACTCCACGAAAAAATGTATATAACATAAATTGTGTGTTTTAAGGTGCTCTACATTTGTTGTCTGGTAAGTTTTTGTCCATCTCTTACGGTTTAGCAGTTATGCAAAATTCCGTAAAATTGACCAAGAATAAAGTAGTCTACAGAGGCTATTCCCAGAAAATTCAAAATATACATTTTATTTGTCAGGTAAATATCTTTAACATACAATATTTTAATCAAAATCGTTAGAGCCATTTTTAGATAATAAACATTTACGAAAAAAGTTCCAAGTAAAGTGTGGTTTAAGTTGGGGGATTTTTCTTAAAATCTTCGCATTCCTACTTTATAGCCTACTTTTTCAACTGCTCTGGTGGCGTAATGCGTAACGCGGGAAGCTGTTATCCCAAAGGTGATTAGTTCGATTCCTGTCTTTGAGTAAATGATTATTATTATTTTCATTCCAGCCGCGATACGTGAACGAGACCCGAACTCGGAAACTATCTTTCACTTGAAAGCCAGTATCATAACCACTACGCTAGAGAGGTACGCTGTAATATGTCCCTTCGTTTTTCGTGTTATGCTCTCGAATGGTTGATAAATTAGCCAGTGGCGTACTGGCACTTCTGAAACTTATAGCTATTACTTCGAAATTTCAATAAACAGGCCATAAGTCTACTATCTCAAATTACTTATTTAAGTAATCTACATATTCTGTGAAAATATTTCGGTATGGTTCATTAACATCCTGTATATTTAGAAGGTATAGCATTGCACCCAAAAATTCGATACCATGATTTCTCCGGAAATACATGTTTTGAGACCTCCTGAATCCAAGAATAACATTTTTAGAAACAAGTGTGTGCGTCTGTGTGTGTATGCGTGTGTGTGTGACTGCATAGCTCCAAAACGAAAAGCTGTTTAAATACAAAATTTGGCATTTATGTTCAGTATTTGCCATGAATGCAACTACCCTTTACATGGTAAAAATTTAGAAAATTTTGGTTTGCGCAAAAATGCCTCTAACGATTTTAATTAAGATATTTACCTGAAGATCACTTCATTCTGTATGGCTTCTGTACAAGTTCTGCATAACTGTTAAACCGTAAGATATAGACAAAAAATGTAGATCTCATCAAAGCATATAATTTATGTTTGTAACATTTTTTGTAGAGTTAACCGTTTTCAAGATATTTCAAATCATGAGTTTCAGTTTTAAGATACTTAACTCAAACTGGAAGTAACTTTCTTTTGGTCTCTCTTTTGTTTACTCCTAGCAAGCTAAGAGAAGAATTTCAATTGTTTCACAAGTAAGCAGCCTTTAAAATATTTGACTATCTCTTTAGCCTGTGCAGACCCTTATTTCCCTTCTACTTACAAAGGAGCAAGAAATAAGACAATGTTTCTATTTTTCTCATGATGTAGATAATGTTTTGTAAGAAAGGTTTGTAGCGGAACAACTAGAGAAAGTCATGTGTATGGAACACATCAGAGTTTTTTAGGCAGGTGTTATTAAATTAATGACAAGACGGTGACATTTACATTTTCTAGTAAATCGAGGGTAATTTTCGTGCAAGTTGATCGGCAAGCCGGGCTCTGTAACTAAGACGCGATAATGACGCAATAGGCAGACATGAATGTCTGAAGCCAGAGTAATCGTCTGCGAGAAGGATGAGTAATTATTACTATGTTGCGAGCGCTAATGGGGGGGATCCTCGCTTGGGAATGGCCATTGATTACACACGACACTAATTCCCCTACATTCCTCTATCATAGTTATCATTCACTTACACTAAAAGCGCCTCGAAATAATCACCAGGTATTTTATTTCCTTTTCTGCGCCCTAGATGATGACTTTGGGAAAACGCCGCAGTGGGATTTTGTAACTTGAGAACTGCACGGGCGTCAACTGTTAGCTTAGATAAAATGCGTGATGAATACTATTTGCACACTTTTCTTGATCTCTGTTCTCGTTTTCATTCGGTAGATTTCGTGCAATTTCGTAAGTTTGTCAGAGCAGCAGCATTGGGACATACTCGTATAGTACGCTACATATATCTAGTGATTTCAATTCCAAAGTTACATTCAGTTTGTGGACATTGGTGTGTTCCGTTCACATAACTTTGCGATTTCGGGCGTAAAAATCCTTAGCATGGCTTCCTTCGGAAGGGAAGTAAAGCCGTTGGTCCCGTGACATAGGTTTACGGCACGTAAAAGAATCTCAAGCCTGATAGAGAGGCCTCTGAGCAAAATTAAGTTATCTTTCACGCCCAGTATAGAATGGGACTTCAGCAGTTAAAAAGCGTCCATAAATAACACGCCATTTCAATTTTCAATTTATCTATTGTTACAATAGATCTAGTGATTTCAATTCCAAAGTTTCATTCTGTTTGTAGACATTAAAAATCTGGTGTGCTCCGTTCACATAGCTTTGTCGACAATCTATTGTTACAAATCGATTATTCATTTATTTACATCGTACTAATCGAGATAAACATTGACAGAATTGTTCTTATTACCTACTTTCTTGGGTCGTCTCCTTAGCGCGGTGGTAGCGCGACTACTTGTCAAGCATGAGACCTGGGTATTGAATCCCGGTACAGGCATGAGGAATTTCGCCCGCTGGGAGACTTGCCCCGGGGTGCACTCAGCCTCGTGAGGTTCTTGAAGGGCCAATTGAGGAGCTATGAGAAGTAGCGGCTACAAATCGAGAAGACCGCATCAACCGACCGGGAGGAACTCAAGTCGCTGATCACGTCTCACCCTCCAGCATTACATCCCATTCATGACGCCTTTGGGAAATTCTTTTTTTTTTTTTTTTGGTTATAGGGGACCATAAAACGTCTATTCCTGGTAAAATCTCGGTATTGAATTTTTGGATGCTTTACAATGCCTTCTCAATACACTATGGACATAGTACGTGTAGAGAAAGTAAAAAAATCTAATGTTGTTCCATTCACATGACTTTCTCTACATCTCTGAAAAAAAATTGTTAAAAAGCATATGCTTCTATTTTCTTCGTGCTAATCGAGAAAAAAAATCTAGCAGAAATAGTCCTATTTCTTACTTCCTTGAAATAGAAGCGAAATAAGGGAGTACCATAGGTTAAAGTGAAAGTCAAAAGCTGGTTGCTATGTGACTGAAGTTCTTTTGTATGGACAAGAGTTGACAAATTCCTGTATGAGAAAAGTATGTTTTTCATAGCTGAAAGCAAAAACAAAGAATATCTCAAAAACAATCAACTACACGAAAAAATGTATATAACATAAATTGTGTGTTTTAAAGTGCTCTAGATTTGTTGTGTGGTAAGTTTTTGTCCATCTCTTACGGTTTAGCAGTTAAGTAAAATTCCGTAAAATTGACCCAGAATAAAATTGTCTTCAGAGGCTATTCACAGAAAATTCAAAATATACATTTTATTTGTCAAGGTAAATATCATTAATATGTGATATTTTAATCAAAATCGTTAAAGCCATTTCTTAGAAAATAAAATGTTTCGAAAAACGTTCCATGTAAAGGGTAGTTTGGGGTGGGGGGATTTTTCTCAAAACCTTCGTGTCGCATCCCTGGAAGATACTAAACTTAAGTACCAAGTTTGGTATTTTACAGACTTTTCGTTTTTGAGTTATCGTGTACACAGACACACGGACAAACACACGGACCTTTTTCTGAAAATGCTTTTTTTAGATACAGGGGACCCTAAAACATATCTTTCCGGTGAAATCTCGGTATCGAATTTTTTGGTGGAGTGTAATACTTTCTCTATACACCATGTACATAGTGCGTGTAGAGAAAGTAAAAAGCCAGCAGATAAATATGGCTAGTTCTGTAGTGGAGCTCTGCAACATCTTCAGACCAGGGAGTGTCTCTTGTGATTGCACCGAGTCTGTGACGTCATCCATTGCTTTCCTACCTTCCTTGTCTTGTTTAATTACAGTTCTTTCCATAACGAAATTCGCTATGGTTATTGAGACTTTCGCCTGGCATTGTGTCGCCTGCACGCCTGCTCCAAGTTTCTCATTTCCGTGTATGCCCATATGGATAGAGATTCATTGTAAAGCTTTAATAACCCCTACTTCAAAAAGGAATGTAGCTAATACAGGGTGGTGCAGGAAAAAACGGCCCCTAGTACTATATTGCTCATTGTTGCCCGCCAATTGTCATGTGTGCGTACATGCGAGATCTGGTAGGCTCGTGGTGAGCCTAGGTGTAGTCGCTGTGTACCTACTCTGGTAAGGGTTTAACCACAGGAATGAGGTGAAGCTTGAGGTTTTCAGGTGATGATGTTAAGGAGGTAGCGCTAGATAGGCTCCTCGAACGGTTGCAGTTTGAAGGAGCAGCATCCTTTTCCTCTGCTCCGCTGGTGTTGAGTGAAAAATTGTTTTTGTTGGAGAGTTTAGTTTGAAACCGTTGTTACCGGGGGTGCCTGCAAAAAAACTGTCTCTTTTGGCGTTCAGTGGGCAAGTAGTCCCCTAGCGGTCTGACAAGTGCGTTATCATGTTCGTCCAATCTGGCGTAAAATTTGTGAGCCCGGCGCCTAATAACATATTCCACATATGGGAGGGCCGAAGCTTCATGTAGTAGCCTCAAAGGGAAACGTCGACATACAGAATATATGGACCGGAGTCCTCTATTTTGTATCCGCTGTAACCAGAGAAGCCAGGAGTCTGCTGCCATGCCCCACACTTCGCAGGCGTACAGCATCAGGGGGACTATGAGCGCCTTGAAAAGACGTAACTTTAAGTGGACCGGCATTTGGGAGGCCAATCTGTCCGACTTCCCCGCACGTGTTCACAAAAAGTCATCCTTATCAAGAGTGACGCCCAGGTATTTGAGCCAATTGTCATCTATTGTTGCGAATACCTTTTTTATTGTCAGCACGACTGCCGTTGCGACTTAGAAGTGTGAAGTAAATATCTCAGCGCGATGTATCCTCTACAGGAAAGAATCGCAATAGTGTAGCCGTACAGTGAAAGGCGACCAAGGCGAGTGTGGTCCTGCATTGGAGAGTGCCACATGTACGCGTAATAGCTCCCCTAATCTCTGTACAGTCTAAATGGGAAAGATTAGAACCCTACTTCACAAATGAAAACCAGTGTTCTATCCAAACTATCCTGTAGGAAAAAACTGAATCTGTAAAATGAAAAAAATAAATAAATAAATAAAAAAAATGATATCACGGTTATCAGGATGAGATGTGCCATAAAAATTCTGATATGTTCCATTCACATGACTCTTTCTACATCTCTGCATCAAATTATTGTTAAAAAGCTTATACTTTTATTTACTTCATGCCAATCGAGAAAAAATTAGCAGCAATAGTCTTAATTACTTCCTTTATTGTAAGTAGAAGCGAAATAAGAGAGTACCATAGGTTAAAGTGATAGTCAAAAGCTGGTTACTATGTGACTGACGTTCCTTTTTACTTTCTCTATACTCACTATCTACATAGTGTATAGAGAATGTATTGCACTCCACCAAAAAATACCGAGATTTCACCGGAAATACATGTTTTAGGGTTCCCAGTACCCAAAAAAAGTATTTTAAGAAAAGGTCCGTGTGTGTGTGTCCGTGTGTTTGTAAACACGATAACTCAGAAACGAAAAGTCGGTAAAATACCAAACTTGGTATTTAAGTTTAGTATCTTCCAGGGATGCGACACGAAGATTTTGAGAAAAATCCCCCACCCCAAACTACCCTTTACATGGAACTTTTTCCGAAAATTTTTATTTTCTAAAAAAGTTATTTTCTATTAAAGTTATTCACCTGACAAATAAAATGTATATTGTGAATTTTCTGGGAATAGCCTCTGAAGACTACTTTATTCTGGATGAATGTTTCATAACTACTAAACCGTAAGAGATGGACAAAAACTTAACCCACAAAAAATGTAGAGCACGTTAAAACAAACAATTTATGTTATTTACATTTTTTTCGTGGAGTTGGTCGTTTTTGAGATATTCCTTTTTCTTGGTTTCAGCTTTGAAAAACATACTTTTCTCATACAGGAATTTGTCAACTCCTGTCCATACAAACAAAGGAACATCAGTCACATAGCAACCAGCTTTTGGCTTTCACTTTAACCTATGGTACTCCCTTATTTCACTTCTACTTACAATAAAGCAAGAAATAAGATATTTCTGTTAATTTTTCTCGAGTAGCATGAAATAAATAAAAGATATAGAGAAAGTTATTTGAATGGAACACATCAGATTTTTTGTATGGACAGGAGTTCACATATTCCTGTATGAGAAACGTGATAGTCTTTCAAAGCTGAAACCAAAATCAAGGAATATATAAAAAACTATCAACTCCACTAAAAAAAATTATACAGCATAAATTGTGGGGTTTAATGTGCTCTACATTTTTGTGTGATAAGTTTTTGTGCATCTCTTACGGTTTAGCAGTTATGCAAAATTTCGAAAAATTCATTCAGATTAAAGTAGTCTATAGAGGCTATTCCCAAAAAATGCAAGATATATATTTTATTTATCGGATAAATATCTTTAATATACGATATTTTAATCAAAATCGTTATGGCCCTTTTTATGAAAATCAAAACTTTCGAAAATAGTTCTTTGTAAAGGGTAGTTGGGGATAGAGGGATTTTCTTAAAAATCTCGGTATCGAATTTTTGGGTCAAATACAATACCTTCTCTATACACTATGTATATAGTATGTGTAGAGAAAGTAAACCTATTTAATGTGTCACCTCAAATAGAAATTTCATACTAAATTTGAAGCATAGATATGAAAAAAATAAATAAGCGCATGTGTATCTTTGCATGCGATTTTCTCTGCCTATTCTGAAACAAATCATTCTTGGCGGTGCTGCCGCGTCGGCAGAAATGTCCCGGCCACCCCTGAGAGTTAGACAATCTGCAGCACAGCAGTAATACCTAGACATCGAAGGAAAGAACAAAATTCCCCAAGGCGTGAAATAGGACTGACCACATTGGCGATGTCAACACAATAAAAAAACATGAAAAAAACATAAACAAAAAAAATCTGATGTGTTACACTCACATGAATTTCTCTAGCTGTTCTACAAACAAACTTCTTACGAAAGATCTTCTTTTTACACCATGCTAAACAAGATAAACATTAACAGAAACTTCTTATTACTTAGTTCCTTTTAAGTATTAGGAAACAAGGATAGTGCGATGCTAAAGTGATTGTCAAATGTTTTAATCGCTTCTTTGCTTGGCCAGGAGTAAAACGAAAGAAAAACGGGCGCTTCTTGTGTGAGAAATGTATAAGTACTTAACAATTGAAACCAACAACAAGGAATATCTCAGAAACGGTTACCTCAAAAGCAAAAACGTAAAGGACATAAATTGTGTGTTTTGACGAGTTGTACACGTTTTGTGTAGTTAATTTTGTCTATCTCTGACGGTTTAACAGTTAAGTAAAATTTGGCAAAATTCATCCAGAATAAAGAGGTCTTCAGAGGCTATTCCCAGAAAATTCAGGATATACATTTTATTTGGGATGTAAATATCTTTAACATACGGGATTTTTATCGTTAGAGCCATTTTTTTGAAAATCAAAAATTAGGAAAATTATTCCATGTAAAGGGTAGTGTGTGGTGGGGGGATATTCTTGAAAAGCTTCGTGTCGCATCCTTGGAAGATACCAAGTATATGATATTTAAGGGTCATTTAGTTTTAGAGCTAAGCTACCCAGACACACATTTCTTTTGGATTCAGGGAGTCTCAAAACATGTATTCCCGGTGAAACCTCGATATCGATTTTGGGTGCAATACAATACCTTCTCTATACACTATATACATGGTACGTGTAGAGAAAGTAAAAATAATACAAATAACCCACCCTTGGTCCCCCCTTTTCTGCTGGGTCTTCCTCTCTACTTTCACCTCCCTACCACAAAAAAAGTTTAAACCTTAAAAAAAGGAGACACTGAGATTTTAAAGAAAATCTCCCCTACTACGCTTTACATGGAACATTTATCAAAAATTAAAACAAAAACAAAAAAAAATTAAAAACATGAGAAAGTCCATTCTCTTTTGGATGAGACTAGGGAGAAAAGTAACCACCTTCTGTATGAGAACGTATAACCATTTAAAAGTTCAAACAGTTAAAAAAAAGGAATATTTCGTAAATGGTTAACTCCACAAAAAAAAAAAAAAAAAATCTGACGTGTTCCATCCACATGACTTTCTCTACATCTCTGCAACAAATTATTGTTAAAAAGTGAAGTTCATTTTTGTAGTGTTTAACGCGGGCTTTTACTGCTCTGGCACCGCAGGCGATGACACTGATGATAAATGAAGATGGAGCCCCGGTGGAATGTGACGCCGGGGAAAACCGGAGAACCCGGAGGAAACCCGCCCCTGCGCCACTTTGTCCACCACAAATCTAACTTGCGGTCATTAGGTATTTACTTCATGCTAATCCAGAAAAAATTTCTAGAAGTAGTCTTATTACTTGCTTCCTTGTAAGTAGAAGCGAAATAAAGGAGTACCTAGGTTAAAGTGATAGTCAAAAGCTGGTTGCTATGTGACTGATGTTCCTTTGTTTGTATGGACAGGAGTTGACAAATTCCTGTATGAGAAAAGTATGTTTTTTAAAGCTGAAACCAAAACAAAGAATGTCTCAAAAACGACTAACTTCTCGAAAAAAAATGTATATAACATAAACGTTGTGTTTTAACGTGCTCTACATTTTTGTATGATAAGTTTTTGTCCATTTTTACGGTTTAGCAGTTATGCAAAATTCCATAAAATTCATCCAAAATAAAGTCGTCTTCAGAGGCTATTCCTAGAAAATTCAAGATGTACATTTTATTTGTCAGGTAAATATCTTTAATATACGATACTTAAATCACAGTCGTTAGAGCAATTTTTGAGAAAATAAAAAGTTTCGAAAAAAGTCCCATGTAAAGGGTATTTGGGGTTGAGGGGATTTTCTTCAAAATTTTGGTGTCGCATCCTTGGAAGATACCAAACTTAAATACCTAGTTTGGTATTTAACGGTCTTTTTTTTTTTTTTGAGCTATGCTATGCACAGACACACACGAACCTTTTTCTGAAAATGCTTTTTTTAGAATCAAGTAGTCGTAAAACATGTATTTCGGATATCGAATTTTTGGGTGGAATAAAATACTTCCGCTATACTCTTTGTACATAGTACGCATAGAGAAAGTAAAAAGAAAAAAAAGAAGAAGAAAAAAAGAAATATTTCCGTTGAGGATGTTTGAGTCCCAGAATGCTCCGATACAAGAGGATAAATTGCGCGGGTAGTGTGACCTCATTACCCTAGGTCAAGAGAAGGCGCCGTGTCACTTGAACTCGCCGTCCAGCCAAATTATGAGTTTCAGAGGCGCCATTCTCAATCTTGTTTTATGACGAATATCAACAGTTTATCAAATACCAACTGCAGTTTCAAAGGATTGCGAAACATAAAAGCATCGAATGTACAATCAAGTACAAAATCAGGCATTAAATAAATTAAAAATCGTATGTGCTCCATTCATATGATTTTCTCTACATCTCTGTAACAAATTGTTCTTAAAAAGCTTCTATCTACTATCTACTACTAGTAAGTAAAAGAGACATAAGGAAGTAACATAGGCTAAACTAGTCAAAGCTGGTTGCTATGTGACTGAAGTTCTTTTGTTTGTATGGACAGTAGTTGACAAAATCCTGTATGAGAAAAGTATAAGTTTTTCAAAGCTCAAACCAATAATAAGGAATATGTCAAAAACGATCCACTCCACGAAAAAAATGTATATAACATAAATTGTGTGTTGTATTAAGCTCTGCATTTTCTGTTAGGTATGTTTTTACGGTTTATGCTACATTCACAATGAAATGCAAACGCAGACGCAATGTAAACACAAGAGTTTGGACTCATATTATTTAATGTAAGCATGCACATAGAAACACGCAAGACGCAACGCAATGCAATGCTACCCAAGAGCTTGCAAACTCCAAACTTTATCCTTGCGTTGAGTACAAAGAGGATGAAATCTGCTTATTTTTTCTATGCATTACCTATGGAATCAACAACAGACAAGATTTTACATGGCCTGCGGTATATGCATGCTCTTCTATTTGGCCGTGCAGTGCTACGCCATCTCTAATTTCCCTCAAGAGGTTATGACAGTCTCCTTGCAATTCCTTCTTTGATCTAATGGATGTAACTATCATCTGTGTATAGATTTATCAGTTCTCATTAATCGAAGACGCAGAGAGATAAGACTTAGTTCATTAAATGTGTAGCTTTATCACTTTCTACAGTCTTTATGCTTGTACTATTTTCAATAATTTTGAATGAGCAATTATTGTGACGTCACTGCCGCGTGCGTCAGTTGTTAGTACGTAATGCATTTATTTGTAAAAGATTGAGTGAAGATATTCGCATGTAACTTGCGGATCTAGAAACCCGTGACAACTTTACGATTGCATTGCATTGTAAATGGTGTTTCCTTGCGTCTGCGCTTATGCTACGTTACGTCTGCGCTTGCATCTCATAGTGAATGAAGCATAATTAGTTATGCAAAATCCAGCAAAACTCATCCAAATAAAGGGATTTTTCAGATGTTATTCCCAGAAAATTCATGATCTACGTTTTATCTTTAGTGTAAATATCTTTAATATACACATTTTAATCAAAATCTTAGAGCCATTTTTGAGAAAATAACAATTTTTGGAAATTTTTGCATGTAAAAAGTAGTTTTTGGTGGTAGTGGTAGTTCTTGAAAATCTTCATGTCGCATCTTTGGAAGATACTGAACTTAAGTATTAACTTTGGTATTTAGGGACTTTTCGTTTTTGAGCCATAATGTTCCCCCCCCATACACACACACATGGACATTTTTCTAGGCATGCTTTTTTCTTTGGATTTAGGGAGTCCCAAAACCTGTATTTCCGGTGAAATTTTGGTATAGAATTTTTGGGTGCAATACAATACCTTCTCTATACACTATGTACATAGTACATGTAGAGAAAGTAAAAATATGATGTGTTACATACTATATATCTGTCTCTACCTGCTCTGCAAACAAACTTCTTAGTTGTTTTTTTTTTTTTTTTTTTTTTTTTTTTTTGCTTCGTGATAATTGATATATACTAACAGCAAAAGTCTTATTACTTAGTTTCTAATAAATGGAAGAGAAATAAGGTAATTCACTAGGCTAAATCAATAGTCATTTTTACTATTAATAATATCAATATTAATAAATATAAGAGAATGTCAATATTTGGATAGGATGAAACATTCTGTATAACACGTATCTTATAAGACTCGTGTGAAATTAGAACGCTCACAGGTAATAGTCTATTTAAGTCACTTCTAACTATTGTTATAGGTCAAGAGCGTATTGAGGCCCATATACGAAACATTCAGCTTACTTTAATCACTTCTCATTACCAAATCTCTAAGCGAACACAGTAGATGACAGAGTGATATAAGATCACGCGGAACAAGCAATCAGTGTACCCCATTCTTAGAAACACACTTAACGAAAGATTTCATCTTGAGCTTTCTGGCTCAATTGGGACTGCATAGGCATTGACAAGTGCTAATTAAGTCACATGACTTGCATCTAGGATTCTGCCATGCCTTAACATTTTCTATCTCGGAAATTATTAACTCCCAGAAATATATACGGCATATAGTGCGTGTTTTAACGAGATCTACAGTTCTGTGCAATAAGCTTTTTCAATCTCTTACAGTATACTAAGTATGCAAAGGTAATCTAGAATGAAGAAGTCCTCAGAGGCTATTCCCAGAAAATTCAGAAGGTATTTAAATCAAACTCGTTAGAACCATTTCTTAGAAAATAAACATTTTCGAAAACTATTCGATATAAAGGATAGTTTGGGTTAGGGGGGTATTTTCTCCAAAGGATGCGACACACACACACTCACACATAGGCACCCTTACTGGCCTTATTCTAAAATGCTTTTCATTTTTAACTCAGGGAGTATAAAAACATATATTTCCAGTGAAATCAAATTTTTGGGAGAAATACAATACTTTCTCCTCCCACCAAGTGCATTATACATACGTGGCAGAAAAAAAACTCTGATGTGTTCCATTCACATGACTTTCGCTACATCTCTGTAACAAATTATACTTAAAAAGCTTCTTGCTAATCAAAAATATTTATGCTAATTTTTTCTCATTACTTGCTTGCTTGTAAGCAGAGGCGAAATAAGGGAGTACCATAGGTTAAAGTGATAGTCAAAAGCTGGTTGCTATGTCACTGAAGTTCCTTTGTTTGTATGGACAGCAGTTGACAAATACCTGTATGAGAAAAGTATAAGTTTTTCATAGCAGAAACCAAAAACAAGGAATGTCTCAAAAACGATGAACTCCACGAAAAAACTATATATAACATAAATTGGGTGTTTTAACGAACTCCACATTTTTTGTGTAGTAAGTTTTTGTCCTCTCTGTTCAGCAGTTATTCAAAATTCGGTAAAATTCATCTAGAATAAACTACTCTCCAGAGGCTATTCCCAGAAAGTTCAAGATATATATTCTATTTGTCAGGTAAATGTCTTTAATATACGTTATTTTAATAAAAATCGTTAGAACCATTTTTGAGAAAATCAAAATTTTCAAAAAAGTTCCATGTAAAGGGTAGTTTGGGGTAGTGGGATTTTTCTCAAAATCTTCGTGTCGCATCCCTGGAAGATGATAAACTTAAATACCAGGTTTGGTATTTTACCAACTTTTCGTTTTTGAGTTATCGTGTTCACAGACACACGGACACACACATACAAGACCTTTTTCTGAAAATACTTTTTTTTGGTTACAGGGGATCCTAAAACATATATTTCCGATGAAATCTCGGTATCGAATTTTTTGGTGGAGTGCAATACCTTCTCTATACACTGTGTACATAGTACGCATAGAGAAAGTAATAATAAGACAGATCATTTGTAAACTAATTTACTGTAAAACTTTATTTGTTTATATGAATATTTATAAAAATACATCGCATGGTTTATATTAGAATAATGCATTTGTACAATTAAAGGTATCATGTGCATAACCATACAAACTAGAATTTTGGTACATAGAAAAATATTAATTTTATCCTCCCCTAGAGACTTCTTGTATCCTAGGTAACAGTATTAAGTACTTCATTTCATTGTTTTTTCACACAAGTCTTGTGTAGGACAGGAGTTGGATAGGTAGAGTCAGACTGAAAAACTGAATACCATAGCCGGGATTTACACTACGGATCTTCCGGTCTCAGACCGGTTGCTCTATCACTGATCTACCATGGCAACATACCATAGCATTCAATTATCTCTACCTCTCCGACTCCTGCCCTACACAAGGGCTGTGTGAAAAACAATTAAATCAATACCAATTGGCCATCGTAGTTGGCTATACTATGAATCCTGGGACTTAAAGTACTTACAACATTGTAAGTCGCCATTGGGGTTGTCATCTCAAAATAATTTGAGATCACCTTGTGGTTTACCGGGAAACATGTGAATCAGTTGAGAAATTCAATGTTATGCTGGTATGTTGACATAGTAGCTCAGTGGTAGAGCAACTGGCTAGAGATCGGAAGATCCGTGGTTCAAATCCCGGCTATACCATTGAATTTTACTTTCTCTATACGCACTATGTACATAGTGTATAGAGAAGGTATTGCACTCTACCCAAAAATTCGATACTGAGATTTCACAGGAAATATATGTTTTAGGGTCCGCTTTATCTAAAAAAAGAGCATTTTCGGAAAAAGGTCTGTGTGTGTGTGTATGTGTGTCTGTTAACACGATAACTCAAAAACGAAAAGTAGGTAAAATATCAAACTTGGTATTTAAGTTTAGTATCTTCCAGGGATGCGACACGAAGATTTTGAGAAAAATCCCCCCACCCCCAACTACCCTTTACATGGAACTTTTTTCGAAAATTTTGATTTTCTCAAAAATTGCTCTAACGATTTTGATTAAAATTGCGTATATTAAAGACATTTACCTGACAAATAAATGTATATCTTAAATTTTCTGTGACTAGCCTCTGAAGAGTAGTTTATTCTGGATGAATTTTACTGAATTTTGAATAACTGCTAAACCGTAAGAGATGGACAAAAACTTACTGCACAAAAAAAGTAGAGCACATTAAAACACACAATTTATGTTGTATACATTTTTTTCGTGGAGTTCGTCGTTTTTGAGACATTCCTTATTTTTGGTTTCTGCTATGAATAACTTACACATTTCTCATACAGGAATTTGTCAACTGCTGTCCATACAAACAAAGGAACTTCAGTGACATAGCAACCAGCTTTTGATTATCACTTTTACCTATGGTACTCCCTTATTTCACCTCTACTTACAAGGAAGCAAGTAATATGGCTATTTCTGCTAATGTTTTACTGATTAGCATGAAGTAAATAGAAGTATAAGATTTTTAAGAATAATGTGTTGCAGGGATATAGAGAAAGTCATGTGAATGGTACACATCAGCTTTTTTCAGTCTGACTCTACCTATCCAACTTTAATTCATTTTAAATAATTTTAACTCCTTTGATAACTCCCCATTCTTTAAATAATTAAAATTCCTGGTCATATAAATCGTTCGACTTGACGGGTAACAAAGTAAGAGAGATTTTTAAGCATAAGCAATAAATCTTCGTGATTATTCATTTTCATTCATATATTGATTTATTTGGTGCAGTTTAAACAACCAGAATTGAAACTGTTTATTCCAGCGGGGTTACGCAGCAATGAACAAAAAATCTGATGGTACACTCACATGACTTTCTCTAGTCGTTCTACAAACTTCTTACATAACATTATTCTTCTTTCTTCACCTTGTTAATCGAGGTATTCAGCACAATGTTATTACTTAGTTCCTTATAAGTAGGGCGAAAATAAGGGAATACACTAGGCTAAATCGATAGTCAAATGTTTTAAAAGCTGTCGTTATGCGATTGTCATTACAAATCGCTTCTTTTCTTGGCAAGGAGTAGAAGAAAAGAAAAACGGACACTCCCGTCTGAGAAAAGTAGAAGTACTTCACAGCTGAAACTAATAACAATGGATACCTGGAAAACGGTAAGCTCCATGAAAAAAATGTACCTGACGTAAGTTGTGTATTTTAACAAGGCCTACATTTTTTGTATAGTAAGTTTTTGTCTATCTCTTACGGTTTACTAGTTATGCCAAATTAAGCAAAATTCATCCAGAATAAACAGGTCTTTAGAAGCTATTCCCCGAAAATACAAGATACACATTTTATTTGTCAGGTAAATATCTTTAATATACGATATTTTAATCAAAATCGTTAGAGCTATTTTTAAGAAAATCAAAATTTTCGAAAAAAGTTCCATGTAAAGGGTAGTTTGGGGTGGTTTTTTTTTTTTCTCAAAATCTTCGTGTCACATCCCTGGAAGATACTGAACTTAGTTTGGTATTTTAGCTACTATTCATTTTTGAGTTATCGTGTTCACACATACACGGACCTTTTTCTGGAAATGCTTTTTTTTTTTGGATTCAGGGGGTCCTAAAACATGTATTTCCGGTGAAATCTCGCTATCGAATTTTTGGGTGGAATTCAATTCTTCTCTATCCCTATGTACATTGTACATACGAGGCTAGAGAAAGTAAAAAGCGACGACTCGTAATGACGACTCTAATAATATTAATAAATATAAGAATATTTCAGTTAGTGTTAGGATAGGATAAAACGTGGTGTATTACACGAGGCTTATTAGAGTATTATTTGCTCACGCGCTCGTGTACTAAACATCCCACTCCTCTATTTAAGTCACTTATAACTATTGTTATAGGCCAAGAGCGTATTGAGGGCCATATACGAAACATTCAGCTTACTTTAATCACCTGACATTACCAATTCACTAAGCGAACACAATAGATGACAGACAGATTACGCGGAATAAAGTATCAGTGTATCCCATTCTTAGAAACACACCTAACGAAAGATTTCATCTTGAGCTTTCTGGCTAAATTGGGACTGCATAAGCGCTAATTAAATCACACACATTCTTTGCATTTAGAATTCTACCATGCCTTGAAATTGATGCAAAAGTAATCCAGAATGAAGAAGTCTATACAGGCTATTACCAGAAAATTAAGATACGTATATATTTCATTTGTCATTAAAACATTCTCATCATCAACACTTCATTGTTTTAGAGAATTCTCCTGTTACGGCCTCATAGGTCTTCCCATCGTTTTACTGGTCTTCCTATTGTTCTGTAGCCTAAAGGTTTATACAGGTGCTTCAAAACGACACCAAACGAAGATTTGGACCTTATATGTCATACCGTACGTGATACGTGAATATAATTTTCAGCTCTAAATTTGACACATACAAAAAGTGCCATAAAATCACCATGGATTAGGCAGTCATACATAACCACATGGCACGTGCCTGGCCCACTCCAAGAGAAATGCCGGTTGGTAGCGAAGGTCCCAGTCGAGTGGTGTAGGCGTGTTTTGATAGAGACGCCGTCGCGGCACAGGTCACCTTAGTAATGGGAGGTTTTTTTATGTGTTTCGTATAACACGTTCTGAGGTTGTTTACATGGCGTATGACAAACGTTTTTCCTTTGCTGCCTAATCCCAAATATGTGAGATTTTTAAACACACATAAAACTTTAAATAGAAGGGTTTGAAAGTTGAGACATCAAGTTTCGGACAAGTCAAAGTGTAAGCTATTCGATTGCTATCTTCGTTTGGTGTCGTATTGAAACGGTCTGTATTTGCATGACTGAAATGGAATGCGAGAGCTTTTTTGTATTGTTTAGCGCTCGCTTTTACTACTTGTGGCACCGCAGGCGATGACAATGATGATACATGAATGAGGATGGAGCACCGGTGGAATGCAATGGCGGGGGAAACCGCAGACCCGGAGAAAACACGCCTTTGCGCCGCTTTGTCCACCACAAATCTCACATGTGGTTGCTTGGGATCGAACCCGGGCCATCTAGATGAGGGGAGAGTTATCCATTCTTTGTAAATGTCTTTTCCGTTTTTCTATATTTATTTGTATCATTTCTTTTAAGATAAATATGTCTAATTCTCTCCTTATGTCTTCGTTTCTAATTTGATCTTTCCTGGTGCATCCTTTTACTGCTCGGAGATATTTTATTTTTGCCGCTTGCATTTGGCTCCAACACATGGTATTTAAATCAAAATCGTTAGAGCCATTTCTTAGAAAATAAAACATTTTCGGAAACTATTGTATGTAAAGGATAGTTTGGGTTAGGTAGAGCATTTTCTCCAAAGAATGCGTCACACACACAAACACACAAACACTGACATTATTCTAAATTGCTTTCCCTTTTTAATTCAGGGGGTATAAAAACATATATTTCCGATAAAATCGTATTTTAGGTGCTATACAATACAGTAGTAATTAACATTTCCATTTGAAAAGCTTAACGCCTAAAGAAATCAGGGAGCAAATGGACAGTACAATGAAAGATTCTGCCTCTTTATATTCAATGATTAAAAGGTGGGTTGCAGAGTTTAAAATGGGAGGAAGTTTGGTATTTAACGGTATTTTTGTTTTTGAGCTATGCTGTCCACAGACACACCCACACACACTAACACACACAGGCACATTTTTCCAAAAATGCTTTTTTCGGATTCAGGGGGACCCAAAACATGTATTTCCGGTGAAATCTCGGTATCGAATTTTTTGGTGGAATACAATACTTTCTCTATACACTATGTACATAGTACGTGTAGAGAAAGTAAAAATTATGAAAATCCCATTTCGACTGCTCTTGGAATAAGGTTGCTGTATGTCCAGGTCATGAAACCCTTCTCTTAAAGAAGTTGCTCAGTGATTGTTTGAAGATATTTATGGGTTCCATACCAAAATGCAGCATCTGTGCAACCAGCTCTGCCTGCAGGGTCTACAGGAACCTGTTCTATGACAGGGCTTCATACGGCTCATATATCTTTTCACGATGTTAGCGTAATATACGGCAGGTGATATCCAGATCGCTGCCCCCTCCAATCAAAACCTGCTGCTACTGAGCAACTTCGTCAAAGATCCGGGTTCGAAAAACGGATTTTAACAAACATAATCTGACGTTTTTCATTCACATGATTTTCTCTCTATATCTCTGCAATAAATTATTGTTAAAAAGCTTAAGCTTCTATTTACTTTATGCTAATTGAGACAGAATTAGCAGAAATATTTTGCTTCCTTGTAAGTAGAAGCAAAATAAGAGAGTATCATAGGTAAAAGTGACATTCAAAAGCTGGTTGCTATGTGACTGAACTTCCTTTGTTTGTATGGACAGGAGTTGACAAATTACTGTATGAGAAAATTATAGGTATTTTAAAGGTGAAACCAAAAACAAGGAATATCTCAAAAGCAATCAACTCCTCGAAAAACATTTATATAACTTAAAATGTGTGTTTTAATGTGCTCTACATTTTTGTGTGGTAAGTTTCTATCTCTTATGCTTTATAGGTTATTCAAAATTCAGAAGAAAAACAACATCCTCTCTCCGGCGTTGCAGGGCTGAAGTTGACTCTCGGCTATTGATGGATTCAGCGACTAGCAATTGAGAACTCTTTATATCTAGCTCAGGTATTGAGTGTCGGTGATCTCAAGGACGTGGTACGGGAAATTAACTTAAAATAAGCATCGGCATTTTTCCTTCAGTCAAAGGTTTATTTCATTTTACAAGCGTTCCCGAGGAAGTTCCTGGCGCGATTGTGTTCCGATAATTTCCCTCGAACAAGGGCGTAACGCGCACAAAGGTAACTAAAATTTACGCGGCGACAAGTGCAACTGTTACGTACAGAATAATTATAGACACTTTAACTTTCTGCCGTGGCTTCCTTGTTTCCGGTGTCGCAGGTTACGCGTGACATTAGTTTCCACTGCGTGAATCACTGTAAGAACTTAACTATACTTGCGCGGATTCTTGTTTCGAGCGGCACAGGTTTCGCGTGTAGTTACATTCCAATTGCTTGTATCACAATAATAACTCTGCTAAGGTGCGCGTATTCTTGATTTCGGCGTCACAGATTCCTCGTGCAGTTACATTCCGACTGCCTGAAAATTAGGGCGAATGCTCTACATTTATAGCAAACTCTACCCACGCGCAAAACTCTCAACTTTTAATCGCATTGGTCCATTTTTGGCGCCGAAAGTAGCTTCTGCCGTGACGTGATTAATTCTAATTGGCCAATGAGTCTTTCACGTGATTCTTGACCTATATTTCCTCGTGGTTCCCCTGTTGATATGTAATCTCCACTTTCTCTTTCGGAGATGTGACTATATAATAGCGTCTTTCCCCTCTTGCAATATACAAAGAAACAGCGTAAACAACTGAATTCGTCGCTTGAGAACTCTCGGGTTGAAGTTAGAAACGCTTTCCAGGAACAATCTCTCTGAGCATCCAATAAATACATGACATCTTACTTAGTAATTAACCTAAACAATTTAATCAATTAAAAATATAGGCTATGCGCTTATTCATGTGGGTGACAATCCGTCTCAACTCGCACGAGTGATGGTTGACATGTCTGGTTTAGATTATCTCTTCCACCTATTAGTCAAACCTTAGGAAGGAAAGCAGTTCTGTTGGGTAACTGGACAAACTGCAGGCTAATGGACATGACCTTGAAGGGCGTGACAAGTGACGCGCGCACTAGTCAGCGACAGAATAAACATTGTGACCAACACAAACATTCAACACTTAAATTTAGTAATTGTCATCTAACATAATAATTGACCAAGTTTAATTTACATTCATCTCCGCAACATATCTCTAATAAATTTCGAAGAAACCTTTTCATCGTTATTAATTCTGAGATTACCTTCATGATTATAGAAGAACTTAGTCATTTAGACGTTTCCCAATCTTACTAATTAATTAGTATTTATATTTTTACTTTGTCTACACGTACTATGCACTTAGTATATAGAAAAGCTATTGTATTGCACACAAGAATTCGATACCGAGGCATATGCACTGATATGTTTTGGCACCCCTGAATCCAAAAAAACAAATTAGAAAATGTCCGTATGTGTGTCAGTCAGTATGTGGCTTCTTGGCAGCATAGCTAAAAACGAAAATTCGGTAAAATAACAAACTTGGTATTTAAGTTTAGAATCTCCCAAGGGTACGACACGAAGAATTTAAAGAAAATCCCGCCACACCAACTACTCTTTACATGGAAAACTTTCGAAAATTTTGATTTTCTCAAAAATGGCTCTAATGATTTTGATTCAAATCTCTTATATATATAAAATATTTACATGATAAATAAAATGTATATATTGAATTTTCTGAGAATAACCTCTGAAGATCTTTATTATGGATGAATTTTGCTGGATTTTACCAAATGGTAAAGCGTAAGAGTAGCACAAAAATTTACTAAAAATGTAGATTTCGTTAAAACACACAATTTATATCATATATGTTTTTTTCATGTAGTTAACCGTTTTCAAGATATTCCTTGTTATTGATTTCAGTTTTAAAATAGTTAAAATTTTCTTTTACGGGAACTTGTCAACCCCTGGCCACGCAAAGTAACGGATTTCCAACCACATTTTAAAACATTTGACTGTCGGTTTAGCCTAGAACTTCGTAATAGAACATTTTTGCTAATATTTATCTCGATTAGCATGAACTACATAGATGAATAAGCTTATCAACAATAATTTGTTACAGGAATGTAGAGAAAGTCATGTGAATGCAACGCAACATATTTTTGGGTATGTATTAGTGCCTCTACTTACCTACGTCATGTTGTTATTTTACTGGCTGATACTGTCACCTTGCAAGTGAGTGTTCTATATCGAACTAAGAGAGCATACGTATGCTGGGTTTGTCAACTCATTCGCTAATAGGAATAGCCACCTTACTCAACTGATGCGAGATTAGGTAACCTGTACTACAACAGTAAGCTATAACCCCTCCTAGGGCGAGTGTTATCATCGTTTCTTTTAGTTCATTCAATTCGTTGAGTCAAGGCTCTTGGAGTTACCCTGTAGTCCCGGTTACCACTGCGAATGTAGGGCTAGAAGCATGTTGGACGCTACTGGCAGGCACGGAAAACATGGACGGGCTAGGTAAATTTATACTTAAGGCAAGACAGCCGAGATCTGAGGAAGCTGCCAATAGAGAAGGGGGGGGGAATAAGATCAACTAAACAAAAGTGACTACAATGTTCTACATATATATATATATATATATATATTATGTCATACTTAGGTCACTGTTGTGCTATGGTTTTATATATGGTGTATATATTATGTGTATATATGTTTTTAAGTGTAATTATCTATTATAAGAGGGTGCATTTATGAAGGTGTACTCTGTGCTGTAAATTTAAATTGCTATATTTGAATATCTTTGTATTTTTTATTTTCGGGTTCACTCTAAATTCTGTATGTTGTTTAATATTGCTTTTGACTGTGTATTTCCTTTGTCTTTTTATTTTCGTGTTTACTCTTTTAATTCTTTGTTATTGTTGTTGTTTTAATATTGCTTGTAATGTGTATTACAAAAGCACGTACGGTCTGTGGACCCGTGCGACTGTTGAAATTCTATGTATGATATTGCTATGTCCATAAATACACTTATTCATTCATTCATTATAACCCCTCCTTCTTCTACTATTATAGTGTTGGCGGGGCCAGCGGATATCAGAAGACACGCCCTATAAATGTCCCTACAGACAATCAGAAATTCGATGTCTATTACTATGTGTGCTCTGTGTACAAGGCAGAGAAAGTAAAAAAAGTTTTACACACTATTTGGTAAATCTCTGGAGAGTATCAAATCACTCAACATGTGATGAAGGTTTTAAGCAAGAACAGAAGGACGATTAGGAATGCGATGCTATGATTCTACGCTTGTGGAATCTGGTAAACTCCAAAACGTTTAAGCATTCAAGCTGTGTAACTGCCGATAATCTGAATTCAAGTGGATCTAATCTTCAAGAAAGAAAACAAAAACACTGGAGTATCAGTAGTCCATATCCACGTTTACTGGAAGTTGTGTTGCTAACAACTTTGAGTCTGCGCAAACGTTTCAAACTGAACCGGAAATCATTATGTTGATAAAATCTTGGCGAGTCTATAATCTGTGAAGCATTTAGCTACTACATTAAGAAAAAAGCTGATATGTTCCATTCACATGACTTTCTCTACAACTCATATAACAAATTATTGTTAGAAAGCTTATGCTTCTATTTACTTCATGGTAATCGAAAAAAATTACCAGAAATAGTCTTATTATTTGCTTCCTTGTAAGTAGAAACGAAATAAGGTAGTACCACAGGTTAAGGTGATAGACAAAAGCTGGTTACTATGTGACAGGTTCCTTTGTTTGTATAAAAGTAGTTGACCATTTCGTATGAGAAAAGTATAAATATTTTAGAGCTGAGCTAATAACAAGGAATATCTCAAAAATGGTCAGCTACTCGAAAAAAATGTATATTGTAGAAAATTCATTGAGGTTGAAGGGCATCATTTTGAATATTTATTACACTAAGTACGATACTTATGAAATAACACTGTGCAATAACCGTGCAGTGGTGATACTCTTTGAATTTGCCTTTTATCAATATTTAATTGTCTACACTAGTAAACGAACCCTCTACAAGAAAGTGGTTTAAACAAAAGTGTATTTTTCGATGAGGAATAAGAAAAAAAATTGATTCCCATTTAAAAAAAAAAAAAAAGGCACCTTGACTCTCAAATTACCATTGAAACCTTCTCCAATCAAAACACAACAAATGGTAAAATAAGAACTGAAGCTTTCCTGGCGACGTGTTAATTCAAAATCTTCTCGGGCTTCTAGCCAGGTAAAAACTTGGCTTGACACCAACGTTTCGAAGAAGTGCATCTTCCTCGTCTTCAGGGTGAACTGAAGACGAGGAAGATGCACTTCTTCGAAACGTTGGTGTCAAGCCAAGTTTTTACCTGGCTAGAAGCCCGAGAAGATTTTGAAGAAACAACAAATGGTATTTGCTTTCCCCCATTATATCAAGCAACTTTTATTTAAGACTTTACTTTCTACAAGGCTTAATTTTGAAGATATTCTACAAACTCAAGTTAAATGGTCCATCCTGTATAAAGATATTGACATAACAATAAATGTATATCTTGAATTTTCTGCAAGCAAGAATGTTTGTTTCGTAAACAACTCATCTCACATCTCGACACAGTCTCCTTTGAAGCCCATACGCTTGGTCAAGTGATCGTACAGATTTTTCATCCTTTCGAAAAAATAGGTTCAAACTCTTAAAAACTACTCCGCGTGTATCACTTCCTCTTTTGATGAAAATTCTTCCCTTTAGGCCAAAGTTTCAAGTTAGGGAACACGAAACAGTCACTTGGGGCTAAGTCTGGTGAATAGGATGGATGAGTAACCAATTCAAAACCCAATTCATGCACTTTCGCCATTTTTGTGCTGATCAATGGAGCGGGCATTATACGGTGAAAGAGCACTTTTTTTGGGTGCCAACATTTGTCTTTTTTCAGCCAACTAAAGTTTCAAATAATCCAGCAATGAAACATTTTGTGCTCAGTAATGGTTCCGCCTTTTTCCAAGTAATCTTGAGAATTATTCCTTGGGAGTCCCAAAAAACAATGACCATCTTCACCTTTTTACTTTCTCTATACAGATTATGTACATAGTGTATAGAGAAGGTATTGCACTCCACCCAAAAATTTGATACCGAGATTACACCAGAAATATATGTTTTAGGGCCCCCAATATCCAAAAAAAGCATTTTCAGAAAAAAGTCCGTGTGTGTGTGTGTCAGTGTGTCCGTGTGTCTGTGAACACGATAACTCAAAAACGAAAACTCAATAAAATACCAAACTTGGTATTTAAGTTTAGTATCTTCCAGGGATGCGACACGAATATTTTGAGAAAAATCTCCCCACCCCCCAACTACTCTTTACATGGAACTTTTTTCGAAAATTTTGATTTTCTCAAAAATTGCTCTAACGATTTTGATTAAAATTTCGTATATTAAACATAATTACCTGACAAATAAAATGTATATCTTGAATTTTCTGGAAATAGCCTCTGAAGAGTAGTTTATTCTGGATGAATTTTACTGAATTTTAAATAACTGCTAAACCGTAAGAGATGGACAAAAACTTACTACACAAAAAATGTAGAGCACATTAAAACACACAATTTATGTAATATACATTTTTTTCGTGGAGTTCGTCATTTTTGAGACATTCCTTATTTTTGGTTTCTGCTATGAAAAACGTATATTTTTTTCATACAGGAACTTGTCAACTCCTATCCATATAAACAAAGGAACTTCATTGACATAGAAACCAGCTTTTGACTATCACTTCCCTTATTTCGTTTCTACATACAAGGACGCAAGTAATAAGACTATTTCTGCTAATCTTTTCTGATTTTTGGTGAATAAGATGGAGATATTCTACAGTCTCTAGTTAAATGGCCCACCCTGTGTATATAGTACGTTAAGAGAAAGTAAAATTGCAGTTTTATCTGCGACATCTATATGACATGACCCCTTAAGAAGACCACCCTCATAAGTTGACACAAAGCTACTCAATCTTGGGAAGGTATTCTCTGCTTGCTGCTTTGTATGGCGAGCGCGTCTAAATCGTGTTGCACATGACATGTGCAGCTGTGATAACTCAAGAGTTTAAGATACATACCGCAAAAGTTCATTACCGATTCAATATATGTTTACGACAGCAGGTCTGTATTGATGAAGACGTCTCGATGTACGTTAAGTAAGTTATATTTCCTACCCATGTCGCCATTCGTTTTTTTCCGCCGTCTGGCTGACCACATAATCGCAACAGGAATCTGTAATGACAAGAGTTCAGTTCAACCTCATCCATTGCCGTGGAGAACTTGTTCATCGCTTTACCCCAAAACAGACCCTTGACTTGCCATTCCGTCTTCGTCCTGAAGAAACTGGTTATTCCGGAATTCACTGCCTCTTGAACTTTCCGTTTCGGCTTCTGATGACATAATATCTATAGTTATACTCTATGACTACTAGTCCAGGATCTTAATTACAGGGCTATGTATGGATGTTACTAAACCCGAGTAGAAGTCATTCACATGACTTCCTCTATATCCCTGCAACAAATTATTCTTAAAAAGCTTATACTTCTATTTACTTCATGCTAATCAAAAAAAATCAGCAGAAATAGTCTTATTACTTGCTTCCTTGTATGTAGAAGCGAAATAAGGGATTACCATAGGTTAAAATGATAGTCAAAAGCTGGTTGCTATGTCAATGAAGTTCCTTTGTTTATATGATAGGAGTTGACAAGTTCCTGTATGAGAAAAGCAAAAACGACGAACTTACGAAAAAAATTTATATAACATAAATTGTGTGTTTTAACGTGCTCTACATTTTTGTGTAATAAGTTTTCGTCCATCTCTTACGGTTTAGCAGTTATTCAAAATTCAATAAAATTCATCCAGAATAAACTACTCTTCAGCGGCTGTTCCCAGAAAATTCAAGATATACATTTTATTTGTCAGGTAAATATCTTTAATATAGAAATTTTAATCAAAATCGTTAGAGCCATTTATGAGAATATCAAAATTTTCGAAAAAAGTTCCATGTAAAGGGTAGTTGGGGGTGAGGGGATTTTTCTCAAAATCTTCGTGTCGCATCCCTGGAAGACACTAAACTTAAATACCAAGTATGATGCTTTACCGACTTTTCGTTTTTGAGTTATCGTGTTCACAGACACACGGACACACACACACGGACCTTTTTGTGAAAATGCTTTTTTTGGATATTGGAGACCCTAAAATATATATTTCCGGTGAAATCTCGGTATCGAATTTTTGGGTGGAGTGCAGAGAAAGTATAGAGAAAGTAAAAATTAATTTTCGGCTAACAGTCTGAACTTTGTGTTCCTAAACCTGCAGAGATTATTTATATATGAGGTGCGTTCAGTAGGCCCTTAGAAAGATACAGATTGAGTAGGTCGAGACAGACTGAGAAATTCAATGTCATAACCGGGATTTGAACCACGGATCTCTCGGTCTCTAACCGGTTGCTCTACTACTGAGCTAACATGACAACATGTCGGAACGGCACTGAATTTCACAACTGACTCGGATGTTTCCCGTTAAACTGCAAGGTGATCTCAAATTATTTTGAGATAACAAACCCCAATGGCGACTTACATTGCTGTTAAGTACTTAAAGTCCCAGGAGTATAGCCAACTATTATGGTCAATTAATACTACTTAGTGCATAAAATATGTAGCAGTCGATAAAACTTTAAGTTTTTGTCTAGGTCTTACAGTTCACCATTCATCCAGAATGAAGAGGTCTTCAGAGGCAATTTTCAGAAAATTAAAGATATACATTTTATTGTCATGTAAGCATCTTTAATATACGATTTTAATCAAAATCATTTGAACCATTTTTGAGAAAACCAAAATTTTCTAAATATTTTCCATGTAAAAGGAAAATTGGGGTAAGGGTATTTTCCTCAAAATCTTCGTGACGCATTCTTGGAAGATACTTAACTTAAATAAGAAGTTTGGTATTTTACCGATTATTCGTTTTTGAGTTATCGTGTTCCACATTCACGGAAACACACACACACACACACACACACACACACACACACACACACAGAAGGGGACCTTATTTTTCAAAATGCTTTTATTTTAGGAGAGCCTAAAACATGTATTTCAGGTGAAATTTCGGTATCGAATTATAGAGTGGAATGCAATGCGTTCTCTATGTACGATTTCTTTTTAATGTAGCTTAACGTTCTTTAAACTAATTGGTCGTATCGGACGATGAATGAAATTGGTGTTACAATGCTCAAATGATATCGGGGGCCATGGCGCTTAAAGTTACTCGACATTCGTCTTCTCAGGAAGGCAAAAACCCTTATTCTGGTAACTCGCCCCAAGCGAGATTCGAACTCGCGACCTGTTGAATGTGATGCAACCACGTTACCCCCACACTACCGTACTATACTCTAAGTAGAGAAAGTACATTTTTTTTATTACGTTCTATTACATGTACTATGTACATAGTGTATAGAGAAATTATTGTAATGCACCCAAAATTAGATATCCAGATTTAACCGGAGATATATGTTTTGGGTCCCCTGAATTCAGAAAAGCATTTTTAGAAAAAGGTCCTTGATGTCTTCCAAGGATGCAACATCCCCCCACCCTAACATGGGACATTGAAAATTTTGATTTTCTCAGAAATACTTCTAATGATTTTGATTAGAATACCTTAGGTTTTAGATATTTTTATGACAAACGAAATGTATATCTTGAATTTTCTGGGAATGGTCTCTGAAGGTCTCTTCATTCTGAATGACTTTTATAACTGGCAAACCATAAGAGATATACAAAAACTTACTACACCAAAAATGTAGATCTCATTAAACACCCATTTTATGTCATATACAATTTTTTTTTTGAGTTAACTGTTTTCGAGATATTCCGTATTATTGGTTTGAATTTTAGCCACTTAAACGTTTCTCAAACTGGAAGACATCTGTTTTCTCGTTTGTTTATTTCTGACAAGCAAAGAGATTGGAATTTCAATTATTTCACATAGCGACCGGCTCTTATAGGACAAGACTATCGATTTAGCCTGTGCATTTCCTTAAATCTCTGCTTCTTACAAGGAAGCTAGTAATAAGACTAATTCTGCTTATGTTTTTCTTGATTAGCATGATGTAGACAACTGATAAATGTTTTGAATAAATGATTTGTTTACCGAGCCGACATTATGTGAATGAAACACAGTTTTTACTTTCTCTACTCGAACTATGTACATAGTGTATAGAGAAGGTATTGCAATGCACTCAAAAATTCGATACCGAGATTTCACCGGAAATACATGTTTTGGGTCCCCCTGAATCCAAGAGAAAAGTATTTTTAGAAAAAGGTCCGAGTGTGTATGTCCGTGTGCCCTGTGTCTGTGAACACGATAACCCAAAAACGAAAAGTCGGTAAAATAGCAAACTTTGTATTTAAGTTTAGTATCTTCCAGGGATTCGACACGAACATTTTCAGAAAAATCCCTCAACCCAAAACTACCCTTTACATGGAAGTTTTTTTCGAAAATGTTGATTTTCTAAAAAATGGCTCTAACGATTTTGATTAAAATATCGTATATTAAAGATATTTACCTGACCAATAAAATGTATATGTTGAATTTTCTGGGAATAGCCTCTGAAGACTACTTTATTCTGGATCAATTTTACTGAATTTTGCATAACTGCTAAACCGTAAGAGATAAACAAAAACTTACCAAACAACAAATGTAGAGCACTTTAAAACACACAATTTATGTGATATCTTTTTTTTTTTTTCATGGAGTTGATTGTTTTTGAGATATTCCTTGTTTTTGGTTTCAGCTATAAAACATATACTTTTCCCATACAGGACTTTGTGAACTCATGTCCATACAAACAAAAGAACTTTCAGCTTTTGACTGTCACTTTAACCTATGGTACTGGTTTATTTCGCTTCTATTTACAAGGAAGCAAGTAATAAGCCTATTTCTGCTAATTTTTTCTCGGTTAGCAGTAAGCAAATAGAAGCATAAGCTTTTTAAAAATAATTTATTGCAGAGATAAACAGGAAGTCATGTGAATAGAACACATAAGATTTTTTGCTATCTCTACCCGAACTATGTACATAGTGTATAGAGAAGGTATTGTAATGCACTCAAAAATTCGATACCGAGATTTCACCGGAAATACATGTTTTAGGTCCCCCTGAATCCAAAAGAAAAGTATTTTTAGAAAGAGGTCCACGTGTGTGTGTCTGTGGACAGCATAGCTCATAAACAAAAAAACCGTTAAATTCCAAACTTGGTACTCAGGTTTATATCTTCAAAGGACACGACACGAATATTTTAAAGAAAATCCTCCCCCCACAGACTACACTTTACTTAGAAACATTTTCGAAAAATTTTCTCAAAAATGGTTCTAACGATTTCCATTAAAATCTCTTATATTTAAGATATTTACACGACAAATAAAATGTATATCTTGAAATTTCTGGGAATAGTCTCTGAGGACCTCTTTATTCTGGATAATATTGATTGAATTTTGCATAACTGGTAAACCGTAAAAAATAGACAAAAACTTATTACACAAAAAATGTAGATCTCGTCAAAACACACAATTTATGACCTTTACGTTCTTGTTGTAGAAGTAACCGTTTTCGAAATATTCCTTTAAATTGATTTCAGTTTTAAAATACTTACTTTTCTCATGCGGGAACTTGTCAATGCCTGGCCACGCAAAGAAACGGATTTCAATCCCATAGCAACCACATTTGAAAACATTTGGCTATCACTTTAGCCTAGTGTATTCCCTTATTTCTTTTCTACTTACAAGGAAGCAAGTAATTAGGACAATTTCTGCTAATGTCCATCATAAAGTAGATAGAAGAATATGCTTTTAAACAATAATTTGTTACATATATGTACAGAAAGTTATATAAATGGAACACATCAGTTTTTTTTTTTTGTTTCTCAGGCAACCTCAAAGTATGTATTTCTAGAGAAATCTCGACATCAAAATGTTTGGTGGAAGATAAATATACTATGTATACAGAGCGTGTAGAGAAACTAAAAATCTGATGTGTTTCATTCACATGACTTTCTCTACATCACTGCAACAAATTATTCTATTTACTTCATCTAATGGAGCAAAAATTAGCAGAAATAGTCTTATTACTTGCTTCCTTGTTAGTAGAAGCGAAATAAGGGAGTACCATAGGTTAAAGTGAAAGCCAAGAGCGGGTTGTTATGTGACTGAAGTTCGTTTGTTTGTATGGACACAAGTATGAGAAAAGTATAAGTTTTTATAGCTGAAACCAAAAAAACAAGGAATATCTCAAAAACAATCAACTCCACGAAAAAAATGTATATAACATAAATTGTGTGTTTTAAGGTGCTCTACATTTGTTGTGTGGTAAGTTTTTGTCCATCTCTTACGGTTTAGCAGTTATGCAAAATTCCGGAAATTGACCCAGAATAAAGTAATCTTCAGAGGCTATTCCCAGAAAATTCAAAATATACATTTTATTGGTCAGGTAAATATCTTTAATATACGATATTTTAATCAAAATAATTAGGGCCATTTTTTAGAAAATCGAAATTTTCGAAGAAAGTTCCATGTAAAGGGTAGTTGGGGGTGAGGGTTTCTTTTTTTTTTTCTTTTTTTTTTTCAAAATCTTCGCGTTGCATCCCTGGAAGATACTAAACTTAAATACCAAGTTTGGTATTTTACCGACTTTGCGTTTTGGAGTTATCGTGTTCACAGACACACACGAACCTTTTTCTGAAAATGCTTTTTTTTGGATATTGGGGACCCTAAAACATATATTTCCGGTGAAATGTCGGTATCGAATTTTTTGGTGGAGTGCAATACCTTCCCTATACACTGTGTACATAGTACGTATAGAGAAAGTAAAAATGTAGGAAGGGAGCCATATAATGTTAAGGTTTTCACGAGTTGTGCTGTATGTAGATGGCATTGCTACGCGCAAATGTTGGTCACATTTGACCCCTAAACTACATTGCCCACTACAGTTCGCCGACCGTGTGAAAAATGAGATGGCAGTATAACATGGAAAGTAATGTTGTTGAACCAGTGCAATAAACTCTCTGCTCTCCGTATTTCTCGAGCGCGGAACTCTATAAATATTCGTGGCGGGTAACGCCAAACTGCCTCTGAAGTAACAGCAATTAACTTCAGCAGCTATGCAAGGGCCTGCTTCTTACGGTCTTTTATCACAAACGCTACCTTCGACACTAAATTCGTTTTAATATGTGATCATAAAATATCGGAGTATTGAGGTTATGTCCGCTCCACTACCTGAAGTACGAAAATGCTATTACTAATTGATACTATCATTATTGTGCATTACGTTAATAATTATTTTTACTTTTTTCACGTATTCCAGCAGAATGTGTATACATAATATTGTATTCAATCTAAAAATTCGATATCAAGATTTCATCTAAAATACCCGTGAATCCAAAAAAAAAAAAAAAAATGTTTACTTTCTCTGCACGTACTATGTACATAGTGTATAGAAAGTACTGCATTCCACCCAAAAATTCGATACCGAGATTTCATCGAAAATACCCGTGAATCCAAAAAAAAAAAAAATGTTTACTTTCTCTGCACGTACTATGTACATAGTGTATAGAAGGTAATGCATTCCACCCAAAAATTCGATACCGAGATTTCACCGGAAATACATGTTTTAGGACCCCCCTGAATCCAAAAAAAATCCCTGTGGGTGCACGTGTGTATCTTTGTATCTGTGTGTCTGTGGACAGCATAGCTCAAAAACGAAAAGTAGGTTAAATACCAAACTTGGTGTTTAAGTTGAAATCTTTCAAGGATGTAACACGAAGATTTTCAAGCAAATCCCTCCACCCACAACTAGGCTTTACATGGAACGTTTTTCGATTTATTTTTATGTTTTCAAAGATGGATTTAACGATTTTGATTAAAATCTCGTATGTATAAGATATTTACATGATAAATAAAACGTATTACTTGAATTTTCTGGGAATAACCTTTGAAGGCCACTTTATTCTGGATGAATTTTCCAGAATTTTGCATAACATAAACTGTAAGAGATAGACAAAAACTTACTACACAAAATATGTAGATCACGATAAAACACACATTTTATGTCATATACATTTTTTCCTATAGTTTATCGTTTTAGATATTCCTTGTTATGGGTTTCAGCCTTAAAAAAACTCAGAGATGTAGAGAAAATCATGTGAATGGAACACGTCAGATTTTTACTTTTTGTTTTATATTTTTACTTAATCTAAAAATTGTTAACAGCGTTTCACCGAAAATACAGGATGTGGGCAGCGTAGTTCAAAAATGAAAGGACGACTATATACGAAACTTGGTATTTAAGTTTCGTGTCTTCCAAAGATGCGACTCGAAGATTTTCAAGAAAATCCCCCCACCTCAAACTGCCCTTTACATGGAAAAATTTCGAAAATTTCTATTATTTCAAAAATGGCTAAAACCTCCTACATTTAAGATATTCACAAGCCAAATAAAATGTATATCTTGAATTTTCTCTAAAGACCACTTTATTCTGGATGATTTTTATTGAATTTTGCATAACTGGTAAACCATAAGGGATAAAAAAAAGTTACTGTACAAAAAATTTAGATCACAATAAAACACACAATTTATGTCATATATTTTTTCGTGAAGTTGATCCTTTTTGAGATATTCCTAGTTATGGGTTTCAACTTTAAAAAGCATACCTTTTCAAACAGGAAAATTTGTCAACTCCTGTTTAAACAAACAAAGGAACTTCAGTCACATAGCAACCAGCTTTTGAACATGATTTTTACTTTCTCTATACGTACTTTGTACATAGTGTATAGAGAATGTATTGCACTCCACCAAAAAATTCGATACCGAGATTTCACCGGAAATATATGTTTTAAGGTCTCCTGTATCCAAAAAAAAGTATTTTCAGAAAAAGGTCCGTGTGTGTCCGTGTATCTGTGAATACGATAACTCAAAAATGAAAAGTTGGTAAAATACCTAATTTGGTATTTAGGTTTAGTATCTTCCAGGGATGCGACACGAAGATTTTGAGCAAAATCCCCCCACCCCAAGCTACCCTTTACATGGAACTTTTTTCGAAAATTTTGATTTTCTAAAAAATGGCTCTAACGATTTTGATTAAAATATCGTATATTAAAGATATTTACCTGACAAATAAAATGTATATTTTGAATTTTCTGGGAATAGACTCTGAAGACTACTTTATTCTGGATGAATTTTGCATAACTACTAAACCGTAAGAGATGGACAATAACTTAGACCACAAAACATGTAGAGCACGTTAAAGCACACAATTTATGGTATAAATATATATATATATATATATATATATATATATATATATATATTTTTTTTTTTTTTTTTTTTTCGTGGAGTTGATCGTTTTTGAGCTATTCCTTTTTCTTGGTTTCAGCTTTGAAAAACTTATACCTTTCTCATATAGGAATTTGTCAACTCCTGTCCATACAAACAAAGGAACAACAGTCACATAGCAACCAGCTTTTGGCTTTCACTTTAACCTATGGTACTCCCTTATTTCGCTTCTACTTACAATAAAGCAAGAAATAAGATTATTTCTGCTAATTTTTCTCGATCAGCATGAAATAAATAAAAGATAAGCTTATAAACAATAATTTGTTACAGAAATATAGAGAAAGCCATATGAATGGAACACATCAGATTTTTAACCTATGGTACTCTCCCATATGTCGCTTCTACTTACAAGGAAGCAAGTAATAAGACTATTTCTGTTAATTGTTTCTCCATTAGCTTGAAGTAAATAGTAGTAATGAACATTGACGTTGTTCTGAAGATCTTCGTACTTTACGACGTTTGCGGAGAGCCATTCAAAACAAACGAAGAGGAATACTAACTTCAGGAATTATGTTGATCCATGACAACGCTCGTCCACACACTGCTGGCACAACCCATCGGCCCCTTGAACAATTTCAATGGAACATTTTCTTGAAAACTTAGTGTCGCATTCTTGGAAGATACCTTTCCACAGACACAGATGGTGGTTTTTCTAAAAAAAAATTTTTTTGTTTGATTCAGGATGACCCAAAACATGTATTTCCGGTGAAATCTCGGTATCGAATTTTTGGGTGGAATATAATATACCTTCCCTATACACTATAAACATTGTACATACGGGTTAGAGAAAGTAAAAAGGAAAGAGTGGCCGTCCAGATTGGAATACATCTCTGGACCTTCCGAATTTTGAGCCGTCTCTCTAGTCCCCCACAAAGTAAAGTGCGTCTTGTAGAAGTTTCTGAAAGCAGATGTGCTAAGAACAACAGAGGTCAGTTCCGGTTTCCCATGGACCGGCCAGGCGAAACAAAAAGCCATTCTTGAGAGTTTTCTGCAATAATGTAAATGAGCAGCAGACGCGGCGGTCTCTGGGCAGATTACAGTCTGCTATAATTGCACTGCATACCGCGCGCGCGCGGCGCGGCATGTTTACTTAGTTCAAGGTTGCCCAGGATTCGCTTCCACAACAGGTTCTAGGCTCCTGTTCTCACGTCTGCCATTCGACATTCCCCATTCATCGCGTCGCAGCGAACACTTCTGGAGTCACATTACCATTTCTACCGATCTTAAACACTGCCACTGACATTTATAAAATATGTATTTCTATATAAGAGGGCCGCTTTTTTTCAACCTCCGATAGACTATAAATAAAAGAAAAGTTCATAGAAAACAATTTTATTACTAAAAGTCTTGTACACTTATGGTTACTTTTCAACATAATCACCGAAAAGATCGAGTCATTTATCGTACCTGCGCACAAGCTTTGCAATACCCGCTTTTTTTTTTTTTTTTTTTTTTTTTTTTAACAGTACCGGAGTCTGATCAGGACTCTCCGTTTACACCCCCCCCCTAAGTTTACTGTATGATTACTGGTTTTACTGTTCCTTTACACAAACATATACACATTGCACAAACATACAACACCCATGCCCAAGGCAGGATTCGAACCCACGATCCCCTGCCCACGAAGCACCAAAGCAAGACGCCTTATCGAGCGTGGCCTGGGGACCGGCTGATTCAAAAAATATTGTCGCCAATGATTTCAAATGAGCATAACAATTTTTTCAGTTTTAAATTGCTTATACTTTTCTCATACAGGACTTTGTCAACTCCTGTCCATACAAACAAAGGAACTTCAGTCACATAGCAACCAGTTTTTGACTGTCACTTTAACCTATGATACTCCCTTATTTCCCTTCTACTTACAAGGAGGCAAGCAATAAGGCATTTTTTTTTTCTATTTTTTTCTCGCTTAGCATGAGTAAATAGAAGAATAAGCTTTTTAAGAATAATTTGTTACAGAGAAAGTCATGTAAATGGAACACATTTTTTTTTTCATTTTCTCTACCTACTAGGTACTTGGTATAGAAAGTAATAATTTTCTTGCTGCACCACAGGACAATGGACACTCATTAAAATCCGCCTGAGCCCCAGGCGGTGCAGTTACTCGACATCCGTTGATTAGCAATTCCTCGGTTTAATATATCTAAGCATGACATTCAGTAAACATACTGAAAGCAACTGGAGGCTACATACTGCACTTCCATCTTTCAGGGAGTGTCTGTAACTAACCTCTAATTTTTGCATGCATGTGGCTAGAAATTAATCAAAGCACTACGCTAATTTCGTATAATATTACGTTATGCGCGTGCGTATGTTTCCAGGAAATGACGTAAACGGTAGATCAGCGATTAACTCTGATGGTAATTTTCATAAATTTTAAATTCTGTTCGGGGAAGTAAATACAAAAGAGTAATGCAGTTTTAATGCAAGCATTCGCTATACTTCTCAAATTTATGAATTGTATCTCCTTTCTTCAGTGATTTCAATGCACAGGTTTCATATATACGAATATATATGTATATATGTATATTACCAATGGCAGAGTTTAATATATATATATATATATATATATATAAATTATATGTGATAAGAAATATATACTTTCTCTACGTGCTATGTGCATAGTGTATAGAGAAAGTAAGAAGTCATATTTTTTAAGGTTAAATGATGATCTTGTGTGGGAAGATTTTGATGAAAATCAAAATTTATTATATATGATATTCCATCCAAAAGTTCGGTACCGCTATTTCACCGGAAATATATGTTTTGGGTCCCCTTGAATACAAAAAAAAATTAGAAAAAGGTCCGTGTGTACCTATGAACACCATAATTCAAAAACGAAGATTCGGTAAAATACCAAACTTGACCGACACGAAGATTTTGAGGAAAATCTCCCCATCTCAAACTGCCCTTCACACGGAAAAAAATTTGAGAATTTTCATTTTTCAAAAATGGTGTAATAAGTTTTTGTCTCTCTCTTACGGTTTATCAGTTATGCAAAATTCAGTTAAAAGCATCCAGTATAAACAGCTCCTCTAAGGCTATTCGCAGAAAATTCAAAATATACACCTTATATGTCACGTAAATATCTTTAATATAGGATATTTGAATCAAAATCGTTAGCCATTTTTGAGAAAATCAAAATTCTCGAAACATTTTCAATGTAAAGGGTAGTTGAGGTTGGAGGGATTTTCTTAAAAATCTTCGTGTCGCACCTTGGGAGACACTAAACTTAAATTCTAACTTTAGTATTTAACAGACTTTTATTGTTTGAGCTATGCTGCTCTTACACACACACACACACACAGAGGAAACTTTTGCTAAAAGTGTCTTTTTTGGCTTCAGGGGGTCCGAAAACATATATTTCCGGTGAAATCTCGGTATCAAACTTTTGGGTGCAATACAATACCTTTTCTATACACTATGTACATATTACGTGTAGAGAAAGTAATAAACTTATTGACATTCCTTCAAGCAAAACACTCCGTCTCACGCTCTACATATTTTTAATGACAATTTATATGGAACAAAGTGATTTCACATTAAATATGGATATGCGCCAGCAATTACTTTCATGTGAGCTGCAATAATTGTTTTACGCTGCACGCTGTTGTGGTTGTATTATTCGCGCCAAGCTGGCATTTCTATTTCCCCTCTCAGCCTTTGCAGAGAGGGAGGAAGGAAAGCAACTTCCCCTATGCGCAAGATTTAACCATGTCTTTCCTCACACTTATCCCCATTAATCTTTCCTACTCTCCGGTCGATCGGTGTTGAACTCCCGATAAGCTTGGATCATAACCGCTGCACAATATAGGATGATTAAAAAATACTTTCACAAAGTTTGGGGATAGGTCCCTTACAAGACAAGAAAAGATGTCGATATAAACACAAGTCCCAAAACCCTCCGTTCTCGATTTATTGAGGTTCAAAATGCTATTAATCAAAACATCTTAAAATGACACTTTATTCTATTTTTGACGTTGTCAGCTTGTTAGGAGGTATTCCACACAAGTACCACTTATAGAAAATGTCCTAGACACGCATGCACTCGTCGAAGAATGGAATGTCAAATACTTCCAGTCGTTATCCTATGATTTCGCAGGCTTAAATGACATGTTGACTAAGAGCTTCTTCATCTAGGGTGTCTGCTGCATAAACCAATGGCGGAAGGTGTCCTCAAAGGATAAAAATCCAAAGGATTGATGTAGGGGAACATGCAATCCATGGAATTGGTCCGCCTCTACCTATCCATCTGTCATGCTAAATACCAGCCAGTGCATCTCAAACAGTAAAACTAAATTGTGCTAGAGCATTATACATAAACCACATGTTTCTTCTTATTTGCAGAGGCACATTTTCTAATAAGTCTGGGAGAGTGTTCTGAACGAAGTCCCTGTAGATACACTTGTAAGGCGTGCTGGGGGAATGTATTACACATCTGATAAATGTTAACAAGTAGCCATAGCAACACAAGGCCAACTCTGTAGGGTAAAATGAGTCAAAGCCTTCTATGAATGAGAGGCATAAATAAATGAAGTTATTAGGTTAGACGCAGAAAGCCGTTAAAGGTGACTTTCATTAATAAATTAATAACCCGAAAACGAAGCGTTTTAGGGCATATGTTTATATGAAAATATTTTCTTGTTTTGATGTCAGGAATCCAAGGCCAAATTTGTAAAATAATTCTTGAACCATGCTGTATATTTATAAAATATATAATAAATTAAATTAGGACCATGAAACTCATAGAATGCATTCCATGAAGGGGATTTAGCAACTCTATAAACTTATGTTTGATATCTTTTACAGTTCCTGTCAAATATGATTTTATGTAATGCCTTGCAAATGTGATCAAATCATGCTTGTTTAAGGCATATATCCCTTAAGGGAACTGCATAGAATCTTAGTCAGGTTGGCTACGTCTGTATATTGTTTCGTGAGGAAATAAAACAAAAGAAATCTGGCTTCTTCAATGATTAATGGTGGGAATTAAGAAGGCACCGTCTGGCTTTCGCAGGATGACGCAATGTAATAAATATCCATATTTAAATATAATAAAAAAGAAACAACATATTACGAGAGTAAAGTTTATTTTCTGATTGATAGTTCTCAAGGCCCTGAGCATTTTACAGGTCATAAACAAAGATGGAGATTTACATGAATAATAGAGACAGCCACAAAGGTGCATGCAGGAAGCTGTTTATTAAACAGCCAACATAATGGCGTATTTAAACAAATGCTACTTTTAGATTAGCCAAACATAGAATGAATAAATAGTTGCTTCAGAATTTATAAAACAACAAGCGTCACAGTTACCAATCTTTCGGCAAAAATATGCCTCGAATACAATTTAATCTGGGAACCGAGGAAATAGATATTCGAGGGCCGTTTTTTTTTTCCAACCTCCGATAGGCTATAAATAAAAGACAAGTTCATAGAAAACAATTATTTTATTACTAAAAGATTTGTACATTTATGGTTACTTTTTAACATAATCACCGAAAAGATTGAGACATTTACCGTACCTGTACAAAAGCTTTGCAATACCCGCTTCAAAAAATGTTGCCACTAATGATTTAAAATGAGCATTGACGTTGTTTTGAAGATCTTCGTTGGTTTGAAAGTGCTGCCCTCCTAGCCACGTCTTCTGTTCAAGGAAAAGTCACTGGGTGCCAGGTCAGGACTGTACGGTGGATGATCGAAAATGGCCCATTGAAATTGTTCAAGGAGCCGATGGGTTGTGCCAGCAGTGTGTGGACGAGCGTTGTCATGGATCAACACAATTCCTGAAGTCAACATTCCTCTTCGTTTGTTTTGAATGGCTCTCCGCAAACGTCGTAAAGTTTCACAATAAACAGCTGCTTTGATAATGGTTTGGGGCTACAACATAAGTGTACAAAATTATTAGTAATAAAATAATTGTTTTCTATGAACTTATCTATTATTTATAGCCTAGCGGAAGTTGAAAAAAAAACGGCCCTCGTATTATAAGTGCCTTTAAGGGAACAGAGTAGTCTGAACATAGCTTAAGTGAGTTGAATTACCAGTGCTCTTAAAGTATTCATTGTTTTTCCAGAAATTTCTACGAATTATTCTATAAATCATGAGGATTATTTCAAGTGGTTGTTTGTATTAATAACCTATGTCGTTGAGACTATAAAAATATTTCATTCAGCAGAAAAGTAATAAAACGTAAGTCTTAAAACATAAGAATTCATGTACCTTTTTCTCTGATACTGTTTGCAGTACATAATCACATTTTTGCATGCTTGTTCTTGTATAATCAGCTGTCCTCTGAAATTCAATTATTTGGCTATGATACAATTTCAGTATAAACTAAAAAAAAATATATCTGCAAATTCAACAACGTAAAAATGTAGAAAATTTGCAATGTTTTTTCTTTCTTAATACGTTCAATATATACTATAACATCACGGCTATAGTTCAGAAAGTTCACTGTGTGTTGTGTATATGTGCTGAAAATTTCAGCTTTCCAGCTCTCATACTTTCTGAGAAAAATGGACAAAGTATCCAAAAATGCTGTTTTGAGAGAAGTGAATTTAAAGATACAAATGTTCTAAAAAGGGGCATTGCCTAACAGCTTCAAACAAATGCAGACCTGCATTTAAGTTATATCTAAATTGATTAAAATCCTCTGAGCCCCCTTAAAAGAATACATTTTCTGGAACCAGAAATAATAGAGGTGTTATTAGTGTCTAAAACAAAAAATGTTATTTTTTATCATGTCAGAGTACCTTGTCCCCTTAAATAGATTATTATTTGTGAGTGGGATGTTTAGTACACGAGCGAGTTTTCTAATTTCTCATGAGAAAATAATAGTCTCATAAGCCACGTGTGATATATGTTTTACCCTATCCTAACATTCACTGAAGTATTCTTATATCTATTAATATTATTAGAGTCGTCATTTCGAGTAATTGGATTTTGGTCGTGACATAGGTAGTTGTTTGTTTGTGCTGCGTAACCCCGCCGGAATAAACAGTTTCAATTCTGGTTGTTTATAGCTCTGCAACAGATTGTTGTAAAAAGCTTAAGGATATCTACATTTTTTGTGCAGTTATGTCATATAATTTTTTTCGTGGAGTTTACCATTTTAGAGATATCCATTTATATTGGTTTCAACTTTAAAATACTTAAACCTTTCTCATACGGGAATTTGTAACTTTCTGGCCATGCAAAGAGAATGAATTTCAATTCCATAGTAATCACATTTTAAAACATTTGCCTGTCGGTTTGGCCTAGTGCATTCCCTTCTACTTATAAGGAATTAAGTAATAAGATCGTTTCTGCTACTGTTTATCTCGATTAGCATGAAGTAGATAGAATAATAAGCTTATTAAGTATAATTTGTTACAGATAAGTAAAGAAAATCATGTGAAAGTAACATATCAGATGGTTTCATTAGGTACTGTTGGCTAGACCCACTCTAGCTTTCTTTAAGTATCTGAAAATATAATCAGACAAACCACATATATTAGGTTCATTTCAAGATTTTCTTTTGCTCTTCCCACTCCAATATTTCCAAAACATAAGTTTCGCTGTTACTTTGAGCACTTTGGACCGCCTTTAAATTTAACGGAACCTCCCCGTAAGTCAGAGCAACGCTGAGGAAATATAATCCCGTTTATTATCTAGTGTAAAACAGTAGAGTACTAACCTGCTACCAATCACCAGAACTATTATTATCACGTGAGCAGACCGCTACGTGAACTCATATAGCCAGTGCGTGCCTTGCCCCCTCTACAGTCCTCGATAGCTGGGTATCGTCGAGTAACCGTCAAAAATCCTTTAAATACTACAGAGCCTGTCCCAGAAGATCCCGACCTGACTTATACAGAGTGATTTATGTGCAACTGACACATTTCTTTCTTTAATTATTCCGTTGGAAATGCATTCAATGACCCATTTTAGCACCAAATTAAGCAGAATGTTCTGGAGTTTCGATTCCTTGTCACTAGATGCGCAGATGTTTATGTTTTATTCCTAATTGCATTGTTGGCAGCTGTTTCGACATTTTGTTCTTGTAGACAACGTGAAAATGCAGTTCGATAGAGTTGAGTGGACACCGAGATCTCCGGATTTGACATCGCCGGACTTCTTTCTATGGGGTTACTTAAAAGACAGGGTTTACGCCACACGTCCCCAGACAATGGACGGTCTGAAGAACAACATCACAAAGGAGATTCAAGCTATTGACAACAGAGTCCTCCAATGAGTGGCCAGTACGACGTGTTGAGTTGTGGCTTATGCAGGATGGAGGACATTTTCAATATTTGCTATAGAGGTAAATAATCTCCCAAAATTCCTCTACAATTTAGGTATAATAAGTTGTCGCTAGCATAACACGTTTTGAAACAATTAATGAAATAAATGTGTCAACTCTATATAAGTCACAGTGTAGATAGCGGTTATAGTTTCAAACAACAACAACAACGGTAAGAATTACCAACCTTAGAAAACTTAACCCTTTGTTGTACCTATAAGTTCGCTTGTTTTAAGCGTAACTGTACAAATAGGGTTGTACTCTGGGGTTAATTTCATGAGGGGCACAGGACCCGAAGAAAACCCGGTCGTCCACCACAAATCACATGTGGGCGAGCGGTGTAACCAATCAGACACGCCTATCATAAATATTTTAATCAAAATCGTTAGAACAATTTTTGAAAAAATAAAAAAAAATTGAAAAATGTTCAGTGTGTGTGTGTGTGTGTGTGTGGACAGCAAAGCACAAAAAAGACCGTTAAATATCAATTGGTATTTAAGTTCGGTATCTTTCAAGAATGCGACACGAAGATTTTGAGAAAATCCCCCCCAAACTACGCTTTACATGGACAAATTTTAAAAAATTTTGATTTTCTCAAATGTGGCTCTAACGATTTTGATTAAAATATAGTATATTAAAGATATTTACATTATAAATAAAATGTATATCTTGAAATTTCTGGGAATAACTTCTAAATACCTCTTTATACTGAATAAATTTTGCTGAATTTTGTGTAACTGGTAAACCGTAAAAGATGAGAAAAATTTACTACACAAAAATGTAACACACAATTTATGTCATACGTTTTTTTTCGTGGAACTTACCATTTCTGAGATATCCCTTACTATTTGTTCCAGATTTAAAATACTTAAACATTTCTTACACTGAAAGTTGTAAACTCCTGGCCCTGCATAGAAACGGATTTCAATCACATGGCAACCACTTTTTAAAATATTTGACTATGGTTTTAGCCTTGTGTATTCCTCTATTTCTCTTCTACTTACAAGGAAGCAAGGAATTAAGACAATTTCTGCTAATGTTTATCATAAACTAGATAGAAGAATATGTCTTTAACAATAATTTACTACAGCGATGTAGAATGGAGCACTTCAGATTTTTTAAAATGACTCAGGGGACCTCAAAATATAAATTTCCGATCAAATCTGCACTTCTAACTTTTGGTGGAATACATAACCTCCTGACTAGTATGTACATTGTATGTACACACGTGCTAGAACAAGTAAAAATCATACTTATATGATGTAAATCTATAGTACTTTAAGAAGCATAATGGAAATGTTATGCTAAACGCTACCTAGAGTGAAATTATAATTATGCCACGGTTGGCATCACTGTCGCGTCTGTTTCCGCTTGGTAACAATGGTTCGTAGCCTGTCACTCATTGGTTGTTATGTTAATTACAAATGTAAACAAATGTTAATTGTGTCTTACACAACTATTCATAATACATAAGGAATATTAATCTTGTGGATATACAATTTGCAAGTAAAAGTGAGAGATGCTTTGTAGCCAGTGTGCAAGCGAAACGTTGTCAGTATCTTGTTTCTGCAACTTGATTGCAAGCTTCTGCAACAGATTATTATTAAAAAAAACTTATGCTTCTATTTACTTCATGCTAATCGAGAAAGAATAACAGAAATAGTCTTATTACTTGCTTCCTTGTAAGCAGACGCGAAATAAGGGAGTATCATAGGTTAAAGTGATAGACAAAAGCTGGTTGCTATGTGACTTATGTTCCTTTGTATGGACACGAGTTAAATTCCTGTATCAGAAAAGCTGAAACCAATAAAAAGGAATATCTAAAAAACGAACAACTCCACGAAAAAAATGTATATGACATTAATTGTGTGTTTTATCGTGATCTACATTTTTGTGTAGTAAGTTTTTGTCTATCTCTTACGGTTTAGCAGTTATTCAAAATTTAGTAAAATTCATCCAGAATAAACTACTCTTCAGAGGCTATTTACAGAAAATTCAAGATACACATTTTATTTGTCAGATAAATATATTTAATATACGAAATTTTAATCAAAATCGTTAGAGCCATTTTTGAGAAAATCAAAATTTTCCAAAAAAGTTCCATGTAAAGGGTAGTTGGGGGTGGGGGAAATTTTCTCAAAATCTTCGTGTCGCATCCCTGGAAGATACTAAACTTAAATACCAAGTTTGGTATTTTATCTACTTTTCGTTTTTGAGTTATCGTGTTCATAGGCACACGGACACACGACACACACACACACACACACACACGACACACACGGACCTTTTTCCAAAAATGCTATTTTTAGATAAAGGGGACCCTAAAACATATATTTCCGGTGAAATCTCGGTATCGAACTGTTGGGTGGAGTGCAATACTTTCACTATGCACCATGTACATAGTGCGTATAGAGAAAGTAAAAACTTATGCTTTTATTTACTTCATGCTAATCGAGAAAAATAGTCTTATTACTTGCTTCCTTGTAAGTAGAAACGAAATGAGGGACTACCATAGGTTAAAGTGATGGTCAAAAGCTGGTTGCTATGTGACTTATGTTCCTTTGTTTTTATGGACACAGTTAAATTCCTGTATCAGAATAGCTGAAACGAATAACAAGGAGTATCTAAAAAACGATCAACTCCACGAAAAAAATGTATATGACATAAATTGTGTGTTTTATCGTGATCTACATTTTTGTGTAGTAAGTTTTTGTGTATCTCTTACGGTTTACCAGTTATGCAAAATTCAATAAAAATCATCCAGATTTAGGAGGTCTTTAGAGGCTATTCCTAGAAAATTAAAGATACACATTTTATTTGGCATGTAAATGTGTTAAATATAATAGATTTTAATCAAATTTCACTTTTTACTTTCTCCATACGCACTATGTACATAGTGTATAGAGAAAGTATTGCACTCCACCCAAAAATTCAATACCGAGATTTCACCGGAAATATATGTTTTAGGGTCCCCAATATCCAAAAAAAGCATTTTCACAAAAAGGTCCGTGTGTGTGTGTGTGTGTCCGTGAACACAATAACACGAAAAGTCGGCAAAATACCAAACTTGGTATTTAAGTTTAGTATCTTCCAGGAATGCGACACGAAGATTTTGAGAAAAATCCCCCCACCCCCAACTACCCTTTACATGGAACTTTTTTCGAAAATTTTGATTTTCTCAAAAATTGCTCTAACGATTTTGATTAAAATATCGTATATTAAACATATTTACCTGGCAAATAAAATGTATATCTTGAATTTTCTGGGAATAGCCTCTGAAGAGTAGTTTATTCTGGATGAATTTTACTAAATCTTGAATAACTGCTAAACCGTAAGAGAAGGACAAAAACTTACTACACAAAACATATAGAACACATTAAAGCATACAATTTATGTTATATACATTTTTTTTCGTGGAGTTCGTCGTTTTTGTGACATTCCTTATTTTTGGTTTCTGCTATGAAAAACGTATACTTTTCTCATACTGGATCTTATCAACTCCTATCCATATAAACAAAGGAACTTCATTGACATAGCAACCAGCTTTTGACTATCACTTTAACCTAAGGTTGTCCCTTATTTCGCTTCTACTTACAAGGAAGCAAGTAATAAGAGTATTTCTGCTATTTTTTCTGATTAGCATAAAGTAAATAGAAGTATAAGCTTTTTAAGAATTATTTGTTGCAGGGATATGGAGAAAGTCATGTGAATGGTACACATCAGATTTTTTTCCATGTAACGGATAGTTTGGGGGATTTTCTCGGCAATCTTCGTGTCGCATCCTTGGAATATACCAAGATGGCTGCAAGGATGTACAGACGCAGATGGTAACGGAATTACCAAACCGGAAGCTAAAATAGAGAAAACGTTTAATATTCACTGTTCTCCAAGGGACGTTCACAGTAAAACCAAAGTTTGCACTAGTTGTGTTAACAACTTGGGTTGCCGCTAGAGAACATGGCTGTCCGCTAGAAGTTCGTGAAGTGTGTCGACAAAGCAGGAGATTCACTCGGGAACACCAAACACAATGTTGTAATGGTCCTGCACAAAGCACCGCTTTACCACTAAGTGGAAATTCTTGTTTGAACCGTTGTTCCCTCAGATAATGTGTTCTAACTCACAGGCCTAACTAATTAGCTTTATGTTTTTCTCCGACATAGCGAGAGCACTAAAGTATCACACTAAAGGCAGGGCTATTCTTGCACCATTCACTTTAATAAATAAAAGCGCTGGGTTTGGTAAATGAAATACACAGAAACATATTTTTACTTTCTCCAGCCCCATATGTACAATGTACATAGGGATAGAGAAGTTTGTATTCCATTCAAAAATTCGATACCGAGATTTCACCGGAAATACATGTTTTAGGACCCATTGTATCCAAAAAAAGTATTTTGAGAAAAAGGTCCATGTGTGTGTGTCCGTGTGTCAGTGAACACGATAACTCAAAAACAAAAAGTAGCTAAAATACCAAATTTGGTATTTAAGTTTAGTATCTTCCAGGGATGCGACACGAAGATTTTGAGAAAAATCCCCCCACCTCAAACTATCCTTTACATGGAACTTTTTTAGAAAAGTTTGATTTTCTTAAAAATGGCTCTAATGATTTTGATTAAAATATCATACATTGAAGATATTTACCTGACAAATAAAATGTATATCTTGAATTTTCTGGGAGTAGCTTCTGAAGACATGTTTATTCTGGATGAATGTTGCTTAATTTGGCATAACTAGTAAACCGTAAGAGATAGACAAAAACTTACTATACAAAATATATAGGTCTTGTTAAAATACACAGCTTATGCCATATACATTTTTCTCCTGGAGCTTACAGTTTTCGAGGTATTCATTGTTATTAGTTTCAGTTGTGAAGTACTTATACTTTTATCAGACGGGAGTTTTCAGTTTTTCTTTTGTCCTACTCCTGGCCAAGAAAAGAAGCGATTTGTAATGACAATCGCATAACGACAGCTTTTAAAACATTTGACTATTGGTTTAGCCTAGTGTATTCCCTTATTTTCTTCCTACTTATACGGAACTAAATAATAAGAACATTGTGCTAATCAATACCACGATTAGCAAGGTGCAGAAAGAAGAAGAATCTTATGTATGAAGTTTGTAGAACAGCTAGAGAAAGTCATGTGAGTGTAACACATCAGATTTTTATAACTAAGTATGCCGTGAAAAGTAAATTAATGCTACGTTAAACAATAATTAATATCAATAATTATTTACAGAATGATTAAAAAATACTTTAACGTTTGGTGATGGATTCCTTACATTGAAACAAGAAAATAGTTTCATATAAACAAATGATCTAAAACGCTTCGCCTTCGCTTTATCAATTTATTAATGAGTCGCCTTCAACCGCTTTCCGGATCCAACCTAATACCTTTATTTATTTAAGCACTCATTTATAGAAGGCTTTGACTCATTTTACCCTGCAGAGTTGGCCTTGTTTTGCCATGGCTACTTGTTAACATTTATCAGATGTGTAATACATTCCCCCAGCACGCCTTGCAAGTGCAGTCTACATTCAGAACACTCTCCCAGACTTATTAGAAAATATTAAATAAGTAGAAACGTGTGGTTGATGCATGACGCTCTAGAACATTTTAGTTTCATTGGCTGGTATCTAGCATGATAGATAGAGGGTGACTAATTCCATAACTGCACGTTACCCCGACCTCAACCCTTCGGATATTACATTTTAGGGAACCTTAAACCATTATTTTACGCAGAAGACTTCCTAGATAAAGATACCCTTAACCTGCGCGTTACATAAGCCTGCGAAATCATACGACACCGAGGTTTGGGAACAGATGGTAGTCACTGGGTGCTAAATCTGGCGAATAGGGTGGATGTTCAAGCAATTCCAAACTTCAATTCACACATTTTTCCCATTCCAATGACTGAACGATGGGCCGGAGCATTGTCGTGATGAAACATTTTTTTTTTTTTTTTTTTTTTTCCCCTTTTGCAAGTAATCAATAAAAATAATTCCCTGTGCATCCCAGAAAACACTCTCCATAACCTTGTTAGCTGACAAAATTGACTTTTCCTTTTTGGAGTTGGTTCACCGGGCGCAATCCTCTGTTTTGACTGTGATTTACTTTCTGGAGTGTAGTGATGTATTCAAGTTTCATCCATGGTAATAAGCCGTCTGAAAAATTCACTGGGATTTTTACGGTAGAGCTCCACATTTTTAACAGAAACAAGTTTTTCTTTGCAAGTTCTGATCAGGTGTCAACAAATGTGGCACCCATCTTGCACAGACTTTGTGAAAGCCCAAAATATTACTTAAAATATTATCTGCGCGTTCTTTTGATATGTTTACAGCCTCTGCTATCTCAAACAACTTTAATCTGCGGTCTTCCAGTACTAAAAGATGAATTTTTTCAATGATTTCTGGAGTTGTCACTTCCAGAGCGAGGCTCATCACTAGTGCTCGTACGTCCCACTCTGCAACCCACTTTTTAATCATTGAATATGAAGGGGCAGAGTCTTTCAATGTACTGTCCATTTCCTCCTTGATGTCTTTAGGTGTTAAGCCCTTCAAATGGAAGTATTTAATCACTGCTCGTTTTTCAATCCCTCCATTTTGGTGAAAACTCTAAAGTTGTCTTGTTTAAAATGCTGTCATTCGAAAACTAAACAAGCTATTGACCTGTAACTATCGATACAAACTAGTTTAGAGTTAAATTTTACGATGCTGCCATCTAACTGCTAGTGGCGCCATATCTGTGTGAGGCCCGGGACTTACAGCCGACCCTCGTGTTACAACATGGTAGGCATTTGCTCACGTTTGTTGATTTCCGCGGAAAGAAGGGCTGTTAACCCCGAGGAGGAAGATGTGGTAGTGACTCCCCAGGCTATGTTTTACACAAAGGATAGTCTCGTCCCATCTGATTGACAAGGCCACGTCAGATGGCGTGATTTCCTTTCCAGGACACGCAACTCAATGCTAATGAGGGATGCGCTCACTGTGATTGTTATGCAAGCAGAACAAACGCACATCTAGATAAGAGTTACGCGACTGTCAAACAAAGTTCCTGTATATACTCCATGCCTTACTGCCTTGAAGACCATCATCTGCGGTGAGTATTGAACTTCAATTAAATCACATAGCCGGTTCAGATTTGGCAGAGAGTTGTCAGAAATTCAGGCGGAGGGCAAATAAGTTGAAAACACTAGTATCTGTCCAATCTTACTTCAGAATGTATTCTTCCGCGAACGCACGTGTATTCACCAAGTGGTGCTAAGCTGGTTTGTCTGCCGTACAATTGTAAAACCCCGTACCGACTAGACATGGGGCGATTCATGAACTAATCGTTCATATGAACGACTACAAGGTAAGAATCGAATGAATCGTGTCAATCTTGACATGAATCGTTGTTCAAAAAGAATTGCATGAATTGAAATGATTCGTTGAGTCGAAAAGAATAGCATGAACCGTGTCAACAATAGCAGGAATCGTACATTTGAAAGTCAAAATTATGCAAATCTTTATTCCTGGACTCTGTCTGCTCCTCAGCACTCCTCTTATTGGTCCTGGCGTGTTTGTGGAAGGTTGGGCAGTTCATTCAGCATGATGATTTCCCTCAATTTTCTATCATCTTAGAAAGCAGAAAGATTGAAGACACAGAAAAGGGGCTGTGGCGCTCTGTCTGGGAGCATTTAAAAGATTGCGCGCCAGGTTTAAAAGAATATATTTTTTTAATTAGAAAACTTCAGACAATTTAACTATGCCAAAAACGTAAATCGTCATTTTTGACGCCTTCATAGTACCTTGTACCCTTAAAACTTTTCACAAACATTGGAGACATCCTTATTTTTGTCTCTGCCTCTCTCTCTCTCTCTCTCTCTCTCTCTCTCTCTGTCTCTCTCTCTATTGTTTACTCCTAGCAAGCAAAAAGAACCGAATTTCAATTGTTTCACTTAGTGACGGCTTTTAAAAGATTTGAATACGCTTAGCCTAGTGTGATGCCTTTTGCTTTGTGTGTGTGTGTGTGTAACAGCTAGAGAAAGTCATGTGAACAGAAACATCAGATTTGTTTAATTATGCTGCTCACAGACACACTAACACATACATAGGATTTTTGTCTAAAATTGCTTTTTTGATTCAAGGTATCTCAAAACATATTTTCAGTGAAATCTCGACATAGAATTGTGAGTGGAATAGAATACTATCCCTGCTTAATATACTAGTAGAGAAGGTACATTTAATAGTCATATTATTTCTTGTGGATAAGTTGGTAAGGAAATAAAGAGGCAGGCCATGTCATTCACAGTTCCCCAGATAAAATTATTTTGTAAAGGTAGCGCCTTTTTACTTTCTCTAGCCCGCATGTACAATGTACTTAGAGAATAGCGAAGATATTATATTCCACCCAAAATTTCGATATCGAGATTTCACCGGAAATGCACGTTTTGGGACCCCCTAAATAAAAAAGTTTTTAGAAAAGTGTCCCTGTGTCTGAATATGGGTGTGTGTGAGTGGGGGGAGGCAGCATAGCTAAAAAACGTTAAAACAAAACTTTGTATTTAATTTTAGCATCTTCCAAGGGTGCGACACGAAGATTTCAAAGAAAATCCCCCCATCTTCAACTACCCTTTACATGGAAAAAATTTCGAAAATTTTGATTTTCTCAAAAATGGCTTTAACGATTTTGGTTAAAATCTCTTATATTTAAGATATTTACTGACAAATAAAATGTATATCTTGAATTTTCTGTGAATAGGTTATGATCACCTCTTTATTCTGGATGAATTTTACTGAATTTTGCATTACTGGTAAACCGTAAGAGATAGGCAAAAACTTACCACACAAAAAATGTAGATCTCGTTAAAACACACAGTTTATGTTTTATACATTTTTTTCGTCGGGCTGATCGTTTTTCAGACATTCCTTGTTATTGGTTTCTAATGTGGGAATGTGTCAGCTCCTGTCCAAACAAAGGAACTGCAATCGCAGAGCAAACAGCTTTTAAATTTTTGACTATCAGCGTTCCATTCTCTACTGGGCGTGAATGGCCGCTTAATTTTGCTCAGAGGCCTCTCTATCAGGCCTGAGGTTATTTTACGTGCTGTAAATCTACGACACGGGACCAACGGCTTTACTTCCCTTCCGAAGGAAGCCATGCTAAGGATTTTTACACCCGAAAAAATCCATCGCCCTCCGCCTTGGGTATACGAAGTTAGCATGGTAACCATTACACCACGGAGGGCGTCACTTACAAGGAAGCCAGTAATAAGACCATTTCTGCTAAATTTATCTCGTTTAGCATTAAATAGATAGAAGAATAAGCTTTTTAACAATACTTAATCCTCACTCGGAGGCCCCGGGTTTGATTCCCGGCTGAGGCGGGGAATTTTCTTTAGCCAGGATTATTCCCGATCCCCCACAGAGTCTGGAAGTATATATGTGAGAGTGAATGTGTATGTGCTTGAGGAAAATAAAATGATTTGAACCAAACGTAAAGAACCTACAGACGAGTTGTTTCAAGTGCAAAGCCCCCGATAAGACCTTAGATGTTAAAGGAGGCTATATAAATGAAACAATAAACAAAAATCAAATTTGTTAATTATGCAGAACTTAGGCCGCTCTAAAAATCAAATAAAACTAAGTGTGATTGTTTGACTTTGTATTTCTGGTGAGATTTCAAAGTTTTTACCTGTCGGAAAACTTGTTTTTTGTATTATAGACAAATTGGTGTGCATACTGGCACGGTTGGTATTTTGCGCATATGACGTATATTTACCAAAAATTATACATAAACGAGTATTATATAAATAACAAATGGTATAATATTCTGAAACATATTTCTCCAAGTACTACCGCAATAGAAAATTAGAAACATAAATTTATAAACACACAGTAACCTAACGATTCGAACCTAGCCTCGCGCTAAATTTGAAAACCGCAGGACCCAGTGATTTCGCCTGCACAAACTGATAAAACAATTAAAAAAAAGTCTCACATACTCCTTCACCAACTACTATAGTCACACTAACCGGTGAATTATTGCTACTGGTTCTCACGACGCGCTAATCCTGCCAAGAGCGACATATGACGTTCTTGCATACCAATAGATACAGTCTCCCCCTAGCAACGAAACCAGACTTTTTTATTATAAATACAGTATTTCAGCATATACCTGCACGTTATAAACCATTTATTATTCATATAATACTTGTTTAGTCAGGGTGTTAATGAATTATACCGAAATATTTTCACAGAATATGTAGATTACTTAAATAAGTAATTTGAGATAGGAGACTTATGGCCTGTTTATTGAAATGTCGAAGTAACGCCAGTACCAGAAGTGCCAGTACGCCACTGGCTAATTTATCAACCATTCGAGAGCATAACACGAAAAACGAAGGGAGATATTACAGCGTACCTCTCTAGCGTAGTGGTTATGATACTGGCTTTCAAGTGAAAGATAGTTTCCGAGTTCGGGTCTCGTTCACGTGTCGCGGCACTTCGTCTGGAATGGAAAAAAATTATAATCATTTACGCAAAGACAGGAATCGAACTCATGATGTTTGGGATGGCAGCTTCCTCCAGAGTAGGTTACCTTAAGTACATAGTTAATGAAGCTCAGTGTCGCCCTGTCAAGTGATTAGTTCGAGATTTTACAGATTTTTGCGACATTAAATCTTGAGAACGATATTTCTATGCTCGGGCAGCAGTTTTAAAGACATTCTACGCCATTTTTTCAACCTGCTTTGCTTTAACACCGACTTATCAGCACCTGATACCCACATGTTAGCTGCGTTATGTTTATCCGGCGACCATGCATCGCCGTTCTCAAATTACTTATATCAGTCACGTGCACAACCTCGCAAATTATTTCGGTTTAGTTCATTAACATCCTGTATATAATTATTTGGTAAATATCCGTCATATGCGCAAAATACCAACCGTCTCAGCACGCACACGAATTCGTCTATAATAAAAAATACAAGCTTTTCCGATAAATAAACCTTTGAGGTCGTCATCAGAAATACACAGTTAATCAATCACCCTTGGTTTCATTTGATTTTTAGGGCGGGCCAAGTTCTGCATAATAACCTAAAATTTATTGCAGAGATATAGAGAACGTCATGAGAATAGGAACAGGTCAGATTTTCTTTTGTTGGTAAGGGAATAATGAAGCAGGCCATGTCCTTCACAGTTCCCCACACAAATGATGTATTAGCGATGCATGGCAGTTCAGAGCGGCACTTTGTAATATCGCTGGGAATTAACTCCGAGAAAATGTAAAACAGTCTCATTTTCACATACCTGCCGTATTCACAACTTCCTAATTGCTATCACCTTGCAGATTTCGCTATATATCATTTAACGCCAGTTGGAATTTAAAAGTCGCCGTCCTCTAATTTCAGCAGTATGGTGAATTCATTCATACATCTGAAATTTGACCAAAACAAGTGTGAAAAAATTAATATTTAGAACAAAATAAAAGTAATTCTAATCTTTAAGAAAATATATCGTTTTTACTTTCTCTGGCACGTATATAAAATGTACATAGTAGTTGGAGAAGGTATTGCATTCTACTCAAAATATTTCACAGCAAATATTTATTTTAAGAAAAAGCATTTTTAGAAAAAGGTCCAAGTGTGTGTGTGTGTGTGTGTGTGTGTGTGTCTCTTAGTCAGGCTTGAGGTTCTTTTGCGTGTCGTAAATCTATGACATGGGACCAACGATTTTACTGCCCTTCCGAAGAAAGCCATGCTAAGGATTTTGCGCCCCAAGGTTCGAACCCGCGACCCCTATATTAGACTAGCATGGCAATCACTTCAGAGGACGACAGCACAGTTAAAAAGCGAAAAGTCAGTTAAATACCAAACTTTGTGTTTAAGCTTAAGATTCTTCCTCTTGGACACGAAGATTTTCAGAAAAATACTCCCACTCCAAACTAGAACATTTTTGAAACATTTGGTTTTCTCAAAAATGACTAACGATTTTGATTAAAATATAATATATTAAAGATGTTTACATGGCAAATAAAATGTATATCTTGTGTTTTCTAGGACTAGCTTGTGAAGACCTCTTATTCCGGATGAATTTTGCTGAACTTTGCACAACTAGTGCAAAAACTTACTACACAAAAAATGTAGATCTCGTTAAAACACACAAATTATGTCATATACATTTGTTTTGTGGATTTGACCGTTTTCAAGATTTTTTTGTTTTATTTATAAAACCCCCGGGGGCATCACACTTGAAACAACTAGGTTCTTTTACGTTGGTTTAAATCATTTTGTTTTACTCAAACACGCACACATTCACACTCACATACAAACTTCCAGACTCTGTGGGGATAAGCAAAAATTCTAGCTAGAGAAAAATTCCCAGCCGGGAATCGAACCCCTGACCCCCGGGTGAGAAATCAGCTCGCTGACCACTCGACCACGGAGGCAGTCAAAATATTCCTTGTTACTGGTTCCATTTTTAAAATACTTAAAACATTTCTCATGCGGGAACTTGTAAATGGAAAGAAAGGGATTTCAACTCCATAGCAACCACATTTTAAAACATTTGACTGTCGGTTTAGCCTAGTGTATTCCCTTATTTTCCTTCTACTTATAAGGAACTAAGTAATATGACTGTTTCTGCTAATGTTTATCTCGTTTAGTATGTACAGATAGGAGAATAAGCTTATTAACAATAATGTATTACAAAAATGTAGAGAAAGTCACGTGAATGGAACACATCACATTTTTAGAAATAGGTCCAAGTGTGTATGTGTGTGTTAACACGATAACTCTAAAATAAAAAGCCGGTAAAATACCAAACTTCGTACATATTTAGGTTAGTATTTTCCACACATCCATTACGAAGATCTTTAAGAAAATGCCCCCACCTTCAATTAGTTTTTAACGGATTCTTTTTCGAATATTTTGATTTGCTCAAAAACGATTTCCATTAAAATGCCATACATTTAAAATATTTTCAGCACAAATGAAAGAAATGGTCTCAGAACAGCTCTCCATTGCGAATTACTTTTCTGTAATTCCGTGAGAGAAAAACATGTGCAACTCCTGTGCTACACACGGCTTGTGTGAAAAAGAAGAAATTAAATCAACACTCACATAATAATTGGCTTTACTATGAATAATGGGACTTAAAACACTTACAACATTGTAAGTCGCCATTAGGGTTGTCATCTCAAAAAATAATTTGAGATCACCTTGTGGTTTACCGGGAAACAAACGAGTCAGTTGAGAAATGCAATGCCATGTGGGCATGTTGCCATGGTAGCTTAGTGGTATAGCAAACGACTACAGGGCCGCGCCGTGGCCGAGTGGTTAGACCTCTCGCCTCTCATCTAAACGGCCTGGGTTCGATCCCAAGCGACAGAATGTGAGATTTGCGGTGGACAAAGCGGCACAGGGGCGGGCTTTCTCCGGGTTCTCTGGTATCCTCCGGTGCTCCATCTTCATTCATGTATCATCAGTTGCGGTGCCACAAGTAGTTAAAGTGGGAGTTAAACACTATCAAAAAATCTTATGTGTTCCATTCACATGACTTTCTCCACATCTCTGCAACAAATTATTGTTAAAAAGCTTATTCTTCTATATACTCAATGTATCGAGAAAATATTAGCAGAAATAGTCTTATTACATGCTTCCTTGTAAATAGAAGGGAAATAAGAAAATACACTGAAGTGATAGCAAAATATTTCAAAAGCTGGTTGTTGCTATGCGGTTGAGTTTGTATGGACAATTGTCTAATTCCCATATGAGAAAAGTATAAGTATTTTAAAGCTGACACCAATAACAAGGAATATCTTGAGAACGATCAACTCCACGAAAAAAAAAAAGGATATAACATAAATTGTGTGTTCTAACGAGCTCTACAATTTGTGTATGGTAAGTTTATGTATCTTTTACCAGTTATACAAAATTCCGCAAAATTCATCCAAATAACGATGTCTTGAGAGGCTATTCCCAGAAAATTCAAGATAAACATTTTATTTGGGATGTAAATATCTTAAATATAAGAGATTTTAATCAAAAGCATTTGAGTAATTTTTGAGAAAATCAAAATTTTCGAAATAAGTTCCATGTAAAGGGTAGTTGGGTGTGGGGTGATTTTCTTGAAAATCTTCGTGTCGCCTGCTTGGAAGATTTTTCGAGATTTCACAGAAAGTACATGTTTTGAGGGCACCTGAATAATAAAATCTGATGTCTTCCATTCACATGAATTTCTCTACTTCTCTGCAACAACTTATTGTAAAAAAACTTATGCTTATATTTACTTCATGCTAATCGAGAAAAAAAATAGCAGAAATACTCTTATTACTCGTCTCGTAAGTAGAAGCGAAATAAGGGAGTACCAGGTTCAAGTGAAATAGAATTTTTGGGTAGAATACGATACCTTCTCTGTTTATTCAGTACACCGCCCATACGTGCTTGAGAAGGTAAAAAAGCCTCAATTACGGTCCTGGCGAGATCTCAAACGCCGATCTTCCGTGTTTTAGCGGCCTAAAATCTGTTTTAGCGGCCTAAAATCGTTCGGTATGTGATCCTTTAGCTTCAAAGGAGGAAATGCTCATAGCCTATAAATTATGACGACTTTCTAATGCATAAGAAGACAACCTACGCCACACTGAGGTAATCAGCGCCGATTCTTGCTTCTACAAGGGCCGGGGTTTTTTTTTTTTTTTTTTTTTTTTTCCTCAACCTCCGATAGACTATATATAAAAGTCAAGTTCATAGAAGACAAGTTCATAGAAAACAATTATTTTATTACTAAAAATGTTGTACACTTATGGTTAGTTTTCAACATAATCACCGAAAAGATTGAGACATTTTTCGTACCTTTGCACAAGCTTTGCAATACCCGCTACAAAAAATGTACCGCTAATAATTTCAAATGAGCATTGACTTGTTTTGAAGATCTTCGTTGGTTTGAAAGTGCTGTCCTCCTAGCCACGTCTTCAAATCAGGGAAAAGGTGGAAGTCGCTGAGTGCCAGGTGAGGACTGTACGGCGGATGATCGAAAATGTCCCACTGAAATTGTTCAAGGAGCCGATGGGTTGTCCCAGCAGTGTGTGGACGAGCGTTGTCATGGATCAACACAATTCCTGAAGTCAGCATTCCACTTCGTTTGTTTTGAATGACTCTTCGCAAACGTCGTAAGGTACGAAGATCTTCAAAACAACGTCAATGCTCATTTGAAATCATTGGCGGCAATATGTTTTGAAGCGGATATTGCAAAGCTTGTGATAAAATAATTTTAATACATGGTATTTTATCAAAATTATTAGCACCATTGTTGAGAAAAACAATAGTTTTGAAAAATATACCATAAAAGGTTAGTTTGGAGTTTTTATTTTTTTTTTCTGAAAATCTGCTTTAAAAGATTTAGACTTATTTTTTTCATTTTTGAGTTATATCGTTTATACACACACACACGCGCGCGCGCGCAAACACAAACATACATACTTACACACATACACACCCATAAAGTCTCAAAACCAGTGTTTCCTGTTTCCAATCAGAGGTTTGAGTGGAGTGGAACACCTCTACCAACTATGTAAGTAGCGGCGAAAGAAAAAACATTGTTGTACATTCACATGAGTTTCTCTACACATTCTGCGGAAGATATTCTTAGAAACGCTTATCGTTCTATCGCATTTGCTAATCTAAACAAACGTTTACATAATGGTTTTATTACATATTTTCTTGATAAATGCCTCAATCTTTTCGTTGATTATGTTGAAAAGTAACCGTAAGTGTACAAAACTTTTAGTAATAAAAGAATTGTTTTCTATGAACTTGTCTTTTATTTATAGCCTATCGGAGGTTGAAAAAAATTCTGATGTGTTATACTCACATGACTTTCTCTAGCCGTTCTACAAACTTCTTACATACGATTATTCTTCTTTCTGCACTTTGTTAATCGAGGTATTCAGCACAATGCTCTTATTACTTAGTTCCTTATAAGTAGGAAGAAAATAAGGGAATACACTAGGCTAAATCGATAGTCAAATGTTTTAAAAGCTGTCGTTAGGCAATTGTCAACAAATCGCTTCTTTTCTTGGCCAGGAGTAGAACAAAAGAAAAACGGACACTCCCGTCTGAGAAAAGTATAAGTACTTCACAACTGAAACTAATAACAATGAGTACCTCGAAAACGTAAGCTCCACGAGAAAAATGTATATGACATAAGTTGCGTATTTAAAAAAAAAAAAAAAAAAAAAAACCTACATCTTTTGTATAGTAAGTTTTTGTCTATCTCTTACGGTTTACTAGTTATGGCAAATTAAGCAAAATTCATCTAGAATAAACAGGTCTTCATAAGCTATTTCCAGAAAATTCAAGATATACATTTTATTTGTTAGGTAAATATCTTTAACATATGATATTTTAATCAAAATCGTTACAGCCATTTTTAAGAAAATCAACATTTTCGAAAAAAATTCCATGTAAAGGGTAGTTTGGGGTGGGGGATTTTTTCTCAAAATCTTCGTGTCGCATCCTTGGAACATACTAAACTTAAATACCAGGTTTGGTATTTTAGCTACTATTCGTTTTTGAGTTATCGTGTTCACAGACACACGGACACACGGACCTTTTCCTGAAAATGCTTTTTATGGATACAGAGGGTCCTAAAACATGTATTTCCGGTCAAATCTCGACATCGAATATTTGGGTGGAATGCAATACTTCTCTATCCCTATGTACATTGTACATACGGGGCTAAAGAAAGTAAAAAACGGCCCTGGTATTTGCCAAGGCATAAAGAAGACCAGAAAGAGATGTACATCACCAGCGTCTGCTCCGGACCACACTGGCCGAGGAGGCGGTCTGTTCATCTTCAAGGAATGTGGGCTCCCCAAACCTTACCTCCTTTCTCTATGGGCGGAGTATGTAGACGATGTAATAATTAAGAAATGAGAAATCGGATGCTAGAAATAAGATGCTCTGGAGCGGATGAAAATGTCTCCCCCTTACAGAACTTCTAATTAAGCTTCTGCCGTGTCTATTTTTTATCTAAAGGAATTAGTAGAGTAACAAATTGAAGACAGATAGCCGCAAGATAAGCGTCCCTTCATGGCATTTAAACCGTCGCCATGGATCCTTCATAAACAAATTTAAATTCTTCCCTGAAATCCCCTTGTGCTTTAGAACTGCAGAAACACATAACTCCTTCTCGTGGCCAACAGACTATGTTTATTACGTTTTATATGAAACAAAAACAAATGAAATGCAGTGCTATTTATACTTAAATAAAAACAATTCCCAGAATTCCGTTTGTAGTTCAATTTTCAGAGCATCTCAAACAGGGAAATCTTCGACATCAAAATCTGATGCACTACTTTCAAACTTCTATAAACTATTCTCAAGAAGGCATGCTTTGACTTTCTCTACCACATATAGAAAGTAGGGATGTATTCCATTCCAATCAAAAATTAATACCATGATTTTATTGAAAATGTATATTTAGAGGACCTCTGAGGAATCCATAAAAAAGTAATTTTGCCTTGTTACGTATAATTAGCAAAGGAATTAGTGCAATCCACAAAAAATTGTCGAGTTTTCACTGGAAATGTTATGTTTTGAATCTCTTTAAAAACAAGAAAAAATATTTATACCTTCTCTGCTACGTAGACTGGACAGCGATAATATTGAATTCCACATAAACAATTTTAACAGAAAATACACGTTTTTAAATCAGCGGATTACAAAATATATTTTAAAAATCTGATGTGTTCCATTCACATGACTTTCTCTACTTCTGTATAACAAATTATTGTTAATAAGCTTATTCTTCTTTTTACTTCATGCTAATCGAGAAAAAAATTGTAGAAATAGTCTTATTACTTGCTTCATTGTAAGTAGAAGCGATATATGGGAGTATCATAGATTAAAGTGAAGTCAAAAGCTGGTTGCTATATGACTGAAGTTCCTTTGTTTATATCGATAGGAGTTGATAAATTCCTGTATGAGAAAAGTATAAGTTTTCCAAAGCTGAAACCAAAAACAACGGATACCTTAAAAACGGCCACCTCCGTGAAAGAATGTATATAGCATAAATTGTGTGTTTTAATGTGCTCTACATTTTCTGTGTAGGAAGTTTTTATCCATCTCTTACGGTTTAGCACATATGCAAAACTCCGTAAAGTTAATCCACAGTAAAGTAGTCTTCAGAAGCTATTCCCAGAAAATTCAAGATATACATTTTATTTGTCAAGTAAATATCTGTAATATACGATATTTTAATAAAAATCGTTAGAGCCAGTTTTAGAAAATCAAAATTTTCGAATAAAGTTCCATGTAAACGGCAGTTGGGGTTGGGGGATTTTCTTGAAAATCTTCATGTCGCATCCTTGGAAGATACCAAACCTAAATACCAAATTTGGTTTTGAACGGACGTTTCGTTTTTGAGCTATGCTGTCCACAAACACACACGGATCTTTTTGTAAAAATGTTTTTTTTTAGATTCAGGGAGACCCAAAACATGTATTTCCGGTGAAATCTCGGTATCGATTTTGTGGGTGGAACATAGAGTAGGCAACGAAAGTATTGAATTCCACATAAACATTTAACTTCGAATTTTAACTGAAAATACACGTATTTAAATCAGCGGATACCAAGGAATTTTAAAAATGTGCATTTCTGCAAAACTAAAGTTCTTAAATACCAAACTTGGTACTCAAGTTCAGCATCTTCCAAGGAAGAAAGTTTAGGTGTAAATCCCCCACCTCAAACAATCCCTTATATGGAAAATGTTTCGAAAATTTTGGTTTTGTCAAAAATAACTTAGAATTTTGATTGAAATTATATTGGTTAGAAATATTTACATGAGAAAATGTATATCTTGAATTTTGTAAGAGTAGCCTCTGAAGCTTTCTTCATTCTGGATAAATTTTACATAACTACTAAAACCGTACGAGCTAATAGTTTTTTTCCCTGAAGATACCGGACGCAGAGTTCGGTGGAACGTCGTTAATTAAATCATTTGGACCAGGGCCTACAAGCCGGTTACCACTTATAATCAAATTTTTTTTGTTTTTGTTTTTTTATTAGAGTTAACCATTTTCGGGATATTCTTAGCTATTGGTTTCAGTTTTAAAATACTTATACTTTTCTCAAATGAGAAGACATTATTCGTTTTATATTTCTTTTGTTCTACTCCTGGCCAAGCAAAGAGAATCGAATAGCGACAACTTTTAAGATTTGAGTGTCGGTTTAGCCTAGTGTATTCCCTTATTAACCTTCTACTTACAAGGAAGTAAGTAATAAAATCATTTCTAGTAATGTTTGTCTCATTAGCATAAAACGGAAGAATAATTTGCTGCCAAATAGGTTGCCAAGGTCATATAAATGAAACATATCAGAATTAGTAGAGTAACAAATGAAGACAGTGCAAGATAAGGGTTCCTTCACGGCATTTAAAATGTCGCCATGGATCTTTGTTGGTTTGAAAGTGCTGCCCTCGTAGCCACGTCTTCAGTTCAGGGAAAAGGTGTGTGTATATTGGAGAGAGAGAGAGAGAGAGAGAGAGTGAGGAGAGAAAGAGGGAGGTAGATATATATATAACCTAATTACGAAACGTCGGTTGAATAACAAACATACAAGGGCTGTTTTTTTTTTTTTGTTTTTTTTTTTTTAACTTCCGATAGACTATAAGTAAAAGACATGTTCATAGAAAACAATTGTTTTATTAGTAAAAGCTTTGTACACTTATGGTTACTTTTCAACATAATCACCGAAAAGATTGAGACATTTATCGTATCTGTGCACAAACTTTGCAATATCCGCTGCAAAAAATGTTGCCGCCAATGATTTCAAATGAGCATTGACGTTGTTTTGAAGATCTTAGTTGGTTTGAAAGTGCTGCCCTCCTAGCCACGTCTTCAGTTCAGAGAAAAGGTGAAAGCCACTGGGTGCCAAGCCAGGACTGTACGGCGGATGATCGAAAATGTCCCATTGAAATTGTTCAAGGAGCCGACGAGTTATGCCAGCAGTGTGTGAACGAGCGTTGCTATGGATCAACACAATTCCTGAAGTCAGCATTCCTCTTCATTTGTTCTGAATGCCTCTCCGCAAACGTCGTAAAGTACGAAGATCTTCAAAACAACGTCAATGCCCATTTGAAAACATTGGCAGCAACATTTTTCGAAGCGGGTATTGCAAAGCTTGTGCACAGGTACGATAAATGTCTCAATCTTTTTGGTGATTATGTTGAAAAGTAACCATAAGTGTACAAAATCATTAGTAATAAAATAATTGTTTTCTATGAACTTGTCTTTTATTTATAGCCTATCGGAGGTTGAAAAAAACTGCCTTCGTATTTGCAGGAAAGCAAGTAATAAGGCTATTTCTGTCATTTTTCTCGAATAGGATGAAGTAAATAGAGGAATAAGCTTTTTAACAATAATTGTAGCAAAGATGCAGAAAAATTCATATGAATAGAACACGTGAGTGTTTTTTAAATGGGATCCAATAATTTATTTTTTTTATTCATAACTCTTCATGTGTTCTGGAGCGGCGCGCATACGAAATGCTTATGCCAGTATTGGAGGAGACATGCTTTTACGAACATAATCGTTTATTCACGGAATTGGAAAATGCTTTGAAGTAGAGGGCACAATGTTTATGAATTAGTGATGCACAATACCCTTATAGTGGTGATATCTTGTGATCTTTCATTAATGTTCAGTTGACTACAGTAGTAAAAGAACCCTGTATAATATGATTTAAACAAAAGTTGTTTATTTTTTGATGAGGAATAAGAAAATAAAATAAAAAAATATGCGAAGTCCCATTTAAAAATCTCAACTTGACCCTCAAATCAGCATCCAAACCTTCTGCAATTAAAACACACCATGTCATTTACTTTCCCTCATTATATCAAGCAAATTTTATTCAAGACGTTTCTTTCTACAACGATTCGTTTTGAAGATATTCTACATTCTCAAGATAAATGGTCCATCCTATATATCGTTAAGGTTATCCATCGGTTTAACCTCTTTTTGCAATGCATAAAGCGTTCATTTGCTACTCAAAAGTTTCATAAGACGAAAATGTGTGGATTATTTTGTATGGGTTCTAAATTGAGGCTGTATTTACCAAAGAAACAAGGATAAAAGTATGGTATATAGGAGACAGGTGGAGCAGATAAAACGAGAAGAAAGCTTTCGAGGCACACCCAGATTTAGGTTCCCTGGAACGTATTGTTTATTTCGGTTACTTTCCGTTATGTCCTTATTAGCATGAATGCGAGTGTGACTGATGGAGCTTCATTTGTATACAGTAGTCACTTAATTTTCTGACTAATGACATCATTACCACACTACAGAATAATACCTTAACGTTAAATAGTCTTCTGTCCCAGTGATTGAGTACTGCGTTACCGTTGAAAAGCGAACCATGAGAGGGAGTGTTGGGTGATTAGTTGCTAAAGATATTCCCGTTAGAGCTTTCTTCATTGCCTAGCACTCATCTCTCTGCTTTTGGTCTAATGTTGGAGTTCCTTGTGATTTTACTACCCCTAGCATATACGAGGTACGTCCAGAAAGTAAGTCCCGTTTGGTAATAAAATTAAATTGTGTACAGATACAGAATAATTATTTATTGCACAAAATTCTACAATTCTTAAACTACTTTTCCACATAACTGCCGAAATTTTGCAGGCATTTGTCATAGCGTGACACAAGTTTTTGTATGCCTTCTTCATAGAAGTTGCCGCCTGTGTCTTCAAAAAGTTTGAAACATTTTCTTTCAGCTCTTCGCTATTATTGAAGTGTTGAACGCCAAGGAAAGACTTGAGATGTAAGAACAGTAGAAAATCGCAAGGAGCGAAGTCAGGGCTGTACGGAGGATGGTCAAACACGTCCCAGCCAAATCCCTGTTGGAGGTTTTTCGTCACATTTGCAGTGTGTGGTCGTGCGTTGTCGTGAAGAAAAACAACACCTTTTGACAGCAATCCTCGGCGCTTATTCTGTCTCGCAATAAACATATGCTTTGATCGCGATAAGAAATCAATGAGTAAGATGCCTTTCCAGTCCCAGAACACTGTGCACATCATTTTTCGAAGTGTCAAGATTTGTTTCGGCTTAACCTTTGCTGGGGATGAAGTGTGCCTCCATTCCATTGATTGTCGCTTACTTTCAGGGGTGTCGTAAGAAACCCAAGTCTCATCTCCTATAACTATCTGTGTCAGAAATTTCTTCGCCGTCTTCGTCATAACGGGTTAAAAACTGAAGTGCACTACCCATCCGTTTTGTTTTGTGTTGCTCAGTAAGAATCTTTGGTACCCAACGTGAGCAAAGTTTACGAAATTTCAGTTTTTCGGTAACAATTTCATGAATTAAGTGATCGTGAGCCTTGGGGAAATTCCTTAGCGAGAGCACTAATTTAAACTTGCTGTTTTCGTGGATCTTGTCATCAATCGCGTGAACCAGTTCTTCTGTAACCAAAGATGGACGCCCACTTCGTTATTCATCGTTCACTTAACTACGTTCTTCATTGAACTGTCGGACCCATCTTCCCACCATTGAATCACTCATCGCATTTTGTCCGTAAACTTCGCAAATTTGCCGATAAATTTCAATTGGTTTCACTTTCCTAGCATTCAGAAAACGAATCACAGATCTGATTTCACAAGCGGCGGGATTTTCAATCAACACCGACATTATAAACAAGCACAACAAAGCGTATGTGGCTGACAGCGATCTCAAAATGCGCACGTTTCTTCTCCTTGGTACAGAGCGTCTACCGCGCATGTGCGGAACTACGATCGCAGCGCTTCAGCGGGGATAAATTGAAACGGAACTTACTTTCTGAACGTACCTCGTACAATGCACACCGTCAAGCCTGGAACGTCAAATGCGTCTAGGCAGCGGTGGCTGCTGTGTAGGAGCACAAGAGCACGTGAACCTCCAATATTTCTTAGTGGATCTCCTTTTTCTCTTTCAGGAAACATTTAATAAAATGCGCTATCCGGTGCCACTTGTTTAAATATACCGCGCTCTGCTCCTCAGATTGAACACAGCCGATAACCCGAGTATATGACATCGCTTGTAGCACAGGCCCCGTGTACTAGCGTATAACAAACGTTTAGCAGCTCTGCGCTTGCGCGGATAACAAAGCAGCTCGGAATTTTACAGCCAGAAATGAGCACAGTGCGACCGTGCACATTAACACCTCCAAGGTTCTGTTTATCAGCAGGAGGTGCTGCTATCTTTGAGATTTAGTTGAAACTATCCGGAAGTGCAACTGCAGTCTCTGTGAGACGCGCTATTTTCCTTAGTAATTTGCATTTTATGCGAGAGTTAAGCAGTTCATAACAGAAAACAACTCAACGAAGGAACTTTTCCGAAGATTGTTATCACTAAGACCATGGCTTCATCAGAACCAGAAATATGCTTTTCGACAATAAAAAGAATTTAAACCTTTACTAGGAATACGATGGGTGAAGACCGACTTTCAGCTTGCTATTGAGAAGAAACCGGTCAACAGCATAAAATACTTTAATCACCGAGTGATAGAAAAGTTTGCAATCAAAGGACTTCGCCCCTTCAGCACCACATATTGCTGTTAACTCTCGGAGACTAAGAAATTCAACATCTTTACAATACTGGGTGGGTGACGATTTGTGTAACAAATCTATAATTCTTGTTATAAGCCACTGTCATTGTTTCTAATATTACTGGATTTGATGTTGCGGCGACGGCTGCGGCGGTGGTAAATTGCTGGTTTTGTGAACACCTGAATTTTTAATTCACGAGCCGCCACTGCGTCTAGGTAAGTCCTACACGGCACAGCGCCTTGTTTACACCATCCGCGATACAGCAGTGTAGCGGTAGAAACAAATATAAGAAGTTCAATCTCTTAGTATTATAATCCATGTGATCAATAATCATAATGGAGCGGTATTGGCGATGCGGCACGCGCGGCAAAACGATTGACCAATAGGAATTCAGAATGGTCGCAACGAAACCCGTGCGAAGAAAGTTGAATAGGATGTTACTTTTGCAGCGTGGCTTGACATACTTCACCTATATTCTCTCACTCAGCGCTCTGGAAAACAAGTAATCCTCACTTGGGTACCGTCACATGCAAATATCGATGGAAATGAAAGCGCCGATAAAGCTGCAAAGGAAGCCATCCGACATCCTATCAGTGGCCACGGAATAACTTCATTAGATACACCAACAAGCTGTTTATAGAAAACTGGAAATCCGAGCCGGATCTACCAATTTCTTCGAAACCCTCCGAAAATTAGAACGTCGTGAGCAAACAATATTTACCTGCCTCAGAATTGGACACTGCAAACTGACACATTCCTTCATCATCAATAAAGATCCAGAATCAAAATGTGAGACCTGCAACACACCGCTTACTGTCCAACATATCCTGCTGCAGTGTCCGAGATACGCCAAACAGAGACTTCAGGCCGGCTTCAATGACTTACCAAGTGCTCTAGATAACCACCAGACAATCAATAAGACAATAATATTTAGTGTAAATTTTTTTAATTATTGTAAAGTATAAATGTAATTATTTGGTATTTTACCAATGTGTAAATAACTATTTTGTGTACAATTTGTAAGGTCGTGATATGACCATGCTGTTAAAGCGACCCAAAATAAATTATATTGGAAAAAAAAAAAAAAAAAAAAAAGGCGTCATCCACAGAATTCCTGTTGTTTGATATTCTGTGGTTCTTGTTAAAGTTATTAAAGATGGCGTCAGCATCAAGGGAAGTTCATTCGTTTTCAGAAGAAAAGTTTATTGAAATGGTGAGGCTGCATCCCGAAACTGTCTTGGACAACCAAAATTATACCCTCATTCCAGAATAATATTGCCACCTAATTAAAACCACGTCGATGCTGTTGACTGAATAATAAATAAGCCCATACTAACCTCAAAGTTACACAAAGGCGGTCTGCTGAAGATATTGGCTTTCGAATTGACTGTTTCTCTATGTGAGGACCAATGATGTGCAAAAGATGAAATTGGGTTGGTGTCACAAACCGTAGGTTACTACTCTAGTGAGGGTTACATAGCAAATATTTCTTTTATTCTTCTCTTAATGGTGTTGAATCAACATATAGCGGTTATTTATTTTAGAGATATTTATTTCTTAACAGACATTCGGTACAGTTCATAATATGGTAGTTATTATGATGCTTCTTTAAGGTTCATTCTACCAAACAGTAGCATGTTGCAAAAGTATGTGGTGCGCAGAATGGTATGGAAACGCATCAGGCACAAACAGTTCCCTCCAATGAAAAAAAAAAAAAGTGGAATATTAATGGTATGAAAAATACTAAAAGTATTGTTAAGAAAGCTAATGTTTTGAAGCATTTTTAAGAATCCAATTTTGGCCAAATTTAATTTTTAGGGAATTTAGTGTGTGTATATATGCGTGCATGTTTGTGTAGTTTAAATATAAAACACATTCTTCAAAAACCGATCCGACAGGAAAATGCCATCCGCAAGGAATAACGTAATTTTCTCAGACGAGGTAACATTAATTTCTTCCACACGTTAGGAAAAGTCGATTGTCTATACCCCAAAAGTGTCCCGATACGATGCAAAATACTTGGCTTCATGATATTCTATAATGGTCGCGTATCTGTATCGTGTTGGGGCTGGATAGCGCAATCATTTACGAGTTATCAAGGAAGAGTCAGTGTGCATGACAAAGACCGGAGTGGAAGTTCAGCAATCGTTATGGAGGAGTTGAAAGCAAATGTTGATAAAAGAATTAAGAAAAACCGGTGTTTCCTTTGGATACCCTACATGACTTTTTGGATGGAAAAGATCTCCTAACCGATAAAGATCTAAAAGTGGCATGACATTGGCGCAGAAGTGTATAACACCTGCTCTAGTATTCCATGACAAATACATTGATAGCGTTGGCAATTACGTTGAGAAAATGATTAAGGCATGTAACTCTGTATATAATGTTCTACCTTTCGTTATTATTTACTTATGCCAAATTATCGTTACTTTCTGGATGACCGTCATATTTATAATTAAAACCAATGATAAATATCTCGGAAATGGCTGACTTTACACAAAATGTAGTTGATATAATTTTAGTGTTTTAATGAAATTTACATTTCTTGCGCACCAAATTTTTGTTCATCTCTTATGCAAAAGTTAGCCAGAATGAAATGCGCTTCAAAGGTAAATTCATGAATTTCAATATAAGTATACCATTTATTTGTCATATAAATATCATTAATATTCGGCATTTTAATCAAAATCGTAAGAGCTATTCTTGAAAATGAAAACATCGGCAAATTTTTTTCATGTAGTTGGGGTGGGGTGTCACATCCTTGGAAGATGCTGAACTTAAATATCAAGTTTGATATTTAAGAGACTTTGCGCTTTAAGTTAATGTGTTCATAGATAAAGGACTTACATCTACACAAAAGACACACTCGGATCTTTTTCTAAAATTAACTTTTTTTGGACTGGGGAAACCTAAAAATAATCTGATATGATCTATTTACATGACTTTCCCTACATCTCTGTAACAAATTATTGTTAATAAGTTTACTCTATTTAATGCTAAAACATTAGCAGGAACTGTCTTATTACTTAGTTTCTTTATAAGCAGAAGGGAAATAAGGGAATATATTAGGCTAAACCGACAGTCAAATCTTTTAAAATGGGGTTGCTATGGGATTGAAATCTGTTTCTGTGCATGACCAAGCGCTGAAAAGTTCCCGTATAAGAAACGTTAAAGTATTTTAAAATAAATACTTTTGAAATCAATAACACGAAATATCTCGAAAACGGCCAGTTCCACGAAAAAATATATATGACATAAATTGTGTGTTTTATCGTGTTTTTGTCAATTGCTAACGGTTTACCACTTATGCAAAATTCATAAAAAGCATCCAGAAGAAAGAGCTCCGGAGAGGTTATTCCCAAAAAATTCAAGATATACATTTTATTTGGCATCTAAACATATTAAATATAAGAAATTTTAATCAAAATCGTTAGAGTCATTCTTGAGACAGTCAAAACTTTCGAAAATTTGTTGATGTAAATGGATTTTCTTGAAAATCTTCGTGTCACATCTTTGCAGGATACCAAACTTAAATAAAAAATTTTGTATTTAACGGTCTTTTTTTTTTCTATCCACACACACACATGAATATTTTTCTAAAAATACATTTTTTCGGATTCTAGAGGATCTAAGACATGCATTTTCGGTGAAATCTCAGTACAATACCTTCTCTATATACACGTATAGAGAAAATAAAATGAATAACATTTCAGTAGTTTTTCAGATTAAACAAAATTTTGACTTAGATAAACTTTACAAATCGCAAATAATTTTTCTAACTTCCGTTAACAAATGCCGCTCTGCTATTCCACAAATACTGGTTTCATGCAAATGCATCCCAAAACGTGTCTGGAATACCGAGAAGCCATAAGATACCTTCTGTTTCAGAATGGATTCCTTTTTTCTTTCAACGAAGAAACGAATTGCTCTGTTCAGTCAGATTGTCCAGGGGTATTGGATTGTTTCCACGGAGAATGAAATTTCTGTTGCCAAACTGATCTGTTTTCTGTGAGCGTACGCGTTTTCGTGGTCTAGTGATTGTGTTGGAAAATCACCAAATTACAGTCGGCCATGGAATCCTCTACAGTCTCCTTAAAAAGAGAATATCCTGTCTTCTAGTTCTTCCAATATAATATTACATAGTTGTGAACTACTGTTAGATTTTTAGAGTAACAAAAGAGACACTCGCACCCATCAGTTGCACCAATGTTGATTTGTATAAAAAAAATCTGATGTGTTCCATTCACATGACTTTCTCTACATCTCTGCAACAAATTATTGTTAAAAAGCTTATGCTTCTATTTACCTCATACTAATCGAAAAAAAATCAGCAGAAATGGTCCTATTACTTGCTTCCTTGTAAGTAGGAAAGAAATAAGGGAGTACCATAGGCTAAAGTGATAGTCAAAAGTTGGTTGCTATGTGACTGAAGTTCCTTTGTTTGTATGGACTGGAATTGTTAAATTCCTGTATGAGAAAAGTAGGTTTTTTTTTAAAGCTGAAACCAAAAAACCAGGAGTATCTCAAAAATGATCAACTCCACGAAAAAATGTATATAAGATAGATTGTGTGTTTTAAGGTGCTCTACATTTGTTGTGGTGTAAGTTTTTGTCCATCTCTTACGGTTTAGCAGTTATGTATAATTTCGTAAAATTCATCCAGAATAAAGCAGTCTTCAGAGGCTATTCCCAGAAATTTCAAGATATACATTTTATTTGTCGTGTAAATATCTTTAATATAAGAAATTTTAATCAAAATCGTTAGAGACATTTTTGAGAAGATCAATATTTTCGAAAAAAGCTCCATGTAAAGGGTAGTTTGGGGAGGGTGGATTTTTCTCAAAATCTTCGTATCGCATCCCTGGAAGATATTAAACTTAAACACCAACTTTGGTATTTTACCGACTTTTCGTTTTTGAGCTATCGTGTTCACAGGCACACGGACACACACATGGAACTTTTTCTGAAAATGCTCCTTTTGGATACAGGGGATCCTAAAACATGCATTTCCGGTGAAATCTCGGTATCGAATTTTTGGGTGGAGTGCAATACCTTCTCTATACACTATGTGCATAGTGCGTATAGAGAAAGTAAAAATTGTGTTTCATTCACATTCTCTAAATCTCTGTAACATATTTTTAATAAGTTGATTCTTCAATTTTATGCTAAACATTAGTGAAAATGGTCTGATTACTTAGTAAAAGCGAAATAAGGCAATACACTAGGTTAAAGTGACAGTCAAACACTTTTTTCGGACCCAGGAAACCTCAAAATATATATTTCCGGTGAAATCACGGTATCGAAGTTTTGGATGCAATACGATACCTTCTCTTTACTTTTTCTATATGTACTACACACATTGAAGATATAAAAGGTATTTTTTTTCAACCCAAAAATTAAGATACCTTGAGTCCTAAAAATAGCATTTTTAGAAGAATGTCCGTGAACACAAACTTGGTATATAACTTTTGAATGCTTCAAGGAGGTGACACGAATTATCTTCTGGGAATAGCCTCTGAAAACCTCTATATTCTGGATGAATTTGACGAATTTGTCTTAAAAGCTAAACCGTAAGAGATAGGCAAAAACTTACAACACAAGAAGATGTAGATCTCGTCAAAACACGCATGTCCTTTTCATTTTTTGTGGTTTTCTGAAAAATTCCTTGTAATTGGTTTCAATTGTGAGACACTTATACTTTTCTCAGACAAAAGTGTCCGTTTTTATTTTGTTCTACTCCTGGCCAAGCAAACAAATGATTTGTAATGACAATCGCAGAACGATAGATTTTAAAACATTTGACTTATCATTTTAGCCGAGTGCGTTTCGTTAGTTCTCTTCTGCTTATAAGGAATTAAGTAATAACATATTCTGATAGTTTATCTCGATTATCATGGTGTAGAAGAAGAAGAATCTTTTGTAAGAAGTTTGTAGAAGATCTAGAAAAAGTAATGTGAGTTAACACATCAGGGTTTTTTTTTTTTTTTTTTTTTTTTTTGTCCATTGTAGACTTGACCATTTCCAAGACATTCTTTGTTACTGGTTTCAATTATATACTACGTACGGCGCATGTTTCTGCACGACGCTATGCTACAAACGAAGAACTGTACAATGTATGCTCAAGAATACCTAAGAGGAACATGCCGGTGTTTGGTGCTGTGCTTACATCATGATGGGCAATATACTAGGGTCGGCTGATAAGTCGGCCTCACACAGATATGGCGCCACTAGACCAGTTAGACGGTAGCATGGTATAGGTTAACTCTAGAATAGCTTGTATCCATAGTAACAGGTCAATAGCTTGTTTAATTATCGAATGAAAGCATTTTAAACAAGACAACTTTAAGAGTTTGCAGATTCGGAAAAACGAGCAGTGATTAAATACTTCCATTTGAATGGCTTAACGCAAAAAGAAATAGAGAAGAAATGGACAGTACATTGAAAGACTCTGCCCGTTCATATTCAATGGTTAAAAGGGGGATTGCAGAGTTTAAAATGGGACGTACGAGCACTAGAGATGAGCCTCGCTCTGGACGCCCTGTAGAAGTGACAACTCCAGAGATCATTGAAAAAAGGCATCGTTTAGTACTGGAAGACTGCAGATTAATGTTGTTTGAGATAGCAGAGGCTGTAAACATATCAAAAGAACGTTCAGGTAATATTTTAAGTAATGTTTTGGACTTTCACAAGGTCTGTGCAAGATGCCGCATTTGTTGACACCTGATCAAAAGTTGCAAAGAAAAGCTGTTTCTGTTATGAATGTGGAGCTCTACCCTAAAAATCTCACTGAATTTTTGAGCCGGCTTATTACCATGGATGAAACTTGGATACATCACTACACTCCAGAAAGTAAATCACAGTCAAAACAGTGGATTGCGCCAGGTGAACCAACTCCAAAAAAGCCAAAAGTCAATTTTGTAAGCTAAAAAGGTTATGCCGAGTGTTTTCTGGGATGCACAGGGAATTATTTGTATTGTTTACTTGGAAAAGGGTAAAAGTATCACTGGTGACTACTACGCAAGCTTACTGCAACGTTTGAGTGGATAGGTGAAAAGACAAAGACCTCATTTGACAAACAAACAAACAAAAAAGTTTGATCACGATAATGCTCCGGCCCACGTTCAGCCATTGCAAATAGGACTAATGTGCGAATTAAAATTCGAATTACTTGAACATCCCCCTATTCGCCAGATCTAGCACTCAGTGTCTACCGCCTGTTCCCAAACCTCAAAACATATCTTGGAGGACGAAGATTTCACAGCAACGAGGAGGTCATTGATGCGGTAAACAGCTATTTTGAGGACCTTGATAAATCGCACTACAGCGATGGTTTAATTAAATTAGAACACCGATATGACAAATGTATTGGCCTTTCTGGAGATTATGTTGAGAAATAAAACAAACAAAAATGTAATGCTGTTTTCATTGAGAGGCCCGATCCTATTACATTGGCACTTATTACCTAAATAATTGTGCTAAAATAAATCGGTTAGCATTCGATACTTCTCACCCACACTGTGGAACAAAATTCCATTTTGTTTCAATCACAGTTTGGATTCAGTAAACGTTTATAAAAAAATCTGATGTTTTCCATTAACATGACCTTCCCTGTATCTCTATAACAACTTATTGTTAGTAAGCTTATTCTTCTACCTGTTTCATGCTAAAACATTAGCAGAAACGATTTTATTATTTAGTTAGTTGTAAATCGAAGGGGAACAAGGGGATACACTAGGCTAAACCGGCAGTCATTTCTTTCAAAATGTGGTTGCTATGGGATTTAAATAGCCAGAGTTGTCAAGTTCCCGTATGAGAAAAAATTTGATGTGTTCCATTCACATGACTTTCTCTACAACTCTGCAATAAATTATTGTTAAAAAGCTAATGCTTCTGTTTACTTCCTGCTAATCGAGAAAAAATTAGCAGAAATAGTCTTATTACTTGCTTCCTTGTAAGTAGAAGCGAAATAAGGGAGTACCATAGGTTAAAGTGAAAGCCAAAAGCTAGTTGCTATGTGACTGAAGTTCCTTTGTTTGTATAGATACGAGTTCACGAAGTCCTGTGTGAGAAAAGTATGTTTTTTATAGCTGAAACCAAAAGCAAAGAATATCTCAAAAACAATCAACTCCACGAAAAAATGTATTTAAAATAAATTGTGTGTTTTAAAGTGCTCCGCATTTGTTGTGTGGTAAGCTTTTGTCCATCTCTTACGGTTTAGCAGTTATGCAAAAATACGTAATATTGACCCAGAATAGAGTAGTCTTCAGAGTCTATTTCCAGAAAATTCAAAATATACATATTATTTTTCAGGTCAATATCTTTAATATACGACATTTTAATCAAAATCGTTAGAGCCATTTTTTAGAAAATCAAAATTTTCGAAAAATGTTCCATGTAAAGGGTAGTTTGGGGTGGGGGGATTTTTCACAAAATCTTCGTGTCGCATCCCTGGAAGCTACTTAACTTAAATACCAAGTTTGGTATTTTACCGACTTTTTGTTTTTGAGTTGTGTTCACAGACATACGAACACACACACACACACACACACACACACACACACACACACACACCTTTTTCTGAAAATACTTTTTTGGATACAGGGGTCCCTAAAACATATATTTCCAGTGAAATCTCGGTATCGAATTTTTTGCAATACTTTCTCTATACACTATGTACGCAGTGCGTATAGAGAAAGTAAAAAAGTTTAAGTATTTTAAAACTTAAATCAATATCAAGGAATATCTCGAAAACGGCCAACTCCACGAAAAAAATTATGACATAAATTATGTGTTTTATCGAGATCTACGTCTTTTATCTACGTTTTTGTCTATCTCTTACGGTTTACCAGTTATGCAAGATTCAAGAAAATCATCCAGAATAAAGAGGTCTTTAGAGGACACTCTCAGAAAATTCAAGATATATATTTCATTTGTGAGGCAAATATCTTTAATATACGACATTTTAATCAAAATCGTTAGAGCTATTTTCTAGAAAATTAAAATTTTCGAAAAAAGTTCCATGTAAAGGGTAGTTTTATGTTGAGGGATTTTCTTGAAAATCTTCGTATTCCATCCTTGGAAGACACCAAACTTAAATACCAAGTTTGGTATTTTATTGACTTTTCGTTTTTGAGTTATTGTGTTCACAGACACACGGACCTTTTTTTGAAAATACTTTTTTTTGGATTCAGGGGACCCTAAAACGTGTATTTGCGGTGAAATATCGGTATCGAATTTTTCTCTGTACACTATGTATATATTACGAGTAGAGAAAGTAAAAATACCGTGGTATGGAAGTTAGGCTAACAAGAAAGGATACCTACAAAGTAATCATTGCTTAGGTCTATTCTTTTTCCAGGAGTCATTACCACCGTCTTATTGTGTAACCTTCCCTTGTAACCCACTTGTTATGCGGCCATAGATGCTTCTAATTATATCAAGCCAAAGTTCGTCCCGTTTGATGTCGGAACCCGAATTACAATAATCTTCTTTCCCAAGTTGCGTGAAGATGAACTCGCTGCGACAAATAATACACTTGCCTTTTCGGGGAAAAAACTAACCCAATAATCTGCCGGACCACATTCCCTTGCACGAGTGCTTGTTTACTCTTACGGACGATAGCCCTTGGCTTATATGTTACATTCCTCTGCCTATTACCGTTTACTTTTACGAGGCCTTTTTTTTTTTTTTTAACCTCCGATAGGCTATAAAAATAATTATTTTATTACTAAAAGTTTTTTACACTTATCGTTACTTTTCAACATAATCACCGAAAAAATTGAGGCATTTATCGTACCTGTGCACAAGCTTTGCAATACCCGCTTCAAAAAATCTGATGTGTACCATTCACATGACTTTCTGTATATCTCTGCAACAAATTATTTTTAAAAAGCTTATACTGATATTTACTTCCTGCTAATCAGAAAAAAATTAGCAAAATAGTCTAATTAATTGATTCCTTATAAGTAGAACCGAAATAAGGGAGTACCATAGGTTAAAGTGGTAGTCAAAAGCTGGTTGCTATGTCACTGAAGTTCCTTTGTTTGTATGGACAGCAGTTGACAAATTCCTGTATGAGAAAAGTATATCCTGTATGAGAAAAGCATAAGTTTTTCATATCAGAAACCAAAAACAAGGAATGTCTCAAAAACGATGAACTCCATGAAAAAATGTATATAACATAAATTGTGTGTTTTAACGTGCTCTACATGTTTTGTGTAGTAAGTTTTTGTCCATCTCTTACGGTTTAGCAGCTATTCAAAAGTCCGTAAAATTCCTCCAGAATAAAGCACTCTTCAGTGGCTATTCCCAGAAAATTCAAGATATACATTTTATTTGTCAGGTAAATAGCTTTAATATACGATATTTTAATCAAAATCGTTAGAGCCATTTTTGAGAAAATCAAAATTATCGAAAAAAGTTCCATGTAAAGGGTTGTTGGGGGCGGGGGGATGTTTCTCAAAAGCTTCGTGTCGCATGCCTGAAAGATAGTAAACATAAATACCAAGTTTGGTATTTTACCGACTTTTCGTTTCTGAGTTATCGTGTTCACAGACACACACACGGACCTTTTTCTGAGAATACTTTTTTCGGATACAGGTTACCCTAAAACATATATTTCTGGTGAAATCTCGGTATCGAATTTTTTGGTGGAGTGCAATACCTTCTCTATACAATATTACATAGTACGTATAGAGAAAGTAAAAATGTTGCCAACAATGATTACAAATGAGCATTGACGTTGTTTTGAAAATCTTCGTTGGTTTGAAAGTGCTGCCCTCCTAGCCACGTCTTCAGTTCAGGGAAAAGGTGAATGTCGCTGGATGCCAGGTTAGGACTGTACGGTGGATGATCAAAAATGTCCTATTGAAATTGTTCAAGTAGCCGATGGGTTGTGCCAGCAGTGTGTGGACGAGCGTTGTCATGGATCAACACAATTCCTGAAGTCAGCATTCCTCTTCGTTTGTTTTGAATGACTCTCCGCAAACGTCGTAAAGTACGAAGATCTTCATAACAACGTCAATGTTCATTTGAAATCATTGGCGGCAACATTTTTTGAAGCTGGTATTGCAATGTCTCAATATTTTTGGTGATTATGTTGACAAGTAACTAAACTGCAGAAAACGTTTAAAAATAAAATAATTTTCTATGAACTTGTCTTTTATTTATAGCCTATCGGAGGTTGAAAAAAAAGGCCCTCGTATATAGTTCTAGAAGCTATTCTTATTCATGATAATATTTTACTTTCTATAGTATATCAACTAAGTAGGGTAATTTGGTGTAGAAATTTCATTGAAAATATGATTTGAGGTCCATAAATAAAATTTTTGATGTGTTACATTTACATGACTTTCTCTACCTACTCTACAAACAAGCTTCTTACAAAAGACTATTCGTCTTTCTATACAATGCTAATCGGGATCAACATTAGCAGAATGTTCTCATTACTTAGTTCCTTATAAGAAGAAGAAAACTAAAGGAATGCACTATACTAAAGTGATAGTCAAATGTCATTATGCTTGGCCAGGATTAGAACAACAGAAAAACGGACACTTCCTGGAGGACATAAGGACATAAATAATGTGTTTTGACGAGATCTAAACTTTTTGTACATTTTTTTATCTCATACGGTTTAGCAGTTAAGCAAAGTTCGGCAAAATCCATCCAGAATAAAAAGGTCTTCAGAGCCTATTCCCAGAAAATTGAAGACAAACATTTTATTTGGGATGTAAATACTCCCCATCTTTAATAAATTCAAAATTTTCGAAATTTTTTCCATGTAAAAGGTAGTTTGTGGTGGGGGGATTTTCTTGAAAATGTTCGTGTCACATCTTTGGAATATATCAAACCTCAATGCCAAGTTTGGTATTTAAAGGTCTTTTCGTTTTTGAGCTATGCTGCCAAGACACACATACATGGACATTTTTCTTAAAATGCTTTTTTTTTTATTTTTGTATTCAGGGGGTCCTAAAATATATATTTCCGGTGAAATCTCGGTATCGAATTTTTGGGTGTAATACAATATCTTCTCTATACGCTATGTACATAGTACGTGTAGAGAAATTCAAAGCATTTTCAGAAAAATGTTCGTGTATGTGTGTGTGTCTATGAGCAGCTTAGCTCAAAGACGAAAAGGCCGTTAAATATCAAACTTGGTATTCAAGTTTGGTATCTTCCAAGGGTGAGACACGAAGATGTTCAAGAAAATTCCTCCACCCCCAATTACCCTTTGCATGGAACTTTTTTCAAAAAGTTTGAAGATATTATTATTAAAATAGCATATATTAAGAATATTTAATGACTAATAAAATGTATATCTTCAATTTTATGGTAATAACCTCTTTTGTAAGGTATTGACAAAATTTTACGAGCCAATTTATGAAAGATATATATATATATTTCTTTTTAAGCAAACTGTTCCCAGATATTTAAATATATTTTTACTTTCTCTATACATACTATGTACATAGTGTATAGAGAAGGTATGGTAATGCACTCAAAAATTCGATACCGAGATCTCACCGGAAATACATGTTTTGAGACTCCCTGAATACAAAAAAAGCATTTTTAGAAAAATGTCCGTGTGTGTAGACATTCTGTGTGTGTGTGTGTGTTTGTGTGTGTGTGTGTGTGTCTATGGGCAGCATAGCTCAAAAATGAAAAGACCGTTAAAAATCAAACTTGGTATTTAAGGTTGGTATCTTCCAAGGATATGACACGAAGATTTTGAAGAAACTCCCTCCACCCCATACTACCCTTTCCATGGAAAAAATTTCGAAAATGTTGTTTTTCTTAAAAATGGCTCTAACGATTTTGATTAAAATCTCGTATATTTAAGCTACTTACTTGACAAATAAAATGTTTATCTTGAATTTTCTGGGAATAGCCACTGAAGACTACTTTATTTTGGATGAATTTGACGGATTTTTCCATAACTGCTAAACCGTAAGAGATGGATAGATACTTTATTTCACTGTTTAGGGCGTGGCCTGGCAGCGCTGTCAATGTAATAATACAATGTACAATACAATTGAGTTAAATAACAATAATGTGAGTAATACCCTGTTAAAATGACAATGACATCATAGTACACTAATATATACATAATTGTAACAACAGCAATAATAACGCAATATTTTTATTTACTATCCTGACTATAAATCACTCTTCTTTAGTCTCTTTTTAAAACTATTTACACTTTGAGGCAAAGTCTCCAGTAAATCTGCAGGTATTTTGTTCCATTCGTTTATTGTTCTATTTGTGAAGGAAAATTTACCTATGTCTGTTTTCTGTTCCCTATTTCTTATTTTTTCCGAGTGATCATTCTTCCCACAGTATAATGGCTTTAATAATCGTTTGGATATGTCTTTCCATACAGGTTCCCCCTTATAGGCTCTAAACATTGCACATAGCCTTGCTCGTCTCCTACGTTTTTCTAGTGTTTCCCAGGAAGTAGCAGTGCTGGTATGATTTTCGAATCGTTTACTTCTGTCTACAAATTTAGCTGCTCTTTTTTGAACTCTCTCTAGTGCCAGTTTTTGTCCCACCCGATACGGATCCCAGCATGCAGCACTATATTCTAATATTGGTCGAACTAAAGAAGTTTATGCCAAATTTCGCGACTTTCCATTGCTGCGTTTTAAAATCCTCATTACGAAATGCAACGCTTCCCACGCCTTTACCAGTGATCGAGTTTACATGTTCCCCCCCCCCTCCAATCTTTAATGGACGAAAACTCACCATACAGAAAATGTAGAGCACATTAAAACACATAATTTATGTTATATACATTTTTTTCTTGGAGATAATTGTTTTTAAGATATTCCTTGCTTTTAGTTTCAGATTTTAAAAATATAATTTTCTCATACAGGAATTTGTAAACTTCTGTCCATACAAAGGAACTTCAGTCACATAGTAACCAGCCTTTGACTTCAGTTTAGCCTACGGTACTCCCTTATTTCACTTTTACTTACAAGGAAGCAAGTAATAAGACTATTTTTGATAATTTTTTCTCGATTATCATTAAGTAAATAGAAGAATAAGCTTTTCATCAGTAATTTGTTACAGAGATGTAGAGAAATTCATGTGAATCGAACACATATTTCTTTCAACTTGAACCTCGTCATTAGTTTACTTGCAAAGGGAATCAGAGTTCAAATAAATCACATAGCGACCACCTTTCAAAACATTTGGCTTTCGCCATAACTTACTGTAAACTTTTATTTCTCTTATTTTCACAAATCAGTCACCAATAAGGCAATTTCTGTAAATGTTTATCTCGATTAGCATGAAGTAGAAAGAAAAATGAGCTTTTGTAAGAATATTTTGTTGCAGCGTTGGTAGAGAAAGTCATGTGAAAAGAACACACATTTTTCAGTCATGTAATTCTTCTTTGTGTTACCAGAATGGCTACCGTTATTAATCTAAGTGTACGTAAACAAATAACACTACCAATCATAGAAACTAACAAACAAAATAAGGACCTCCTACCAAGCGTGATTTTTCAATGCCTCGTGGTAAAGTCGAATATTTGTAAAAAGTCAGTACTTTAATCGTTATGTATTTTTCCATCAAGGACGCTCATAGACACATATGGTAATTTGCGTCTTATTTCACCAAATCTATATATACATAATCGCCGAAATGTTTGTACGCAAATAACTGCACCAAATTCAACAATTCTTTCTTTTTTTGTGTTCGTTATTGTCACAACAATGTTTGTGGAAAATAAAATGTTTAAAAATAGTACGGGGAAGTTTTTAAAATGTCATAATATGAATAAAAACAGTGCCAAGCGAACGCATTTCGGTTAATAGCCGCCAGATGGCACTGGTACCACGGTTATTTGTTGCTAAATGGCCGTAGTATTGCGATATTTTCCTTCCCCATTCATTGTTAAGGTAACGCAGCAGTGAAATTCAAATACATTCTTATGTATTAACTGTCCTTGCCTTACTCATATCGTTTAAAATAAATAGGCAAAGAAGCTTTCCTCGCGACGAACACTTAGAGTAAGCACTTATTTATTTGTCGCTAGATGGCCGTAATAGAATTGTTCATCCCCATTCAATATTAAGGCAATGCACCAGTTTATCAAGCATCAAATCTTAAATAAAAACCATGTAGCGGATAAAATAACAACTTACCTCTAGTTAATCGTTCGGTGGATAAACCGTGTCCTTAAGAATATTGATATATGTAGTTCTCATCTGCCTTATCGTGCTCTGCGTTGCTACCCCCACTCTTTTCATATTTCCCTCTCACTCGCACACTGAGCATGCAAATCTGCCTGGTGACATAATGTTTATTCATGTGTATTAGGAAAACTGTTTCAGGTAAACATCAGTGGTTTTTACGGTTCTCCTACAAAATATATTCCCTACGTTCCTCGTGAATTATTTTTTGCAAATTTTGAATATTTTGTCTTAGCGAAAGTAGTATTTATAAGAGACGAAATCACTTAGCGCGTTACTCGCCAGCTAAGCGGGAATGCAATATGTCAACACAGCAGCATTCCGATTGGCTGCATGCCTGTTGGCGCTCAAGGAGCCGGTGCCCATGGCCGCGCTCGACAAAGCGTCTCGCTTTGGTGTTTCGCAGCGCAGGGGATCGTGGGTTCGAGTCCCGCCTTGGGCATGGGTGTTATATGTTTGTGTATGTGTGTGTAAAAAGTAAAACAGAACAGAAATTCGGTAATCATACAGTAATCAAAGTAAACAAATTAGGTAAATAAAAAGTAGGGTATACAGCGCCGGAGTCCCGATCAGACTCCGGAACTGTATTTAAAGAAAAAAAGACAAATCTCGTCCCATTTGAAAGTCACTGTAGTAGTCGCGAGTGTAAAGGCAGCCTCTTTTTGTTTTCCTAAACATTTGACACTTTGAAATGTCAACATTGGGAAGAATTCTAAAAGCTTTCAAATTACGATTCCGTATACTTCCTTCCTCCCGCTTTTTAAGTTTCTAACCAAAGTGTCTTTTACACTTCGCTTTTAGATTGTTTTATTTCTCTTACGGGTGATAATGGAGCATTAGTTATGGTATTTGCCCTTTTTTTTTACTTTCTCTACGCGTACTATGTACATAGTGTATAGAGAAAGTATTGTATTCCACCCACAAATTCGATACCGAGATTTCACCGGAAATACATGTTTTGAGTCCTCCTGATTCCAAAAAAAAAAAAAACATTTTTACATTCCGTGTTGGTGTGCTTGTGTGTGTGTCTGTGGACAGCATAGCTCAAAAACGAAAAGACCATTAAATACCAAACTTGATATTTAAGTTTGGTGTCTTCCAAGGATGCGACACCAAGATTTTAAAGAAAATCCCCCCACCCCCAACTACCCTTGACATGGAACTTTTTTCGAAAATTTTTATTTTCTCAGATTTAGCTTAACAATTTTTATTAAAATGTCACATATTAAAGATATTTACCTGACAAATAAAATGTATATCTTGAATTTTCTGGGACTAGCCTCTGAAGACTACTTTATTCTGGATGAATTTTACGGAATTTTGCATAACTGCTAAATTGTAAGAGATGGGCAAAAACTTAAACACACAAAAATGTAGAGCACATTAAAACTCACAATTTATGTTATATACGTTTTTGACATATTCCTTGTTTTTGGTTTTGGTTTCAGCTATGAAAAACTTACGCTTTTCTCATACAGGAATTTGCCAGCTCCTGTCCATACAAATAAAGGAACTTCAGTCACATAGCAACCAGCTTTTGATTTTCAGTTTAGCCTATAGTACTCCCTTATTTCCCTTCTACTTACAAGGAAGCAAGTAATAAGACTATTTCTGCTATTTTTCTTTATTAAAATGAAGTAAATAGAAGCATAAGCTTTTTAACAATAATTTGTTGCAGAGATGTAGAGAAAGCTATATGAATGGAACACATCAGATTTTTTCTACTTTCTCTACAGGTACTATGTACATAATGTATAGAGAAGGTAATGCATTCCACCAAAAAATTCGATGTCGAGATTTCACCGGAAATACACTTTTAGGTTCCGCTGTATCAAAACAAATTTAGAAAAAGGTCCGTGTATGTGTGTCTGTCATAGACATAGCTCAAAAATGAAAAGTCGAAGAATACCAAACTTGGTATTTAAGTTTGGTACCTTCCAACACGAAGATTTACAAGAAAATCCTCCACCCCCAATTACCCTTTACATGGAAAAAATTTCGAAAATTTTGATTTTCTCACAGATGATTAAAATCTCTTATATTTAAGATACTTAAATGACAAATAAAATGTGTATCTTGAATTTTCAGGGAATAGCCTATGAAAATATTTATATACACAAAAATGTAGATCACGTTAAAATACACAATTTATTTCATAAGTTTTTTCGTGGAATTGACCATTTCTGAGATATTCCTTGCTATTTGTTTAAATTTAAAATACTTAACCTTTTCTCACACGGACTGACCCTGTATAGAAACGGATTTCAACCACATGGCAACCAGCTTTTAATAGATTCGAGGCGCTAACTACGTCTCACCCTCCAGGCCAAGATTTCTTGTGAGCTGTCCTGTCATGGACTTTTTGTTGTTATTGTTATTATTATTATTGTTGTTATTTATTTTAATATTTATTTTTACGTAGCTTAACGTACTTTAACCTGGTTGATCATATCGGATGATGAGTGAAATGCTGCTCAAATGATTTGAGGGTCTATGGTGCTTAAAATTACTTGACTTTCGTGTTCTCAGCATAAGGAAAGACCCGAAAAAACCTTTTCCGCGTAACTCACCCTAAGGCACTAATAGTTAATAATAATAATAATAATAATAACAATAATAATAACTATAACAACAAAATCTCCATGGCAGGACAGCTCACAAGAAACCTTGGTATACTGACGTGGGCAACGCCTCGAATCCTTTAAAAGCTGGTTGCCATGTGGTTGAAATCCGTTTCTATGCAGGGCCAGTCCGTGTGAGAAAAGGTCAAGTATTTTAAATCTAAACAAATAACAAGAAGTATCTCAGAAATGGTCAATTCCTCGAAAAAACTGATGACATAAATTGTGTGTTTTAATGTGATCTACGTTTTGTGTCGTAACTTTTTGTCTATCACTTACGGTTTCCGTTTTACGCAAAATTCCGCAAAATTCACCCAGAGTAAACACGTCTTCAGAGGCTATTCGCCAAAAATTCAAGTTATACATTTTATTTGCCATGTAAATATCTTAAAAATAAGTGTAATCAAAACCGTTAGAGCCATTTTTGAGAAAATCAAAATTTTCGAATTTTTTCCACGTAAAGGGAATAATAATAATAATAATAATAATAATAATAATAATAGAAACTATCATCAGTCGGTTTGGATAAAAACTATTCCAGTAAAACACATTTATGAATCATAATATATAATATTTTGTAGTTGAAAAGGAAAGAACGTTTGGTCATTTAAAACAATGGTCGGTCACACCTAAATCAGGAGGCCATGAGCGGAAATACCGCGAAATGCAACTGTTTCTGATGGCACTAAGGTGGGTCATAATGAGTGGTGCAACTGCCTTTTTCCGAGTATGGTACTCAGGCTCAAAGCATTTTCCGGAATTTCTTGAGCAATCCGTATTAACAGTAGAAAGTGTGGAAAACGTATTTGTATGTTCATAGCAGAACTTCTGGTAAACCATTCTCAATAGAGATGTATTTGTAAAAAAAAATCAACACTAGAAGGATTGTACGAGGGGTGTTCAATAAGTCCTTACAGAACGACATGAAAACAAAAGTTTGGAAATAAAAAAGTCACGGGCGGCCAGATCTGGTGAATACGGTGGATGCTGTAGTAACTCGAACCTTATTTCTACAGTTTTCCATCGAAGCTGTGTAAAACTGCACCCTTGAACAGTCTTGATGGAGCTGACTTTTTATTTGCCAGCTGAGGACATTTTTCCCTGATTTATCCGTTCAACCGGTGCAATAACGATGCATAATACTCTCCATTTATCGTTCTTCTTTTCTTCAAGTAATCCATGTAGATGAATCCGCGTGCATCCCAAAAAAACCGAGGTCATTACCTTGTCTGCAGATTTCAGCACTTTTGCCTTCTTTGGAACCGGTTCGTCTTTAAAACCCCTCTGTTCCGACTGTACTTTTGTCTCTGAAGTGTAGTAATGAATCCACTTATGTATCGACGCAGAAACTCGTCAGTATTGTGACGGAAAAGTGCCAAACCAGCTTCCGAATTGATCTCACGATTGCGTTTAATCTCCATTGAGAGCAAACGCGAAACTCATTTTGTCGAAACCTTTGCCAGACCTAATTTTTGGCGCAAAATTGGCAACACTGTAACTTATAATATGTTTGTGGCTTCTACTATTTCGCGAATGTTGATTCGTCGGTCACTAAAAACTATATCCTGGATTTTGTCGACCATTTCGGGGGAAGTCACTTCTACTGCACGCCCGGAACGATGTTCATCATTTGTGGATGTACGGCCACGTTGAAATTCATTTATTCAATTGTAAATTATTGCAAACGCAGGAGCAGATGTGCCATAAACTTGATGCAACACGGCTTTTATATCCTTCGCTGTTAAGCCTTTTAAATAGGAGTATTTAATCACCGCACAAAACACGTTTGATTTTTGTTCTCCTATCTTTCAAGATTGTTGATCCAGTCGCCAATGGCAACGAAACCACGTGATGTATATTGTTGTAACTTTAACTGCAATCTAGTAAGAACGACGGTTACTAAATACAAAATTTTTTTGATGCTACGAGTGTAATTTCTTGAATTATCTAAGGACTTTTTCAACGACCCTATTATTTTGGCTATATTTTTTTTTTATATAACTGGGTACAACAAAAAGGAAAAACCTAACTACAAAAACGAGATGTAGTGTAAGAAACACGTGTATAGTGCTGTCCTGAGGTATGCAATAGGAGTATTAATGTGTTTGAGTCAAATGTATAGCTTTGGCAAAATAAAATAGGCTATAAATAAAAGCCAAGTTCATAGAAAACAATTATTTTATTACTAAAATTTTGTACACTTATGGTTAGTTTTCAACATAATCACCGAAAAGATTGAGACGTTTATACGACGTTGTTTTGAAGATCGTTGGCTGGAAATTTCTGCCCTCATAGCCACGTCTTCAGTTCAGGGAAAAGGTGAAAGTCGCTGGGTACCGGCTCAGGACTTATACGCGGATGATCAAAACTGTCCCATTGAAATTGTTCAAGGAGCCGATGGGTTATGCCAGCAGTGTGTGGACGAGCGTTGTCATGGATCAACACAATTCCTGAAGTCAGAATTCGTCTTCGTTTGTTTTGAATTGCTCTCCGCCAACGTCGTAAAATACGAAGATCTTCAAAATAACGTCAATGCTCATTTGAAATCATTGGCAGCAACATTTTTTGAAGCGGGTATTGCAAAGTTTGTGCACAGGTACGATAAATGTCTCAATCTTTTCGGGGATTATGTTGAAAACTAACCATAAGCGTACAAAACATTTAGTAATAAAATAATTGTTTTCGATGAACTTTTCTTTTATTTATAGTCTATCGGAGGTTGAAAAAAAAAAAACCGGCCCTCGTAGTTATGTGTAGGGACCGGAAGTTTAGACAGTAAAAAGTAATGTTTTAGGTGTTTAAAATGGGCCCTCGTTTGTTTGACTATAAAACTAAAAATAACCAGATATTAAAAATCTAATGTGTTCCATTCACATGACTTTCTCTTCATCTGGGTAACAAATTATTGTTAAAAAACTTATTCTTCTATCCACTTTATGATAATCAAGATAAACATTAGCAGATATTGTCTTAATTACTTGTTTCCTTGTAAGTAGAAGGGAAATAAGGGAATACACTAGACAAATCTTTTAAAAGCTGGTTGCCATGTGGTTGAGATCCGTTTATATGCAGGGCAAGGAATTTACAACGTTCCGTCTGAGAAAAGTTTGAATATTTAAAGCTGAAAATAAAACAAGGAATACCTCAAAAACCATCAACACCACGAAAAAATGTATATAACACAAATTATGTGTTTTAACGTGATCTACATTTTTTGTGTAGTAAGTTTTTGCCTATCTTATGATTTATCAGTCACGCAAAATTCAGCGAAATTCATTCAGAATAAAAAGGTGTTTAGAGACTATTCGCACGAAATTCAAGATATATATTTTATTTGTCATGTAAATATTTTAATGCACGGCATTTTAATTAAAATCGTTAGAGTCAGTTTTGAGAAAATCAAAATTTTCGAAAATGTTTTCATGTAAAGGGCAGTTGGGGGTGGAGGGATTTTCTTGAAAATCTTCGTGTCGCATCCTTGGAACATAATGAACTTAAGTACCAAGTGTGGTATTTAACGGAGTTTTTATTTTTGATATCGTGTTCACAGACAAACGGACACACACGCGCGGACCATTTTCCAAAAATGTATTTTTTATACAAGGACTCCAAAAAGTGTATTGCCGGTGAAATCTCAGTATCAAATTTCTAGATGGAATGCAATAGATACCTTCTCTATACATTATGCACACTGTACGTGTAGAGAAAGTAAAAATGGTTTATTTCTATGCCCTCTAGTACAGTAGAGAATTTGGGAGCGTTATTCTCTTTCATATGTATAAGTTTTAATGTTCTAAAATATAAATAATAAATTAATAATATTAATAATAATAATAACAATAATAAAAATAACAGTAATAACAATAACACCACAGTAACAATAACAAAACAAAACAATAAAATAATAGCAATAACACTAATAAAATAATAATAATACTTATAATAAAAATAATAATAAAACAACAATACTCACAGTAAAACAACAATAACAATAATTGTAATAACAATAATAACAAGAAAAGAAGCCCACAGCCAAAGAATGACAGAAATATGGGTTCAAAGGAAAACAAAGAGACGTTTGTAAGTATTTTGCGTAGTCCCTCATGGGCTCATTCGTGAAAAAAAAACTTAAATAATAACAGGCCCGCCTGGGTAGCGTGGTAGCAGCATGTCTGCTTCACGTTCAAAAGGTCGTGAGTTCGAATCTCGCTTAGGGTGGGTTACTCGGATAAGGTTTTTTCGGGGTTTTCCCTTATCCTGAGAAGACGAATGTCGAGTAACTTTAAGCTCCATGGACCCCGAGATCATTTGAGCATCATATCATCAATTGCATTCATCGTCCGATATGACCAAACCAGGTTAAAGGACGTTAAACTACAAAAAAAAAAAAAACGGAAGCAGAGAGGCTCTCTTAAGGTAACATGACAAAAGTAACGCGGTATATTGTTTAAAGCACTTAGAAGAATGGGTGGATAAGTGTACTTGGTTGGTGGGCTTTTCTGAGAAGCTGCTTTCAACTCGCCTCGAGTTAATATGGAAAATCCGGCCGAGCCCAACAATGGCTCAATAATACCCTAAGATTCTTGACAAAGCCACGCCAGAGATCACACACATGCCGCTATTTTAAATTCAATAAAGGAAAGGCATTACAATAAAATTTATATGCCATAATATGTATTTTTGTACTTACATAATTTGTTATCAATTTAAATCCACATCTTCTCTTTCGCCAAACACTTTCTGGTATAAACTATTATTATAGACGGAACACAACATACGCCAACAATAAACAAATAAAAAACATCTGATGTGTTCCATTCACATGGCATGCTTTTATTTACTTCATGCTAATCGAAAAAAACTTAGCAGAATTAGTCTTATTACTTGCTTCCTTGTAAGTAGAAGCGAAATAAGAGAGTACCATAGGTTAAAGTGATAGTCAAAAGCTGGTTGCCATGTAACTGAAGTGCCTTTGCTTGTATGAACAGGAGTTGACAAATTCCTGTATAAGTTTTTTCAAAGCAGAAACCAAAAATAAGGAACATCTAAAAATGATCAACTTCACGAAAAATTATATACAACATAATTTGTGTGTTTTAACGTACTCTACATTTTTTGTGTGGTAAATTTTTGCCCATTTCTTACGGTTTAGCAATTATGCAAAATTCCGTAAAAGTCATCCAGAACAAAGTAATCTTAAGAAGCTATTCCCAAAAAAATCAAGATATACATTTTTTTTTATATTTATTTATTCATTTTGTTAATTACAAAAGGTATAAGTTATATTATAAATACAGTATATCAGTTCACAATTTTATATATATATATATATATATATATATATATATATATATATATATATATAGTTATGAACAATGTTGTCTATGTGTTTAAATTAAACATGTGCAGGAAGATGGTAACAAAATGAGAAGGTTTTGTAATCGCTATAGAATGAGCAAGGCAAAAGCTGTTGCCGACTGCAGTGAAAGACGCCTATGTTTTTGCAGATCTTCTATTGCTGCTCTAAGATGACAACGTTAAAGCCTAGAGCGAGCCACACCTGTGCGAAGCGGTCGGTAGTACTTCGTGTCTCTAGTTGTAGTAATGTGCGAGCGTTGGGATTTTGCGAAGGAGCAAGCCGGTGCAATTGCGAAACAACCCAGTGCCAGATCTGTCGTGCTGTTGTGCAGGTAACAAAACGATGGCATAGAGTATCCCGCACACCGCAAATGTTGCATGTGGGGGTCCTCACGGAATTTTTTATCCTCTGTAGTCATTGATGACCAAATATGCGCATGTAGTCCACTCCGTAGATATGTTGCGCAAATGGATGTTCCGCCATACCTGACACCAGAGTTTGTTGGGCATCCTATCCACCACATGAATTGGTGCAAGCAGCCGCTGTAGGAAAAGCTTGTATAGCTCAGTTGATAGTCCTCTAGGTTGCTGAGGTAGGACATTGACATCAATGCCATCCAAAACATGGAGTGCTCTCTTAAAACCCGCAGGAGCAGCCCGAACTGGAGTTCCAAGAGAATTCTTGAAGGGTTCCCAAAATACTATTTTTTGTTCCTCTCCATATCCCCTAGTGGCAAGTATAATAGATTTAACAAGAAGCGCTTTATTCTTAGGTCCCACTGCAATTAAACTTAAGCCGCCTTCGTTACGTTTTCGCCAAAATTGGGTTTCAGCTATACGAAAGGGCTGTGCTCTCCATAAATAGTATCCAATAAGTCGCTCAATTCGGGAGACGTGTTTTTCAGGCATTGGTAGTATCTGCGCATATACCATAATTTTGCCAAAACAAACTGATTGATGTGCCACACTTTCTGTAGAAGATTCAAGTTCCGGCCAAGATGTGCAGTGGTATTCAGCCTAATCAAATTTATTTTATGATCCCAGTTGCGAGCAATCATCGATGTAAACGGCTTGGAGAAGATGATGCCGAGAATCTTGACACTATATTGTATCGGGATATCGAGAAAAGTGTGATCAGTCGGCCACGATCCAAGAGGGAGCAGTTGCGACTTCGCGGTGTTCATTTTGGCATTAGAAGCTTCCTCATAAAGTGTGATGGCGGTATGTACCAAGGGTAAGGCCTCATGCCTACGGATGAGCAGCGTGACGTCATCAGCATAAGCTCTGGCACAAAATAATCGAGCTGGAGTGACAGTCCCAGTCAGCTTAGCCTGAAGATAGCGAAGAAAGGGTTCTGAAGAAAGGGAGAAGAGAATCATTGATAGTGGACAACCCTGGCGTACAGAGTTAGTAAGCTTTATAGGCTTACTGAAGTATCCATTGACTTGCACCTTCGAAGACATCCCGCTGTAGACGGTTCTGATTGCAGATATTAGCAACGGTGGAAGTTTGAATTTCTGAAGCACTTTAAACATATAAGCATGGCCAACTCTATCAAAGGCTTTATCAAAATCCAGACTGACCAACGCAGCAGCCTCCGACAGATTCCGTTCATAATGGAGAATTGTATCTCGGAGGACCAGAAGGTTGTCAATTATGGTCCCTCCCGGGAAGCCACATGTTGTTCCGGAGTTTATAATTGTAGGTAGAATAACCCTTAATCTGGATGCAAGTACTTTCATCACAATTTTGTAATCGCTGTTTAAAAGTGTTATGGGTCTATAGTCCCAGACACTCATTGGAGACCGTTTCTTTGGGATTAAGATGACGATGCCATCTGCGAATACAGGGCAACAGTTCGATCCAATAAGGATCTCATTTGCCAACTCTACAACTTCTGCTTTGATTATACTCCAAAAGGTCTTGTAGAATGAATATGTCAGGCCATCTTCTCCTGGGCAGGAATGGAGGCTAGCGCAATTAATGGTTTGCAGAATCTCGGTGGCAGAATATTGCTGCTCCAAGGAACGCTGTTCCTCGACAGTTATACCGGTGTCAACATATTGGAAGAGCTCCTCCATGGCGTCATTGCGTAGGTCAGTGGTGTCAAACATGGTGCTATAAGATGTGTGGATAGTCTGTAGGATTTGAGGCACAGAGGTGACCTTGGCGCCTACCGGTGTCAGAAGAGCATGGATGTAACGACCACTACCAGCGCACTTCTCCTTAATGGTATGAAACAATGAAGCTTTCTCCTGTGCCACGACGGAGTCATGAGTTCGCGAACGGGTCATAGTTCCCGCCAAAACATGTTGCTGTATTTCCACGAGCTTCCGCTTCACAGCTTGAAGGCGATGGGATACGTCTTGACCACTCTGTTGTCTAGAGAAAGGACCCTTTAATGTTTCTTGGTAAAAGTCGAAGGTGTGACGTCGTTCAATTGCCCTCTCACGACCTTTGGTCTTGAAGAAGGTCGTAATACCAGGCTTAAATATACGTCGCCATTTCTCCACCACTGACAGCGGGGAGCGTCGAGCTTTACCCTGAAGACTTTGCCACAACTTGGCAAAATCAGCAGCAATAATGTTGTCATGTAATAAAGCTTCGTTTAATTTCCAATAACCTCTGCCATATAGCGGAATGCGACTCTCAGCGATTAATTGCAGTTTGACAGCATGGTGGTCAGTAAAGGCAGCAGGTAAAACTCGCACTGTGTGAATCAGAGAGTTGAACTGAGCGCTTAAATGGAAACGATCTATCATTGAGGCACAGTTCGCTCGACAGTAAGTAAATTCTACAGACGTAGCGTTCATATGTTCCCAAACATCACAAAGACGTAGCCCGGTTACCAGCTGATCCAATGCCAAAGACTTGTTATAACCAGGACGCTGATCCTTAGCATGTAGCACGCAATTGAAGTCGCCACCTACTAAAAGCAGGGCATAATTCCATCTCAAATAATAGGGTAGAATGTTTGTTATAAATTCTTCTCGCTCATGGCGCCTATCACTCCCTGAAGGCAGGTATAGGTTAAGCAGCAGCATGTTGTCCATTCTAGCACTTATAACACGACCACTAGGATGCATCTCTATCTCGGCAAACGTCAAACCTGCTCTGTACAAAATAGCAGTACCACGCATATGTTCTCCAACATTCACCACACAACTGTACTGTGGACCCATAAAGCCAAAGTCGGTTATGTTAACTTCTTGGAGGAAAACTATATCTAAATCATGAGTCCGCACAAAAGCACGTAAAAGAGCCTGTTTGGCAGTGCAGCGTAGGGAGTTGATGTTAACAGTGGCAAGGGTACGTAAGACAATCATTAAAACAAGGCCAGAAGTAAACCAGAGCAGGTCACCGTCCAAGATGTATCTAGTCATTTTCAACGGCATGAACAAGTGTTCGAGATACCCGTGGAAACTTTTTCGGTAGGCTTCCAGACCGAGAAGGCAAGTGCTTCCTGAGTCGAGGGTCTCTCACGGTCTCCCACGCGATGTTAGACTCCGTTTCTTCGGTGCCTTCCTCCTCACTAACAGACAGCGGACGTTCTCTCCTAACCGGCACAGGTTCGTCGGAATCCATCTCACTCCATTTCTGGTGTTCAATTATTACAGTGTCTGGTGCATCGCAGCGGCCAACCATGTTCTGGTCACCACTATTAGGCCCCACAACTGCAGAAGATCGTGTAGGGGCTGAGACACCCATTTCTGCTACTTCTGAGGGAGAATTGACAGCTACCGGTGCGGACACAGAAGTCTCCTGCACCGCCACATCGTCACGCATACAGCTGGTAGTCGGGTAGACTTCCTCTGTAGGCTTGACGTTACAAACAGGCTCTATTTCACTAGCTTCAGTAGCGGGCCCATTTGACGCGCCTATTGTTTGTTTACTTTCCTCTTCCGCCCGAGCGCTAACTTGACCTCTCACTACATCGCTGAGTAACACAGCCCTGCGCGAGACAGAGACAGGCAGTACAGACTTTTTGTATGGACAGTGTGAGCGAAAATGAGAAGCTTCCCCACACACATAGCAAGTTTGCGGTTGTCCTAGATAGGTCACACCAACAGGAAACCCACGCACTACTACTGTAGATGGACGGGGTACTTATAACCTGCGCTCCATTGTTCTTCTTGAACCTCTAGTAATTTCCCATATTGTGAAAGTTTCTGTTCCAAAAACGTGTGAATGATCTCAGGCACTAAATTGAAAACCCGGACATTTACAATGCGGCAGTCAGCGGGCCCAATATTTACCGTTAGTATTTCACCATTCTCATAACTAAACTTTGCCGCCCCTTGAAATTGCAGTAAATATCTTTCATAGTGTGTTACAGATATAAATTTTATAAAAACTGATTTTTCTCTAGAATGAAACTGTAGTGTATCTACCTGATCAGGTGGTATTTTCATGTAGTCGTGAATCCAGTCATGCACTTCCATCGCGCTGGGTCGACGTTCAGCTCCTCGAAATGAGATTTGCAAAGTATTTTGCCGGCGCATTGCCTCCATCACCAGAAATTCTTTCCTTGTAGAACTATAGACTCACACAGAACAATCTATTTGACGTTCCTTAACGCCGCTCGATTACGCGCAACACAGCGGACAAACAACCTCTCGGTCCGCTAGCTGCAGCCAGACTGTTGACAGGTAAATATCTTAAATATACGATACTTTAATCAAAATCGTTAGAGCCGTTTTTGAGAAAATCAAAATTTTCGAAAAAAAACTCTATATAAATGGTAGTTTGGGGTGGTGGGATTTTTCTGAAAACCTTCGTGTCGCATCCCTGGAGAATGCTAAACTTAAATACCAAGTTTAGTATTTTACCGACTTTTTGTTTTAGAGTTATCGTGTTCACGGACACACACACGGACCTTTTTCTGAAAATGCTTTTTTTTTTTTTTTATACAGAGGACCCTGAAACATATATTTCCGGTGAAATCTTGGAATCGAATTTTTGGGTGGAGTGCAATACATTCTCTATGCACTATGTACATAGTGCGTGTACAGAAAGTAATAAACAGGTGATGGAGGGGCGGATACAAAGTTTATCTGCGAGAGTGACACAAGTAATTTTCTATTTATCTGTCCATTCTTACGATTTAAACAAAGTAGTATGTATTCTTCCGCGAACGACGTGTATACACCACGTGGTGCCAAACTGGTTCGTCTGCCCTTTGTAAAACCCCGCACCTAAGTTTGACAGGAAAAGAAATAGCTACTTGCATACTTTTACTGTTCACAGACATTGATTAACCCTATTAAATGTATAATAAATAAAACACAATAAAACAGACAGGCAAGTCATTATACCAGGGTCGGCTGATAAGTCCCGGGCCTCTCAATGAAAACAGAATTTAATTTTTTGTGGCTTTATTTCTCAACATAATCTCAAGAAAGGCTAATACATTTGTCATATCGGTGTTCTAATTTAATTAAACCATCTCTGTAGTGAGATTTATCAAGGTCCTCAAAATAGCTGTTTACCGCATCAATGACCTCCTCGTTGCTGTGAAATCTTCGTCCTCCTAAAATATTTTTGAGGTTTGGGAACAGGTGGTAGTGACTGGGTGCTAGATCTGGCGAATAGGGTGGATGTTCAAGCAATTAGAACTATAATTTGCACATTTTTCCCATTGCAATCACTGAACGATGGGCCGGAGCATTGTCGTGATGAAACAAGATTTTTTTTTTTTCTTTTTTGCCAAAAACAGTTTTTTCCTTTTCATCTCATCACTAAAACGTTGCAGTAAGTTTGCGTAATAGTCACCAGTGATACTTATACTCTTTTCCAAGTAATCAATAAAATGATTCCCTGTGCATCCCAGAAAACCTTGTTAGCTGACACAATTGACTTTGTCTTTTTTGGAGTTGGTTCATCTGGCGCAATCCACTGTTCTGACTGTGATTTACTTTCTGGAGCGTAGTGATGTGTCCAAGTTTCATCCATGGTAATAAGCCGTCTCAAAAAATCACTGGGATTTTTACGGTAGAGCTCCACATTCTTAACAAAAACAGTTTGTCTTTGCAGCTTTTGATCAGGTGCCAACTTGCACAGGCCTAGTGAAAGCCCAAAACATTTACTTATAATATTATCTGAACGTTCTTTTGATATTTTTACAGCTTCTGCTGTCTCAAACAACTTTAATCTGCGGGTACCTAGTACTAAACGATGAATTTTTTTCAATAATCTCTGGAGCTGTAACTTCTACAGGAGTCCAGAGCGAGGTTCATCACTAGTGCTCGTACGTCCCTTTTTAAACTATGTAACCCACCATTTAATCCTAAAATATGAAGAGGTAGAGTCTTTCAATGTGCTGTCCATTTTCTTTTTGATTTGTTTAGGCGTTAAGACTTTCAAATGGAACTATTTGATCACTGTTCGTTTTTCCAAATCCTTCATTTTCGTGAATACTCTAAAGTTGTATTGTTTAAAATGGTGTCATTCGTAAACTAAACAAGCTATTGACCTGTAACTATGTATACAAGCTAGTCTAGAGTTAAACGTTATGATGCTACCATCTAACTGGCTTAGTGGGACCATATCTGTGTGAGGCCCGGGACTTATCAGCCGACCTTCGTATATTCAGTACGAAATGTAAAAATCTCCCGTAAAATTATAAAATACACATACTATTTGAACGTTTACTGAAGTATTGCATACGTACATCACCTCAACAGGTTTTTGCAATTTTTTTTTTTGAGAAAATGAAAATTAAAAAAAAAAAAGTTCCATGTAAAAGGTAGTTGGGGTTGGGGAGATTTTCTTGAAAATGTTCGGGTCGCATCCTTGGAAGTTACCAAACTTAAATATCAAGTTTGGTATTTAACGGTCCACACACACACACGGACCTTTTTTCTGGATTCAGGGGGACCCAAAACATGCATTTCCGGTGGAATTTCGATATCAAATTTTTGGATGGATTACAATACTTTCTCTATACACTATGTACATAGTACGTATTGAGAAAGTAGAAAATCTTACCTTTCTTTCTAATCAACAGAAGTAATCTATTTTTCATCAATCAACAGCAAATCTATTACTGAATATACCTAGATAAATTTAGTTAATTATCTTAAATACAGAGTGACTTATATAGAGCTGACACATTTCTTTCATTTTATTATTTCAAATCGTGTTATGCTAGCGACAACTTATTATACCTAAATTGTGGAGGAATTTTGGGAGATTATTTACCTCTATAGCAAATGTTGAAAATAGCCTCCATTCTGCATAAGGCACAACTCAACACGTCGTTCCATGTTACTGGCCACTCGTTGGAGGACTCTGTTGTCAATAGCGTGAATCTCCTTTGTGATGTGCTTCAGACCGTCCAATGTCTGGGGACGTGTGGCGTAAACCCTGTATTTTAAGTAATCCCATAGAAAGAAGTCCGGCGATGTCAAATCCGGAGATCTCGGTGGCCACAGGTTCCTGAAAATTATCCGGTCAAAGAAACTTGCAATTAGGTTCGTGGATTCATTTGATGTATGGCATGTAGCGTCATCTTGTTGAAAATATCCTTGACTCAGCCCTACAATGCAATTAGAAATAAAACATAAACATCTGCGCATCTAGTGACATGAAATCGAAATTCCAGAACATTCTGCTTAATTTGGTGCTAAAATTGGGTCATTAAATGAATTTCCAATGGAATAATTAAAGAAATAAATGTCAGCTCTACATAAATCACTCTGTAGTTGCTGAGATAATGGATGAGACTTTAACATTGCCAAGATAGGGCATTTCGGCATCGCTTAAGAGTATCGTCGTCCAGAAAATCGATCTAGCTTCAACATTACCGTTACTTTAATAAGATGGATATAAAACTTAACAAGTTGCCTGCAAAGCTATTGACAATGTGGTAAGAAATGTTTGCCCATGTATTAGCCTTTTTCTTATATGGGAAGATGTAATTTTTGCGGGTAATTAAACCTGCGAAGCGTTCTGAATATTTAGTGTGAAAAACTTGAATGGAATTTGAAATGAGTACGAAATGCAATTATGTCAATAAAAAGTAAAAACATCACACCAAAGAGATGTTATATGCAAATGAAGAGGCATTGTTGCGAAAGTCATCATTATTAAGCGCATAGCGTGTTCATATTTTCAGTGTTTAAATATTCATGAAACCAACAATTGCAAACATGGTTTTGAACAACCCATAAATGAAGAATTAATTTACTTCATTCATACAAGGGACTCTCTTTCTTTTTGTACCGTTTCGACCTGCTCAAAATACATAGAACTTACAAGTAACACGAAAAAAAAAATATGTGATATGTTCCATTCACATGACTTTTTCTACATCTCTGTAACAAATTATTGTTAAAAAACTTATTCTTCCATTTTTACTTTCTCTATATGCACTATGTACATAGTGTATAGAGAAGGTATTGCACTCACCCAAAAATTCGATACAAAGATTTCACCGGAAATACATGTTTTAGGGTCCCCTGTATCCAAAAAAAAAAAAGCATTTTCACAAAAAGGTACGTGTGTGTGTGTCCGTGAACAGGATAGCTAAAAAACGAGAAGTCTGTAAAATACCCAAGTTGGTATTTAAATTTAGTATCTTCCATGGATGCGACACGAAGATTTTGAGAAAAATTCCCCCACCCCAAACTACCCTTTATATGGAACTTTTTTCGAAAATTTTTATTTTCTAAAAATGGCTTTAACGATTTTGATTAAAATTTTGCAAATTAAAGATATTTACCTGAAAAATAAAATGCATATCTTTAAATTTTCTGGGAATAGCCTCTGAAGACTACTTTATTCTGGATGAGTTTTACGGAATTTTGCATAACTGCTAAACCGTATGAGATGGACAAAAACTTACAACACAAAAAATGTAGAGCACCTTAAAACACACAATTTATGTTATATACATTTATTTCGTGGAGTTGATCGTTTTTAAGATACTCATTGTTTTTGGTTTCAGCTTTAAAAAACATACTTTGTTTGCATGACCAGGAGTTGTCAAATTTCCGGATGAGAAAAGTGCAAGTAATTTAAAGTTGAAACCATTAACAAAGAACATCTCAAAAACTAACTGTATGTAACATAAATTGTGTGTTTTAACGAGCTCTACAAGTTTTGTATAGTAAGTTCTGCAAAATTCATCTAGAATAAAGATATCTTCACAAGCTACTCCCAGAAAACTCAAGATATACATTTAATTCGTTGTGTAAATGTGCTTAATATACGAAAATTCGTTAGCCATTTTTGAGAAAATAAACATTTTCGAAAATATTGCCTTGTAAAGGCAGGTGGGGGATTTTTCTCAAAATCTTCCTGTCCCATCCCTGAAAGATACTAAACTGAAACACCAAGTTTGATAATTTATTGACTTTTCGTTTTTGAGTTATTGTGCTCACGAGTACACACACATGGCCCTTTTTCTGAAAATGCTTTTTTTTTGGTTACAGCGTGTGGCGGGAACTGGTGGAGGTACCTGGTGGGGCTGAGCTGCGCAGCGACGACTGGTCCTCTCTCCGGCGTTGCAGCTGCTAAAGTCGATTCTCGATGCTCCTCGGCTATTGGTGGGCTCAGCAATTGAGACCTATTTATATCACCGATTAGCTACGGTGATCTCCAGGGTGTGGTACGGGAATTAACTTAAATAACGTCGGCATTTTACGTTCAGTCAAGGTTTATTTCTCTTTTACAAGCGTTCCCGAGAATGTTCCTGGCGCGATTGAGTTTCGATAATTTCCCTCGCACAAGAGCGTAACGCGCATAAAGGTAACTAGACTTTACGCGGCGACGAGTGCAACGGTTACGTGCAGAATAATTAGACATTTTTAATTTCCGCCGTGGCTTCCTTGTTTCCGGGGTCGCGGTTACGCGTGACATTTATTTCCACTGTGTAAATCACTGTAATAACTTTACTATGTTTACGAGTATTCTTGTTTTGGGTGTCACAGATTTCCCCTTGGAGTTACTTCTCAACTACCTCACTCACTATAATAACTCTGCTAACTCGCGCGCTCACTCGTTTTGGATGTCACAGATCTCCCCCTGGCGTTACATCTCAACTGCCTGAAAATTGTGGCGAATACTCTATATTTATAACACGTTCTACCCACGCGCAAAACCCTCAATTCGTAATCTCATTGGCCCATTTTTTGGCGCCGAAAGTAGCCTGGGTTGCGCTTCTGCCGTGACGTGATTAATTGTAATTGGTCAATGCGTTTTTCACATGATTCTTGACTTAAATTTCCTCGTGGTTCCCCGGTTTATGTCGCCTTCACTTTCTCTCGCAGAGGCGTGACCACACAATAGCGTCTTTCCCCTCTTGCAATAAACAAAGAAATAGCGTAAACAACTGAATTCGTCGCTTGAGAACTCTGGGGTTGAAGTTAGAAGCGCTTTCCAGGAACAATCTCTCTGAACATCCAATATACAATAAATACATGATATCTTACTTACTAATTAACCTAAACAATTTAATCAATTACAAATATTGGTTATTCAAGGGGACCCTAAAACATATATCTCTGGTGAAATCTCGGTATCGAATTTTTGGGTGGAGTGCAATACCTTCTCTATACACTATGTACATAGTACGTGTAGAGAAAGTAAAAATATGATATGTTCCATTCACATGACTTGCTCTACATCCTGCAACAAATCATTGTTAAAATGTTATTCTTCCATTTCTTTCATGCCAATCGAGAGAAAATTACCAGAAATGGTATTTTACTTGCTTCCTTTAAATAGAAGGGAAACAAGGGAGTACCATAGGTTAAAGTGACAGTCAAATTTTTTAAAAGCTGGTTGCTACGTGATTGAAATGCCTTTCTTTGCATGGCCAGGAGTTGTCAAAGTCCGGATGAGAAAAGTATAAGTATTTTAATGCTGAAACCATTAACAAGGAATATCTCAAAAACTAACTGTATGTAACATAAATTGTGTGTTTTAACGAGCTCTACAAGTTTTGTATAGTAAGTTTTTGCCTATCTCTTACGGTTTACCAGTTATGCAAAATTCCTCAAAATTCATCTAGAATAAAGATGTCTTCAGAAGCTATTCCCAGAAAATTCAAGATACACATTTTATTTGTCAGGTAAATATCTTTAACATACCATATTTTAATCAAAATCGTTACAGCCATTTTTGAGAAAATCAACATTTTCGAACATTTTTCCATGTAAAGGGCAGTTGGGGGTGGGAGGATTTTCTTGAAAATCTTCGTGTCGCATCCTTGGAAGATACCAAATTTAAATACCAAGTTTGGTATTTAATGGTCTTTTCGTTTTTGAGCTATGCTGTCCACATACGCACGCATGCACGCACGCACACACAAAACTCACACACATACGGAGCTGTTTCTGAAAATGCTTTTTTTGGAATCAGGGGGTCCTAAAACATGTATTTCCAGTGAAATCTCGACATCGAATTTTTGGGTGGAATACAATACTTTTCTATCCCTATGTACATTGTATATACGAGGCTAGAGAAAGTAATAACCTGGCAACACTGAACAAAATAATGACCTAGTGATAAATGATACAAAACAAAAGAATAACTAGGTAGAATCGTATATGATAAATATAACGATGGAATCGTATAAAACCTCTATGTATGAAATAGTGATATAAAACATATTTTCTTTTGTTAATCATACTGAATCGCTTCGCTAAAGAATTCTATGGATTAAATACGTCTCATAGTTTCTCTCTGTCTGTGTGTATGTTCGTGGGAGAGAGAAATGTCGTGTACGCCTGGCGTTAAGAGTTATTTGGCAGTTACCGCCATGTCGGAGCATTTCCTTGCTGAATAAACGAGACAGAGGTCAGAGTTCCACACATAATTTTATTGCTTACAGACTGAAAATGGCGCCTATTAACTAGTATAGCGTTAATAGGGGCTTAGGGCCACCCCTCCCCCTTTGTTTGGAACTAGAGCAAGACATGTTGAATCATTTTGGCTGTACCGTGAGCTGAAGAACTTAATTTAGGGCGGCATTTGTTCGAGAAAGAAATATTACACTTGTGTTTAATTATACGTAATAAAAGCTGAACTCTCCAAGCAGGGCAACTAAAATTCTGGTGCTCAAGATACACTTTTAGTTTCCCTGGCACGTACATCAGAGGCGTATGCTGTTATCTAACCCTGGGAATTTTTGCTTTCTCAACACGAGATTTCACCGGAAATACATGTTTTAGGACCCCCTGAGTCCAAAAAAAAAAAAAAAAAAGCATTTTCAGAAACAGGTCAATGTGTGTGTGTCTGGCATTTAAGTTTGGTATCTTCCAAGGATGTGACACGAAGATTTTCAAGAAAATCCCCCCAACCCAAACTACCCTTTACATGGAAAAATTTTTGAAAATTTTCATTTTCTTAAAAATGGCTCTAACGATTTTGATTAAAATATCGTATATTAAAGATACTTACAGGCCAAATAAAACGTATATCTTGAATTTTCTGGGAATAGCCTCTGAAGACTACTTTATTCTGGAGGAATTTTACGGAATTGTGCATAACTGCTAAACCGTAAGAGATGGGAGAAAACTTACTACACAAAAAATGTAGCTCACAATAAAACACACAATTTATGTCATAAACCTTTTTTTCGTGGAGTTGATCATTTTTAAGATATTCCTGGTTTTTCGTTTTAGCTTTGAAAAACACTTTTTATACAAGAATTTGTTAACTCCTGTCCATACAAACAAAGGAACTTCAGTCACATTGTAACCAGCAAGAAATAAGACTATATCTGTTAATTAGCATGAAGTAAATAGAAGCATAAGCTTTTTAACTACAATTTGTTGCAGAGATGTAGAGAAAGTCATGTGAATGGAACACATAAGATTTTTTAGGAATGGTGTGTTGCAGAAAAAGTAGAAACATGTGAGTGTAACACATCAGAGTTGTTCTCTTATATATTATTTTGGTTGAAAGAGGTTTTTCTTGGCAATAACAGTTTTTATTGCCGGCGCCATGTCTGGATGTTAAGGCTGTTGCCTGTAATCAAGGCGATTCGTATAATATCTCGATGGCTACAAGAGGAATTTGTGGTTGACGAAACGGCAGTTGAGACTGTTTCCTGCTGGTGTCGCCACCAAGTCCGACCCCATTATCAACCTAGCATTCAATATAAACCATCCTGCTGAAGTGACATCCACACTCCGAGTTGCCAAATATAATTATTTTTACTTTCTCTACTCGTACTATGTACATAGTGTATACAGAAGGTATTGTAATGCACCAGAAACACATGTTTTGGGTCCCACTAAATATACAAAAAAATCTTTCTCTACATCTCTGCAACAAATGATTATTAAAAAGTTTATGGCTTCTATTTACTTTATAATAATCGAGAAAAAATCTTATGGCTACCATTCACATGACTTTCTCTATTCTCTATATTCTTAAAAAGCTTATGCTTCTATTTACTTTATGCTAATCAGAAAAAATTAGCAGAAATAGTCTTATTACTTGCTTCCTTGTAAGTAGAAGCGAAATAAGGGACAACCATAGGTTAAAGTGATAGTCAAAAGCCGGTTGCTATGTCAATGAAGTTCCTTTGTTTATATAGATAGGAGTTAACAAGTTCCTGTATGATAAAAGTATACGCTTTTCATAGCAGAAACAAAAATAAGGAATGTCTCAAAAATGACGACCTCCACGAAAAAAATGTATATAACATAAAGTGTGTGTTTTAATGTACTCTACATTTTTTGTTTAGTAAGTTTTTGTCCCTTCTCTTACGGTTTAGCAGTTATGCAAAATTCCGTAAATTTCATCCAGAATAAACTACTTTTCAGAGGCTATTCGCAGAAAATTCAAGATACATTTTATTTGTCAGGTATCTTTAATATACGAAATTTTAATCAAAATCGTTAGCCATTTTTGAGAAAATAAAAATTTTCGAAAAAAAGTTCCATGTAAAGTGTAGTTGGGGGTGAGGGGATTTTTCTCAAAATCTTCGTGTCGCATCCCTGGAAGATACTAAATTTAAATACCAAGATTGGTATTTTACCGACTTTTCGTTTTTGAGTTATCGTGTTCACAGACACACGGACACACACGGACCTTTTTCTGAAAATACTTTTTTTGGATACAGGGGACACTAAAACATATATTTCCGGTGAAATCTCGGTATCGAATTTTTTGGTGGAGTGCAATACATTCTCTATTCACTATGTATATAGTGAGTATAGAGAAAGTAAAAATAGCAGAAATAGTCATTGCTTACTTCCATGTAAGTAGAAGCGAAATAAGAGAGTACCATAGGTTAAAGTGATAGTCATAAGCTGGTTGCTATGTGACTGAAGTTCCTTTGTTTGTATGAACACGAGTTTACAAATTCTTGTATGAGAAAAATATGTTTTTTAAAGCTCAAAATGTATAGAACATAAATTGTCTGCTTTAACGTGCCCTACATATTTTATGTTATAGGTTTTTATCCATCTCTTACGGTTTAGCAGTTATGCCTAAACCCGTAAAATTCATTCAAAATAAAATAGTCTTCAGGGGTTATTCCCAGAAAATTCAAGGTATACATTTTATTTTTAGATAAATATCTATAATATACGATAGTTTAATCAAAATTGATTCTCATTTTTGAGAAAATCAAACATTTTTAATTTTTTTCCATGTAAAGAGTGGTTTGGAGTCACATCCTTGGAAGATACCAAACTTAAATAACAAGTTTGGTATTTAACGGTCTTTTCGTTTTTGAGCAATGCTGTCCAGAGACACACACACAAACACACACACACATGGACCTTTTTCCAAAAAAAATGTTTTTTTCCAGGATGACCCAAAACTTGTATTTCCGTGAAATCTCGGTATCGAATTTTTGATGCATTACAATACCTTCTCTATACTCTAGTACACAGTAAGTGTAAAAAAAGTAAAAAACATTTTCAAAAAAGTTCCATGTGTGTGCGTGTGTGGACAGCATAGCTCAAAAAACTAAAAAATATCAAACTTGGTATTTAATTTTGGTATTTGCGAAAGATGCGACACGAAGATATTCAAGTAAATACCTCTTAAATAATATTTACATGGAAAAACTTAGAAATTTTTTTCAAAAATGGCTCTAACGTTTTGATTAAAATACGTGTATTAAAGCTATTTACATCACAAATAAAATGTATATCTTGAATTTTCTGGGAATAGCTTCAGAAGATCTGTATATACTGTATGAATTTTTATTGAATTTTGCGTAACTGATAAACCGTAAGAGATAAGACAAAAACTTGCTACACAAAAAACGTAGATCTTCTTAAAACTCAAAATTTACTTGTCCGTTTCTGGCCACGCAAAGAAAGGGATTCCAGGTCCATAGCAAGCACGTTTTGAAATATGGGAACTGTTGGTTTAGCCCATGGTATTCCCTTATTACCCTTCTACTTACAAGGAACTAAGTAAAAAGACCACTTCTGCTAATGTTTATCTCAATTAGCATGAAGTAGATAAAAGAATAAGCTTATTAACAATAATTTGCCACAGAGATGTAGAGAAAGTCATGTGAATGAATCACAAGAGATTTTTTGTGTAAAAAAAGAAATAGGTAGTTTCCACAGTACAGTCGATGACCGCGTTATCAGCTGGCCCATCTTCCTTATCAAATAACTCGAGACGTACGAAATTAGATATTTTCTAATTACGTCTGTTATCTTGTGTGTGGTTCATTATAGACAGCGAAAGCAGTGGTTTTACTTTTCCTTGTGAACATTATCTGGCACGTGCAGTCTGCTTCTCAGGCCTGAAACATTATCAACATAAATACCAGGTAAGATTTCGTGCACGTACTCCATGGATATAGCAATCCATATTTTTACTTTCTCCATCACGTATGTACAAAAAAATCTGATCCATTCACATAGCTTTCTCTTCATCTTTGCAATAGATTATTGTTAAAAAACGTTAGGCTTCTATTTACTTCATGCTAATCGAGAAAACATTAGCAGAAATAGTCTTATTACTTGTTTCCTTGCGAAACAAGGGAGTACCATAGGTTAAAGTCATAGTCAAAAGCTGGTTGCTATGTGACTGAAGTTCCTTTGTTTGTAAGGGCACGAGTTGACAAATTCCTGTATGAGAAAAGTATACGTTTTTCAATGATGAAACTAAAAACAAGGAATATCTTAAAAACGATCAATTTCACGAAAAATTGAATGTAACATAAATTGTGTGCTTTAATGTGCTCTACATTTTCTGCGTGGTAAGTTTTTGTTCATCTCTTACGGTTTAGCAATTATGCAAAGTTCCGTAAAATCCATTCAGAATAAAGTAGTCTTCAGAGGCTATTCCCAGAAAATTCAAGATATACATTTTATTTTTCAAGTAAATATCTTAAATATACGAGATTTTGATCAAAATCGTTAGAGCCATTTTTAAGAAAATCAAAATTTTCGAAAAAAGTTCCATGTAAAGAGTAGTTTGGGGTGAGGGGATTTTCTTGAAAATCTTCGTGTCGCATCCTTGGAAGACGTCAAACTAAAATACCAGTTTGGTTTTTAACGGTATTTTCATTTTTTGGCTATGCTTCCCACAGACACACACACGGACATTTTTCTAAAAATGCTTCTTTTGGATTCAGGGGGTCTCAAAACATATATTTCCGCTGAAATCTCGGTATCAAGATGGTAATGCACTCCACCCAAAGATTTGATACCGAGATTTCACCGAAAATATGTTTTAGGGTCCCCTGTATCCAAAAAAAGCATTTTTAGAAAAAGGTCCCTGTGTGTGTCCGTTTGTCTGTGAACACGATAACTCAAAAACGAAAAGCCGGTAAACCAAACTTAGTATTTAAGATTAGTATTTTATAGGGATGCGACACGAAGATTTTGAGAAAAATCCCCCCACCCCAAACTACTCTTGACTTAGAAAAAATTTCGAAAATGTAGATTTTCTCAAAAATGCTTCTAACGATTTTGATTAAAATACGGTATATGAAAGATATTTATGTAGCAAATAAAATGTATATCTTGAATTTTATGGGAATAGTCTCTAAAGACCTCTTTATTCTGAATGAATTTCGCTGAATTTTGCGTAACTGGTAAAGCGTAAGAGATAGGCAAAAACTTACATAACAAAAAAATGTATATCTCGTTAAAACTTACAATTTATGTTATATACATTTTTGAACTGAAGTTAACCGTGTTTTAGATATATTCCTTGTTATTGATTGTTTTGCTTTAAAATACTCCTGTCAGTGCAAAGGTACTTCACTCAACATTGCAATCAGCTTTTAAACGATTTGACTTTCACTTTAACCTATGATACTCCCTTATTTCGCTTCTACTTCCAAGGTAACAAGTAATAAGACTATTACGGCTAATTCTTTCTTAATTAGCATTAAGTAAATAGAAGAATAAGCTTTTTAACATTAATTTATTTTAGAGTAGCAGATAAACGCCGAATAAATTTAATATTGAACATTAAACTCTTAGATAGGTAGAGTCAGACTGAAAAATTCAATGCCATAGTCGGGATTTGAACCACGGATCTCCCGATCTCTAGCCGGTTGCTCTGCCACTGAGGTATCATGACAACATGCCGGAATAGCATTGAATTTCTCAATTAATCCAATCGTAGACAAAGAATTGCTGCACAAAAACTGCATACGTCATTAAAACACACAATTTATGTCTTATACATGTGTTGTAGGTTAAGCATTTCCGATATATTCCTTCTTATAGGTGTCAGTTTTAAATTACTTAAATTATTCTTGAGCGTGACATTGTTTTCATCTTTTGTTTTTATTTCCGGGAATGCCAAAAAAAAAAAAACGAATTTCAATTGTTTTTCATAGCGATAGCTTTTAAAAGCTTTGACAATCGCCATTTTTGCGGTGAGATTTTCTTGAAAATCTTCGTGTCGTATCGTTGGAAGGACTAAAATTAAGTATTTACTGAGTTTTCATTTTTGAGTTATCGTGTTCACACACACACCATCTTCTAAATATGCCTTTTTTACTGTCTCTATACGCACTATGTACATAGTGCATAGAGAAGGTATTGCACTCCACCCAAAAATTCGATATCGAGATTTCACCGGAAATATATGTTTTAGGGTCCCCAATATCCAAAAAAAGCATTTTCACAAAAAGGTCCATGTGTGTACGTGTGTCCGTGTGTCTGTGAACACGATAACTCAAAAACGAAAAGTCGGTAAAATACAAAATTTGGTATTTAAGTTTAGTATCTTCCAGGGATGCGACAAGAAGAGAAAAATCCCCCCACCCCCATCTACCCTTTACATGGAACTTTTTTCGAAAATGTTGATTTTCTCAAAAATGGCTCTAACGATTTTGATTAAAATTTCGTATGTTAAACATATTTACCTGACAAACAAAATGTATTTCTTGAATTTTCTAGGAATAGCCTCTGAAGGGTAGTTTATTCTGGATGAATTTTACGGAATTTTGAATAACTGCTAAACCGTAAGAGATAGCAAAAACTTACTACACACAAAATGTAGAGCACGTTAAAACACACAATTTATGTTATATACATATTTTCGTGGAGTTCGTCGTTTTTGAGACATTCCTTATTTTTGGTTTCTGCTATGAAAAACGTATTTTTCTCATACAGGAACTTGTCAAGTCCGATCTACATAAACAAAGGAACTTCATTGACATAGTAACCAGCTTTTGACCATCACTTTAACCTATGGTAGTCCCTTATTTCGCTTCTACTTACAAGGAAGTAAGTAATAAGACTATTTCTGCTAATTTTTTTTCTGATTAGCATAAAGTAAATAGAAGTATAAGCTTTTTAAGAATAATTTGTCGCAGGGATATAGAGAAAGGCATGTGAATGGTACATATCAGATTTTTGGGACATGTAACGAATTTTTGGATGGAATACAATACCTTTTCTATCATACGTGCTAGAGAAAGCCAATTAAACTCTTAGCTGAGCAGAACATCATGTAGATATTGGAGATTGTTTACCCAGCATTTTTCCAAACCACTGCCATTTAAGGTTCTATTGTAATCAAGATTCAAAGTTGGCCATGAAGGCTTTTACCGATCCCTGGCGGGGCTCCCTTCAACTTACTAACACCGTCCGGTTGAAAATTGGTTGCTTGCTCTCTCCCCCCTCCCCTCCTTGCCCACAAATTACCGTAATTGTTTCTGCGGCGGAAGGTTTACCGTCAAGAGGGAACTAGAGTGGTTATTATCAAAATTATTATGAAGCCTACACCAGACTCAAAGAACAAAGGATCTTTCCACACGGGGCACAAAATTCCTTCAACATAATGCTGCCCCTTATAAATGTTTGTGACCGAAATGCGGTGTCAATGTGCGTGTTTTCCGAGATAATAAAGGAGTACCAAAAAACACCACCAGGAATTCGGCGTCCTGGTCCAAAATCATGTCATTTTTAGAACATAAAATAACGTTATGCTTAAAAACATATTTGAAAATACTTCTCAGTTTTAGGAGCAAAGCAAAAGAACATCCCTGGTTGGATGGCACTTTTAAAGCTGTACTTAAGACTATGGTTGAAGTTCTTTTTGTTTTCTTTTCAAGATTAGTTATTAAAATACGGAATGCGCAGTAAAGTTTTATTAATGTTAGAATGGCACGACAGCTCACAAGAAACCTTGGATCAGCTCCACGAAAAAAACATAAATCGTGTGCTTTAACGTGCTCTACATTTTTGTGTAGTAAGTTTTTATCTATCTCTTACGTTTTAGCAGTTATGTAAAATTCCGTAAAATTCATCCAGAATAAAGTAGTCTTCAGAGGCTATTCCCAAAAAATTCAAGATATGCATCTTATTTGTCAGGTAAATATCTTTAACATAGGGTATTTTAATCAAAATCAAAATTAGAGGCATTTTTAAGAAAATCAAATTTTTTTAATTTTTTTCCATGTAAAGGGTAGTTGGGGGTGGGGGGATTTTCTTGAAATCTTCGTGTCGTATATCGACTTTTCGTTTTTGAATTATGCTGTCTACAGACACACACACACGAACCTTTTTCCAGATTTTTTTTTTCTTTTTGGATTCAATATGTTTTTCCGGTGAAATATCGGCATCGAAGTTTTGGGTGGAATACAATACCTTCTCTACATAGTACATGTAGAGAAAGTAAAACTGAAATCTGTTTGATTACATAGCTTAAATGGTACTATTTTTAAAATATGAAATTTAGGATTTTCTCTTGAAGATATTCACATATTCTTAAAAGAAACTAATTGTTAGGTTTCGTCTATAGCTAAAATTAAGTTGGTAAATAAAGTGAGTCCATTCTCTCTTAATAAAATTAGAGAGTCTTTTGAAAGTGGAAGCCTTATAGGACTATGAGAAATGCGAAATTGCTGTTGTCCCCACCCCTCTGCTCAAAAACATGAACCTGATTGTGTAGGCAGTTGTAGATGTAGCGAATTTCCAATACAATTAACTGCTTTAAGCAAGATAGGAAATATCGTTACACGTTTCTGGGTGTAGGATAATATAAACAAGAACCTGAAGTAGGTGGACAGCAACCTGGGTGTAAGAGTAATGAGCAAGTATGTCTATTGGCGGAAGACACGGATGTACCTCGCTAATGGCTCCAAACTTCTTGCTGCGCCGTGTTCTCTGTTTTGGTGGAACTTCTTTCCCTTGCACAAACTCCAACATTGTCTGTGTACTCATTTATTTCGGCACTTACATCGTGACGAAATCACAGGTAGTTCCATCAACAGTATCATCATACAAAATAATGGGGAACTGGAGCTTTAAAGTAAGGAACCTTTTAAAATATCTATCGTGACGAAATCACAGGAAATTCCATCAACAGTATCATCATACAAAATAATGGGGAACTGGAGCTTTAAAGTAAGGAACCTTTAAAAATACCTATCGTGATGAAATCACAGGAAGTTCCATCAACAGCAAAATCAATTAAAGCAATGGCAAAATGAAGCGTTAAAGTAACCAACCTTTTAAAATATCTATCGTGGAGAAATCACAGGAAGTTCCATCAACAGAATCATCACATAAAGTAATGAGAAAATGAAACTTTAAAGTAAGCAAACTTTTAAAATATATGATGATTTACTCTATTTGCTCTGCAAATAAATTGTGGCAACAGTGCTTTAGAGGACCATAAAACGGTCAATTCTGAATGACACATAAAAATTTGTTTACTGGAAGTTCTTCGGTGAAATAAGGAAATCAAATAAGACAATGCGAGCGCTTACACCTCGTCTAAAACCAACTATTTGAACACTCAAAAAGTCGAATTGATGACTCATCCACTGTACAGTCCTGATTTAGCACCCATTGGTTTATTTTGTTTCCGAACATCAAGAATTAAATATGTGGACAACTATTTTCCTCGGCAGAAGAAGCCGTTGATGGGTTCAAAAACTATGTTTTGGAGATGACTAAAACAGATAGGAAAAATATAATATAACAAATGGTTCGAAAACATGCAAAGCTGTATTGATTATACAGAAGAATGTTTCCAGAAACAGTTTGGGTAATTTTCAATGACAAATTACTGTTTTTACCTTCTTTAGCGCGTATGTACAATGTACATACATAGCAGAAAGAGACGGTGTTGCGTTCCATCCAAAAATTCAATTTGAGATTTTACCGGAAATATATGTTTTGAAGTGCCCTGAATCAGAAAAGCATTTTTAGAAACAGGTCCATGTGTATATGTGTGAGCCTGTGGACAGCATAGCTCAGAAACGAAAAGGCCGTATAATACCAAACTAGGTATTTAAGTTTGGTATCTTCCAAGGATGCGACACAAAAGATTTTGAGGTGTATATCTCCCCAACCGAAACTACCCTTTACATGGAACTTTTTTCGAAAATTTTGTTTTTTTAAAAAATGAGTAACGATTTTGATCAAAATATCTTATATTAAAGATATTTACCTGACAAATAAAATGTATATTTTGAATTTTCTGGAAATAGCCTCTAAAGACTACTTTAATCTGGATGAATTTTACGAAATTTTGCATAACTGCCAAACCGTAAGAGATAGACAAAAATTTACCACACAAAAAATGTAGAGCACGTTAAAGCACACAATTTATGTTATACGAATTTTTTTTCGTGGAGTTTGTCGTTTTTTTAGATATTCCTTGTTATTGATTTCAGCTTTAAAAAACTTATACTTTTCTCATACAGGAATTTGTCAACTCCTGTCCATACAAACAAAGGAACTTCAGTCACATAGTAACCAGCTTTTGGCTATGCTATGGCACTCCCTTATTTCACTTCTTCTTACAAGGCAGCAAGTAATAAAACCATTTCTGTTAATGTTTATCTTGGTTAACACAATGTAGATACAAGAATAATCATTTGTAAGAATAGTTTGTTGAGAAAGTCGTGGTACACATCAGATTTTTTTTTCTGCTATTTCAAGAATTAGAATGTGAAGATTGTGTACGACAGGTTAATTTGGTAGTCATGCGCAGTACCTTGAGCAATTAAATACGTTGATTGTGGATGATAAGCTAGCTTCACTTACGTGCAGCACATCTGATATTTTATAATCAGTGCCGGTCTTAACTTGTGCACTTTCTTTTTTCTCCTTTGATCGAAATTAATAGCCATTGAATTAATGCATACTAATGAGATACCGGCTTCGGTATCAAATTCCCGTTCGTTACACAACCAATGGCTCGTGAACCTCAGTGCATCCTCGTGAATCCTTAGCAATCTAATACGAGCTATGATAAAATCAAATTTAAAAATTCTGATGTGTTCCATTCACATGACTTCCTCTACGTCTCTGCAACAAAATTTTGTTAAACAGCTTATGCCTCTTTTTACTTCGTGTTAATCGAGAAACAATTAGCAGAAATATTACTATTATCACTTGCTTCCTTGTAAGTAGAGGCGAAATAAGGGAGTGCCATATGTTTTTACTTTCTCTAGCCCCGTATGTACAATGTACATAGGGATAGAGAAGCATTGCATTCCATCCAAAATTTTGATGTCGAGATTTTACCGGAAATACATGTTTTAGGACCCCCTGAATCCAAAAAAAAGCATTTACAGAAAAAGGTCCGCGTGTGTGTGTCCGTGTGCCTGTGAACACGATAACTCAAAAACTAAAAGTCGGTAAAATACCAAACTTGGTATTTAAGTTTAATATCTTCCAGGGATGCGACACGAAGATTTTGAGAAAAATCTCCCCACACCCAACTACCCTTTACATGGAACTTTTCTCGAAAATTTTGATTTTCTCAAAAATGGCTCTAACGATTTTGATTAAAATTTCGTATGTTAAACATATTTACCTGACAAACAAAATGTATTTCTTGAATTTTCTAGGAATAGCCTCTGAAGAGTAGTTTCTACTGGATGAATTTTACGGAATTTTAAGTAACTGCTAAACCGTAAGAGATGGACAAAAACTTACTACACAGAAAATGTAGAGCACGCTAAAACACACAATTTATGTTATATAATTTTTTTCGTGGAGCTCGTCGTTTTGGGGACATTTCTTATTTTTGGTTTATGCTATGAAAAACATTTTTCTCATATAGGAACTTGTCAACTCCAATCCATATAAACAAAGGAACTTCATTGACATAGCAACCGGCTTTTGAATATCACTTTAACCTACGGTAGTCCCTTATTTCGCTTCTACTTACAAGGAAGCAAGTAATAAGACTATTTCTGCTAATTTTTTCTGATTACATTAAAGTAAATAGAAGTATAAGCTTTTTAAGAATAATGTGTTGCAGGGATATAGAGAAAGTCATGTGAATGGTATACATCAGATTTTTTAAAGCTGAAACAAAAACAAGAAATAACTCAAAAACGACCAACTCCAAGAAAAAAAACAAGATATATAACATAAGCTATGTCCTTTAATGTGCTCCATTTTCTGTATGGTAAGTTTTGATCCATCTCTTACGGTTTAGTAGTTATGCAAAATTCTGTAAAATCCATCCAGAATAAAGTAGTCTTCAGAAATATGATTATGTACATTTTATTTGTCAGGAAAATATCTTTAATATACTACATTTTAATCAAAATCATTAGAGTCATTTTTAAGAAAATAAAAAATTTCAAAAAAGGTTCCATGTAAAGGGTAGTTTGGGGTGGGGGTATATTTCTCAAAATCTTCTTATCGCGTCCCAGGAAGAAACTAAACTTAAATACCAAGTTTGGTAATTTACGGACACGGACACATCTGAAAATTCCTTTTTTTTTTGGTTACAGGGGACTCTAAAACATATTTCCGGTGAAATCTGGGTATCGAATTTTTAGGTGGAGTGCAACACTTTCTTTATACACTATGTACATAGTACATGTAGAGAAAGTTAAAAACTGATGTGTTCCAATCACTTAACTTTCTCTACATGTTCCACAAACGTTTTCTTACAAAAGATTATTCTTTCATCTACATACGCCTTACTAATCGAAAAAAAAAATTATCAGAATTGCTTCATTGTAACTATGCTAAACCGATAGTCAAATATTTTAAACATAGCGGGTCGCTATATGAAACAATTGAGGTTCAGTTCGGTTTTAGAGCTAATCGCTTTGCGGTGGCGTTGAAATAAGAATAGTATGTGTACTGGTAAGTTTAAATTTTAAAAAATATCTCCGAAATAATTAACTCCACAAAAAATATATTTTGATATCTCATCAGAGTAAGCTAAAGTAAGATTTTGTCTGCTTCTTCCTATTTACCAGTTGTGCAAAATATGAACAGAGTTTCCGAGGCCTCTGTCAAAAAATAAGATACACATGAAAATGCCTTTAATATTTGGTATTTAAATAAAATTCGTTTGAGCCATTTTTAAGAAAAGAAATTCCAAAAAATTATGAAAACAATAGTTGGGGGGGATTTTTCTGAAAATCATTTTAACCACCCTGAGCATGTAGCTTAGGGTGGTTGGAAACATTTTCTAAAACGTTGATTTTCTCAAAAATGGCTCTAACGATTTTGATTAAAATCTCTTGTATATAAGGTATATATGACTAATCAAATGTATATCTTGAATTTTCTTGGAATAGCCTCTGAAGACATTTTAATTCTGAGTGAATTTTACGGAATTTTACATAACTGGTAAACCGTAAGAGTTAGACAAAAACATACCGAATATAAAATGTAGAGCATATTAAAACACACAATATATGTTTTATACATTTTTTTCGTGGAGCTGATCGTTTTTCTGATATTCCTAGTTATTAGTTTCGGGTATAAAATACTTATACTTTTCTCACACGGGAAGTTGTCAACTCCTGTCCATGCAAACAAAGGAACTTCAGTCACCTAGCAACCATCTTTTGACTATCACTTTAACCTATGGTACTCCTTTATTTACCTTCTACTTACAAGGAAGCAAGTAATAAGACCATTTCAGATAATTGTTTCTCGAATAGCATGAAGTAAATAGAAGCATAAGCTTTTTAACAATAACTTGTTGCAGAGATGTAAAGAAAGGCATGTGCATGGAACATGTGAGATTTTTTTTAATGTTATGTTTGAAAGCAATTTCTGAAGAAGTAAAATTGTCTATACAAATTCCCCCTTATCTCAAAAACTAATTGACACTAAGCGTTGAAATTTTTATCACAAATTTGCACCTATGTAAAATGTTTTATGTATTTGGATTAGTGATTTTTTAAAATTTAAAAATCAACATTTTTTAATAAAATTTTAAGAGCTTTATTAGAAAGCTTCATATCTTTCCTTCTAATTAACAGACGTATTCTGTTTTTACTCTCTCTACACTTGCTAGGTACATAGTGTTTAGAGAAGGTATTGTAGTGCACCCAAAAATTCGATAACGAGATTTCACCGGAAATACATGTTTTGAGACCTCCTGAATAAAAAAAACATTTTTAGAAAAATATCCGTGTGAGTGTGTGCGTGTGTGTGCTTGTGGGCAGCATAGCTCAAAAACAAAAAGTCCGTTAAAAACCAAACTTAGTATTTAGATTTGATATCTTCCAAGGATACGACACGCAGATTTTCAAAAAAAATTCCCCCACACTCAACTACCCTTTACATGGAACTTTTTTCGAAAATTTTGATTTTCTAAAAAATGGCTCTAACGATTTTTTGATTAAAATATCGTATATTAAAGATATTTACCTGACAAATGAAATGTATATCTTGAATTTTCTAGGAATATCCTCTGAAGACTACTTTATTCTGGATGAATTTTGCATAACTACTAAACCGTAAGAGATGGACAAAAGCTTAACAGAAAAAATGTAGAGCACGTTAAAACAGACAATTTATGTTATATACATTTTTTTCGTGGAGTTGATCATTCTTGAGATATCCCTTGTTTTTGGTTTCAGCTTTGAAAAACTTATACTTTTCTCATACAGGAATTTGCCAACTCGTGTCCATTCAAACAAACGAACTTCAATCACATAGCAACCAGCTTTTGGCTTTCACTTTAACCTATGGTACTCCCTTATTGCATTTCTACTTACAATAAAGCAAGAAATAAAGACTATTTCTGCTAATTTCTTGATTAGCATGGAATAAATAAAAGAATAAGCTCATTAACAATAATTTGTTGTAGAGTTATAGAGAAAGTCATGTGAATGGAACACACAAGATTTTTCATCAATGAACAGTTAAGGTATCGCGGAATGTACGTAGAAAAACTTAGTTCATTATTTGAATGGTTGCTAAGGTAATGTGTCAAACTTTAACATTGGCTAGGTAGGGTATGTCAAGAGTGGTGACTGTCGGAACTACTACTAATGTTTCTGGTTAAGGTGGTTCTTAACCAGTTAAACAAGTAGAAAACCTAACCCTAATCTGGATGAAGATCGATTACATCCAGTATCGGTGCTGGAAAAGGCAAGGTAATTACAGCAAAATTGGTATTAGTTATTTTATGCATATTCATTGCGGCAAGTCAATAAATTATACGAGAGCATGCATATGGTTATCCATTTGGACAGAAGTCCTGTTTAAATCGTGCACCAAACAAAGGGAACGCCATTTCTTCGGCACAAAGCCAACGAAACTCCCAGTCATTATTTCCACCCGAGGCTATCGTGCAAGTCATTATATCTGAAGTTAATAAAGGAACATCTCCGCTGCAGAGGTCACCATTGCTCTGCTGAACAAGGGAATATTCAGCTATGAGATGAGATGGCGAGATGGAAGCGGAGCTTCATTGAAAACTATCGATATACCTCGCTAAAACGTGGAGCAAAACGCTTGGATGCCATCGAATTCTCAAGAATTCATAAATACAATACAATGATTCATTGCCATTCTATAGACCGAGCTGGTATTTTTAGTGAAAGTAGATCAAAAACTCTGATGTGTACCATTCACACGACTTTCTCTATATCCCAGCAACAAATTATTCTTAAAAAGCTTATACTTCTATTAACTTCAAGCTAATCAGTAAAACATTAGCAGAAATAGCCATATTACTTGCTTCCTTGTAAGTAGAGGTGAAATAAGGGAGTACCATATGTTAAAGTGATAATCAAAAGCTGGTTGCTATGTCACTGAAGTTCCTTTGTTTGTATGGACAGCAGTTGACAAATTCCTGTATGAAAAATGTATGTTTTTCATAGCAGAAACCAAAAATAAGGAATGTCACAAAAACGACGAACTCCGCGAAAAAAATGTACATAACATGAATTGTGTGTTTGAACGTGCTCTACATTTTTTGTGTAGTAAGTTTTTGTCCACCTCTTGCGGTTTAGCAGTTATTCAAAATTTAGTAAAATTCATACAGAATAAACTACTCTTCAGAGGCTATTCCCAGAAAATTCAAGATATACATTTTATTTGTCAGGTAAATATCTTTAATATACGAAATTTTAATCAAAATCGTTAGAGCCATTTTTGAGAAAATCAAAAATTTCGAAAAAAGTTGCATGTAAAGGGTAGTTAGGGTGGGGAGATTTTTCTCAAAATCTTCGTGTCGCATCCCTGGAAGATACTAAACTTAAATACCAAGTTTTGTATTTTACCGACTTTTCGTTTTTGAGCTATCGTGTACACAGACACACGGACACACACACACACACACACACGGACCTTTTTGTGAAAATGCTTTTTTTGGATATTGGGGACCCTAAAACATATATTTCCGGTGAAATCTCGATATCGAATTTTTGGGTGGAGTGCAATACCTTCTCTATACACTATGTACATAGTGCGTGTAGAGAAAGTAAAAATGTGATGTGTTTATTTCACATAACTTTTTCTACATCTCTGCAAAAATTATCATTAAACCTTATTCTTCTATTTACGAGGGCTGTTCTGTTATTTCAAACTCCGATAGTCTATACATAAAAGACAAGTTCATAGAAAACAATTATTTTATTACTAAAAGTTTTGTACATTTGTGGTTACTTTTCAACATAATCGCCGAAAAGATTGAGACGTTTATCCTACCTGTGTACAAGCTTTGTAATACTCGCTTCAAAAAATGTTGCCTCCAATGATTTCAAATGAGCATTGACGTTGTTTTGAAGATCTTCGTACTTTGATTGCGGAGAGCCATTCAAAACAAACGAAGAGGAATGCTGACTTCAGAAATTGTGTTGATCCATAACAACGCTCGTCCACACACTGCTGGCACAACCCATCGGCTCCTTGAACAATTTTAATGGGACATTTCAGATCATCCGCCGTACAGTCCTGACCCAGAGACATTCACCTTTTCCCTGAACTGAAGACGTGGCTAGGAGGGCAGAACTTTCAAACCAACGAAGATCTTCAAAATAATGTTAATTTTTTGAAGCGGGTATTGCAAAGCTTGTGCACAGGAACGATAAATGTCTACATCTTTTCGGTGATTATGTTGAAAAGTAACCATAATTGTACAAAACGTTTAGTAATAAAATAATAGTTTCCTATGAACTTGTCTTTTATTTATAGTTTATCATAGGTTGAAAAAACACGACCCTCGAACTTCAGGCTAATCGAGAAAAAAAGAGCTGAAATAGTCTTATTACTTGATTTTTTGTAAGCAGAAAAGAATCAAGGGAGTACCTTAGGTTAAATGAAGTAAAAGCTGGTTACTATGTGCTCGAGGTTCCTTTGTTTGTATGGACAGGAGTTGACAAATTCCTGTATGAGAAAAGTATGTTTTTTAAAGCTGAACCAAAACAAGGAGTACCTCAAAAATGATTAACTCAACGAAAAACATTTATATAACATAATTTGTGGGTTTTAACATGCTCTACATTTTTTTAGGTAAGTTTTTGTCCATCTCTTACGGTTTAGCTGTTATGCAAAATTCCGTAAAATTCATACAGAATAAAGTATGTATTTTAAAGCTGAAACCAAAAACAAGGAATATCTCAAAAACGATTAACTCAACGAAAAAAAAGGATATAACATAATTTGTGGGTTTTAATATGCTCTACATTTTTGTGTGGTAAGTTTTTGTCTATCTCTTACGGTTTATGTTATGCAAAATTCCGTAAAATTCATCCAGAATAAGGTAGTTCTCAGAGGCTATTCCTAGAAAATGAAAGATATACATTTTATTTGTCAGATAAATATCTTTAATATATGATATTTAAATCAAAATTTTAAAAACCAAGTTTGGTATTTTTTGGTCTTTTCGGTTTTGAAATATTCTGTCCACAGACACACAGACACACAGACAGGCAGATGACAGACAGACACACACACACACACGGACCTTTTTCTGTAAATATCTTTTTGGATTTAGGAGCTCCCAAAACATGCATTTCCGGTGAAAACTCGGTATGAAATTTTTGGGTGAAATACAATACTTCCTCTATACACTATGTACATAGTACATGTAGAGATAGTAATAGGATAAAGCGATAGTCAGCTCTTTTAAAAGCCGGTCGCTAAGTGAAATAATTGAAATTCGGTTCTCTTTGCTTGCTAGCAATAAACAAATGAAAGTGGAAAAGAAAGATGTATCCCGTTTAAAACTGAAACAATAACTAGGAATAGACTGCCTCTGTGGTCGAGTGATCAACAAGCTGACTTCTCACCCGGAAGTCCCGGTTCGATTCCCGGCTGGGGCGGGGAATTTTTCTTTTGTCGGTATTATTGCATATCCCACACAGAGTCTGAAAATATGTATGTGAGAGTGAATGCGTGTGTGTGTTTGAGGAAAATAAAGTTGTTTCAAGTGCAAAAGCCTCCGATATGACCTTAAGATATTAAAGGGGCTATATAAATGGAACAAAAAAAAATAATAACTAGGAATACCTCAAAAACGGTCAACCTTACCCAAAAAAAAAAAAAAAAAAAAAGGAAGAAAGAGTGCACATGAGAAAATGTGTGTTTTGATGAGATCTACACTTTTTGTGGAGTACGGTTTTGCCTCTCCTACGGTATAGCAACCATACAAAATTAATACAAAGGCCATTCAGTATGTACAGGTTTCAGAGACTATTCCCAGAAAATCAAGATATAATTTCGTTTGTCATGAGAATATCTAAAGAATAGGACGTTTTAATATTAATCGTCAGTCTTTTTGAGAAAATCAACATTTTCGAAAAATGTTCCATGTAAAGATAGGTGGTGGTGGGGGATTATCTAAAAATCTTCGTGTCGCATCCCTGGAAGATACTAAACATAAATACCAAGTTTGGTATTCTACCGACTTTTCGTTTTTGGGTTATCCTGTTGACAGGCACACGGACACACACACACATATCGATTTTTTGGATGGAGTGCAATACCTTCTCTATACACTACGTACATAGTACGTGAAGATAAAGTAAAAATGCACTCATAATATAATAACTTAATAGTATATCTTTATTTTATTTATAGCAAGTAAGACTTATTTAACATTCTTCGTATTATTTGGTTAAGGTAAACATTATTAATTTGCATAAACATTCATATTTTACTGCTTTAAGAGCTGTACGGATTAGTTATACATCACATACATAGGAGAATGAATAGTGTTGGATTAGAACTTCCTATATAATTCATATCTTTATTCTTTCTTATTCTGAAATATCTTGTGAAATAAGTTTCCCGGAGTATGACGGCAGTATGTTCCGAGGTGACCTATCTGGCACATTGTCGACCTTTTGATCGTTCATCATCAAGATCAACGTTCTTGCCAAGATATTTCTGCAAACCCTGTCGCCTAAAGCGTCTGCAGAACGCGGACGGAAGGAAAAGATGCCTATAATAAGCTAATATTTTTCAAGTTAACATTAATAAATGTGAGCACTAAGGTCAGGCGTAGATCTCATTATTGCTTTCGCCATCATGAGCATTAAAACTCCGCGCAGTAGGCAAAATTCTAAAAAAAAATCTGATGTGTTCCATTCTCATGACTTTCTCTATATCACTGCAACAAATTATTTTATTTACTTCATCTAATGGAGTAAAAATTAGCAGAAATAGTTTTACTACTTGCTTCCTTGTTAGTAGAAGCGAAATAAGGGAGTATAATAGGTTAAAGTAATAGTTGAAAGCTGGTTGCTCTGTGACTGAAGTTCCTTTGTATGGACACGAGTTCACAAAGTCCTGTATGAGAAAAGTATAAGCCTTTATAGCTGAAAAAAAGGAATATCTCAAAAACAATCAAATCCACGAAAAAAATCTATATAACACAAATTGTGTGTTTTAAAGTGCTCTACATTTGTTGTGTGGTAATTTTTTGTCCATCTCTTACGGTTTAGCAGTTATGCAAAATTCCGTAAAATTGACCGAGAATAAAGCAGTCTTTAGAGGCTATTTCCAGAAAATTCAAAATATACATTTTATTTGTCATGTAAATATCTTTAATATACGATATTTTAATCAAAATCGTTAGAGCCATTTTTTAGAAAATCAAAATTTTCGAAAAATGTTCCTTGTAAACGGTAGTTTGGGGTGGGGGGATTTTTCTCAAAATCTTCGTGTCACATCCCTGGAAGATACTAAACTTAAATACCAAATTAGGTATTTTACCGACTTTTCCTTTTTGAGTTGTCGTGTTCACAGACACACGGACCTTTTTCTGAAAATACTTTTTTTGGGTACAGGGGACCCTAAAACATATATTTCCGGTGAAATCTCGGTATCGAATTTTTGGTGGAGTGCAATACTTTCTTTATACCCTATGTACATAGCACGTATAGAGAAAGTAAACATGTAAATGTCGTGTTATTTATGGACGCTCTTTAACTGCTGTGGTTCTCAGCGTCCCATTCTAAATTGGGCGTGAAAGACCGGTTAATTTTGCTCAGAGGCCTCTCTATCAGGCTTAAGGTTCTTTTACGTGCCGTAAATCTACGCCACGGGACCAACGGCTTTACTTCCCTTCCGAAGGAACCCTGCTAAGGAGTTTTACACCTGAAAAAAGCCATCGACCTTGGGTATATGAAGTTAGCATGGTAACCAATACACCACAGTAAAAACTCTGATGAATTACATTTACACGACTTTCTCTACCTCTATTACAATAAACTTGAGAGCGTTAGTCAGCCTCGCTACTATGATTATGGTTATTTCCATCAATTGTTAATTAGCTAATGTATTTAAGAGAGTTAATAATTAATTTTCGCTTAGTTAGGATATAATTTTAGGGGTAGTTTCTTTAAGAAATTTTAATATAAAATATTTAAATTTGAATTTAAAATGGTGACGCCGTGGTTAGACCGCTTGCCTCACATCCAGGCAGCCCGGGTTCGATCCCAAGCGCCCACATGTGGGATTTCCACCATTTTCTCCATCATCACATTTCCTATTATCCATTTCGCTTGCATTTTATATCAGCCACTTCCTCACGACCAAGCCTATGGGCCAACCACTCGTTCCAGATTCTCCATTCTGTGATTTCGTGCCGTTGGCTCCCCAACAGGCTTCTGAACCCTAGGCATCCACTTGTAAGTCCTAGGGAGGTGTTGGTTCTAAACGGAGAGGGTAAGCCAAGTATGAAAGGATCGCCTTAAAGTAATCTGAAATGTTTTGTTTGCGATTAAAGGCACAGAAGCCTTGTGGAAGGCCGCGGGAGGATCAAACTCAAGCCTATGGGAGCCGGAAGCGCAGATTCAGCTCTACGGGTGGCCGCTGTGCGAGACACAGTCATGATGTAATTTTCTTGTCCTGTCTCTAACATAATTATGGCCAAGCAGCAGAAGAACGTGCACTGAGTCTTAAGTCTCTCAGTATTTGTAGTTTCGAGTAAAAGCTGGGCCCGCAAAACAACATGTCCACTCCATAATTTTACGTCTCTGTGGATATCTAGACGTCTTTTATTTCGTGTTTCTTTTCTTCTTCGGCATGGACGGCGTCACCGACAGTCGACACGTAGCGAATACTGAGAAGAAGAAGAACTGAACATAAAAAGTAATGTTCATGCAGGCGGCACCGTGAATAAAGACAAGCAACACACGAAAAGAATTTCATTACGTTGCGAAACTTGGGATACTCTAAACCTGTAATCAGCTGCAATTTACAATGTTGATCTTCAGAGATGAGAAGCAATACCATTAGTTTTATTTATTTTATAGCTTGAGGTTGGTGGGGTTTTTATTATCCTTATGTTGGTTTACCTGAGAAACGGTAATACATTTTCCGTCCAATAATATTCCTTTCCCTTCTAATATGCCTTTTCAGTAGCTTTCAATTGTAGTTATAACATGTATGTTTTGTGTATGCGTGGCTAGACGCAACGTAAGCGCAAGAGTTTGGACTCATATTATTTAATGTAAGCATTCACATACAAACATGCTAGACGCAGCGCAAATTTTACCCTTCCGAAGGAAGCCATGATAAGGATTCCTTCGGAAGAGAAGTAAAGCCATTGGTCCCGTATCGTAGATTTACGGCACGTAAAAGAACCTCAAGTCTGATAGAGAGGCCTCTGAGCAAAATTAAGCGGTCTTTCACGCCCAATTTAGAATGGGACACTGAGAACCTCAGTAGTTAAAGAGCGTCCATAAATAACACGCCATTTCCATTTTTTTTTTCAGTACCTTTCAATTCTGGTTATAAAATGCATATTTTGTGTATGTGTGGTCAGCTAACTATATTTAAAGTTTAATTAAATTGTATGGACTGCTTCTCAGGTGATTAGTACGTGGAACAACTGCTTCCGAATAAAATAAGTAAGTTTTAGAATTTAATTATATAAGATTTTATTTCACTCACGAACTGTGAGGAACGAGGCTTCAATCAAGTTAACATAATAAATTATAGTGTACAATATCAATATAACTTATAGGTCGATGGAGTTTTCCTCAATGATCCTCTTATTTTCACTTCGATTCCTTTACAAACCATTTTCATTTTTCACAATTAATAGGTTAAATTATGATTTCGTTGAACATCAATTTAGAGCTCAAAAATGAAAATACCGTTAAATACCAACCTTGGTATTTAATTTGGTGTCTTCCAAGGATCCGACACGAAGATTTTCAAGAAAATCCCCCACCCCAACTACACTTTTCATGGAAAAACGTTTCAAAATTTTGATTCTCTCAAAAATGGCGCTAGCGATTTTGATTAAAATGTCGTACATTAAAGTTATTTGCATGACAAACAAAATATATATCTTGAGTTTTCTGGGAATAGCCTATGAAGACATCTTTATTCTAGATAAATTTTGCGGAATTTTGCTTAACTGGTAAACCGTAAGAAATAGACAAAACCTTACTATATAAAAATTGTACAGCTCGTTACAACACACAATTCATGTTATAAACAATTATTTCGTGGAGTTCGCCGTTTTTGAGTTTTTTTCTTGTTAATGGTTTCAGTTTTAAAATACTTATACTTTTTACTTTCTCTATACGCACTGTGTACATAGTGTATAGAGAAGGTATTGCACTCCACCCAAAAATTCGATACCAAGATTTCACCGGAAATATATGTTTTAGGGTCCCCTTTATCTAAAAAAAAGTATTTTCGGAAAAAGGTCAGTGTATGTGTGTGTGTGCCCGTGTGTCTGTGAACACGATATCTCAAAAACGAAAAGTAGATAAAATACCAAACTTGGTATTTAAGTTTAGCATCTTTCAGGGATTCGTCACGAAGATTTTGAGAAAAATTCCCCCACCCCCAACTATCCTTTACATGGAACTTTTTTCGAAAATTTTGATTTTCTAAAAAATGGCTCTAACGATTTTGATTAAATTTTCGTATATTAAAGATATTTACCTGACAAATAAAATGTATATCTTGAATTTTCTGGGAATAGCCTCTGAAGAGTGGTTCATTCTGGATGAATTTTACTGAATTTTGAATAACTGCTAAACTGTAAGAGATGGACAAAAACTTACTGCTCAAAAAATGTAGAGCACGTTAAAACACACAATTTATGTTATATACTTTTCTTCGTGGAGTTCGTCGTTTTTGAGACATTCCTCATTTTTAGTTTCTGCTATGAAAAACTTTTACTTTTCTCATACAGGAATTTGTCAACTGCAGTCCATTCAAACAAAGGAACTTCAGTCACATAGCAACTAGCTTTTGATTATCAATTTAACCTATGGTGCTCCCTTATTTCGCTTCTACTTACAAGGAAGCAAGTAATATGGTTATTTCTGCTAATTTTTTACTGATTAGCATGAAGTAAATAGAAGTATAAGCTTCTTAAGAATAATTTTTTGCAGAGAGGTAGAGAAAGTCATGTGAATGGTACACATCAGATTTTTTTCATATGGGACTTTTGTCAACTCCTGGACATACAAAGGCACCTCAATCACACATGGCAACCAACTTTTAAAAGTTTTAACTAATACTTTAGCCTAGTGTATTTCCTTGTTTCCCTTTTAATTACAAGTTTCTGCTAATTTTTTTTCGAATAGCATGAAAGAAATGATAGAATAAGCTTTTTAACAATAATGTTATTGCAGAGATGTAGAGAAAGGCATGTGAATGGAAGACATCAGCTTTTCTTTTTCTTCTATAGACAAGTAACGTTTTCTCAAAAGTTTAGACATACCTTATTATTACACACAGTATAGAGATATACCATTTAAATCCATTCTCTCCTTTAAGGTAGAGCGAAGCAAAGAGCGAGATAAAGCAGTAGTTTCAGTTGATTGTGTATCACGTCAGAACAGTGTAATTAAACCTATAAATGGCAGTCATTAAAAGTGGTAATAAAACGATTGTTTTGTATGAATTCAACTGCTGATTCGGATGCCGTTAAATAGGAATAGGAATTACTGTACACGCTTTACTACCGAGGTTGATTGTAAATCTAAAAGGTGACGCGAGAGATACCATTTCTGCTTCCCAAATGGTGCCACGCTATAACCAGACCTCTGCAAATAAAACGTAAGTTTTTAATGTATTGTTAATATTTTTATATTATAAGTGGCTTAAATAGGCTTTTATTTGTGAGTGGTATGTTTAGTATACGAGCGTGTAAGCAAGTAATAGTCAAATAAGCCACTAATAGTATACTACAACGTTTACACTATCCTAATATTACTTCAAATATATTTATTAATATTATTAGAGTCGTCATTATGAGTAATTGAATTTTAGTCGTGACTTATGTAGTGCTTTGTTCATTCGTTGCTACGTAACCCCGTCGGAATAAACAGTTTCAATTCTGTTTGTTTAAACTGCACCAAATAAATCAATAAATGAATGAAAATTGATATTCCTGAAGAAGTTTTAGAATATGCTAAAAAAGTTGTACTTAAGTACTACTTAAGTCCAAGGACTTAAATGACAAGGAATTTTCATAATTTAAAGGATAGGGATCTGCCAAAGAAGTTAAAATAATTTACAATGAAATAAGTGCTTACTTTATTTCACGATGGAATAAAGACTGATTTGTTGTTGTTTCCTTGGATACATGAAGACTGTAGGATAGGATAAAAGCTGTTTATCATACAGATACTTGTAATAGACTCCGTTGCTATGCAGAAACGACATAAGAAAACTTGGACTTTAAATCGAAGTGATAGTTATTAGCGCAACGGGTGGGATAAAGTAAACAGAATTCACTCGTTGCTCCACTAACGAGTGGGATAGAGCAAATAAACAAATGGTTGATAGCTACAAATCGTCTGAAAAAAATGTAAATGGCGTGTCATTTATGGACGCTCTTTAACTAATGTGGTTCTCAGCGTCCTATTCTAAATTGGGCGTGAAAGACCGCTTAATTTTGTTCAGAGGCCTCTCTATCAGGCTTGAGGTTCTTTTACGTGCCGTAAATCTAAGACACGGGACCAACAGCTTTACTTCCCTTCCGAAGGAAGCCATGTTAAGGATTTTTACACCCGAAAAAATCCATCGTCCTCCGCCAGGTTTGAACCCATGACCTTGGGTATATGAAGTTAGCATGGTAACCATTACACCACGGAGGGCGACTTCAAATCTTCTAAAACCTTTTAACAGCAACATTTTATTCTTTAACTACATTACTTACTTTAAGAAAAGCCAACAAATTGGAAAATCTTGATTATCTAGGTCTTCGAACACTTTTAATGTTGATTTTAACATAGAATATGTGCTCCACGGAGAAGAAGACTTGCAAATTTTTGAAAGAAAATTAAAATAAGCAAGAATCACTTCTTCATTAATGCCCTGAACATTCCTTCGATCGGTCAATCCTTAAATTGCTGAAACTCCTTTTCGTATAATTTCCGTGAAGTCGACGGCAATAAAGCCTCAACTGCTTCTTTTGCTTCATTTAATAAATAATTTGTAACCGATTATATTAACGTTCTCAACATGCATTGTAAACTTAATCAATTTGAAACTATCAGCAATAAAAACAAAATTAGTTTTCATACATAGCCTACCATATTTTATAACTATAAGAACGCCGCAATTCAATCTCTTATTCCTTATTTAATTTTTACTTTCTCTATATGTACTATGTACATAGAGCATAGAGAAGGTATTGCACTTCACCCAAAATTCGATACCGAGATTTCACCGGAAATATATGTTCCCTGTATCCAAAAAAGCATTTTCAGAACAAGGTCCGTGTATGTGTCCTGTGTCCGTGAACACAACTCAAAAACGAAAAGTCGGTAAAATACCAAACTTGGTATTTAGATTTATTATCTTCCAGGGGTGCGACACGAAGATTTTGAGAAAAATCCCCCCCCGCCCAACTACCCTTTACAGGGAATATTTTTCGAAAATTTTAATTTTTTTAAAAAATGGCTAACGATTTTGATTAAATTACTGTATATTAAAGATATTTACCTGAAAAATAACATGTATATATTGAATTTTCTGGGAATAGACTCTGAATACTACTATTTACTGGGTGAAATTTAGAGAATTTTATATATCTGCTTAACGGTAAGAGATGGACAAAAACTTACAACACAAAACATTAGAGCACTCTAAAACAATTTATGTTATATACATTTTTCTCGTGGAGCTGATCGTTTATGGGTTATTTCTTGTGTTAGATTTCACCTTTAAAAAACTTGTACTTTTCTCATACAGGAATTTGTCAACTCCATACAAACAAAGGAACTTCAGTCACATAGCAACCAGCTTTTGACTATCACTTTAACCTATGGTATTACCTTATTTCGCTTCTACTTACAAGGAAAGAAGTAATAAGACCAGTTCTGCTAATTTTTTCTCGATTAGCATGAAGTAAATAGAAGCAAGAGCTTTTTAACAGTACTTTCTTGCAAAGATGTAGAGAAAGTCATGTGAATGGAACACATCAGATGCTTTACTATCTGTTGTAAAACCATTAACTGAATATTTGTCATATATTAATTTATCCTATCCACTTGTATAATAAATAACTATTCTTAATATCTATATTTCACTGATTCTTCAATTAGCACATTTAGGTTATGTATAGGCTCCGTATGAGATGCAAATGGTGCACCCTGGTGGCAATGCCGTACATTTTCTTCCGGAAGTCATAAGTATTCAATGCGGTAGTAATGTTTTTGTTAAGATGGTTGAAGTTAGTTATTGTGGTTGCAGCAAAAGTGCTCAATCGTCGTGAGTAATTATACATACAAAAAACTGATCTCAGGGGACCAAACTTTTATTTTCTCTAGCACGTATGTACATACAAGGTAGAGAAGGTATTGTATTCCACAAAAAATTCGATGTCGAGTTTTAAATGGAAATATATGTTTTGAGCTCCCCTGAATCCGAAATAAGCATTTTAGAAAAAGGTCCGTGCTCGCGCACGTGTGTGTGAGTGTGTTTCTGTGGGCAGCATAGCTCATAAACGAAAAGACTTAAATAACAAACCTGAATTTTCAGCTTAATGCCTTTCAAGAATGTGACACAATTTAAAAAAAAAAAAAAAATCACCGCACAACAAACTAGGTATCCTTTACTTGAAAAATTTTTCAAAATTTTTGATTTTCTTAAAATGGTTCCAAAGATTTTGATTAAAATACCGTATATTAAAAATATTTACATCGCAAATAATATGTATATTTTGAATTTTCATCCTATCAGTGACCACGGAATAACTTCTACACATCAAGACGTCATTCAATACACCAAACAACTATTTATAGAAAAATCTTATGTGTTCCATTCACATGGCTTTCTCTACATCACTGTAACAAATTATTCTAAATAAGCGTATTCTTTTGTCTACTTTAGGATAATCGAGATAAAAATTAGCAGAAATTGATTTCTTGCAAATAGAAGGAAAATAAGGGAATAATCTAAGCTAAAACTAATATCAAATATCTTAAAAGCCGGTTGGCATGTGGTTGAAATCCGTTTCTATGCAGGGCCGGGAGTTTACAACTTTCTGCGTGAGAAAATTTTAAGTATTTTGAATCTGAAACAAATAACAAGCAATATCTCAGAAAAGGCCAATTCTACGAAAAAAGAGTATATTACATAAATTGTGTGTTTTAATGTGATTCTTAGTGTAATAAGGTTTTGTCAATCTCTTACCAGTTTACCAGTTACGCAAAATTCAGCAAAATTCAATCAGAATGAAGATGCATATCTTCCCAGAAAATTCAAGATATACATTTTATTTGTCAGGTAAATATCTTAAACGTATGATATTTTAATCAAAATCGTTACAGCCATTTTTAAGAAAATCAAAATTGTCGAAAAAAGTTCCATGTAAAGGGTAGTTTGGGGTGAGGAAAATGTGTCTCAAAATCTTCGTGTCGCATTCCTGGAACATATTAAACTTAAAGATCAAGTTGGGTATTTAACGAACTTTTCGTTTTTGAGCTATGCTGCCCCCCCCACACACACACGTACTCACGGACATGTTTCTAAAAATGTTTTTTTTTTTTATTCAGGAGGTGTCAAAACATGAATATCCGTTAAATCTCGGTATCGAATTTTTGGGTGCAATACAATACCTTCTCTATAAACTATGTAAATGGTACGTGCAGAGAAAGTAAAAATGGAAGACGACATGGTCAACATCCCACTGCAAACTGCTGTTGGGTCTATTAATTTATTCGAACTTCGCCGAAAATTAGAACGTCGTGAGCAAACAATAATTACCCGCCTCAGAATTGGACACTGCAAACTGACACATTCCTTCATCATTAATAAAGACCCAGAATCAAAATGTGAGACCTGCAACACACCACTTACTGACCAACATATCCTGCTGCAGTGTCCGAGATACGCCAAACAGAGACTTCAGGCCGGCTTCAGCGACTCGCACAATTAAAAAGACCATAATATTTATAAGAAAATGTAAAAATTTTACTTTCTCTAGCCCCGTATGTACAATGTACATAGGGGTAGAAAAGTATTGTATTCCACCCAAAAATTCGATACCGAGATTTCACCGGAAATACATGTTTTAGGACCCCCTGTATCCAAAAAAAACATTTTCAGAAAAAGGTTCGTGTGTGTGTGTGTGAATACGATAACTCAAAAACGAAAATTAGCTAAAATACCAAACTTGGTATTTAAATTTAGTATCTTCCAGGGGTGACACGAATATTTTGAGAAAAATCCCCCCACTCCAAACTACCCTTTACATGGAACTTTATTCGAAAATTTTTATTTTCTTAAAAATGACTCTAATGATTTTGATTAAAATATCGTATATTAAAGATATTTACCTGACAAATAAAATGTATATCTTAAATTTTTGAGAATATCTTCTGAAGACCTGTTTATTCTGGATGAATTTTGCTTAATTTGGTATAACTAGTAAACCGTAAGAGATAAACAAAAACTTACTATACACAAAATTTAGGTTTTTTTTTTAAAATACACAAGTTATGTCATATACATTTTTCTCGTGGAGCTTACTGTTTTCGAGGTACTCATTGTTATTAGTTTCTGTTGTGAAGTACTTTGACGAAAGTGTCAGACGGAAGTGTACGTTTTTCTTTTGTTCTACTCCTGGCCAATAAAAGAAGCGATTTGTAATGACAATCGCGTAACGACGGCTTTTAAAACATTTGACCATTGATTTAGCCTAGTGTATTCCCTTATTTTCTTCCTACTTATACGGAACTGAATAATAAGAGCATTGTGCTAATGAGTACCTCGATTGGCAAGGTGCAGAAAGAAGAATTATCTTATGTAAGAAGTTTGTAGAACAGCTAGAGAAAGTCATGCGAGTGTAACACATCAGATTTTTAATTTATTGTGAAGTATAAATGTAACCATTTTGTATTTTTCCATTATGTAAATAATTATTTTATGTACAATTTGAAAAGTCGCGATATGACCAAGTTGTTAAAGCGACCCAAAATAAATAATATTCTAAAAAAAAAAAATGAAACAAGAAGTTACTAGAATAGACAGGAACTGGCCAAATACCGACATTGTTCTAATAACAAAACACACCAAGATATTCTACAGATTCGTGAATTCAATACACTTTGACAAATTAAAATAATACAAATGTTCAATAAAATGGAAACAAAAAATAAAAGGAATCTGAAATCAAAGACTATATACCACAAAAAGTAAGAACCTTCCTATGTAAATATCTTTGGACTTTCTAAACATTTGGTAGTTATCTTTTAGAAAATACACTTAGCTTAATAGAAGTAATAATTTTCCACATCCATACTTGTTGCTTTACATATTTGAAAGATACACACTTGATTCAAAAGAAAACTAAAACATGTAATATTATTTTGTAATGGAGCATGTTGTTATTCATTAAAAAAAAATACTACCTCAACTTCTCAAATGCCCAACGCTAACCATAGCGCTAAATAATGCCACTATATCTACGCTTCCGAAATCCGGGTGCTCGCGTCACGGTTCAATGCGGTTTGATCAGTGGTGTACTTACTCTTAACACATTTTAACTGTAGCAAAGAATCTAGAACCCTAGCCCGTAGGTTCCACATCTAAACTGTTTATTTTGGACCCTCTACAATCCTGCTAATTTGAGCGAGTGAATTCTTGCATGTGTGTGTGTGTGTGTGTGTGTGTGTGTGTGTGTGTGTGTTAACCATTTCCGAGATATTTGTTTTTTTATTAGTTTCAATTTTAAACTACTTAAACGTTTCTCAAATGGGAAGTCAAGTTTCGTTCACCACTTTTAGTTTACTCCTGGGGAAGACCGTGAAATTTGGACCAGCGTGTATTTTTGACCGATATCAGTTTAAGAAAATGAATACCGTTGGGAGCACCAACAATACGGATATCTTGAGCAGCATTTGTTATAAGCGTTCCCTCCAATTTTGTGCATTCTATTGTCAATAACCTTGGAGGGAAGTTGTGATCTTTGCTGAGAGCGTTTTCGTTGCAATTTTGTCCCGCTTTTACTATCGTGTTTTCTTCCACCTAAGATGTTTCTTTGTAAACCAGACTAAAACGACGGAACATTCAATGTGTCCAGGAAGGTGTGATGTAGAAATATTTCACTAATTCAGTTTAGGATTATAAGAAATCTGATACTCATAAAATTGTGTTGGACCGAAGGTGAAGAATATTTTGGTCAGGTTCAAATTACACGGAACATTCAAGTTGGATATTACATGCCTAATGAGCATGTGTGTAAATATTTATTTATTTGAAGTCACGCTTTTAATTTACTTTGGTAATGTATTTAGATATGTACATATTACTGTTACACATTATAAAGTTGCGTAAATTTCCAGATGACAAGAGAAGCTCGCAAATCTAAGGGGCTGTACTGTAAATGGAAAGAGGAAGATCTAAGAAAAGTTATCGGAGGGCATGTACATTAAGGAATGTTTAACATAGCTCCATAGAGATACAATAAAGCCAAAGCGCCAGCATTGGGAGGCCTACCGATCTGCCAAGTGAAGTCGAGGATGAACTTGAGTATCACCTTCTACACTTGGGGAGATGTTCTATGAGTTATGGTATTAAAATTATAACACCTACACAATAAATGTGCGTTAAATGTCCACATCAGGAGAGTCTTCAAAGAGAAGAAGAAAAAGAACTTTAGCTTGAAGGGAATATCTCATAAAGAAATGTGAGAGAGACTGATACCTCTAGAGTCAAGGGTAAAACGAAAATCAATTTTGGTAAAGATGAAAATAAAAACTCAGAGGAGACTTTTTGTGTTGTATGTGGGTAATCCCACAAGCAAGACTGGATACAGTGCAAAGGATGGGCTCATGAAGACTGTGCTGGTATAAATGCTTCATTGTATTACTTTTGTGATAGGTGCTTTGTGGAGTGAACAGTGAAATCCTCCTTTGATTTGGAACAAAAACTTGAAAATGTTATTAAACTGAGGGTGAAATTGAAGTAAGGTGACATTAATTTTGTTAAAGGCAATCTGTTCTCGCAAATTTTGAATAATAATAATGTACATAATGATTATTTCAGGTCTAAATTAAGTGTTATTGTGAATTTCAATCATTAAAAGTTGTAGTATCGTTTGTGGCCACCGTGTTAGTCGCGGTATTATTGTTGTTGTGACAGTATGATGCTATCAGGTGAGTCAACTTGGAGTTGGTCGAGGGTTAATGCTCGTGAAAGTCTCTACATTAAAGTGTACATATCTTGCAGATTCCCTTTGTTGCGCTGGCTAGGCTCGGTCTTTTAGACCATAAGTTGTCTCTTGCTCAGGGGAGAAAGAATGACAAAGGTGTGTAACACTTTTGGTAGACTCAAATAAAAGAGAAATTTCATTTAATTCACTGTAGACTTCCTTTATTGATGAATTGTTGTTCGTTTGAGGTACTAACCCTACGAGCGACATAACCAATCGCGAACTTGATGAAGTAGTTTTGTTTAAGTGCTAATTCCACTTTTAGGAGTTGTTATATCGTTACAGCCGTCACCGTAACCTTGAGTTTCTCGGTCCGTATAACATTACGGTAATAATTGCCACTCTGATTAATTTATAAAACATCGTTTTCCTACAATGAACGATGCGCGATTTCTTAGTCACCTTTCTTAGACGTGTTTTCCTACATTGTGTGTCTTACTTTCTGAGCCCGATTTCTTGTTTAACTTATACGCGATTCCTACATTGTTATACGCACATCATTTATATACTAAAAGGTCCGAGTACTACCCTCCTTTTTGATTGACTCGAAAAGGACGCGTAAAGAGGCATTGTCACGTGACTATCGGGGATTTTTCTTTATTTTACACCCACGTGACCTTGTTCTACAGTGAGAAATTCCCTCTTTCAAGTTTTAAAGGGAAAATACCGTTCTTCCTCTAAAGGGTCGTTACTTTAATGCACTAAAATTCGTGTTATTTTTGACAAAGCGCGTAGCCTTGAAGAATACAAAGGGAGTTTCTACACGCTAAGGTCCTGCGTTCCACTGAGCATATATTTCTTATGCTAAATGTGATTACAAACTAATGATTAAACTAATAATATATACGTTGTGCTAAAATGCTGTCGCAAAGTGAATATAAAGGTATACGAATCGATTATAAATGTATTATATAGTGGTCCAATTTACACACCCTCTCAGAACAAATTGCACGCCTCTGGTCCAAAATACACGCCTTATAAACAACCTATAATTATAATTTGCAAATTATTTTAGCTGGAACTAAACCTTGTCAATAACACGTTAAAATAAATTGTAGACTTTGACGAAGGTTTATTGTCCAGATATTAGCACTTCAAGTTAAGTGGTGCAAATTACACGGGCTTCCCCTAGAAATGAGCTTTAAAAGATTAGATTATCGCGTTAGCCTAGTGTATTCCCATATTTCAAGGGAAGAAAATAATAAAAGCAATTCTGGTAACTGTATCTCGAATAATAAAGATTTATCTGCACAATTAAAGCTATTGGATAGTCCACGTGCAGTGCTCAGGTTTGTATTGTATTTTTTTTTTTTTTTGGTATTTATTTATTTCTCTGCAAGTGAGTATCGCCCGGTGGCAGAGTTATATATGTATACAAGATATATAAACAATAAATCACAGCTGCCAGTTTATGGCTTTGTAAGCTAGATATAATAGTTATTTACACAAATATGAAAACATTAATTTTTCTCTCATTTTAGATTAATTAATTTAATAATTAGAATCACCAACCAATTTAACATTTGTATTTACAACAATATAAAATCACAAGCATTTCATTTAAGAAATATTTACAAAAATTTTCCAACATTAATATCAAGATTTTTCCTAAATTTCTTCAGAGACAGGGGACAACCCCGAAAGGCTGCTCCAGGCAATTCATTCCAGTCTTTTATGGTTCTATTTACAAAGGAGAACTTTCCCACGTCAATTCTGTATCTTCTACCCTTAATTTTGAACGGATGATCGTTTCGTGCATAGTAAGTTGGGTTTTCCAGTTTGTCAGTAACATCCTCCCATGCGTTTAAGCCAGGGTAAGCTTTAAATAAAGCGCACATTGTTGTCCATATGCTGCGCAAGAAATTTCATATTGTTGAGCTCAAGGAGAACGTATGACAGACAAATTGAACACAGTTATGACAGGCACAAACATTTGTTTTCCGGATAAGATTACCCTGGGGCACATCCTTGGTAGCCGGCGGCTCTGTGGTGGTCTGGCGCCCGTATTCCTGGTGCCAAGTTCTACTTCCGGTTCCTGTGTCACCCGTATACAATGTCGATGAATGTCATTTGTTCACTATCAGGTTACTTTCACATTACGTGCTTATTTAACAGCGCGGACTATTTATAGTCGAGGACGCCCATGTTTGTTCAAGCCGAGACACTTTATTTCTTAATTTGTCCTCCTGCCCATTTGTTCTTGGAGACAAACCTTATACGTCATTAATTTTCTCTTCCCCACATCTCGAGTGACAAATGCTCCAATATAAATTCGTTAACATGGCGCCAACTTTCACATGCCGACATCAGATTTCGAAAATTGTAATGGCCGCTGATACATTAGTTTGGCTCAGTTAAATGTGAGGTTATAATTACTAATCATACAGCACAGGAAGCCTAACCCAAAAATCTCATGTATTCCATTCACATGACTTTGTCTATCTTTCCTGCAAACAAATTATTTTTACTTCTCCAAACGTACAATGTACATAGCGTATAATAATAATAATAATAATAATAATAATAATAATAATAATAATTTCTATTCACCATTTAGATCATGTTACATGATATGGGCTTCGTCAACAGAACAATAATTATATACAATTTGCACAATACTTATACAAGGTTTATAATATATATTATTTACAATTGAGTTGTCATATATTCACTTACTGAATAAAAGGTATGCTGTAGCAGAAAGGATTTGACTTCTTTATTAAATTGTTTCATATTTGCTATCTTTTTAATGTTTGCTGGTAGTTTATTATATAATTTAATTTCTAAATTTGTGAGATTAATTACTTTCTCCATACGCACTATGTACATAGTGTATAGAGAAAGTATTGCACTCCACCAAAAATTCGATACCGAGATTTCACCGGAAATATATGTTTTAGGGTCCCCAATATCCAAAAAAAGCATTTTCACAAAAAGGTCCGTGTGTGTGTGTGTGTGTGTGTGTGTGTGTGTGTGTGTGTGTGTGTGTGTGTGTCTATTATATTAAGTCCAGTGTGTCTAGAAATATTATTTCTTTTGGTTCTCTAAAAGTCTTGATTTTTCAAAACTTAATAATTTATCTCTCAAAATTGAAGCTTTTTTCCGAAAAAGTGCATGACCTTTTACTTTAATGTGCTTTAGAGAGGCAGTATAAATTTTTGAAACCAATTATTGAAAACGTGTGGAGCATTTTGAGTCTGGAAAAGTATTGGACAAAGATTTGGAGAAAATATAAAATAAATTTGGAAGTGCCTAACCATTTATAGCCTCATTTAATTGCACCAAGTGGGAGAAATAATATACCTTTAAAAGTTTAAAACTTATATCATATTATTATAAAACATAATTTTTATTTGTTCACAGTTTTTGGTCAAATTTCACCGATGTTTGTGAAATTCTTGCAAAGTTAATTTTTGGAAATACACATTTTACAAAACCGTTGCTAGGTTTAACAAAGCCTCCTCTTGCAGCCTTTGTATTGATACCGATACACGATGTCGTAACTTCCTAAGAGATCAATTTCTTATGAGCATGAAAATTACATGCCTTATTTGGTACCTCTAGTGTTAAAAGCGAATAGGTACTCCATAAATGAGCAGATAAAGCGTCTGATTTGAAAAACATGATCATAAAAGTAGAGCTTCTCTAACTTGATTAGTGCGTCTGTTTGGCGCAGCGGCTTGCACATGGGTAGAGAGTGTTAATACAAATCATGCTTCTTTGCATGTTTTACGGCAGCCAATGATGGCAATAAAATATGACGAGCTAGAGAAGGAGTTTTCTACGATCGGTGGAAGTGCATGTTTTATGGTACCGATATGAGAAGGCCGTAAACATTTCCAGGAAAGCGTGTCATGGCTGATAAAGAAACTAGTTTATCATGCAGGGAAAGAAACCGCTGTCCACGTGGACGACACTTCTTGAGATCGTGCAAGGCACAACCAATTTTACAGATAAAAGTTTTACTGCACCCGCGTGTTGTGGCTACCTAATTCCCAAGGGAAATAAAACTTGACTCAGTTGATTTTATAAAGTCTTCTTTACATATTATTGCAACATTGAGTTTGCGCTGACAAGATTATACAAGCTGAGGTGAACTCCCCATCTTAAGGACGTAGTCTTCAAGATGATACTGACTTTCAAAGTCGGTTCTCTTTTAAGGACCAGGAGTAAAACAAATGAACACCAAGTGACGACTTCCTGTTTGATAAAAGTATGAAGTATTTTAAAATTAAAACAACACCTTGAGTGGTCAGCGAGCTGACTTCTCACCCCGGAGGTCCCGGGTTCGATTCCCGGCTGGGGCGGGGAATTTTTCTTTAACCAGATTTATTCCCTATCCCCCACAGAGTCTGGAAGTATGAATGTAAGAGTGTATTTGTAATATAATAATGATTAACCTAATGTTCTAACCTACAGTAATACGAGTTGTTTACAAGTCAAAGCCCCCGATATGGCCAATGAAGTTACAAATAAAATAATAATAATAAAAAAAATCGTATGTGCTCCATTTACATTACTTTCTCTGCATCTCTAAAAAACATTATTGTTAAAAAAAATATTCTTCTAACTACGAGGGTGGACTGATAAGTCCCGGGCCTCACACAGATATGGCTCCCCTAGGCCAGTTAGACAGCAGTATCGTATAGTTTAGCTCTAGACTTGCTTGTATCCATAGTTACAGTTCAATAGCTTCTTTAGTTTTCGAATGACAGCATTTTAAACAAGACCCGTGCTTAAATACTTCCATTTGAAAGGCTTATTGCCTAAAGAAGTCAAGGAGGAAATGGGCAGTACATTGAAACATATATTCAACCATTAAAGTTTAAAATGGTACGTACGAGCACTAGTGATGAGCCTCACTCTGGACGCCCTGTAGAAGTGACAACTCCAGAGATCATTGAAAAAATTCATCGTTTAGTACTGGAAAACCGCAGATTAAAGTTGTTTGAGATAACAGAGGCTGTAAATATATCAAAAGAACGTGGAGATAATATTTTAAGTAATGTTTTGGGCTTTCACAAGGTCTGCGCAAGATGGGTGCCGCGTTTGTTGACATTTGATCAAAAGTTGCAAAGAAAAACTGCTTCTGTTAAGAATGTGGAGCTCTGCCGTAAAAATCCCAGTGAATTTTTAAGATGGTCTATTACCATGGATGAAACCTGGATATATCACTACACTCCAGAAAGTAAATCACGGTCAAAACAGTGGATGGCGCCAGGTGAACCAACTCCAAAAAAGGCAAAGTCAATTTTGTCAGCTAACAAGATTATGGCGAGTGTTTTCTGGATGCTCAGGGAATTATTTTTATTGATTACTGGAAAAGGGCAAAACTATCACTGGTGACTACTTCGCAAGCTTACTGCAACGTTTGGGTGATGAGGTGAAAAGAAAAATACCTCATTTGACAAAAAAAAATACTTGTTTTATCACGACAATGCTCCGGCCCATCGTTCAGTCATTGCAATGAGAAAAATGTGCGTATTAAAGTTGGAATTCCTTGAACATCCACCCTGTTCGCCAGATCTAGCACCCAGTGTCTACCACCTGTTCCCAAACCTCTAAAAAGATTGGACGACGAAGATTTCACAGGAACGAGGAGGTCATTGATGCGGTAAACAGCTACTTTGAGGACCTTGATAAATCGCACTACATAGATGATTTAAATTAGAACACCGATATGACAAATTTCCATTTCCATTTTACCTACTTCACGTTTTTGAGTTATTGTGTTCACAGACACATGGGCATACACACACGTGGCGTGGACCTTTTTTTATAAATGCCTTTTTTAATACAGGGGATCCTAAAACATCTATTTTCAGTGAAATTTCCATATTGAATTTTTGGGTGAAATGTAAAACCTTATCTATACACTATGTACATACTACGTGTATAGAAAGTAAAAATTAATGAAATATAGAGAAAACTGACTTACTTAGAAAGAACGACGCCAGAAAAAATACCTAAACAAATAATGGAATATAAAGCAAGAGATCAGAGGTAAGTGGAAGACCTAAGAAATGCTGGATTGCTGTGAGACCGGAACAGGCAGTAGCTTGATTGAAAAAGAATAGTTTAGAGTACCGATAAAGTCATGTAAATGGCGCATATTAATTTTTACTTTCTCTACACGTGCTATGTACATAGTGTATAGAGAAGGTATTGTATTGCACCAAAAAATTCGATACCGAGATTTCACTAGAAATGTATGTTTTGAGACCCCCTGAATCCAGAAAAGGCATTTTTGGAAAAAGGTCGGTGTGTCTGTGTGAGTGTGTGTGTCTGTGTCTCTGTGGACAGCATAGTTCAAAAACGAAAAGACCGTTGAATACCAAACTTGGTATTTAAGTTTGGTATCTTCCAAGGATGCGACAAGAAGATTTTCAAGAAAATCCCCCCACCCTGAACCACCCTTTACATGGAACTTTTTTCGAAAAAATTTATTTTATTAAAAATGGCTCTAACGATTTTGATTAAAATATCGTTAATTAAAGATATTTACCTGACAAATAAAATGTATAGCTTGATTTTTCTGGGAATAGTCTCTGAAGACTACTTTATTCTGGATCAATTTTACGGAAGTATGCATAACTGCTAAACCGTAAGAGATTGACAAAAACTTGCCACACAAAAAATGTAGAATACGTTAAAACACACAATTTATGTAATATACTTTTTTTCGTGGAGTTGATCGTTTTTTCGATATTCCTTGTTTTTGGTTTCAGCTTTGAAAAACTTATACTTTTCTCATACAGGAATTTGTCAACTCCTATCCACACAAAGGAACTTCAGTCGCATAGCAATCAGCTTTTGACTATCACTTTAACCTATGGTACTCCCTTATTTCTTCTACTTACAAGGAAGGAAGACTATTTCTGCTATTTTTTCTCGATTAGCACGAAGTAAATATAAGCATAAACTTTTTTAACAATAATTTGTTACAGAGATGTAAAGAAAGTCGTGTGAACGGAACACATCAGTTTTTGTTATTTGTGTTGTAATCCGGTTTTTTGTAATAACTTTCCAAAAAACAGTTACTATAAAAGAAGATATTTCAGTTGGAAACCTAAGCTTAATTCCATAATGCTCGGTACTAACTTAGGTCACCGACACAAATTAAGAAAAGGGAAGTACTTAATTGACATCTTTTCTCGCCTACATTAATACATCGTCATACTGCACGATAGCAGAGCACTTAATTGCTCTAAGTTGTTTGTTGATTATCTCTTGGTGCAATTCTCTGGCCTGCAAACCCAAGTACGCAGTTGGTATTATATGTATTTTTTTGAGCCTTGGCAACACTGATTGCTGTAGATGCCATCTGGTGTTTACAATGGTAAGTAGTACATTGTTCACTTTAACCTACTTCAGATATTTTGTCAACAGAGTATTATTTGTGTCGTTTACAGTGACTGTAAAACTGTGTCTCAGCGAAAGGATGGAATTAACGGTAAAGGTTCCTCAGGACGTGCAGATTGAAAATGTTGAAAATACTAACTTGAGCAAGAAAAATGCCCATGAAACGTGTGTTTTGTAATAGATATGACCACTTTGAGTTGCTGTGATCCAACCGCCCTCCCTAATTAAGCCAGTTTCTTATATATAAAACTCGTCGCAAAATGTAAACAACACACTCCATTTTGTAGTTGTTTTTTCTTTTTTTTTTTTTTTTTTTTTTTTTTTACCATACTGCCAACCTATTTTTTTCATCAAATCCGTGAGTCTTCTGTCCTAATAGCGACATTGCAGATTCTAGTTCTGATTTAGATTTGACTCTGTCATGGCTGCCCATGCACAAGCAGACAGAACGAACGGAAGACCGTGCATTTCGCATTGGAAAGAAGAACCGATTTTCAGATAGTCCATTTTAACCCCTTATTTCGATCCCGTTCATTTACATACACCTAACCTAGCGTAGCCTAACCTCCGCGAAATCTCGAAACTTGTCGTTCAACTGTCACGAAGCCATATTGTCTCCGTATTAGTCATCTCGCGGTATTATCTTTATCAATGTTGGCAGCCACTGCCATATTGAATTATAGGGACTAAAACAACGAAAAACCCTTAAACAACTACATTAGCGATCATAGTGGCTGAATAGTATACTAGGAATTCTGGATTGGCAAAGGAACAAATACCGAATTAACTCGAGAAAATGATCGTGCAATGATTTATGATTTTAACGTGGATTTTCAAGACAAGATTGCACTGGTCAACTTATTAACTACATTTAGCGATGAATCTCCATCCTTCACCACTGTGAAACGCTGGTACACTTCAGGTAGATATATCTGCAGGCTTACACGACCGTAGTTCATAGTCCGGTCTACACCGGAAACCATAACCTCAATACTTCAGATAGTTTGCTAATATATGTGTTGTTTACAATGACTTTAAAATTGAGTCTCAGCGAAAACTTGGAATTAACTCGTCAAAGTATTCGTGCGATGATTTATCATGTCCTTCGACGTGGATTTACAAGAAAATAGTGCATTGATCAACTTACTGTTACATTTAGCGATGAAGTTCCATTCTTCTCCACTGTGTAACGCTGGTACACTTCAAATAGATGTATCTGCAGGCTTCCACGGCCGTAGTCCATAGTCCGGTCTACACCGGAAACCATAACCTCAATACTTCAGATAGTTTGCAGTATGTGCTGTTTACAGTGACTTTAAAATTGTCTCAGCGAAAACTTGAAATTAACTCTTGAAAATGTTCGTGCAATGATTTATTATGATTTTAAAGTGGATTTTCAAGACAAGATTGCACTGATCAACTTACTGCTACATTTAGCGATAGAGCTCCGTCTTTTGTCACTGTGAAACGCTAGTATAAAGAGTTAAATCGTTCGCTCACTGACAAAATTCATAAAGTTCGTCCAAAATCAGTTGTGCCAACTGACAGTAAAAGTTCATGCTACATTCTGTTTATGGCATGTAAAAGAGGAAAAATCTGATACAGAAATCTCTGAGCAAAAACAAGCAGTTTTTCATGCTCAGTATACAATGCGAGGCTAAAAGCTGCAACAGTTTAAAGGGCCCATAAATAAAACTCAATTCATTTAAGTTTTAGACCTCAACCCGGGTGAATGGGGAAAAAGAGGACGCAGTAGATTTACTCACTTTAAGGAGTTGCTGATGTCTAAAAATAATTGAAATATTTTAAAAACAAAAACTATAGAAAACTTCTATAAATAATGCATAACGTTTTTTACTTTCTCATCACGTACTATGTACATAGTGTATAAAAAATGTATTGTATTCACCCAAAAATTCGATACCGAGATTTCACCGGAAATATATATTTTAGAACCTCTAAATCCAAAAGATTTTTTTTTTTTAAAAAAAAGTCCGCGCGTGAGTCTGTATGTTTGTCTGTCTGTGGATAACATAGCTCAAAAATGAAATGAACGTTAAATACCAAACTGGGTATCTAAGTTTGTTATCTTCCAAGGTTGCGTCACGAAGATTTTCAAGAAAATTCCCCCACCCCAATCTACCCTTTACATGGAAAAATGTTAGAAAATGTTGACTCTCTCAAAACTAACGCTTTTGGTTAAAATATCATGTACTAAAGCCATTTTCACCACAAATAAAATGAATAGGTATCTTGAATTTTCTGGGAATAGCTTCTGAAGGCCTGTTTATTCTGGATGAATTTTGCATACCTGGTAACCGTAAGAGATAGACAAACATTTACTACACAAAAAATGTAGACCTCGTTAAAACACAATTTATGTCATATACTTTTTTGAGATATTCCTTGTTATTGGTTTCAGTTTTAAAGTACTTACCTATTTCTCATACGGAACTTGTCAACACCTGGCCATGCAAAGAAACAGATTTCAATCCCATAGCAACCACATTTTAAAACATTTGACTGTCTATTTAGCCTAGTGTATTCCCTCCCTTATATTTATAAGTAATAAAACCGTTTCTGATAATGTTTATCTCGATTGACATGAAGTCCTAAATAAAAGAATAAGCTTATAAACAATAATTTTTTACAGAGATGTAGAGAAAGTCATGTGAATGGAACAGATATTTTATAGTGATTAACGCCCGTTTTTACTACATGTGGCACCGCAGCCGATGACACTGATGATACATAGAATGAAGATGGAGCGTCGGGTGGAATACAATACCTTCTCTAGCTACTATGTACATAATATGCATTCCACCCAAAAATTCGATGTCGTGATTTCACTGGAAATATATGTTTAGAGGTTTCCTGAATCCTAAAAAAAAAAGCATTTTTAGAAAAAGGTCCGTGTGTGTCTGGGCAGTATAATTCAAAAACGAAAGGTATTTATTTTAGTGACACATAAGGATGTGACACGAAGATTTTCAAAAACACCCTTCACCACAAAGTATACCCTTTACATCGAAAAACATTTGAAAATGTTGTCTTTCTCAAAACTGGCTGTAATAATTTTTATTAAAATACCGTATTTTAATATATTTACATACCAAATAAAATGGAATTTTCTGGAAATTTCCTCTGATTCTGGATGAATTTTGTATAACTGGTAAACCGTAAGAGATAGACAAAAACCTACCACACAAAAAATGTAGATCTTGTTAAAACTCATAATTTTAGTCATATATATTTTTTTTCTTTTTTCATTTTTTTCATGGAGTTGGCCGGTTTCGAAATATTTCTTGTTGTTGGTTTCAGTTTTAAAATACTTAAACTTTTCTCATACGGTAACTTGTAAGCTCCTGGCCATGCATAAAAACGGACTTCAACCAGCTTTTAAGAGGTTTGACTATCGTTTTAGCCTAGTGTAATCTCTTATAATAAGACGACCAATATAAAATGGGGCGCTAAGAAATAGCGTTGACAAATACAAGTACATTGCATGAAGTGAAGCTTAGAGCGGCATTGCCATCTCGCGTAATGTTTATGTCAATGTTGGCAGCCACCGCTATGAAGCAGGGAGGAGAGAATACAGGAAGATGCCCACAGAGCGCATTCGTGAAGCCCAGAGTGTACAGAGAGGGCGTGGCACATTGCTTGTATTTCGTTTGGATTGGTTTCATAGCATTTCATGCTAGTATTTTAGTTTCAGTATCAATCGCTAATGTTCCAAAACATTACAACTTGAAAATGTGTTCATGTTGTGCGTATGGATGCACAAATCGACAAACGAAGAATAGCGCCTATTCATTATACCTAGCCACTTAAACCCCAATTCACCTGTGCATATTTTTAGTTGTGTTTTTGCTTTATATATATTGTGGTTATTATTTGCAGACATACACCAGATCTAATTTTTATTGTGTTAAATTAATGGTAGGAAATGTAAGATGTATTTCAAGTTATAAATAGGTATGTGACTTAATTTTGTACCTTCCTAGCCATTGTACCTATTTAGAGGTATGGTATAATCTAACATAAAAATCCAGGTTCCTAAACAGTGTTTTATTGATAAAGTTCCTTCCTTGAATCCAAGCAAATAATGTGTAATGTTAGTATCAGGAATAGGTTTATGGTGTTCTCAACACAAATCTGACTGATTTTTATTTACAAAATATTTACCAGGCGCATCAATGGGATAATGAGGCCTTAGTAAAGTGTTTTAAATGTGCACGTTTTACTTGTGGATGCGGTAACATAATTTGGTTAACAGGCCGAACGGATTTCAGTTAATCTGCGAGTTCTCCTTTTAGTTGTATGTTCTATTATGCGAAGAAATTGCAGTAAAGGTTTCAGTCGTAATTTTAAATGGTGCAGATTATTCATTTTAAGCAATATTAATCCGTTAGAGAATGCTAAACTGCCCGATATTTAGCATTGTTTCTAATGTGAGGCGACATCTTTCTTAAGTACAGAGGGGGCGTGGTCGTTGGCTTCAACTGTCTTGCATCTTCACGCCATCTCCCTGTATTCTCTCCTCCCTGCTATGAAAATGATAGCAACAAAGCCTTATAAATATCTACAAAGCCAAACAATTACCAAATCAAACGAAGTGCGTAAGATGCATTTCATCATAAATCACGTGTTTTATTGAACCTTAAAGACTTGAGAAATTTTTAAAAGCTAATAACTAATAATATATTACAGTGAGTAAAAGTATACAAATATTAACATATTAGAGTTACCTAAAAATAGCTTTAATGGCGTTTCCCTAGTAAGCTAGAAATCCTATTGTTTTAAATGTTTTGAGGTTATGTTTTTCATTGTCGGATTCTAGGTTATGCTTACAACATTTTTGTCTATATTCTTTGTATACCCAGAATTAAATACACATGACGATGTAATGTAATTTAGGTCTTTATTCCTTTGGGAATCCAAATTTCGCAGTATATTATTCGGCCGTTAGGAACACTAATGTAGTTGTTTACAAGGTGTTCATTGTTTCCATCTCTCTTATTCATTATGACGGTGGCTGCTAACATTAATAAAAATATACCGCGACATGACAAGATGTCGTATACACGACACTTAAGGGCTTTGAGACCATTATACATTTTTACGTGCACAGGAAGAAATGTGATTCTAAAGCAATTCTGAGGTTTACGGGTGTGCGTTTTAAGGAACAATGCTTTACTTCAAGAATTACTTATAGAAGTTCTCTCGTGTTTGTTTTAATTTGGAGATTTTTTATATGAGCTGATTGTAGTAGCATGTGCAAATAAAGACATTTTCGAGTAAGTTTTAATATTTTCCACTGTTTCGTTAAGTCTAGGTTAGTGTGTGTGTGTGTATAAATAAACTGATTTTCGTGTAATTTGATTTCAGTAATTTTCACTGTTTTGTCAAAGCATGCGAGCGAAGCGAGCATGTGATCGGTTAGCTCTGGGTTTGTGTAAATAAATTTGATTTTCGGGTAAACTGGTTTTTATTAATTTCTACTGATTTCATCAAAGTATGCGTTCGATTAGCTCTACATTCTATTCGCTCTTAGGTTGATCCACGTGGTCAGTGGACCGCGGTGCAACACAGTAGCGATGCGCGCAGTAATGTAATACTATGACCAAATAAATTTATTCTTAAATGGTATAATATTGTATACAAATACCCACGAGTTTAACAAACGCCGATGTATTCAGTTAAACAGAGCTATAAGACCCAGCATGCAATTCGTGTGAGTCACCTGATTTCCACAAATTGGTTACACAGTAACGGTTCCTTGCAGTTTGAGCATGTAATAAAAGAAGAACGGGCTGTTTTGGGAGATGCATAGTTAAAAAAAGAAAAAGAAATGGCTTGTTATTTATGGACGCTCTTTAACTGCTGTGGTTGTCAGCGTCCCATTCTATACTGGGCGTAAAAGACCGCTTAATTTTGCTCAGAGGCCTCTCTATTTACGACATGGGGCCAACGGCTTTACTTCCCTTCCGAAGGAAGCCATGCTAAGGCATCGTCCTATGCCGGGTTTGAACCGGCGACCTTGGGTATTTGAAGTCAGCAAGGTAACCATTACACCACGGAGGGCGATATGAATAGTTAAGTGACACTGTTGTTGATAACCTGGTTATAAACTTGGATTGGAAAGCAGCAGCACAAACAGCTCAGACGAAGATTCCCATCTGAAGGGAATAGAGCCGCTTCCAGAGAGCGAATAAATGTAAGTTATTGCACGCATGTATTTGTACTTTTTTTTGCACGTGTTTTTTAGATGTACTTATTACATGTGCACGCATTTATTTTGATACGACTATCAATTTTATCACCATTATAGTTAATAGAATAATTTAGTTACCTTTAAATTGTCGGCTCTGTTCGTTTTGCATTACAATATGCCGCGAGAAAGTGTGACAGCATTTCTGGCGCGAATGGCGGAAGGCTACATTGGAACGGTGCACTGGTCGCCTGGGGCTGTTTTAACGAGGATCAACTTAAGGCTGAACTGAGATTAATGTGTGTAAATAAACTGATTTTCGTGAGTTTGCTTTCCCTAAAGTATGCAGACGAAGCGGCTATTCTCCCTATTTTGCTAGCTTTAGGTTAATGTGTAAATTAATTTATTACTATTTTTGTAGTTAACGTTTAGGCATTTCCATTTATGCCAGAAGCATACGAGCAACACATACTTAACAGAACAGAAGACTCGCGTATTTCGTGAAAAGAATAGGTTAGCAGTATAGTTGTGCGTTCGTAAAATTACAAAATGAAGTATGTTGTTTACATTTTGCGACGAGTTTTGTATGTAACAAAATATCTTAATTAGGGCGTGTGGATGGGAAACGGCAAATAAAAGTGATCACAAAACACATGTTCCATGTGAATCTTTATTACTCAGGTTAGTATTTTCAACATTTTTAATCAGGACGTTTTATGATTGGAATTTTCTTTACTTTCTTTATTGCACATATCTTAATTTCTTTCATTGTGTTGATTTTTAGTTATTAATATATAGGTAATATTTGCAAAAATCTGATGTGTTCCATTCACATGATTTTCTCTACATCTCTGCAACAAATTTTTGTTAAAAAGCTTATGCTTCTATTTACTTCATGCTAATTGAGAAAAAGTTAGCAGAAATAGTCTTATTACTTGCTTCCTTGTAATTAGAAGCGAAATAAGGGTGTACTATAGGTTAAAGTGATAGTCAAAAGCTGCTTGCTATGTGACTGAAGTTCCTTTGTTTGTATGGACAGGAGTTGACAAATTCCTGTATGAATAAAGTGTAAGTTTTTTTAAAGTTGAAACCAAAAACAAGGAATATTTAAAAAAACGATCAACTCCACGAAAAAAAAAAAGTATATAACATGAATTGTGTGTTTTAATGTGCTCTACATTTTTTGTGTCGTAAGTTTTTGTCCATCTGTTACGGCTTAGTAGTTATGCAAAATTTCATTAAATGCATTCAGAATAAAGTAGTCTTCAGGGGCAACTCCCAGAAAATTCAAGATATACATTTTATTTGTGATAGAAATGGCTTTAATATGTGGTATTTTAATCAAAATCCTTAGAACGATTTTTAAGAAAAATAAAATTTTCGAAAATTTTTCCATGTAAAGGGTAGTTTGGGGTGGGGTGATTTTCTCGACTTGAAAATCACCGTGTCGCATCCTTGCAAGATACCAAACTTAAATACCAAGTTAGGTATTTAACGGTCATTTCGTTTTTGAGCTATGCTGTCCACAGCTATAGACACACATACACACACGCACAGGGACCTTTTTCCAGAAATGCTTTTTTTTTTTTTTTTTTTTTTGATTCAGGGTGACCCAAAATATGCATTTCCGGTGAAATCTTGGTATCGAATTTTTGGGTGCATTACAATACCTTCTCTATACACTATGCGCATAGTACGTGTAGAGAAAGTAAACATGTATGATAATTTAAAAGTGGAAAATAGATTATAAAGTTTGCAATATAAGTCCTAGTATAGGGAACTATATGCCAGGATCTTGGATTACACATTTTTTGTACATCCGTGCTAGAGAAAGTAAAAACAATTTTCGACTTTAGTTAAAATTTAATTCGCTTAAAAGTTGATTGTAATGGAGAGTAGGCTTCAATTTAAAGCAATGTCATTTTGTTTACCTGGTGGCACCAAGTTAAAAAGCCCTAACTTGGCATGAAAAAACAAGAATGACTTTTATTGACTTGTTTTTGTGCGTTTACAGAAGCCCCCTCCTCCTCCTCCCATTGCACATTTTCTGGCTGTTTGTCATGGAGTTGAGTCAGCCGCCACCCCCAGCTAGGCGCCGCGGTGATGAGACACACTTGTCTAGCCAGTCACTTGTTTTATCTTACCATCTTTCTACCTGCCTTTTGTAGGTCTGCATGGTGCGTGGGAGTAGTTCCAAACTTCGACTGTCCTCAAGGTAGGCTTTTGTTTCCATTAGTGCATTCACATTCATTTATTGGTAACAAAAATAGGATGGTTCCATTCACATGAACTGTTCTACAAACAACTATTACAAAAGATTAATCGTTCATCTGCATAATGCTAATCGAGGTAAAAGTATCAGAAATTGCCTTACTATTATCGCGTCCGTCTGCAGCGCCACATGTTTAGAGTTGCCAGAATGTACTCGAGGCAGGCCCGGAGACCAACCAACGGCCAACGGATATTTGAATAAATGGGGACAGAAATTGTTAAACAGTTTTGTTGTTGTTGTATTATTGCGGTCACAACGTCACAAGTTTTACTAACATAATAAAATCAACGTACTGCTACTGCTGCTGCGAGGGCCGTTTTTTTTTTTGTTTGTTTTTTTTTTTCAATCTCCAATAGGCTATAATTAAAAGACAAGTTCATAGAAAACAATTATTTTATTACTAAAGGTTTTGTACACTTATGGTTACTTTTCAACATAATCACCGAAAAGATTGAGACATTTATCGTACCTGTGCACAAGCTTTCCAATGTTGCCGCCAATGATTTCAAATGAGCATTGAAGTTGTTTTGAAGATCTTCGTTGGTTTGAAAGTGCTGCTCTCCTAGTTACGTCTTCAGTTTAGGGAAAAGGTAAAAGTCGCAGGGTACTAGGTCAGGACTGTACGGCGGATGATCGAAAATGTCCCATTGAAATTGTTCAAGGAGCCGATGGGTCGTACCAGCAGTGTGTGGACGAGCGTTGTCATGGATCAACACAATTCCTGAAGTCAGCATTCCTCTTCGTTTGTTTTGAATGGCTCTCCGTCGTAAAGTTTCACAATAAACAGCTGCATTGATAGTGGTTCCGGGCTGCATCATTGGCGGCAACATCCCCTGTAAATGTAATTAATCGACTCGTTGGCAAATTAAATAACCCCAACTTGTTTATCACGGCTGTAAGACATTTTCAAATCACAGTCCTGATAGTTCTAGGATGAGAACAAGAGCAATGACGTGATGTATAAAAGGTAGTAATGAGTATAAACGTAAATCCTTACGGAATCACTGTGTATAACATAACCAAACTTTTCACAGAATGTAATCAATCGGATTGCAAACAATTGAACTGTCATGCATGAGAACGCGCGCGTAAACTTCCACTGAACTACATAGATATTGCAACGCCGATGACATCTCATCTCTGGCGTTAATGCATTCTTGCTTACAAAACCTATTATATTATATAAATAAACTTGAACAAATTGTATTATCTGACTCTAAAGCATCATATCTGATGTAACATCTAATAACTTAAATATTGCAGAATGCCGCAAAACCATAAAACAACTAATGAATTTAAATAAATAAATTTTTAATACTTCAATGGATACCAGCACATTACGGAATACAGGGTAATGAAACAGCTGACCTTCTAGCCAAGAAAGGTAGTAAAATTACATCAAATTCATCTGATCCAATAAGTCATCACTCTTTCAAAAGAATCGTTATATCAACATATAATAACAAAATTAGAGATAATGTATTACAAACAAAAGGAAAACCATGGGAAAGTTTATGTAATAATACGACCAGAATCACTACATTACCAAGAGAATCCTGTGTAGCAACTTTTAGACTCCTAACAGGCCATGACTGTCTCAATAAACATTTATTCAGGAGTGGTATAGTGAGATCTCCTCATCTACTGCGCTGCCCAACCTTTAGTCAACATGATAATATAATACTGGAATGCAAGAGAGCTTCACTGCCAACTGCTCAACATTAAACACCAAGCAACATTATGATTGGTCGGCAACCTGACAAGCCCCTGCCAGCAGACGACACACCCTACAAGTATCAATCACAAGGACCGAGAGTACTTGCTTCCTTGTTATTAGAAGGGAGATAAGGGAAAATGAAATTGAGTTTTATTTATGAAATGAAATGGAGTTTTATTTATGGACGCTCTTTAACTGCTGTGGTTCTCAGCGTCCCATACCATACTGGACGTGAAAGACCGCTTAATTTTGCTCAGAGGCCTCTCTATCAGGTTTGAGGTTTTTTTACGTGCCGTAAATCTACAACCAGGACCAACGGCTTTACTTCCCTTTCGAAGGAAGCCATGCTAAGGATTTTTACGCCCGAAAAAAATCCATCGTCATCCGCCGGGTTAGAACCCGCGACCTTGATAACCATTACACCACAGAGGGCGAGAGGGAAATAAGGGAACACACTAGGTCAAAGCATTAGTCAAAACTTTTAAAGCTGTTGCTAAGTGAAACAATTGGAATCACGTTCTCCTTGCGTGGGTAGAAATAAAACAGACGTGATACGAAAAATGACTTCCCGCTTAAAATTGAAACCAATAACAAGGAATATCTTGGGAATGGCTATAAAAACAAGTTGATGTACTCCATTAACATGGCTTTCTCTAAATATCTGTAACAAATTATTGCTAATAAGCTTATTCTTCTACTTAACGGTAATCTACATAGTCACTAGCAGCCTAAGGGGGAAAGGGTGCACCCACCTTGGTTACGTACAACATCCCACGTAAACCTCGGGATGACGGCATATCGAAAGTCTGCAATGCCTTTTTATAGTATCCGTAGATGTTTTTTAGAATTTTTGTCAAACTACAATGACCAAACTGACGGAAGTAAATGCACCGTTGGTGTTCGGTGTGCTTTTGTTTATGATATCGAACAATATACATTCGGTTTTCACAGTGGTACCTCCATTTATAGACGTTTATGGGCGTTCTTTAACTGCTGCGGTTCTCAGTGTCCCATTCTATATTGGGCGTAAAATACCGCTTAATTTTGCTCAGAGCCTTTCTTTTAAATCTACGACACGGGATCAACGGCTTTACTTCCCTTCCGCAGGAAGCCATGCTAAGGATTTTTACGCCCGAAAAAATCCATCCCGTGACCTTGGATATATGAAGTTTAGCATGGTTTCCTTCGGAAGGGAAGTAAAGTTGCTGTGTCGTAGATTTACGGCACGTAAAAGAACCTCAAGCCTGATAAAGAGGCCTCTGAGCAAAATTAAGGATCTCTCACGCCTAGTATAGAATGGGACGCTGAGAACCGCTGCGGTGTACATACGTGCTAGAGAAAGTAACTAGCTGTACCAGATAATATAACTTCTGAAACGCACTATATAGTCTAGAAAAGCGCCAAAACAGCTTTTTAAGTCATTTTGTAAACTGCGCACAGACACGTAATAAAATGCAGCGCTGGCAGAACAACAATCGATTAGGGAGGATAGTTCGAGAACGTTTATTGCATAAAATAGCCCATTGTTGTAGTCATTTCGATGCATTAAATAGAATGTACTTTCAGGCAACAAAAGGGAGGCCGGCTACTTTTATTTGCGTCAGCCTATTTAGTAAGAAAGGATAATCGGGAATGCAAACGATAATTAGGGTAATGAACAGGGTGTTACCATTTAACGGTGCGATTGTGTAGAACAATAGTTCTTACTGTAATGGGTATTATCGTATTGAACGATACTACATAACTATCGTTTTATTCCAAGTATTCGGTTTTTATCCGGCGTTAACTGAGTTGTGAATGAAGTTGTTGACGCACCAAATTAAGAGTTGGGTCGAACGATTCATTTTCAGTAATCAATTCATACGATTCGTTCATGTAATATGAATCGATTCATACGATTCGTTCACGATTCATTAATCGTCGCCAAGTCTCTGTGTTTGACTTAAGGTGAAGCATATGTGAAAATTGATAAAAGATTGTGGAAAATTAAAAGACTACGTTGTTTAATAATAAAATAGCATGAATTCTAAACTTTAAGAAAATATATATGGCCCCCACTTTGTGCACTATAACTACCAATTAATTGAAGCTATAAATGGGTAGGCGCATGTTTATTAATAGACATTCTCAACTTCAAGTCTTATTTCCTCGCAAACATTTTTCCAACTTTTATCCATTTCAAAATGTTCCACACGATGCAATATTTTTTAATATGTTTCAACTTTTTTATACTGCCTCTTAAAAGCACATTAAAGAAAATGATCATATTACTTTTTCGAAATAATACTCCAATTTTTATAAATAAATTATCAAATTGTGAAAAATCGTGAGTTTTGCAAAGTACAAAAAGTAATAATTTTTCTCCACTAATTAGGACTAATATTAAAAAATCTGATGTGTTACACTCACATGACTTTCTCTATATTTCTGTAAATTATTATTGTTAATAAGCTTATCTTTTATTTATTTCATGCTAATCGAGAAAAATTAGCAGAAATAATCTTATTTCTTGCTTTATAGTAAGTAAAACCGAAATAAGGGAGTATCATAGGTTAAAGTGAAAGCCAAAAGCTGGTTGCTATGTGACTGATGTTCCTTTGTTTGTATTGACAGGAGTTGACAAATTCCTGTATGAGAAAAGTGTAAGTTTTTCAAAGCTGAAACCAATAAAAAGGAATATCTCAAAAACGATCAACTCCACGAAAAAAATGTATATAACATAAATTGTGTGTTTTAACGTGCTCTACATTTTTATGGGTTAAGTTTTTGTCCATCTCTTACGGTTTAGTAGTTATGAAAAATTCATCCAGAATAAAGTAGTCTTCAGAGGCTATTCCCTGAAATGTCAGGTAAATAACTTTAATATACGATATTTTAATCAAAATCGTTAGAGCCATTTTTCAGAAAATCGAAATTTTCGAAAAAAGTTCCATGTAAAGGGTAGTTTGGGGTGGGGGATTTTTCTCAGAATCTTCGTGTCGCATCCCTGGAAGATACTAAACTTAAATACCAAGTTTGGTATTTTACCGACTTTTCTTTTTTGAGTTATCGTGTTCACAGACACACACACACGGACCTTTTTTTGAAAATACCTTTTTTGGATACAGGGAACCCTAAAACATATATTTCCGGTGAAATCTCGGTATCGATATTTTTGGTGGAGTGCAATACATTCTCTATTCACTATGTACAAAGTGAGAATAGAGAAAGTAAAAATATAATATGACAGATCGATTTATAAACTCTTTTTCTATAAAAGTAGGTGTTTATATGCGAATATTTTTAAAAATGCATAACATGGTACATTTTTATTAGAACAATCAATTTAAACAATAAAATAGTATCATTTAAATAACTGTAATAAATGTAGCTATAATTTTGATACATTGAAAAAATAATCACTATTATTATATATAATAACTAGTATAAATTTCAATCACATATATTGAATACTGTGAATTTTCCAAATTTCATAGGTGCATTACCTTTAGCTGTCTCGTTCATTATACACGGGGATGATAGACATGTGGTAGTTCCTTTAGCATAAAAACAGTGATTATTATTCATCACTATCGAGGTTGAGCACCTCTAACCCAGGATATTATTATTATTATTATTATTATTATTATTATTATTATTGTCTTCCGAATATTCCAGGCAATTTTAATGTATTAGAATAGTATGTTCCTATAGCTATTATGTGTGCATATATTATATTTAACATTCTGTAATAAATAAATATATATAAAACTGTTGTAAATTCTAACGCTTGCTTTCAGTGTGTAATAACGCAGCAATCAACAATGAAGACGCTCGTTGTGGCCTCGGCAATGATCGGCAGTGTTCGTTTTCTTATTTATATTGTATATTATATAATATATATATATAATTTGTATATCATCTTATTTTATGTATACTACTATATTAGTATACATGAGTAAGGTGACAGTCAAGCCCGTAGATTAAAGTCATTGGCCCCCAAACCCGTGTGGCGCCCGGAGATCTGGCAACCCTACTAATGGTTGTTGCCCGGTGGAAGGGGGGAGCGGTCCTGTTTGAGGGCCATCAATTTTTGGAGAAAACTATATTTCAGAAGTGCTAGAACAAATGTTTCCTGCGCTGTATCATCACACGTCTTAAGTTTTGATGTGTTTCTGCTGGATTCATATACGAGGGGCGTTTTTTTTCAACCTCCGATAGGCTATAAGTAAAAGACAATTTCATAGAAAACAATTATTTTATTACTAAAAGTTTTGTACACTTATGGTTACATAATCACCGAAAAGATTGAGACAATTATCGTACCTGTGCACAAGCTTTGCAATACCCGCTTCAAAAAATGCTGTCGCCAATGATTTCAAATGAACATTGACAAGAGTTGGACATAAACCTACCACACAAAAAATGTAGAGCACATTAAAACACACAATTTATGTTATATACATTTTTTCGTGAAGTTAATCGTTTTAGAGATATTCCTTGTTTTTGGTTTCAGCTTTGAAAAACTCGTACTTTTCTCATACAGGAATGTGTCAACACCTGTCCATACAAATAAAGGAACTTCATTCACATTGCAACCAGCTTTTGACTATCACTTTAACATATGGTACTTCCTTATTTCTCTTCTGCTTACAAGGAAGCAAGTAATAAGACTATTTCTGCTAATTTGTTCTCGATTAGCATGCAGTAAATAGAAGAATAAGCTTATTAACAATAATTTGTTACAGATATGTAGAGAAAGGCATGTGAATGGAACACATCAGATTTTTTTATAATTGTGCAGAGGACCAACACAGCTAAGCCCCACGTGGTGCGTTCGAGAATAACACATTCTGGCTTGCTGGCATCGCCGGTGACAATGAACTGTTTTATAATATTGCCTGGTTTATTTCATTCAGCGTTAAAGTAGGTACCCATATTTCGAGATGTAGATTAAATCCGGGTAGCTGATATCTGCCTTGCTTGGTGCTGCGCTCTGTATTTGGCTTCAAAAACAAATAGCGAAGGTCATTCTAAGGCGTTATTGTGAGTTTGGGCCGTTCCTGTTACCGTGTGTTCTCCACAGCTATTAATGTCGCTTGGTCAGTATTAACAGTTTTCACAGTTCATTTGGAAGACATTCCTCAAGCTAGGTAAGATACAAAGTTGAAGTAAGTCATGTGAATCAGTAGTTTGCAGTGTGGCAAAAACCTGAGTATATTTATTACTCTTTGACGAAATATACTCATTTCTTTTATTGGCATTTCAAGCAAGGAAACTGTACAGGTATCTACTGTTATTATGCAGAACTTGGGTGACTCTGAAATTAGGTGAATTGGGTTTAACTGGTAGATTGCTTTATGCTGATTACTGGAGGTCGGTCCGGAGTCACGAAATTGCCAGATTGAGGTTAGGTGCACACAGAGTATAGTGATAGAGTAGGCGTGGTCTCTGCGCCCGTTTCAAAACGTGTTGCACTATCTAACATTGCTCACTGCCTGGCTTAGTTCAGTTCTTGCTAGTAGAAAACTAGCGCAGAATGAAAAAATCTTATGTGTACTATTCACATGACTTTCTCTACATCTCTGCAACAAATTATTGTTAAAAAGCTTATACTTTTATTTACTTCATTGCAATCAGAAAAAAAAAATAGCAGAAATAGTCTTATTACTTGCTTCCTTGTAAGTAGAAACGAAATAAGGGAGTACCATAAGTTAAAATGAAAGTCAAAAGCTGGTTGCTATGTCACTGAAGTTCCTTTGTTTGTAGGACATCAGCTGACAAATTCCTGTATGAGAAAAGTATAAGTTTTTCATAGCAGCAATCAAAAACAAGGAATGTCTCAAAAACGACGAACTCCACGAAAAAATGTATATAAAATAAATTTTGTGTTTTAACGTGCTCTACATTTTTTTGTGTGGTAAGTTTTTGTCCATCTCTTATGGTTTAGCAATTATTCAAAATTTCGTAACATTCATCTAGAATAAACTACTCTTCAGAGGCTATTCCCAGAAAATTCAAGATATACATTTTGTCAGGTAAATGTATTTAATATATGATATTTTAGTCAAAATCGTTAGAGCCATTTTTGAGAAAATTGAAATTTTCGAAAAAAGCTCCATGTAAAGGGTAGTTTGGGGTAAGGGGATTTTTCTCAAAACCTTCGTGTCGCATTCCTGGAAGATACTAAAATGAAATACCAAGTTTGGTATTTTATCGACTTTTCGTTTTTGAGTAATCGTGTTCACAGACACACGGACACACACACACACACACACACACACACGCACGGACCTTTTTCTGAAAATACTTTTTTTGGATACAGGAGACCCTAAAACATATATTTACGGTGAAATCTCGGTATCGAATTTTAGTGGAGTGCAATACCTTCTCTATACACTATGTACATAGTACGTGTAGAGAAAGTAAAATGGCGAAAATATTTAAGTAGATGTTCGGTACTGAACACACTTGTGGATGATTCAAATATATTTTGAGTGACAGGTTGATGGCATTGACTTTTTCAGTCCTGTCCTACACACGGCTTGTGTGAAAAAACAACTAAACGAATTCTGAAGGAGTTTCATTTATGTCCATTGTATTTTCAAAACTCTGCACATTATTATCATGAATTTTTTGTATAAAGGTCTATACTTTTATTTGTAAAAGTACAAGGCGATTTTGTTTACTAATCATATAATGAAATATTGTTTTATCGTGTTACTAGATGAACTAGAATGATGTTAATACATGTAGTGAGCTCGGAGCTCATAACCACGCTCTACTGATTACATTTTCATCAATTTTGTTTGTCGGAAAAGCTACGTTATTAAGTAAACGCTAATTGTTAAGGTCAGCTCACATGAACCCGAGAACGGTAACCAGGACGAAACTGAGAACATGAAACCATACAGAGCACTAGGGTTTGGTTTACAACCCGGTAACAAGAACGAAAGTGTATTTATTATTCTTTTCCTGATCAATTTTGCTTAGGAGTGTGTCCGTGTGTCTGTGAACACGATAACTCAAAAACGAAAAGTCGGTAAAATACCAAACTTGGTATTTAAGTTTAGTATCTTCCAGGGATGCGACACGAAGATTTTGAAAAAAATCCCCTCAACCCCAACTACCCTTTACATGGAAACCTTTTCGAAAATTTTGATTTTTTCAAAAATGGCTCTAACGATTTTGATTAAAATTTCGTACATTAAAAATATTTACCTGACAAATAAAATATATATCTTGAATTTTCTGGGAATAGCCTCTGAAGAGTACTTTATTCTGGATGAATTTTACTGAATTTTCAATAACTGCTAAACCGTAAGAGATTGACAAAAACTTACCACACAAAAAATGTAGAGCACATTAAAACACATAATTTATGTTATATATTTTTTCGTGGAGTTCGTCGTTTTTGAGACATTCCTTGTTTTTGGTTTCTGCTATGAAAAACTTATACTTTTCTCATACAGGAATTTGTCAAATGCTGTTCTACAAACAAAGGAACTTCAGTGACATAGCAACCAGCTTTTGACTTTCACTTTAACCTGTGGTAGTCCCTATTTCGCTTCTTCTTACAAGAAAGCTAGTAATAAGACTATTTCTGCTAATTTTTTCTGATTAGCATGAAGTAAATAGAAGTATAAGCTTTTTAAGAATAATTTGTTGCAGGGATATAGAGAAAGTCATGTGAATGGTACACATCAGATTTTTACTTTCTTTACACATACCATGTACATAGTGTATAGAAAAGGTATTGTATTCCACCCAAAAATTCGATGCTGGGATTTCAGCGGAAATAAACGTTTTAGGGTCCCCTGTAACAAAAAAGGTATTTTAGGAAAAGGGACCCTGCGTGTGTGAGAGAGAGTGTATGAGAGAGAGACACACTCGCTTTAGCCTAGCGTATTCCCTTACTTCCCTTCTACTTACAATGAAGCAAGTAATAAGACACTATTTCTGCTAATGTTTATCAATTAGCAGGATGTACATAATAATGTAATGTTATCTTTTGTTAGGGAGATTTGCTTGCAGAACCGATAGAGAAAGTAATGTGAATGGAATACAGATAATTTTTATAATTTGTTTTAAACTTAAATGTCTAGTTAATGGTTAATTACACCATTAACTTTAGAGCTATGCTGTCCACACACACATATGCACTCACGGACGTTTTTCTAAAAAAAAATTTCTTTTGGACTCAACTCAAAAATATTTCTGATGAAATCTCGACATTGAATTTTTGGGCGGAACACAATACCTTCTCTCATTCAACAGGTCTCGAGTTTGAATGGCGCTTAGGGTGTGTTACCCGGATACGGTTTTTTTCGGGGTTTTTCCCTTATCCTGAAAAGACGAATGTCGAGTAACTTAAAGCTTCATAAACCCCGAGAACATTTCACGAATTTCATTCATCGTCCGATATGACCAATGAAGTTAAAGGTTAAAAAAAAAAATCTGATGTGTGCCATTCACTTGGATCTTTACAATATAATTTACTAAATGCTAATCGAGAAAAAATTAGCAGAAAGGGTCTTATTACTTGCTTCCTTGCAAGTGGAAGGGAAATAAGGGAGCATCACAGGCTAAAGCGATAGGAAAATCTTTTAAAATCTGGTTGCTATGTGACTGAAGATCCTTTATTTGTATGGGCAGGAGTTGACAAATTCCTGTATGAGAAAAGTATAATTATATTTTGTAGCTGAAACCAAAAACAAGGAATATCTCAAAAACGGTCAGCTTCACGAAAAATAATGTATATAACATAAACTGTGTGTTCGATGAGATCTACATTTTTTGTGCAGTAAGCTTTTGTCTATCTTTTGCGGTTTACCAGTTATGCAAAATTCATCCAAAATAAACATGCCTTTAGCGACTATTCCCAGAAAATTCAAGATATACATTTTATTTGTCATGGAAGTATCTTTAATATACGATATTTTAATCAAAATCGTTAGAGCCATTTTTGAGAAAATAAACTTTCGAAAATAGGGGGGGGCATTTTTTTGAAAATCTTCGTGTCACACCTTTGGAAGATACTGAACTTAAATGCCAAGTTTGGTATTTAACGGACTTTTCGTTTTTGAGCTATATTGCCCACAGACACACGCGCGCACACACACGGACATTTTTCTAATGTTATTTGTATTCAGGGTGTTTTAAAACTTGTATTTCCGGTGAAATCTTGGTTTCGAATTTTTGGGTGCATTACAATACCTTCTCTATACACTATGTATATAGTACGTGTAGAGAAAGTAGGAAAATTACTTAATTCACCCCTCACATATCAATCCAATTCACCCAAAACTAAAACATATCTACTTACTATGTGCTTAGTAAGTGCAGAGAAAGTAAAAATCCTCATTGCTGCATTAAAACTTCAAATAAATTGAAATGATTTTGTAGATTTCGAAATCTTATTTCTGGGTAGGAATTCTTAATGCGAAAATTACCCGCAGGATTTTGTCTTTGCTGTTTAATGCTTCTTGAAAACGAATGACACTAATTCAGGAATAAGTTACCAGTTTAGTCTCCATCTGCGAAGACAACGCCCTGATCATTGATTGAATCTCAGAGACAATCTCATTTGTATAGCTTTTTTATCTGATCTGCTGTTTCCCCTTGAATTGCTTGTAGTTTATGTAAAGGCTGCTGAATATTCAAACTTGTCACCAAAATTACAATGTATAGATATATTTAAATACAACAGGTTCCCAGAGATGTAAGCTGTAAACAAGCTCTGGGCTAGCTTCTCCCCCCCCCCACTTCGAAATTATGTATTCATTTTGTCCAGACCTTAATGAAAGTTACCTTTAACAATGTAAATAATTTCAATAAAATGTAATACATACAGCTATTAATAATAATAATAATAATAATAATAATAATAATAATAGGATGAAGAAGAGTATAATTCATATACATGTATATATATATATATATATATATATATATATATACACATATTTATTTACCATTTCCGAGGTATTCCTTGTTATTGGTTCCACTTTTAAACCACGTAACTTTTCTCAAACGGAATGTTAACTTTCGTTTCATCACTCTTTTGTTATAATATTGGCCATGCATGGCGAATAGATGTGCAATTGTTCACACAATGACCAGCTTTTAAAAGATTTGACTATCACTTTGCTCTAGTGTACTCCCTATTTCCCTTCTACTTTGAAGGAAAAAAGTTATAAGACAATATCCGTATGATATAGAAGAAACAAAAAGGAATAAACTTTTGTAGGATTTGTTTGTTTGCAAAATAGGTCGAGAAAGTCATTTGAATGGAACATATCAGAATGTTTCTTCTTCGGCGGAAGTTTTCATATTTAGAGTGCGCCGTTTTCTCTCTCCGCGTTCCTTTGTTGTTCAAAAACACCTTCCTTTATATTTCGCTCTTCCATAGCTCTCCCTATCTCTCCATATATTTTCCTTTGTTGGTGCTCTCTTCCTTTTTCCTATCGGCCGCCATCTTAGCATTCTTCTTGGCCATCTTGTTTCTGTCAGCCTGTTTACATGCACACACATTGTAAAATTCTGTATTCTAAGGCTTGTGTAATCGAAAAAATCTGATGCGTTCCATTCACATGACTTTCTCTACATCCCTGCAACAAATTATTCTCAAAAAGCTTATGCCTCTATTTACTTCATGCTAATCGAGAAAACAATAACAGAAATAGTCTTATTACTTGCTTCCTTGTAAGTAGAAGCGAAATAAGGGAGTACCATAGGTTAAAGTGAAAGTCAAAATCTGGTTGCTATGTGACTGAAGTTTCTTTGTATATGGACAGGAGTTGACAAATTCCTGTATGAGAAAAGTATAAGTTTTTCGAAGCGAAACCAAAAACAAGGAATAACTAAAAAACGATCAACTCCTCGAAAAAAATGTATATAACATAAATTGTGTGTTTTAAAGTGCTCTACATTTTTTGTCTGGCAAATTTTTGTCCATCTCTTACGGTTCAGCAGTTATGCAAAATTCTGTAAAATTCATCCAAAATGGTCTTCAGAGGCTATTCCCAGAAAATTAAAGATATACATTTTATTTGTCAGGTAAATATCTTTAATATACGATATTTTAATCAAAATCGTTAGAGCCATTTTTTAGAAAATCAAAATGTTCGAAAAAAGTTCCATGTAAAGGGTAGTTTGAGGTGGGGGGATTTTTCTCAAAACTTCATGACGCATCCCCGAAAGAAACTAAACTTAAATACCAACTTTGGTATTTTACCGACTTTTCGTTTTTGAGCTATCGTTTTCAGATACATGGACACACACACGGACCTTTTTCTGAAAATGCTTTTCTTGGATACAGGGGTCCTAAAACATATATTTTCGGTGAAATCTCGGTATCAAGTTTTTGGGTGGAGTGCAATACCTTCTCTATACACTATGTACATAGTTCGTATAGAGAAAGTAAAAATCCGGACGAATGTCGAGTAACTTTAAGCTCCATGAACCCCGAGATCTATTTGAGCATCATTTGACCAATTTCATTCATCGTCCGATATGACCAACCAGGTTAAAGCACGCTAAGCTTCCCTCCCCCCCCCCCCAAGTCATGTTTATCGTTCATTGCGGACTCTTTTTTTCTCACTTTAGCTTCGCATAAAATCCAATTCCTCAGTTCTTACTTTATTTCTGAACTAGGTACCTACACTATTAAATATTCATTTTACTTTCTCTAGCACATAATTATGTGCAATGTACATAGTAGGTAGAAAAGGTTTTGTATTTCACCCAAAAATTCAATACCAACTTTTTACCGGAAATGCGTGTATTGAGGACCCTAAATAAAATTTTAGAGAAAGATGTTTGCACGCGCGCGTATGTGTGTCTGACTGTGGGTAGCATAGTTCTAAAACAAAAAGTTTGTTAAATACCAAACTTGGTATTTAAGTTCAGCATCTTCCAAGCAAGTCCCCCTATCCCAAACTACCCTTTACATGGAATAGTTTTCGAAAATGTTCATTTTACTAAAAATGACTAATGAGTTTTATTAAAATATCTCACATTAAAACATTAACACGACGAACGATTTGTATATCTCGAGTTTTCTGGGAATAGCCTCTGAAGACTTCTTAATTCTGGACGATTTTTGTATAACTGTAAACCGTATGAGATGGAGATAAACTTATTATCTAAAACATGTAGATCTTGTTAAAGCTCACAATTTATGTCCAGTAAGTTTTCATTTTCTCTCTGTACATAGTGTAAGGAGAAGGTATTGCATTCCACCCAAAAATTCGATACCGAGATATCACCGGAAATACATGTTTTGGGTCTCCCTGAATCCAGAAAAAACATTTTTGGAAAAAGCTCCGTATGTGTGTGTGTGTCTATGGACAGCATAGCTCAAAAACGAAAAGACTGCTGAATACCAAACTTGGTATTTAAGTTTGGTATTTGCTAAGGATGGGATAGATATTCAAGAAAATCTCCCCACTCCAAACTACCCTTTACAGGAACTTTTTTCAAAATTTTTGATTTTATGAAAAATGGCTAACGTTTTGATTAAAATATAGTTTATTAAATATACTTACCTGACAAACATAATGTATATCTTGAATTTTCTGGGAATAGCCTCTGAAGAGTTCTTTATTCTGGATGAATTTTACGGACTTTCTCATAACTGCTAAACCGTAAGAGATGGACAAAAACTTACCACACAAAAAATGTAGAGCACGTTAAAACACACAATTTATGTAATATACTTTTTCTTTCGCGGAGGTAATCCTTTTTTAAATATTCCTTGTTTTTAGTTTTAGCTTTGAAAAACTTATGCCTTTCTCATACAGGAATTTGTCAACTGCTGTACAAACAAAGGAACTTCAGTCACATAGCAACCAGCTTTTGACTGTCACTTTAACTTATGCTACTCCCTTATTTCGCTTCTACTTACAAGGAAGCAAGTAATAAGACTATTTCTGCTAACTTTTTCTCGATTAGAATGAAGTAAATAGAAGTATAAGCTTTTTAACAATAATTTGTTGCAGAGATGTAGAGAAAGTCATGTGAAAGGAACACATCAGATTTTTCGTTATCATTTACGTATGACAAATCGTCTGTCACTTTCTGGATGGCCGTCGTATTTCCAGTAAAGTTTCGGTATTGAATTTTGAGTGGAGTGCAACACCTTCTCTTGTTAATATACGTGATAGAGAATGTAAAAACATATTCAGATTATGCTCTGGTGGCATTTTATAATGTACGTATATAGAACAGACAAGTTGGTTTTTATAATTATTTTTGTTGTTTTTATGTTTCAGATCTCAAGACATCACTGAAACAAAAGGAACGCAGGATCAGATGCTGCAATAACCAAAAGATACGGCTGGTGAGAAAGATATGCCTGCTACTCTAAATTTGATAACTTTGTACTCTTGACTTTGGAGTCCCATACAACGTAGCATAAAACTCTCAAAGAAATTGGTTAGAAGTCTTATACGACAACTAGAAAATTAAAGAATGAATGCGAGAGTGCATACGTTTGAATTTAATCTCGAAAGTTGTCAGGTTGACGAAGCAGTTGCCAGCATTTTTCACACAATCTTGTTTCATCGTTCAGTGGGCAAATTTCGCTATAAACTAGATGGTAACTACTCAGTAGGCACCTTAGGTTATAAAGACGTTGACTGTGACTTCGTCGATTTCACCTACATTTGCTGTTCTTCATGCAAACTAGATCACGTGCTCAAGAGAGACATCTCAGAGTTTTCAGAAGCATTGCATGGAAATGATGCCCTAGGAATGGGCCAGATTTCACTTGAGTTCTTCCAGAAGAAGAAGACCAGATGGCCTTTCCAACCAGAGTGTATACCCTGGGAAGTATGGACTGTGAGATTAGAACCCACCAAAGTGAATATGGAGCATGAACGGCAGAGATACAGAGAGAAAGTAGGGGATACACTGACAGAGAAAATTCTCCACATTACAGAAATAATGAACAGACATGATTACCTTCCAAAAATGCCAAGTGAATCTGAACTAGATTTGATTTTTGATACTTCATTTCCCGATGTGCAGCCGTACTTGTTCAGGATTACACACACAACTTCCGGTCCGACAAGTCCATCTGTCGGAACAACAATGAAGAAGCTCATGAAAGACACTCTTTTGTAATAAGTTTAAAGAAAGATGTGATACATGAAAGCAATAATGTTTATATTTTTAAAAACATTTAAATGTTTACAAGTCACTGTTAAATCTTAACTTAATTAGCATGGTAATAAGCCTATGTTGGAACAATGATGGCGAAGCTCACAAACAAAACACCTCTGTAATAGATCAATAACATAAGCAAAAGGATACTTGTGTTTTAAAAGACGCTTATGAAATGTTTAAAGCAGTATTATAGATATTTAATATATGAATATTATAATGTTTCAAAGACTGATAAATAGTTATAACTGTTTTGTTAAACACGGGTGAAAATAAAAGGTTTAAAAAAGAATAAATAAAACATATTTCCTATATATAAAACCGATATAGAGTTCCTTATTACTTATGTACCGTGCGACCCAAATACATACGAACCGCTGCACGGTGTTTTTCCACTGCGCACACGGACACATGATAATACACAGCTGCTGTACACAAGGTCACGGTGCTGACTTGTTTTTCTTGCTCTGAAAGTGCAGTATTGAGCTGATGGTCATATCGTATGATTGAGTTAATACCAGTGTGCTGTATTATGGCTCAGCATATCGTGTATTTATTTATGGTTCGTATGTGTTAACACATTTGGTAAGTGGTCTCTCAACAGTGTATACAATGACAAAATTGGCCCACATTTAACATTTTTCACGGACAAGGCTTGGCTCCACCTTCATGGACACGTGTACACAAAATAATCATTACTGAGGCTCTGAGAAACCTAATATTGTTCATGAAATACCCGTTCATGACTAAAAAATTGGCGTACGGTGCGCCATTAGCGGAGAAAGCGTTATAGACCCAATTTTTTTTTCGAGTCAACAGTTGACGCCCATACATACGTGATTTAAATGTTGCCCCCCTTTTGTTTTTACTTTCTCTGTACGCACTATGTACAAAGTATAAAGAGAAGGTATTGCACTCCACCCAAAAATTCAATACCGAGAATTCACCGGAAATATATGTTTTAGGGTCCCCTTTATCTAATGTGTGTGTGTGTGTGTGTGTCCATGTGTCAGTGTGACTGTGAACACGATAACTCAAAAACGAAAAGTCGGTAAAATACCAAACTTGGAATTTAAGTTTAGTATCTCCCAGGGATCCGACACGAAGATTTTGAGAAAAATCCCCCCACCCCAAACTACCTTTACATGAAACTTTTTTCGAAAAGTTTGATTTTCTCAAAAATGGCTCTAACGATTTTGATTAAAATTTCGTATATTAAAGATATTTACCTGACAAATATAATGTATATCTTGAATTTTCCTGGGAATAGCCTCTGAAGACTACTTTATTCTGGGTCAATTTTACGGCATTTTACATAACTGCTAAACCGTAAGAGACGGACAAAAACTTAACACACAACAAATGCAGAGCACTTTAAAACACAATTTATGTTATATACATTTTTTTCGTGGAGTTGATTGTCTTTGAGATATACTTTGTTTTTGGTTTCAGCTTTCAAAAACATACTTTTCACATACTGGAATTTAACAATCCCTGTCCATACAAACAAAGGAACTTCAGTCACATAGCAACCAGCTTTTGACTATCACTTTAACCTATGGTACTCCCTTATTTCGTTTCTACTTACAAGGAAGCAAGTAATAAGACTAATTTGTTGCAGAGATGTAGAGAAAGTCATGTGAACGGACACATAAGATTTTTTCAACAAGACTGCAACAGCTCCTACAGCCAATCTTTCGGTGAAAGTGTGGTTCAGGACAATATTAGTAGAGAATTTTGCGATATCTTGCCCTACCACAGAGCCACCATTGCAACGTGCTCAGTCTGACTCTACTTATCCAACTCCTGCTCTACACACTTTCTCTGAGAAAACAATTAAAATTATCACCTATATATTTTATTTGCCTTTTCTGTGATCTGGGCAGTTCAGTTGCTTAGGTTCAAACCCGGCCCAGATCGATGGTTTTTAAGTGCGCTTAAAAGCGACAGGCCCATGTCAGTAGATTTACTGGCATATAAAATATCTCCTACAGGATGAAATTCCGGCTCACCTTTAATAATTACTATTTTAATAAATATATTAAACTATCATATTTCAATCAAAATCGTTAGAAGCTTTTTGAGAAAAAAAAGCTGATGTGTTCCATTCACATGACTTTCTCCACATCTCTGCAAAAACTATTAATAAAAACTTATGCTTCTATTTGCTTCATGCTAATCGAGAAAAAATTAGTAGGAATAGTCTTATTACTTGCTTCTTTGTAAGTAGAAGCGAAATAAGGGAGTACCATAGATTAAAGTTATAGTCAAAAGCTGGTTGCAATGTGACTGAAGTTCCTTTGTTTGATGCAAAAGAGTTGACAAATTCCTGTATGAGAAAAATATGTATATAACATAAATTGTGTGCTTTGACATGCTCTACATTTTTGTCCATGTTTTACGGTTTAGCAGTTATGCAAAATTCCGTAAAATTCATCTAGAATAAAGTAGCCTTCAGAGGCTATTCCCAGAAAATTCAAGATATACATTTTATTTGACATGTAAATATCTTTAATGTATGCTATTTTAATCAAAATCGTTAGAGCCATTTTTGAGAAAATCAACATTTTCGAAAAATTGATTCATGTAAAGCGTGGGAGGATTTTCTTGAAAATCTTCGTGTCACATTCTTGGGAGACACCAAACCTAAATACCAAGCTTGGTTTTTAAGGGACTTTTCGTTTTGGAGCTATGCTTCCCGCCCCACACTCACACGGGTATTTTTCTAAAAATGCTTTTTTTGGATTCAGGGGGTCTTAAAACATGTATTTTCGGTGAAAACTCGGTATCGAATTTTTGGGTACATTACAATACATTCTCTATACACTATATATAGTTCGAGGTCGGGGGATTTTCTTGAATATCTTCACGTCGTACTTTTGGAAGATACTAAACCGTTACTCCAAGTTTGGTATTTGTTGGGTTATGCTGTTCACAGACGACTCGAATTTACAGAGACAGTCTGAATCTAAAATAATAAAATGCCAATATGATACTTTATTCACGACATCACTGAAAACCATAATTCCTATCATGTCTTTCCATTGTTGTTGACATAAAGTGTTTGTTGCGTCGGCAAGCGACGGTATGGTAATGATGTCATGCGTTTCCAAAGAAGTGGTGGGTACGTGACCGCACGCCACTGCACGAACATGTTCAAGGTGTGGTGGACAACGGGATGTATTGTTGACTTTTTATAATAGCAACAATGTTGATCACGTGACTCAGTCTGGCGCCCCAGCGGCGCCCTCTCCTCATCCTGGTTTCTAAATCCGTTCTCTCTGCTATTTATTAGGTCTCTTGTATTCACGCCCCGAAGACAGTTAAGAGGTGCTGGATTTTACCATGTGCTTAGGGAATCAATGGACTTGTTCAACATCTCCAACGGAACTTCCGTTTGCTCAGCGCTCAGCAACTTTCCCACGTACTCCTGGCTCCTCAAATCTGGCATCCACTACTCATTCCTGACCGTATTTTGGAGTGGCCCTTTCTCTAGCAATAGTAGGTAAGGTATTTTAATCCGACCAAAAAGTCAATACCGAGGTTTCATCGGAAACACGTGTCTTGAGAACCCCAAATCAAAAAATCTCAGGTGTTCTATTCACATGACTTCAACATCTCTGTAAAAAGTATTGTTAAAAAGTTTATTCTTCTATCTAGATCATGCTGATCGAGAAAAAACATTAGCACAAATTACAATCCTTGTAAGTAAAAGCGAAATAAGGGACTACCATAGGTTAAAGTGACAGTCAAAAGCTGGTTAGTAGATGTATAAAGTTCCTTTGATTGTATGGACACGAGTTGACAAATTCCTGTATGAGAAAAGTATAAGTATTTTAAAGCTGAAACTAAAAACAATGAATATCTCAAAACTGATCAAATCCACGAAAATAATATATATAACATAAATTGTGTGTTTTATGTGATATCAAAGCTTTTGTCTATCTCTTACGATTTAGCACACATGTAAAATTCGGTAAAACTCATCCAGAATAAAGTAGTCTTCATCCCAGAAAATTCAAGATATACATTTTATATGTCAGGTAAATATCTTTAATATACGATATTTTAATCAAAATCTTTAGCCATTTTTGAGAAAATCAAAATTTCCGAAAAAAGTTCCATGTAAAGGGTAGTTGAGGGTGGGGAGATTTTCTTGAAAATCTTCGTGTCACATCCTTGCAAGATACCGAACTTAAATACCAAATTTGGTATTTAACGGTCTTTTCGTTTTTGAGCTATGCTGTCCACAGACACACACACACACACACACACACAGACACGCAGACCTTTTTCCCGAAATGCTTTTTATAGATTGAGGGGGACCCAAAACATGTATTTCCGGTGAAATCTCGGTATAGAATTTTTGGGTGCAATACAATACCTTCTCTACACACTATGTACATAGTACGTGTAGAAAAAGTAAAAATCTGATGTGTTCTATTCACATGATGAATAAGGGAGTACCATAGGTTAAAGTGACAGTCAAAAGCTGGTTGCTATGTGACTGGAGTTCCTTTGTTTGTATGGACAGGAGTTGAAAAATTCCTGTATGAGAAAATTTTTGTTTTTTAAAGCTAAAACCAAAAACAAGGAATATCTCAAAACCGATCAACTCCACGAAAAAAATGTATATAACATAAATTGTCTGTTTTGTGTGGTAAGCTTTTGTCTATCTCTTACGGTTTAGCAGTAATGCAAAATTCGGTAAAATTCATCCAGAAATTCCCAGAAAATTCAAGATATACATATTATTTATCAGCTAAATATCCTTAATATACTATATTTGATCAAAATAGTTAGAGCCATTTTTAAGAAAATCAAAATCTTCGTGCCGCATCCTTGCAAGATACCAAACTTAAATACCAAGTTTGGTATTTAACGGTATTTTCGTTTTTGAGCTATACATACATACACGTGGATCTTTTTCCGAAAAGTCTTTTACTTTTTTAGGATTGAGGGGGACCCAAAACATGTATTTCCGGTGAAATCTTTTGATTTGTTCTATTCATACGACTTCCTGTACATCTCTGTAAAAAGTATTGTTAAAAGCTTATTCTTTATATACAGCATGCTAATCGAGATAAACATTAGCAGACATTGTCCTTATTACTTGGTTCCTTGTAAGTAGAAGCGAAAACAAATCTAATCTATTCCATTCATATGATGTCCTCTAGCAGTTCGGCAAACAAACCTTCTATTCAAAACACTAACCTTATATCTACATTATGTTAATCAAGATAAACATAAGCAGAATTAACATTGACGTTGTTTTGAAAATCTTCGTTGGTTTGAAAGTGCTGCCCTCCTAGCCACGTCTTCTGTTCAGGGAAAAGGTGAAAGTCGCTGGGTGCCTGGTCAGGACTGTACTGTGGATGATCGAAAATGTCCCACTGAAATTGTTCAAGGAGCCGATGGGTTGTGCCAGCAGTGTGTAGACGAGCGTTGTCATGGATTAACACAATTCCTGAAGTCAGCATTCCTCTTCGTTTGTTTTGAATGGCTCTCCGCAAACGTCGTAAAGTACGAAGATCTTCAAAACAACGTCAATGCTCATTTGAAATCATTGGCGGCAACATTTTTTGAAGCGGGTATTGCAAAGCTTGTGCACAGGTACGATAAATGTCTCAATCTTTTCGGTGATTATGTTGAAAAGTAACCATAAGTGTACAAAACTTTTAGTAATAAAATAACTGTTTTCTATTAACTAGTTTTTATTTATAGCCTATCGGCTATAAAATTCGATACCGAAATTTTACCGGAAATATATGTTTTAGGGTCCGCTGAATCCAATAAAGAACAACATCAGTGTGAGTGAATGAGAGTGTGTGTGTGTGTGTGAGCAACATACCTCAGTAATGAAACGTTGGTTAAATACCAAACTTAATAATTAAGTTTAGCACCTTCCAATGTTCCGACATGTAGATTTTCAAGATAATCCCGCATCCCAAGCTATCTGTTTCATACGAGAAACTTCGAACTTTGATTGTTAATAATGCCTCTGTTTTAATTAAAACAGAGCAATCTAAGATACTTACATGACAAATAAAACGTATATCTTGAATTTACTGAGAATCGTCTCTGAAGCAATGTATAACTAGTAAACCACAAGAGTTAGACAAAAAGTTACTACACAAAAACGGGAATTTGTCATTTCTGTTTCTTTTGTTTTATTCCTGCCCCTGCAAAGAGGTCGAATATCAATTACATAGCAACCAGTTTTAAATGATTTGACTATCATTTTAGCCTCTGTTTTCCCTTTTTCCCTTCTACTTAAAAGGGACTAAGTAATACACCATTTCTGCTAAAGTTTATCTCGATTAGCATGAAGTAGATAGAAAAATAAACTTATTTTAAAGCATAGTTTTTTTTCAGATTACGTAGTGAAAGTAGTGTGAATGGAACACATAAGATTTTTAGTCATAATTTACACTACTCATTAAAATTGTATTATCCATGTTAGTAATATAACATGAAGTAAAAGACAAGAGCAATTCTGTCAATATGGACTTTTTCATTAGCTTATTAGTTATTTCTTTATATACTTATTACATGTTTATCTACTTGTATCTGCTCGTGCGTAATTAGCAGACGAGCAGTTTGTACTCGGGGCCAGATTTTTACATATAGCACACACTATATATAGTAAGTATAAATGTAAATTAGACAATTACCTTTGAATATATTAAGATAAATGATCATAGGTATTAAATAAGGGACTATTTTGTATTGCACAACAACCTATTCCACGAGAGTAGTCGATGAGAGTGAGTAGTGCTCGTAAAAGTAAGAACGGGGCAAACGTCGATCTGGTCCATAGAGATGGGACGATTCATGAACGAATCGTTCATATGAACGAAAACAATGAAAGAATCGTATGAATCGTGTCAATCCTGACATGATTCGTCGTTCAAAAAAATATCGCGAAAATCGTGCTAGTCTTAACATGAATCTCGTTCAAAAAGAATCGCAGGTTTGAAGAATCATGATCAGGTATTGGGGTTTGTTTTTCTTTTGCTACCACCTTTCGAAGTACCAAGCCGAGCTTCAACGAAAACTGCCGAGTGCGCACGATGACGTGTGCAGGGATTTATAGCCATTTATTTTATTGAGAGAAAATAAATAGTGCTGAGGCCATGAGGTTAAATATAAGAATATATAAATATATAAAATAAAATATATACCTAATTTATATATGTATATAAAAAGTAAAATAAATTATATATATTTATATATAATATATATAGAAAACGAACACTGCCGAAGACACCACAAGCCTCTATATTCTTTAGGGATGAGTTATTGTACACCTGAAAACACACACATACACACATTTTATATATATATATATATATATATATATATATATATATATATAGATATATATATATAACAAAACTTAACGAGAAATAAAGCAACTATGCTCCAACATAAAAGGTATAGAAACATACTGTTCTAATGCATTAAAATGACCTCGAATATTCCTGAAGAAAATAATAATTATTCTGGGTACTAGCGTTGCCTTATAATGAGGTATTTATAAACATTACATGACTTAGTGGCGCGCAGCCGCCACAATGATGTATAATAATTACTCTGCGTATTAACATTACACAAATACCGTCATGCAGTCGAAGTTTAGGTATCAATTTTAGACTTAAACAAACTTTTATGTATTCTTTTTCGAATGGAGGAAATTTTATGACACATGTTTGCAATAGATGGAAAAGAGTAGGACGTTTGTAAATAAATTACTGTTTTTGTGCTGAAGGAGCTAACATATGACTTTCATCCCCATGTATAATAAAAGTCAAACACAGAAGGGCATGGCGACGACTAATGAATCGTGAACGAATCTTATGAATCGACTCATATTGCATGAACGAATCGTATGAATCGATTACTGAAAATGAATCGTTCGACCCAACTCTAGTTTGGGAGGCTGAATTGGTTAGACCCTTTTCACCGGATGAATTTGTGCTCATGTAAACAAAGCACTAAATGTACTCCTCCGCTTTCTTGCTCTGATTGGAGAGGTAACGGGACTACTTTCATAACCTCGTGGCGCCAAGCGAGATAACCTTGGAACTGTCATCGCTTTCCTTCTACCCGTTCCTGGTCAGTTTTAAAACGCGCTACTGATTAGATAACTACTGCGTATAGCACTCCGAACTAATGTTATAAATAAGATATATAAAAACCACTATACGAAAAACATAACCTAATCTGAATCTTAAAGAGGTTGTATACCATCCAGATCAAAGTTCTGCTCCTCTCTCCCTTCGTCTTCTGCTTGTTTTTTATTCTTAATAGTGGTGTCTTCGCATATCTGGAAGATTGTGTGGCCTTCATTTACCAATATTTCGTCGAGAAAATACAGCTTCCGCCCTGAGCACGCGAAATTTAACAATACATCCTCACGGTCATTTTTACGCCCAAAAAACCCTTCGCTCTCTTTTAGGTTTGAACCCGCGACCAGAGGCTAGCATGTTACCCCAAGATCTCGGAGAATGTCTTGTTTTTAAAACGACTGAACTTACAGTAAACAGGGTTTTGGACCTCGAATGTGTAACCAGTTTGTCGCCTGTCAGGTTTAAACAAAACACTGTTAATACAGTACTAGTAACGTCGCTAGGTACGTGATATGAAACTTGCTGGAGAGAACGTTAATAGCGTCTTGTTCAGTACAGTATGTGCTAGTTTCTTATCAGCTTATCGTGTGAGGTACTGGTTTCATAAAGTTGGGTACAAACATGTACACGCAGCACTTCAATTATAACATGCAATGTCATATTCCTAACCTCAAAAAATTTAGTTTGGTGCTACCTTTCTACTCTACAATTATGTTCAAACAGTTCTCTTGTTATTATACTGTGACTACATGTTCCCAACCTCAAAATGTTTAGTTTGGTACTACCTTTCTACTCTGCAACTATGTTCATGCAGTTTCTTGTTATTATACTGTGACTACATGTTCCTAACTTCAAAATGTTTAGTTTGGTACTACTTTTCTACTCTGCAACTATGTTCATACAGTTCTCTTGTTATTATATTGTGACTACATATTCCTAACCTCAAAATGTTTAGTTTGGTACTACCTTTCTACTCTGCAACTATGTTTATGCAGTTTCTTGTTATTATACTGTGACTACATGTTCCTAACTTCAAAATGTTTAGTTTGGTACTACTTTTCTACTCTGCAACTATGTTCATGCAGTTCTCTTGTTATTATATTGTGACTACATATTCCTAACCTCAAAATGTTTAGTTTGGTACTACCTTTCTACTCTACAATTATGTCCATACAGCTCTCCTGTTATTATATTGTATCTGAGACTCCGTGTTCCCTACCTCAAAATGTTAAGTATGGTACTGCCTTTTTTGTTTTACAATTATTTTCATGCAAGCTTTGTTGGTATAGTCTTCTGTGACTCCATGCTCCTATTCTTAAAATGCTTAGTTTAGTACTGCCTTTCTACTCGAAACTTTTCTGCAAATTATATGTCTGTATTCTGTTTTCCTGCTAGTAGGAGCGTAATAACATCCAAAGTATGTACACTTATTCACAAACGGTGCGTTACAAGCATGCATAAAACAGTGACATTTAATAGGTTTTATTGCATGTGAATCCTAGCACTAATGAACCTACAGTCCTTGAATTCCTGTTGGTTTTAAGTGCGGATGTCTGAAAATGCTAGGCATATCCGGTGCATTCCACATTCAGAAAATTGCACCACCATGGCATCCATTACACAGATTGCTGCCTTTGGTTTCTCTGCCTCAGCAACTACAGTTGGCTGCAGGCCAAGGGATCCTCCACACAAACAACTTACATCAAATTGGAACATGGTAACTGTTTTCGTTTCAAAACCATGTCACTTTAGTTCATAAAATAGATAAACCTCACATTATATTGGGAGATTAAATTGTAACAGTTGTAGCTTTGCCCTTAAAAGTTTTCTTCAACTAATAAAGTTATGCTCTTTCAGTTAGTATGGCTGTATACCTACTGCTATTGCAGAGGCAATTTAGCACAACTATTAAAGCACCAATACATGTTCATTTCTTTGAAATCTTATCACACTTGATGTTCGTTTGTTTAATTTCCTGTCACAATCCAGTCAGCCCTGATGGCGGAACGTTTGAGACGCGACATTGCAGATTTAGATTTGACTCTGTCATTGGTCGATTGACCAACATGGCTGCCCATGTGCAAGCAGACAGAACGAACCGAAGATTCTGCATTTCGATTGGAAAGCAGAACCGACTTTCAGAAAGTCCATTTTTACCCCTCATTTCGATCCAGTTCATTTACATACACCTCGACGAAATCTCGAAACCTGTCGTTCCCTTGTCACGTAGCCATATTGTCTCCGTAACCAATAGAAAGGCTCAGGAAAGAGCCATTGTCTAAAACTGAATTAGAATCTACAATCTCGCATTTGAGACGGTTTGGTCAGGCGACAGCACAACACCAACCATTTGGATGTAGGTACGATCGGCCATGTAATTCAGGAGGCAGTGAAGAAAGACAAAAAAATAATTTGGTAAATAAACATGGTCGAATGCGTTATTTACCATTTGAGAACTAATATAAATTATTAACAGTCAGTTTCGCCAAATTGCCTTATGAAATACTACTCTTGTTTTCATCTCTTAGGACAATATCGACAAGTTGAAAACACTCATTGCATTATTTATGCTAGTACTATACACAGTGTTTAAAAGCGATTCCAAACCAGCATCTGAACGATGTTTTTCAGGTTCTATGTGATACGAAAAGGGCCGCGCCATGGCTAGACCACTCGCCTCTCACCTAGGCGGCCCGGGTTCGATTCCAAGCGACCGCATTGATTTCAGCTTTAAATTATTTATATGCTTCATACATATAAACGAACCTCAGTCACATAGCAACCAGATTTTGACTATCATTTTAACCTATGGTACTCCCTTTTTTTTTTTTTTTTTTCATTTATATATCATCTAAGGTCATTCTCGTTGTCTGTAGGTTCTTTTTTTTACGTTGTTTTACACATTCACACTCACATACAAATTTCCAAATGATTCTGGCTAGAGAAAAATTTCCCGCCCCAGCTGGGAATCGAACCCGGGACCCCCGGGTGAGGAGTCAGCTCGCTGACCACTTGACCACGGAGGCAGTTATTTTCGTTCTACTTGCAAGGAAGCAAGTAATAAGACGATTTCTATTTTTTTTTCTCGATTATCATGAAGTAAATAGCATTCGTTGCAGAGATGTAGAGAAACATCATATGAATGGAACACATCAGATTTTTTTTACCCTTTTTCAATACTTATTGTATCAAGTGTGTTAATTAAATTAATTCTATTACACTCCATTCAACTAGCAACACAAACTGATTGTTATTCAATATATTACTTTAAAATTGCCAATATGTTATTTCATTTCTAATTTGTTAAATTAATTTTAACCAAAATTGTTTATAAAAACAGTTTATGATTCAATCTTCACTAATGTGTTCATTCATTTCGTGTTGTCATAGAAAATTGAACAAAGTGTAGATATTGCAACCGTTTAAGTGTATGGAGGGAACCTACCGGCATTACACAGTGGGTTGGGAATGCCGGTAGAAATAGTTGGTCTAATTTTTTAAATGCATTTTATGTATTTTTAATTTTTTTAAATAATTTAACAGAATGATATATTTTATTTATTAGTGAGTTTTTCTAGTTGCGCAAAATAAATTATGCATTTAGGGATTTTTATAAAAAAAATGTTGTGTGCATTACAAAAATTTTTCCCATACGTTGTCATAGCCACATACAATTAAGCTACGAGGACAAATTTTAACAAAAGTATATAAATATATATATATATATATATATATATATATATATATTCCTTGCCATTTATTAAAAAAGAATACGTTGATGTACGAAAAGCTTAGGCAGTTATATGATCATTATTGCTTAAGGTACCAACATTTCCATGTTCTCCCCTATTTTAATCAAAATCGTTTTGGCCATTTTTGAGAAAATGAAAATTTTCAATTTATTTAATGTAAAGGGCAGTTTGGGATGGGGGGTTAGGTAAAATATTTGTGTCGTTTCCTTTGAAGATAGCAAACTTAAATAACACATTTAGTATTTAACGGTCGTTTTTGAGCTAAGCTGCCCTACGAGGGTCGGTTGATAGGTCCCGGGCCTCACACAGATATGGCATCACTAGGCGGTTAGACGGTAGTATCGTAAAGTTTAACTCTAGACTAGCTTGTATCCATAGTAACAGGCCAATAGCTTGTTTAGTTTTCGAATGACAGCATTTTAAACAAGACACCTTTAGAGTTTTCAGATTTGGAAAAACGAGCTGTGATTAAATAATTCCATTTGAAAGGCTTAACGCCTAAAGAAATCAAGGAGGAAATGGACAGTACATTGAAAGGCTCTGCCCCTTCACATTCAATGATTAAAAGGTGGGTTGCACAGTTTATAATGGGACGTACAAGCACTAGTGATGAGCCTCGCTCTGGACGCCCTGTAGAAGTGACAACTCCAGAGATCATTGAAAAAATTCATCATTTAGTACTGGAAGACCGTAAATTAAAGTTGTTTGAGATAGCAGAGGCTGTAAACATATCAAAAGAACGTGCAGGTAATATTTTAAGTAATGTTTAGGCTTTCACAAGGTATGTGCAAGATGGTTGTCACCTAATCAATCGTTGCAAAGAAAAACTGTTTCTCTAACGCAAACATCTCAGTGAATTTTATAGACGGCTTATTACCATGGATGAAACTTGGATTCATCACTATACTCCAGAAAGTAAATCACAGTCAAAACAGTGGATTGCGCCAGGTAAACCAACTACAAGAGTCAGCTAACAAGGTTTTCTGGGATGCACAGGCAATTATTTTTATTGATTACTTGGAAAAGGGTAAAAGTATCACTAGTGACTACTACGCAAGCTTATTGCAACGTTTGAAAAGAAAGTGACCTCATTTGAAAAAAAAAGAAAAAAGAAAAAAAAATGGTTTCATCACGACAATGCTCCGGCGAATTGTAAGTCATTGTAATGGGAAAAAGCTGATGTGTTCCATTCACATTTTTCTCTACATCCCTTAAAAAATTACTGTTAAAAAGCTTATGCTTCTATTTACTTCATGCCAATCGAGAAAAAAAAAATAGCAGAAATAGTCTTATTTCTTGCTTTATTGTAAGTAGAAGCGAAATAAGGGAGTATTATAGGTTAAAGTGATAGTCAAAAGCTGGTTGCTATGTGACTGAAGTTCCTTTGTTTGTATGGACAGGAGTTGACAAATTCCTGTATCAGAAAAGTATAAGTTTTTCATAGCTGAAACCAAAACAACAAGGAATATCTCAGAAACGATCAACTCCACGAAAAACTGTATACAACAAAAATGTGCGTTATAAAGTGCTCTACATTTGTTGTGTGGTAAGTTTATGTCCATCTCTTACGGTTTAGTAGTTATTCAAATACAGAATAAAGTAGTCTTCAGAGGCTATTCCCAAAAAATTCAAAATATACATTTTATTTGTCAGGTAAATATCTTTAATATCCATTTTAATCAAAATCGTTAGAGCCATTTTTTTTAGAAAATCAAAGTTTTCGAAAAAAGTTCCATGTAAAGGATAGTTTGGGGTGGAGGGAATTTTTGTCAAAATCTTCTTGTCGCATCCCTAGAAGATGTTAAACTTAAATACCAAGTTTAGTATTTTACCGACTTTTCGTTTTTGAGTTATCGTGTTCATAGACCATGGACACACTGACACACACTAAGGCCTTTTTCTGAAAATACTTTTTTTGGATATAGGGGATCCTAAAACATATATTTCCGGTGAAATCTCAGTATCGAATTTTTTGGTGGAGTGCAATGCCTTCTCTATACACTATGTACATAGTACGTATAGAGAAAGTAAAAATGTGCGAATTAAAGTTCGAATTGCTTGAACATCCACCCTATTCGCCAGATCTAGCACCCAGTGTCTACCACCTGTTCCCAAACCTCAAAAAATGTCTTGGAGGACGAAGATTTCACAGCAACGAGAAGGTCATTGATGCGGTAAACAGCTATTTTGAGGACCTTGATAAATCGCACGACATAGTTGGTTTAATTAAATTACAACACCGATATAACAAATGTATTAGCTTTTCTGGAGATTATGTTGAGAAATAAAGCTTTTTTTTTTTAAAAATGCTGTTTTCATTTAGAGGCTTGGGACTTATCAGCCGATCCTCGTAGACACACACACTCGTTCGCATGCGCATGGACCTGTTTTAAAAACATAAATCCGATGAAATTTCGGCATCGAGTTTTTGAGTGGAATACAATACCTACATTCTCTATCTACTATGCACATAGCATAGGAGCTAGGGAAAGTAATAAAAGACAGCGTGTAAGGAAAACCCTGTTGAATGTAACGGCAGATATTTTTAAAATTTACGATACAAAATACCATAAAACGTTGTACCTACACCGTTATAAAGAACTCAACATTCTCTCTAGCGCTTGGTTAATTAACTTCCAAGCTTGCATATTAACTTCGATATATATAACGGTCTTGCATCGTAAATATTCCTTTCGTATGCACTCATAAATGACTTGAAGAAATAAGTACGAGCAAAGGAACTAGCAAGGTAATAAAATCTTCATTGGCCATGAATTCAGTTTGCAAATATCACACCTGTTTAATAAAAACATTATATTTACTTGCGTACATTTGAAAACAACTTGAATGAAAATAGTCGTCTGAATAGCATTATAAGTTTCCTAGTCCTATTATATAGATTGTTAAAATACAAATGCAGAAATGTTATGTGTTCCATTCACATTACTTTCTCTAGCTGTTCTATATATAAATTATTAGATTAAATATTATTCCTTTACCTACTATATGCTAATCGAGATAAACATTGCAGAAGCGGTCTTATTACTTGCTTTCTTGTAAGGAAAAGCGAATACACCAAGAACTAAGTAATTAGACCATTTCTCTAATGTTTAATGAATAAAATTTAACAGTAATTTGTTACAGAGATGTAGAGAAAGTCATTTGAATGGAACACATCATATTTATTTACTTTCTCTACACGTACTATCTACATAGTGTATAGAGAAGGTATTGCATTCCACCCAAAAATTCGATACCGAGTTTTGGGTCCCCCTGAATCCAAAAAAATCTTATGTGTTCCATTCACATGACTTTCTCTACTTCTTTGTAACAAATTATTGTTAATAAGCTTATTCTTCTATTTATTTCAAGCTAATCGAGAAAAAATTAGCAGAAATAGTCTTATTACTTGCTTCATTGTAAGTAGAAGCGAAATATGGGAGTATCATAGGTTAAAGTGAAGTCAAAAGCTGGTTACTAGGTGACTGAAGTTCCTTTGTATGGACACGAATTGACAAATTCCTGTATGAGAAAAGTTTTTCAAAGCTGAAACCAAAAACAAGGAATATCTAAAAAAACGAACAACTCCTCACAAAAAATCATATAGCATAAATTTTGTGTTTTAATGTGCTCTACATTTTTTGTGTGGTAAGTTTTAGTCCATCTCTTACGGTTTAGCAGTTATGCAAAATTCCTCCAGAATAAAGTAGTGTTCAGAGGATATTCCCAGAAAATTCAAGATATACATATTATTTGTCAGGTAAATATCTTTAATATACGATATTTTAATCAAAATCGTTAGAGCCATTTTTGAGAAAATCAAAATTTCCGAAAAAAGTTCCATGTAAAGGGTAGTTGGGGATGGGGGATTTTCTTGAAAATCTTCGTGTGGCATCCTTGGAAGATACCAAACTTACATACCAAGTTTGGTATTTAACGGTCTTGTCGTTTTTGAGCTATGCTGTCCACAGACACACACACACAGACACATTTTTCCAAAAATGCTTTTTTAGGATTCAGGGGGACTCAAAACGTGTATTTCCGGTGAAATCTCGGAATCGAATTTTTGGGTGGAGTACAATACCTTCTCTATACACTATGTACATAGTACATGTAGAGAAAGTAAAAAAAAACATTTTTACAAAAAGGTCCGTCGGTGTATGTGTTTGTGTGTGTGGACAGCATATCTCAAAAACGAAAAGACCTTTGAATACCAAACCTGATATTTAAGTTTGGTTTCTTCCAAGGATGCGACACGAAGATTTTCAAGAAAATCCCCCCACCCCCAACTACCCTTTACATGGAACTTTTTTCGAAAATTTGTATTTTCTTAAAAATGTCTCTTAACAATGTTGATTAAAATATTGTATATTAAAGATATTTACCTGATAAATAATATGTATATCTTCAATTTTCCGGGAATAGCCTCTGAAGACTCCTTTATTCTGGATGAATTTTACGTAATTTTGCATAACTACTAAACCGTAAGAGATGGACAAAAACCTACCACACAAAACATGTAGAGCACATTAAAACACACAATTTATGTTACATACATTTTTTCGTGGAGTTGATCATTTTTGAGGTATTGCTTGTTTTTGGTTTCAGCTTTGTAAAACTATTACTTTTCTCATACAGGAATTTGTTAACTGTTGTCCATACAAACAAAGGAACTTCAGTCACATAGCAACCAGCTTTTGACTATCACTTTAACCTATGGTACTCCCTTATTTCGCTTCTAATTACAAGGAAGCAAGTAATAATGCTATTTCTGCTAATTTTTACTCGATTAGCATGAAGTAGATTGAAGCATAAGGTTTTTAACAATAATTTGTTGCAGAGAAGTAGAGAAAGTTATTTGAATGGAACACATCATATATTTTTTTTTTTTTTTATTTTGTACATAAGGGCTAGAGAAAATAAGAAAGAAGAGGAACAAAAGACAGTGCAAGGTTATTTACCCAAGTAACGTAGACTATAGTATGCACACAATACCGTTTGTTAGAGGCGCAGGCGCTGTACGATGTCTCCATGGTGACGAGATTAGAATCTGGGTTTGTTTTCTGTCCTAAAGGAATTCAGCATGATAGAACAGGTAAAGCGCTTTCTCGTGTTTCTGTCAGTTCCCGCTATACCTGCCGTGTGACGTCCAGGCTGTCAACAAAACAATGTCGACACTGCAGTGATTTATAGCGCGCAGGTCCATGCACGCTCCACAGTAAACACTTTATTTATTAAGTAGTCTTAGTATTGGGAGCTATTGGTGGGCACAATCGAAATGTATTACGATAGTGAGAAATGAGTATTGAATGATTCGGTTTTTAATTCGGATTTAAAACCTGCTGGTACCCATGGCAGCGGTGTTTCGTGGCGCAGAAAATCAGGGGTTCGAGTCCCACCTTGAGCATGGGTGTTTGTGTGTTTGTAAATGTGTATATGTATTTGTAGTAAACTGAAAATTATAAACAAATATGGATTATATTCTTCATCTTCTTTATGATAGTAGCGATAAACATTAGCATCAATTTTTTTAATCACTTGCTTCCTTGTAAGTAGAAGGAAAATAAGGGAATACACTGGTAGTAAAATCCTTTAAAAGCTGGTTGCCATGTGCTCGTGCAGGACCAGGAGTTTAATACTTTCCGCGTGAGAAAAGTTTAAGTACTTTAAATCTAAAACAAATAACAAGACATGTCTCAGAAATGGTCAATACTACGAAAACAACGTATAATATATAAATTGTGCGTTTTAGTGTATTCTACGTTTTGTGTGGTAAGTTTTCGTCTATCTCTTACGGTTTAGCAGTTATAGAACATTCCGGAAAATTCATTTAGAATAAACATGTCTTCAGGGACTATTCCCAGAAAATTCAAGATATACATTTTATTTGTCACGTAAATATCTTTACTATACGATATTTTTATTAAAATCGTAAGTCATTTTTGAAAAAAAAAATCGAAAAATTTTCCTTGTAAAGAGTAGTTGGGAGTGGGTGGATTTTCTTGAAAATCTTCGTGTCGCATCCTTGAAAGATACTGAACTTGAATACCAAGTTTAGTATTTAACGGACTTTTCGTTTTTGAGCTATGCTGTCCACAGACACGCGCTCACGCACACGCACACACACGCGCGCACGGACCTTTTTCTAGATTTTTTTTTTTTTTGGAATTAGGTGTCTCAAAATATGTATTTCCGGTGACACCTCGGTATCGATTCTCCAATACCTTCTCCTTGCACTATGCGTATAGTACGTGTAGAGAAAGTAAGAAAAAGGGGGGAAAGAGGAAACTGAAAAAAGAATTTAAAAAAATTGTATTTTCTCAAGAAGCGCTAAGGGACACTGGGAATGAATTTTCAAATGTCTATTTCTGTACAGTTTTTCTGAAAAGTTTGTTGTGATTACTATGCTTTTATTGTAAGGTATTCGTGATACTCTAAAACGACCATTTTGGTCAACATGTGGAGATTTTTCATTTTGGTATTTTCTGGTTCCTTGTTTCTTTCATTATATAATGATATTTTATTTTAATTGGTCAGTATTTGAATTTTTCGAACTGGAAGCAGTGAAGACTTCAACCGGAATCCAAAATGTTGTCCCTAGTTTTCTCATTGATTTTTATGTATTTTACTTCCTCTAACGCATATGTACAACAATTTGAACACGAAATTTCACTGTAAACATATGTTTTGAGACCCCCCGAGTCATAAAAAGCATTTTTAGAAAATTTTTCGTGTGTATGTGTGTGGCTGGACAGCAGAAGTCAAAAAATCTTGTGTGTTCCATTCACATGACTTTCTCTACATCTCTGCAACAAATTAGTTTTCAAAAGCTCATGCTTTTATTTACTTTATGTTAATCGACAAAAAATTAGCAGAAATAGCCTTATTACACGTACCGTGTAAGTAGAAGGGAAATAAGGGAGTAGCATAGGTTAAAGTGATAGTCCAAAGCTGGTTGCTATGTGACTGAAGTTCCTTTGTTTGTATGTATGGACAGGAGTTGACAAATTCCTGTATGTGAAAAGTTAAGTTTTTCGAACCTGAAAACAAAAACAAGGAATATCTCAAAAACGATCAAATCCACGAAAAAAATGTATACAGCATAAATTGTGTGCTTTAATGCGCTCTACATTTTTTGTGGGGTAAGTTTTTGTCTATCTCTTACGGTTCAGCACTTATGCAAAGTTCCGTAAAATTCACTCAGAATAAAGTATCTTCAGAGGCTATTCCCAGAAAATTCAAGATATAAATTTTATTTGTCAGGTAAATATCTTTAATATACGATATTTTAAATCAAATCGTAAGAGCAATTTTTAAGAAAATCGAAATTTTCGAAAAAAAAGTCCCATGTAAAGCGTAGTTTGGGGTGGGGGAATTTTTCTCAAAATCTTCGTGTCGCATACCTGGAAGATTTTAAACTTAAATACCAACTTTTGTATTTTACCGATTTTCGTTTTTGAGCAATCGTGTTCACAGACACACGGACACAAACACACGGACCTTTTTCTGAAAATACTTTTCGGATACAGGGGACCCTAAAACATATATTTCCGGTGAAATCTCGGTATCGAATTTTTGGGTGGAGTGCAATATCTTCTCTATACACTATATACATAGTACGCGTAGAGAAAGTGAAAAGAAAAATCCGTTAAATGCTAAAATTAGTACTCAAAGGATGCGACACGATTTTCTAGAAAATCTCCCACCCTTTACATAGAAAAATGGATATTATTTCTAATTTTTTCAAAAATGGCTCTAACGATTTTGTTTAAAATATCATATATTAAAGATATTTACATCAGAAATAAAATGTATATTTTGAATTTTCTGAGAATAGCCTCTAAAATCGTCTTCATTCTGGACGACTTTTGCATTACTGGTAAACCGTAAGGGATAGACAAAGACTTCATGCACAAAAAATGTAGATCTCTTCTATACACACAGTTTATTACTTTCTATATACGTACCATGTACATAGTGTATAGAGAAGGTATTGCACTCCACCCAAAAAATTCGATATCGAGATTTCACCAAAAATATGTTTTAGGGTCCCCTGTATCCAAAAAAAGTATTTTCAGAAAAAGGTCCGTGTCTTGTCTGTGTGTGTCCGTGTGTCCGTGAGTCTGTGAACACGATAACTCAAAAACGAAAAGTGGGTAAAATACCAAACTTGGTATTTAAGTTTAGTATCTTCCAGGGATGCGACACGAAGATTTTGAGAAAAATCCCCCCCACCCCAAACTACCCTTTACATGGAACTTTTTTCGAAAACCAAAAAATGGCTCTAACGATTTTGATTAAAATATAGTATATCAAAGATATTTACCTGACAAATAAAATGTATATCTTGAATTTTCTGGGAATAGCCTCTGAAGACTACTTTGTTCTGGATCAATTTTACGAAATTTTGCTTAGCCACACTGCATCCCTGAGCTTATTGTTCGTCATATCCCTGGAGGAAGGATGAGATGAGTGTAATTTCAGAGGGCGGCCGACAGTCGGACACAGAGAGAGAGACACCACGGAGGGTTAACACGCAGTTCGTTTTCATGTGGGGAGTCACTCACGGATAGACCCCATGAATCCGCAGACAACCACTAACGCCAAGAGCTGTATTTCCAGAGCGCAGTCACCTCCATGAAATGGCGCCTCTGCCGCAGTCCTCGTCAACACTTACAACCCTGAAAAAGACCGATTGGGATGAAATTCTTTTCTGATAGTGTTCCCACTCTTACTACAAATGGCACCGCAGGCGATGGCACTGATGTTACATGGAACCGATGCACCGCTTTGTCCACCACAAATTCCACATACAGTCGCTTGGAAACCAACCGTCTAGACGAGAGATGAGTGGTCCAGCCACTCCCGAAACGCCTGAGTAGTTGTCTCAAACAACAGAAGGTGCTATGATCTCGCATCCTCTTATTATGGATCCTGAGTACATCACGTAATTAGGGCAGAAGACTGTTTTTGTTATAGCATCAGCTTGTTTGTACAACGCTTGCGCGTGTGTGTGTTCCGGAGGGGTGTTCCACACTGCAGCCGTGGCCTTTATGTACGTCAGAACCCTTGAAGTAAGGATTAGATGAGTAATTTCAGAAGGCGGCCCACATCCGGTCACTAGGAGAGCCACCATGGAGGGTCCCTAACAGTTCATTTCGACGCGGGGAGTCACTCCCGGATAGACCCTATGATTACTCAGACAACCACTGACGCCATCCCTCCGCAGAGTGCAGTCACCTCCATGAAATGGCGCCTCTGCCGCAATCCTCTTCGACACTTTCAACACTGAAAGAGACCTATTGGGATGAAATTTTGTTCTGATAGTGTTTAACGACCGCTTTTACTATAAATGAAACCACAGGCGTTGACACTAATGACAGAGGAAACCGGAGAAGTCACTCCCCTGCGCCGCTTTGCGCACTATTAAGTCCCATATACGGTCGCTTGGAAACGAACTAGGTGAGAGACGCTGCCGGTTGGGTTGAAATGAAGGGACCGGGACCCTCTCTAGCATTCACCTAGTGACCCCAGGAAACCCCCGAAAAAACCCCAAGGGTCAGAGAGGTCGGCCACGGGCAACCGAACCCACAACCTTCCGAAATGCCCGAGTAGTTGTCTCACACAAGCGAAGGAGTTTATTAGAGAGAAAACTAATGCAGTGATCTCACATCCTCCTATTATGAGGCTGAGCTTTTGCGTGAAGACCAAATCACACTACATCACGTCATTAGGGCAGAAGCTTGTTTGTACTGCGCAGGCGCGCGCGAGGTGCATTACCAATTACCTATGTAGGTTCGTTCTGGCTGTGAACTCACAAACTCGGCAACCAGAGGACCTGGAGCGTAGCCAGACGCATTTATTATCCTCCAGCGCTGAAGGATCAACAGCATACGGACTTCTCAGAGACTTCGTAAACCTTCATGCTAACTATCCAATTATACTAGTATAGTGGGAGTATATTAGACAAATATATTAGTATATTATTTATATTAAATTAATTTAGATTTAGTAAATGTTAATAAAGGATTTGGTAAAGCTTGTGCCCGCATTCACGGTTAGACACCAAAATCAAATGAACATTATTTTTTTACTTTCTCTACGTACTATATGATTGCACCGGAAACGTGTTTTGAGGTCCCCTGTATCCAAAAATAGCATTTTCAGAAAAAAGTCCGTGTGTCGATGAACACGATAACTCAAAAACGAAAAGTGAGTAAAATAACAAACTTGGTATTTAAGTATGGTATCTTCCAAGGATGCGACACGTAAATTTTCAAGAAAATCCACCCCTCCCATACTACACTTTACATGGAAAAAAATCGAAAATTTTTATTTTTTTTAAAAATGGCTCTAACGATTTTGATTAAAATCTCGTATATTTAAGATATTTGCTTGACAAATAAAATGTATAGCTGGAATTTTCTGGAATAGCCTCAAAAGACTTCTTTATTCTGGATGAATTTTACAGAATTTTGCATAACTGGTAAACTCTAAGAGATGGACCAAAACTTACCATGCAGAAAATGTAGAGCACATTAAAACACACAATTTATTTTACTTACATTTTCTTCGTAGAGTTGACCGTTTTTAAGATATTCCTTGTTTTTAGTTTCAGCTTTGAAAAACTTTACTTTTCTCATATAGGAATTTGTCAACTCCTGTCCATACAAACAAAGTGAACTTCAGTCACATAGCAACCAGCTTTTGACTATCACTTTAACCTATGGTACTCCCTTATTTCGCACCTACTTACAAGGAATCAAGTAATAAGATATTTCTGCTATTTTTTTTCTCGATTAGCATTAAGTAAATAGAACAATAAGCTTTTTAACAATAATTTGTTGCAGAGATGTAGAGAAAGTCATGTGAATGGAACATATAAGATTTTTGTTATTATTGATTCATTTATATAGCCCCCTTTAGCACTTGAAACAACTCGTTGTTTGTATTCTTTTACGCTTGGTTTATATCGTTTTATTTTCCTTAAACACACACATTCACTCTCACATACATACTTCCAGACTCTGTGGGGGATATTGAATAATTCTGGCTAAAGAAAATTTCCCCGCACCAGCCGGGAATCGAACCCGAGATCTTCACCTCGCTGACCACTCGACCACGGTGGCAGTTTGAACTTTATTGGTTTTTAAGTAATTAATATTATTTATGATAATTAAGAAGATTTGAGGTGAAATTTATATTATTTTGAGGTATATATATATATATATATATATATATATATATATATATATATATATATATATGGGTGCAAAAGTCGAGTTTTATTAATGTGTGGATCAAGTTAGACCCGACCGCTACCATTGTACCAAGCTGAAATCAATTCTTTACCTATATTTAGGGAAATACTTTTTTTTTCCCCGTAGCATAAACGGAATGAAATTGATGAAATGATGCTCAAATGATCTCGGGGTCCATGGACCTTAAAGTTACTCGACATTCGTCTTCTGAGATAAGGGAAAACCCCGAAAAAAAGACCTTATCGGGTAACTCACCCTAAGCGAGATTCGAACTCACGACCTTTTGAATGTGAGGCAGACACGCTACCACCACACTACCCAGGCGGGCAATTGCGTTTTTATTACAGTAAATAATTATAATATGGCATATTAAATCTTATGTCAGGGAACGATTTTAATCCTGTTACTATTTATGCCACGCCCATCTAGGGGGCCCGGGGTCGATCCCAAACGTCCGCATGTGGGATTCGTGGTGGACGAAGCGGGTCCTCCGGTTTCCCCCGCCATTCATTCCACCAATTTCTCCATAATCACCTTTCCCATCATCAACTTCATATCACCCGACTACGGCCCGACCTCTCGCAATAGACTCTCCTTCTGTGGTTTCTTGTCGTTGGCTCCCCAACAGTCTTCTGAACCCTTGGCATCTGCTTGTAAATCCTAGATGGTGTCAGTACGGGGAGGGTAAGCCGACTTACAGTTCACCAGTTATACAAAAGGCATCCAGAATAAAGACGCCGATAGAGGCTATTCTCAGAAAACTCAAGATATACATTTTGTCATAATATATATTAAGCATATAGTGTTGTAATCAAAAGCTTTAGGGACAGTTTTGAGAAAATCAAAATTTTGGGAAAAATGTTCCATGCAAAGAGTAGTTTGGGGTGGAGGGATTTACCTAAAAATCTCCGTGACGCATCCTTAGAAGATACTAAACTTTTAACACCAAGTTTCGTTTTTGGGTCTGTCCACATACTCGCAAACCTTTTTTTTTTTTTTTTTTTTTTTTTTTGATTCAGAGGATCCTAAAAAACGTATTTCCGGTGAAATCTCGGTATCAAACTTTTGGATGGAATAATACAATACCTTCTCTATGCGCTTTGAACGTTGTACATACGTGTAGAAGAAAGCTAAACTTATGTGTGTGTGTGTGTGTGTGTGTGTGTGTGTGTGTGTGTGTGTGTGTGTGTAAGATAAAGCTTTTTTTCATTGAAAGGTCCTATTCTTTCTGATGGCATAATCTAGAAAACACACAATTTCAATTCCTAAATCACTAAAAAAAAAAAAATCTGACGTGTTCCATTCACATGAGTTTCTCAACATCTCTGCAACAAATTATTGTTAAAAAGCTAATGCTTTTATTTACTTAATGCTAATCGTCATAGTCTTATTACTTGCTTCCTTGTAAGTAGAAGTGAAATAAGGGAGTATCATAGGTTAAAGTGATAGTCAAAAGCTGGTTGCTATGTGACAAGTTCCTTTGTCTGTACAGACAGGAGTTTACAAACTCCTGAATGAGAAAAGTATAAGTTTTTTAAAGCTGAAACCATAAGGAATATCTTTAAAACAATAGACTCCGCGAAAAAAGGTATATTACATAAATTGGGTGCTTTGTGCTCTACATTTTTCGTATAGTAAGTTTTTTTCCATCTCTTACGGTTTAAAATTCTGTAAAAGTCATCCAGAATAAAGTAGTCTTCAGAGGCTATTTCCAGAAAATTCAAGATATGCATATCATTTGTCTGGTAAATGTCTTTAATATACGATATTTTGATCAAAATCATTAGAGCTATTTTTGAGAAAATCAAAATTTTCGAAAAAAAGTTCCACGCAAAGGGTAGATGGGGGTGGAGGTATTTTCATGAAAATCTTCGTGTCGCATCCTTGGAAGATACCAAACTTAAATACCAAGTTTCGTATTTATTAGTCTTTTCGTTTTTGAGCTATGCTATCCACAGACACACACACGGATATTTTTCCAGAAATGCTTTTTTTTTATTCAGGGGGACCTAAAACATGTATTTCCGGTGAAATCACGGTATTGAATTTTTGGGTGCATTACAATACCTTCTCTATACACTATGTACATAGTACGTGTAGAGAAGGTAATAAATAGGATCTACAAATTCCATGTACTAGAATATGAATATATTGGAATTATAAAAGATAAATAGTGTGATAAGTATTTCTTGCACGATAAAATTAATTTATGCAATCCTAGAATTAAAACGGCTTATTATGACGGCATAAATCATGCGAAATTATCCCACTTCTGGCACCAGTACCAGAAAATGAATGACGTAATTACCATGGCAACAAGACAGGAACGACGTCATCAGAGCCACAACATAATTTTCTCCAAAAATTCGATACCGAGATTTCACCGGAAATACATGTTTTGGGTCCCCATGAATCCAAAAAAAGCATTTTTACAAACATGTGTGCGAGGGTGTCTGTGGGCAGTATAACTCAAAAACGAAAAGCCCGTTGAATACTAAACTTAGTGTTTAAGTTAGGTATCTTCCAAGGAAGCGACACGAAGATTTTCAAGAAAATCTATCCACCCCAAATTACCCTTTACATGGTAATTGTTTTTTAAAAATTTTGATTTTCTCAAAAATGGCTCTAATGATTTTGATTAAAATCTCTTAAATATAAGATATTTACATGCCAAATAAAATGTATATCTTGAATTTTTTGGGAATATCCTCTGAAGACTACTTTATTCAGCATGAATTTTAAGGAATTTTGAATAACCGCTAAACCGTAAGAGATGGATAAAAACTTACCAAACAAAAAATGTAGAGCACGTTAAAACACACAATTTATATTGTATACATTTTTTCGTGGAGTTGGTCGTTTTTAAGATATTCCTTGTTTTGGGTTTCAGCTTAAAAAACTTAATACTTTTCTGGTGTAGGAATTTGTCAACTCCTGTCCATACAAACAAAGGAACTTCAGTCACATAGCAACGAGCTTTTGACTATCCTTTAACCTATGGTACTCCCTTATTTCCCTTCTACTTACAAGGAAGCAAGTAATAAGACTACTTTACTAATTTTTCTCGATTAGGATGAAGTAAGTAGATGGACAAGCTTCTTAACAATTTGTTGCAGAGGTGTAGAGAAAATCATGTGAATGGAGCACATCTGATTTTTTTCTTTCATTTCACTTTTGAAGATCGTCAAAGGCATAAAAATCTTCGACTGAAAAAACAAGCAGCACTTACAATATAACTGTAAATTACTTACCTTAAAAAATAATAAACGTTCGCATATTTTCCAGCTCTGAAAAGTATTTTTTTTTTAAGTTAAACTAATTTTTCGTTTCTCCTTCCACAAATCTTTTCACATTCTTTTTCGTAAATATCTTTCGATTTTTATGGAATTAATAAACTCTCAGCAGTCTTGGCTTCGTTCAAAATGTCAAACGGAATGTGATCCATTTTCCTGTATAAGTTTAGTGTTGAAGCAAAGTAAACATCTGCTTAGCAACCATATTACGTCATAATCTCGGATCTGATACATTATAACTTTTCATTTAGCAAATATATTAATTATGTTTGAGGTATTTTAATGCTAAATAATGTATAATATCATTGTTGTACTCGTAAAGATTTGCGCGCGAGATAAAGCAAACATATCGTCGCGTTACAGTCTGATTATACATTAGTTACATAAATATTCGGGGACTTACCAATATTGTTGCTAAAGATCAGAAGCTAACATTCCCACGTGCAATGTGATTCCTATAAGAACAAAGAAACTTCAATGTTGTAACAAATAACGAAAGATTTACTTCGTAAGTAAAATCATCACAATACATTATATTTATCATAATACTACAATTTGATTTCTACAATATCAATTCCATATATGTATGTACTTGTTTATATATAAATTTACTACTACCTAGAACGAAATAGCGAACATGTTCGTCTCATTAATGTTTACATTTTCTATAACAGTTCTTAACATGTACAGAACACATGGCACTCCATTTAAAAACTCGATACCGAGATTTCACTGGAAATAAACTGTTTTTGAATAGTAAGTTTTTGCCTATCTCTTATTGTTTAAAGTTACACAAAATTCTGAAAATTTCATTTAGAATAAAGAGGTCTATAGAGGCTATTCCCAGTAAATTGAAGATATAGGTACATTTTTTTTTGCCATATAAATACCTTTAATATACGATATTTTAATTAAATCGTTGAGCCATTTTTGAGAAAATAAAACTTTCGAAATTTTTTCCATGTAAAGGGTAATTTGGGGTGGAGTAATTTTTCTCAAAATCTTCGTGCCGCATCCCTGGAAGATACTTGCCTTAAATACTAAGTTTGGTATTTTACCGACTTTTTGTTTTTGAGTTATCGTGTTCACAAACACACGACTTTCTCCACATCTCTGCAACAAATTATTGTTAAAAAGCTTATGATTCTATTTACTTCATACTATTCGAGAAAAAATTAGCAGGAATAGTCTTATTACTTGCTTCCTTGTAAGTAGAAGCGAAATAAGGGAGTGCCATAGATTAAAGTAATAGTCAAAAGCTGGTTGCTATGTGACTGAAGTTCCTTTGTATGGATAGGAGTTGACAAATTCCTGTATGAGAAAAGTATAAGTTTTTCAAAGCTAAAACCAAAGACAAGAAATATCTCAAAAACGATCAACTCCACGAAAAAAGTGTATATAACATAAATTGTGTGTTTTAAGGTGTTCTACATTTTTGTATGGCAAGTTTTTGTCTATCTCTTACGGTTTAGCAGTTATGCAAAAGTCCGTAAAATTAATTCAGAATAAAGTAGTCTTTAGAAGCTATTCCCAGAAAATTGAAAATATAGATTTTATTTGCCATATAAATATCTTTAATACACGGCATTTTAATCATAATTGTTAGAGCCATTTTTAAGGAAATCAAAATCTTCGCCAGTTTTTTCCATATAAAGGGTAGTTTGGGGTGGGGTAATTTTTCTGAAAATATTCGTGTCACATATCTGGAATATACTTAACTAAAATACCAAGTTTGGTATTTTACCGACTTTTCGTTTTTGAGTTATCGTGTTCACGTACACACGGACTTTAAATTGAAATTGCTTACTTTCTCTAAACCTACTATGTATACAGAAGGTATTGCATTCCACCCAAAAGTTCGATACCGAGATTTCACCGGAAATACATGTTTTAGATTACCCTGAATCCAAAAAAAGCATTTTCAGAAAAAGGTCCATGTGTGCTTCTGTGGACAGCATAGTTTAAAAACGAAAAGACCGTTGAATATCACACTTGGTATTTAAGTTTGTTATTTTCCAAGGATGCGACACGAAGATTTTCAATAAAATCCCCCACCCCCAGCTATCCTTTACATGGAGATTTTTTCGAAAGTTTTTATTTTCTTAAAAATGACTTATGATTTTGATTAAAATATCATATATTAAAGATATTTACCTGGCAAATAAAATGTATATCTTGAATTTTTTTTGTGAATAGCCTCTCAAGACTACTTTATTCTGAATCAATTTTTCAGAATTTTGCATAACTGCTAAACCGTAAGAGATGGATAATAACTTACCAAACAAAAATGTAGAGCACCTTAACACACAATTTATGTAATATACATTTTTTTTTCGTGGAGTAGGTCGTTTTTGAGATATTCCTTGTTTTTTGTTTCAGCTTTAAAAAACGTATACTTTTCTTATACAGGAATTAGTGCTCTCTTGCCCATAGAAACACAGGAACCTCAGTCACTAGCAACCAGCTTTTGACTATTACTTTAACCTATGGTACTCCCTTATTTCGCTTCTACTTACAAGGAAGCATATAATAAGACTATTTCTGCTAATTTTTTCTCGATTAGCGTGAAGTAAATAGAAGCATAAGCTTTTTAACAATAATTTGTTGCAGAGATGTAGAGAAAGTCATGTGAATGGAACATATAAGAATTCTTTTGGATACAGGGGACCCTAAAACGTGTATTTCTGGTGAAATCTTGGTATAGAATTTTTGGGTGGATGTGCAATACCGTCTCTATACACTAAATAATTATATAGTACGTTCAGAAAAAGTGAAAACCGCGTGACTTGTGCACTATGCGAGTATACACATAATATGACCACCCATAATGTCTTAACGTGTATGTCCCTCATGACCACAAGACCGCAGAAGCAGTCTTTGATGACTTCTGACATCAATCAGAGGATTTAATACTAGGAAAGCAACAGTCAGTCTGATGTATCTAGGTCAGGTTCCGTAAATAATAAAGCAGTTATGCTCCTGCACGTGCATTGTTCCAAAACACGGCGCTTTTCCGTCAGTAATACATCACGTTATATAAACCAAAATTGTGGGTTTACATGCTTTTTGTAAAGATTTCTACGGCAATTATAGAATGTACCTGGGACAATCCTTTACGGAAAGAGGTTCTCGTTTTTTTTTTGCCCCACCAAGAGCTTATTATGTGATAATTTGTGTCTGTTTCACATCCTGACCTAGGGCAAGCAGCGGTTCCTGGCCAATTGTTGCTTTTGCCGCCCTTCCCTGCAGACCAAACATATATTTGTTAACCCTCAACGCGATTCGGAAACTACAGACCAGGATTTCGTAATTGGGCTAGATCACAGGGTAGCGTAGAGCTTTCCTTTGTCTTGAATCAAAATTGTAGCTAAGTAACTGTTTTATATCTCCCACAGAGAGACATAGAAGAGACGGCCTCTGCTGCAAAACTTAAAACTGTGTTTCATTCCCACGACCTTCTCTACATGTCTGCAACAAACTATTATTAAAAAAACTTATGTTTCTAATTACTTCATTCTAATATAGAAAAAAAATATCAGAAATAGTCTTATTACTTGCTTCCTTGTAAGTAGAAGCGAAATAAGGGAGTACCATAGGTTAAAATGTTAGCTAAAAGCTGGTTGCCTAGTGACAGAAGTGCCTTTGTTTGTATGGACAGGAGTTGATAAATCCCTGTGTAAGAGAAGTGCAAGTGTTTTAAACTAAAAATAATCTCCAAAAGTATCTCAAAAATGTTGAAATCCACGAAAAAATGTAAATAATATAAATTGTGTGTTTTAACGGGCTGTACATCTTTTGTGTGGTAAGATTTTGTCCATCTCTTACGTTTTGTAGTTAAATTCATCCAGAATAAAGTGGTCTTCAAAGGCTATTCCCAGGAAATTCAAGATATACATATTATTTGTCAGTAAATATACGATATTTTAATCAAGATCGTTAGAGCCATGTTTGAGAAAACAAATTCCATGTAAAGGGTAGTTGGGGATTTTCTTGAAAATCTTCGTGTCGCACTTTGCAAGATACCAAACTTAAATACAGACTTTTCGTTTTTTAGCTATGCTATCCCCCCCCCCCCATACACGGATTTTTTTCCAGAAATGTTTTTTTTTAATTCAGGGGGACCCAAAACGTATTTTCGGTATAATCTCGGTATCGAATTTTTGGGTGTATTACAATACCTTCTCTATACACTATGTGCATAGTACTGTAGGGAAAGTAAAAATGGTTTTTCAGGATTCAGGGGATCTCATTACTATTTCCGGTGAAATTTCTACACCAAATTTTTAAGTGAAATACAATACATTCTGGTTAACTACTATGTGTATTACATTTTCATACATACTAGAGAAGGTAAAACGTGTGGCTAAATAACATATTTCCACACAGTAGAAACATGGAAACTGCAAAACTTAAAAATCTGACCGGTTCCATTCACATGACTTTCTCTACTTGTGTAAGAAAGTATTGTTAAAAAGGCTTCTCCATTATGATAATCCAGATAAATATTAACAGAAATGGTATGATTAGTTGCTTCCTTTTAGGAGAAAGCTAAAGCGATATTCAAAACTTTTAAACACTGGTTGCTATGCGATTGATATTCCGTTGTTTGCATGGCCAGAAGTTAACAAATTCGCACATGAGAAAATTTTAAGTAGTACCTACTTATTTAAAACTGAAACCAAAATCAAGGAATATCTCAGAAACGATAAGCTCGACGAAAAATATATCTATCTATATATCTATCTATATCTATATATCTATCTATATCTATAGGTATATGGCATAAACTGTGTGTTTTAACGAGATCTACAGTTATTATGTAGTAACTTATTTTTCTCTCTCTTACGGTTTACCAGTTATACTGAAGTTAATAAAGAGGTCTTCAGAGGCTTATTCCCAGATAACACAAGATATACATTTTATTAGTTATTCTCTGTAACTCCTAAGTGAAGTATAGAGCACCGTTACGAGGTTTCCTTGATCGTATTGAATTTCTACGAGGGCCGTTTTTTTCCAACCCCCGATAGGCTATAAATAAAAGACAAGTTCATAGAAAAAAATATTTTATTACTTAAAGTTTTGTACACTTATGGTTACTTTTCAACATAATCACCGAAAAGATTGAGACATTTATCGTACCTGTGCACAACCTTTGCAATACCCGCTTCAAAAAGTCTTCCCGCCAATGATTTCAAATGAGCATTGACATTGTTTTGAAGATCTTCGTTGGTTTGAAAGTGCTGCCCTCCTAGCCACGTCTTCAGTTCAGGGAAAAGGTGAAAGTCGCTGGGTGCCAGGCCAGGAATGTACGGCAGATGAACGAAAATGTCCCATTCAAATTGTTCAAGGAGCCGAAGGGTTGTGCCAGCAGTGTGTGGACGAGCGTTGTCATGGATCAACACAATTCCTGAAGTCAGCATTTCTCTTCGTTTGTTTCGAATGGCTCTCCGCAAACGTAGTAAAGTACGAACATCTTCAAAACAACGTCGATGCTCATTTGAAATCATTGGCGGCAACATTTTTTGAAGGGGGTATTGCAAAGCTTGTGCACAGGTACGATAAATGTCTCAATCTTTTCGGTGATTATGTTGAAAAGTAACCATAAGTGTACAAAACTTTTAGTAATAAAATAATTATTTTCTTTATTTATAGCCTATTGGAGGTTCGTGAGTTCGCTGCTATGCGCCATGGTGATGAGGGATCGGACGGTCGCCTATAGATGGCACAGTAGGACGGAATCACGACTTGCGGACGCGAAATGCGGAATTTTGCCCAGAAACCTTCTTTCAAGAATACGGTTATTTTACATGTAAATAAAGATTACACGGGACTACCGGCCTTACTTAGTTTCCGAAAGAAGTCATGCTAAAGAGTTTTGCGCCCGAAAAAAGTCCATTACCCTCCACCAAGAACTTCAATCTTGAGTTTTAGAGGCTAGTGGTAACCACTACACCGCGTCGACGATATACATTTTATTGGTCATGTAAATATCTTTAATACACGGTACCTACCTTACTAAGTAGAAATAGCAAAAAGATACTGAACATTTAGACAGCATTTAACTTCAGGTTCGATACAATACAACCGAAGGTTAGCAGGACGTTTCAACAATGTGTAAGCTTCGTCTGGACGCTGGGTGCTAATAAGGCTCGGAATTCGGGGAAGAGCACCGACCCATAGCGCTTGTGTTTCTCAACGGGCAGCGAGCTGGAGAGAAACAAAGTATACCGACAATAGCAAAAACAAACAATAGCACATTCTAAATGCGCGCATGAAATAGGGCAAGACGTTAATTGCCTGCTGAGAGGGCCGTTGTGGGGAGGCGACAAAGGGAGCGTGGTCACTTCGCTCTGCCAGAAAATTTACACGCCAAGTAAATCATGTCTCAACTCAGTGAATCCCCACCTGATGCCTGGCGCCACTGTAGTTGCCACATCGTCTGACGCGCGAGATATGGGGAATCCGCTAATAGCAAAAATAGCGCGCATTTTACTCCCGTTTCAATTTCTGCCTTTTCCATTGGGGCAGTTTGTACCCTTAAAATTAATATTCCAAAGCGTTCACTTGGGGGAATCCGCTAATAGCAAAAATAGCCCGGTTATACCAGTTTTCCATATCCGTCTTTTAAATTATGGCAGTTTGTATCCTTAAAATTAATATTCCGACGCGCTCAATTAGGGGTATCCGCTAATAGTACCCTCCCTTGGTCCCGCCTTTTCTATTAGATCTTCCTCTCTCCTTTTACCTCCATTCCCTACTCAAAAAAATCTGATGTGTTACCTCACATGACTTTCTCTAGCTGTTCTACAAACTTCGTACATAAGATTCTTCTTCTTTCTGCACCTTGCTAATCATGGTACTCATTAGCACAATGTTCTTATTATTTAGTTCCGTATAAGTAGGAAGAAAATAAGGGAATACACTAGGCTAAACCAATAGTCAAATGTTTTAAAAGCTGTCGTTATGCGATTGTCATTGCAAATCGCTTCTTTTCTTGGCCAGGAGTAGAACTAAAGAAAAACCGACACTCCCGTCTGAGAAGCATAATTCATTCAGAATAAACAGGTCTTCAGAAGCTATTCCCAGAAAATTCAAGATATACATTTTATTTATTGTGTAAATATCTTTAATATACGATATTTTAATCAAAATCATTAGAGCCATTTTTAAGAAAATCAAAATTTTTGAAAAAAGTTCCATGTAAAGGGTAGTTTGGGGTGGGGGGATTTTTCTCAAAATCTTCGGTCGCATCCCAGGAAGATACTAAACTTAAATACCAAGTTTGGTATTTTAGCTACTTTTCGTTTTTGAGTTATCGTGTTCACACACACACACACACACACGGACCTTTTTCTGTAAATGCTTTTTTTGGATACAGGGGGTACTAAAACATGTATTTCCGGTGAAATCTCGGTATCGAATTTTTGGGTGGAATGCAATACTTCTCTATCCCTATGTACAATGTACATATGGGGCTAGAGAAAGTAAAAAGGTAAATTAAAACAAATACATGGAAACATCTTCGTTTTTGTTTGATCTCTCAAAACTATACTAAATAGTGTTGATTTAAATATTTTGACATATTTCAATTAATATATAATAAGTATTCTTGAAATGATAAAAACACATACAACAAAAAACAGCTATTTACGTATAAAAATATAAAAACAGTAAAAATAGCCCACATTTTACTCCCGTTTTCTATTTCTGGTGCAGTTTGTACCTTAAAATCCGCTAGTAGCAAAAACAGCCGACATTTTACTTCCGTTTTCTATTTCTGTCTTTTCCATTGTGGCAGTTTGCACCCTTAAAATTAATACCCCAATTATATTTAATAATAATTTGACTTAATGACTGTGCGGTAAAGAAATCCAAAGAGAACAAATCTTATGTGTTCCACTCACATGAGTTTTTCTGTAAACTATTATTACAAAGGATTGTTCCTCTATCTATATCGAGATAACATTAGCAGAAATGATTGTGTTAGTTCAGTTTATCTCCCAGCATTTCTGTATGGCGCAGAAAGCTGAACAATATTGTTGAAACATGAAAGTAGAATTACAAGTACAGAAATGTATAGGGAAAACCAGAAGGGGCAGGATAACAAACTGTGAAATAAGGAATACCCTTAATGAAGAACCAGTAATAAAAAAGAGACAAATGCTGGTTTGGACATATAAATAGGATGGACAAGAGCAGGAAACCGAAACAGGTTAGAGGGGAAGGAAGAAGAGATTCCCTGAACCCAAAAAAAGCATTTTAAGAAAAAGATCAGTGTGTGTTTATGTGCGTGTGTGTGTGGACAAAAACAAAAAGTCCGTTAAATATCAAACTTGGTATTTAAGTTTAGTATCTTCCAAGGATACGATGCAAAGATTTTCATGAAAATCCCTCTAAGCAAACTACCCTTTACACGGAAAAAGTTCCGAAAATATTAATTTTCTCAAAAATAGCTCTAACGAATTCGATTAAAATATCCAATATTAAATATATTTGCATAACAAATAAAACGTATATCTTGAATTTTCTGAACACCTTATTCTGAATGAATTTTGCTGAATTTTCCATAACTAGTATACTGTAAGATATATACAAAAACTAACACACAAAACATGTAAATCTCGTTAAAAACACAATTTATTTTAAATACATTTTTTCCTGGAGTTGAATTTGTCAACTCTTGGCCATATAAACAAAGGAACTTCAATCACATAGCAACCAACTTTTAAAAGATTTTACTTTCGCTTTAACCTAATTTCCCTTCTACTTACAAGGAAGCAAGTAAAATGAAATTTCTGCTAATTGTTTTCTCGATTAGCAGGAGGTGAATGAAGAATACGCTTTTTAGCAATAGTTTATTGCAGAGATGTTGAGAAAGTCATGTGATTGGAAAACATCAGAATTTTTTTCTATGGCCTGAAGATTGGGCCAACTCTATACATTATAGGAAAGTTTATCTGTGAGGTCTTCTGGTAGAAATAATCTGATATGTATCTGGAACTACGCCCTCTGGCGCCATCATAAAATATGGAAGATAAGCGCAGGAGCTTTTTGTGGATAATGTTATGATGCTTTGTTGATGTCCACAGCATTTCCTAGAATTGAAAAACGTTCCATTCACATGAATTTCTCTACATGGCTGCATTAAAATTAATGTTAATTAATAACAAATTAATATTTAACAGACTATTACTCTATCTACCTTATAATTGTGTTGAACATTAGAAGAAATTACCTTAAAAAGTTGCTTCCTCGCAAGTAGAAGGTAAATAAGGGAATACACCGGGCTAAAAAAATAATCAAATCTTTTCAAAGCTGTTAACATGTGGTTGAAATCCGTTTGTATGCATGGCCAGGAGTTTACAAGTTCCGTGTGAGAAAAGTTTATTTTAAATCTGAAACAAATAACAAAGAATGCCTAAGAAATGGTCAACTCCACGATAAAAAACAAACAAAAAAAGTGACATAAATTGTGTGTTTTAACGTGAGCTACATATTTTGTGTAGTAAGTTTTCCTCTATCCCTTACGGTTTACGTTACGCAAAATTCACTAAAATTCATTCAGCTAAAAAAAGAGGTATTTAGAGACTAGTCTCAGAAAATTCAAGATACTCATTTTATTCGACATAAATATCTTTAATATACGGTATTTTAATCAAAATTGTTGAGAGCAATTTTTGAGAAAATCAAACTTTTCGATTTTTTTTTCTATGTCAAGTTATTTTGGCGAAGATATCCGTGGAAGACATTAAACTTAAATAACAATTTTGGTATTTTATGGACTTTTCGTTTTTGAGTTATCTGGTTCACAGACACACGCGCGCGCACATACACACACACGGACTTTTTCTAAAAAGGATTTTTTGGGGGATACAGGGGACCTTAAAACGTTGAAATCACGGTAGGTATGGATTTTTTTTGGTACAATAAAAGAGCTTCTCTATACACTATATACATGTTATCTGTCTATCCCTATTCTATACTGGATTCCAGTAATTAATAATAGAAGATTTGGTGTTAGTGAAAGTTGGTTTTATGGTTGGAATTTATTTTATTTCAGTTTATATTAATTTGTTTTTGTTTTAAATTAAATTTTGAGTTAGTATATAAGTATTATCTGTAAAATAATTATGTATAGTAATAATAATTTAAAAGTGGGAAATAAATTATTAAGTTTGCAATATACGTCCTGGTATAGGGAACAAGATGCCAGGATGTTGTATTACAGATTTTATTTTATTTTATATTTTTTATTTTGTCTATCCCTATTTCACTGATAATGTAAACAAATCAGAATGTATTCTTCCGCGAACGCACGTGTACACACCACGTGGTACTAAGCTGGTTCGTCTGCCCTAGTTTTACTGTTCGCAGATAGATAATGATTTACTCTAATAAGTGTATAATAAATAAAACATATTAGATAGTCGAGTCGTTAAATTTTCAGTACGATATTAAAAATTCTCACGTAAAAAGCTAAAGTGCAGATATGATTTTCTGTTTTTTTTTAAACTTGTAAAGTATTGCATCATTCCAAAAGTTTCCCCCATCCCCCCGAATTTTAGTATTCACATATACATAACCATACACTGCACATTTCTTTAGTGTACTATCATAATGCAGTGACTTACCAGAAAAGCTAATCTGAAGATGGAACTGTTCCCACTCCTTCAAGATACGAGTCATTTGTTGCAGTTGCAATCGAACTGTCTGAATCATCACAGAGATTGATAATTAGTGGTCCAACGACAATGTCCACCTTTCCCTCCGAATCTTACTTTGTTTACTCTTCATTGCATTTTCGACTGTCGCTTGTTGAAAAGCTGCTGGCACAAGATGTCGCACCAAGGCTAATTTAAAAGTTTAGTACACTTTATGCTGCTTTCGGAAACACCAGTAAATTCTAACGTTAAGCTAAATATTGTTTAGTGAAAATGTAAGGTACTTTTCACAAAACGTATCATATACACACTAGGAATAATTATTTCCTTCCTATTCTTGTATTGCATATTCCCGCCATTACTTGCTGACTAGAAACAGCGGTTGAGCTGCACAAAGGATACGTATTGTTGTATAAAATAATGATCAGTAAATTTTGCTGCTGAATAATTTATGCTATATTATTTAGACATTATATTATATACTGTAATGCGATACTTCTCTACTCACTGGGCAATTTAAGAGGAATTATTTTGTGAGTAAAAGCAGTAAAACGTTCACTAACCAATCGTAGCCATTGCAAACTGTTGCTTTTGTTTACATTACCGGCGAAGTAAAGTTAGACGTGTAGAGAAAGTAAAAATGTGTGTTAGCAGGCAGTGGAAACACAAAGGGTATGAGAATGTCACGTGACACACTAGTTGCATGCCGGAAGCAACGTATCTTGATGAATTATGAACACGAAATTAAGCTATTAACTCGAGAGTTTTCCCGGAATCTCAGCTCTGTGCCGACATTACACCAAGCCTCCTCGTACGAGATATTCTATCATGACAAAAGAGCATCGCACAATCATTTATATCTGTCGTGACTTGGAAGCTGAAGTATCTCGTATCGTGATGGGACGTGGAGGTAGCAACAGTTGCTGCGCAGGCTAGCGAAGTCACAGCGCCTGTCATTTAGTATTCATTGTTACATGAAAATAAAACCTCATACTTATTATATCAATAATAAACAACAAATAATAAATAATTAATAATAACAGTAATAATATTTAATAATAATGATAAATAATAATGAAGAATGATAAATAGTAATGAAGATAGATAATAATAAAGATAAGTAATAATAATGGTAATAACAAATAATGGTAATAATAATGGTAATAATAATAATAAATAATAATGGTAATAAGTAATAATAATGGTTATAAATAATAATAATAAACAATAATAATCATGATGGGCGGCACCGTGGTTCGGGTTCGATGTGGGTTTTGTGGTGGACGAAGCGGCGTCTGGGCTGGTTTTCTCCGGGTTCTCCAATTTCCCCCGTCACTCATTCTACCAATTGCTCCATCATCACCTTTCCCATCATCCATTTCGCTTGAATTTCATATATCCACTTCCTCACGCTCATGCCTGACTACGGGCCGACCACTCGTTCCAGGGTTTTCATTCTGTGGTTTCGTGTCGATGGCTCCCCGACAGGCTTCTGACTCCTAGGCATTTGATTTTAAGATTTGAGGGCGGTATTATTTTATTATTATTATTACTATTATAGGTGGCAATTGGGAGATAGACCGCGCCGTGACCGAGTGGTTAAACTACTCGCCTCTCACTTAGGTGGCCCGGGTTCCTACCCAAGCGACCGCATGTAAAATTGGCGGTGAACAAAGCGGCGCAGGAGCGGTTTTTTCCGAGCCTCCGGTTTCCCCCGCCATGCATTCCACCGGTACTTCATCTTCATTTCATGTATCACCAGTGTCATCGCCTGCGGTCCCACGACTAGTAAAAGCGGGCGTTAAACTCTATAAAAAATAATTTAAAAAAATGAGAAACTGAGAATTTTAACTCTTTATTGCATGAATTGTTTTACTACATATGCCGTTGTTCCTCTAATTCCCAAACCAGTATTATATCCCACAACTTGAATAGCCGTGATCGTTAGTGCGAGATGGACTGGTCATCCATTCAAAGTCAAACTTCGTGAATTCTAGTTTCAGCGACTGCAGACAAATGTGTCTATGGTAAAGGGTGGGGAGGGCCCAAGTAAAGTAACCGGTGTGATAGCACGCTTGGATGCTGACATTTGTCTGCAGATGCATCGATTTTACTCTTTTTTATTTAAAACACACTACAGTTTTATTTCAAAAATATTAATAATTTTACAACATAAAACATCTATAACAATGCTAATTTTATTGTTGAATGTTGGTGTAATATGAAATTAGAAAGAAAGTCTACTAAAAATACTAAATGCTTTAATTAATCTTCTTTTGCGTGTGGAATAAAAGGCAAATTTTTGTGATTTGAAATGAGCTCGTAAACTACTCAATTACGCTCGGTCGTAAAAGTTGTCTTTATGCGGTAGTGTAGGGGTCAAACTATCAAGAGGTCTGGAGTTGGAATATTGGTTAGGGTGAGTTACTCGGGTAAGGATTTTTGGAGGTTTGCCCTTATCCTGAACAGATGAATGTCGAGTAACTTTAAACTCCATGGACTCCAAAATCATTTGAGCATCATTTCACCGATTTCATGACCAACCAGATTAAAAATATATTAAACTAACAGAGATTGAAAAAAAAAAAAACCTAATATATTCCATTCACATGACTTTCTCTACATCTGTTACAAATTATTGTTAAAAAACGTATTCTTCTAACTTCTTCATGCTAACCGAGATAAAATTAGTGGAAATGGTCTTATTACATGCTTCTTTGTAGGCAGAAGGGAAAAAAGGGAGTGTACTAGGCAAAAACAATAGTCAAATGTTTAAAAGTTGGGAGGAAAGTATGAGAAAAGTAAGTTGAAACCAATAAAAAAGGAACATCTCAGGAAAGAAGAAGAAGAAAAAAAAACACCCTATATGGCATTAATTGTGTATTTTAACGAGATCTACATTTTTATGTAGTAGATTTTTGTCTACCTCTTACGGTTTACCAGCTATGCAAAATTCAGCAGAAGTGATCCAGAATAAAGAGGTCTTTAGAGGTTATTCCCAAAAATTCAAGCTATAAATGTTATGTCATATAAAATGCTTAATATACGGTATACATTTTATTTGTCGTGTAAATATCCTAATATCTTAATACCTCGTATAAGGTATTTTAATTAAAATCGTTACGGCTGATTATGAAAAAATCAAAATTGTCGAAATTTTTACCATGTAAAGGGTAGTTTGGGGTGGGGGGATTTTTCTCAAAATATTCGTGTTTCATTCTTCGAAGGCACTAAACTTAAATAACACAAACACACACATATTTTTCTAAAAATGTTTTTTTTTAATTTTGGGGGGAGGATTCTGGGAGTCTCAAAACATGTATTCCCGATGAAATCTCGGTATCGAATTACTATGTACATAGTGTATAGAGAAGGTATTTTATTGCACCCAAAAATTCGATACCGAGATTTCATCGGAAATACACATTTTGGGTCCATGAATCCAAAAAAAGAAACATTTTTAGAAAAAGGACCATGTGTGTCTGTGGACAGCATAGCTCAAAAACGAAAAGACCGTAAAATTCCAAACTTGGTATTTAAGCTTGCTAAATTTCAAGGATGCGACACGAAAATTTTCAAGAAAATCCCCCCACCCTAAATTACCCTTTACATGAAAAAAAGGTAAAAAAAATTCATTTTCTCAAAAATGAATAATGATTTTGATTAAAATCTCTTATATTTAAGATATTTACATACCAAATTAAATGTATATCTTGAATTTTCTGGGAAGAGTCTTCATAGACCTCTTTATTCTGGATAATTTTTATTGATATTTTCATAACTGGTAAACCATAAGAAATAGACAAAAACTTACCTCACAAAACATATAGATCGCGATGAAACACACAATGTATGACATACACATTTTTTTCGTTGAATTAACCGTTTCTGAGATATTCCTCGTTATTTGTTTCAGGTTCAAAACACTTAAAACTTTTCTCACGCGGAAAGAAACGGATTTTAACCACATGAGCAACCAGCTTTTAAAAGACTTGACTATGACTTTAGCCTAGTGTATTCCCCTATTTTATTTCTACTTACAAGGAAGCAAATAATTAAGACAATTTCTGATAATGTTTATCTCGATTATCATAAAGTACATAGAAGAATATGCTTTTTACAAATATTTGTTACAGCGCTGTAGAGAAAGTCGTGTGAATGGAGCACATAACATTTGTAGAACGTTAAAATCAGTAGCTTGATAATGAGCCAAGAATGCTTGGCCACGTGGTAAATTATCGTGCAAATAAACATCTGAATATGAACATTGGCATCATTGCTAACATCGACCCCGCATATTGTCAAAGTTCATTAAATATAAAGTATCATAGATTAGAAGTTATGGGCTAAGCATGACAAGGAACAAGCACATAAAATCGCGTTTAAATATGCGAGGTCCTGCATGGAAAATCCCGTTCTGGAAAAGGATGAGTGTAATATTTTGATTGGTTGTATCGTCATAGCTACATATGTATTACTAGAACCGGATGTTTATGTGATTAACTATTCTTTGTCTTTATATGTGGAACCATGCAAACAGAAGAATCTGCGAATTGAAGCATGCAATTGTTCTACTGAAGTTTTATTTTACATATTTGAAACAATCTATTATGAAAATAAGTAAATACTAGGGGTGGCTGATAAGTCCCGGGCCTCTCAATGAAAACAGAATTTCAACTTTTTTGGGGGTGCAGGTAATATTTTAAGTAATGTTCACAAGGTCTGTGCAAGATGGGTGCCGCGTTTGTTGACATCTGATCAACAGTTGCAAAGAAAAACTGTTTCTGTTAAGAGTGTGGAGCTCTACCGTAAAAATCTCAGTGAATTTTTGAGACGGCTTATAACCATGGATGAAACTTGGATGCATCACTTCGCTCCAGAAAGTAAATCACAATCAAACAGTGAATTGCGCCAGGTAAAGCAACTCCAAAAAAGGCAAAGTCAATTTTATCAGCTAACATGGTTATGGTGAATGTTTTCTGGGATGCACAGGGAATTATTTTTATTGATTACTTGGAAAAGGGTAAAAGTATCACTGGTGACTACTACGCAAGCTTACTGCAACGTTTGAAAAGAAAGTGACTTCATTTGGCAGAAGAAAAAAAATCTTGTTTCATCACGACAAAGCTCCGACTAATCGTAGAGTCGTTGCAATGGGAAAAATGCGCGAATTAAAGTTGAAATTGCTTGAACATCTACCTGTTTCGCCATATCTAGCACCCAGTGACTACCACCTGTTCCCAAACCTCAACAAGTTTCTTGGAGGACGAAGATGCTACAGCAACGAGGAGGTCATTGATTTGGTAAACAGCTATTTTGAGGACCTTGATAAATCGCACTACAGAGATGGTTTAATTAAATTAGAACACCGATATGACAATTGCATTAGTCTTTCTGGAGATTATCGTGAGAAATAAAACGATTTTTTTCAATGCTGATTTCATCGAGAGGCCCGAGACTTATCAGCCGACCCTCGTATTATATATTTCATTATATATTTTAATATAGTTATATTTATTTACATATTTCTCAGTTTGATATCACAAAAGTGACGTACTTCTTTGGAAATAGAGCTAATGATGCATGGGATTTGAGTGGAAATTCACATCTTCCTCGCAACAAGGCGCATGCGCCGCCGGGAAGATAATAGAGACATTGCATTGGTAAGAAGAACTGAAGAAAATGGAAGAGCTTGCTGCAGATGAAAGACAGAGAATGTACATCATAAGACAGAGAGAGGAGAATGGTAAAGAGCAAAAAAAGTTAGAATGCAGCAGAGGGCAAAGGAGAAAAAGAAGAGAACAACAAGGAATCTATTTCTGTTTCCACTGGGCCCACAGGGAGCGCATGAGAAAGAAGACACGAAGAAGCGCACCCTCCTAGTCTGCCTAATCACAGTTCCCTGTTAATTGGGGGCTGAGAATTTCACGTTAATATAGTAAACATCCTGTCAAGATAAATTTCAAATTACTGAGAATTAAAATCTGACGTGTTCCAATCACATGACTTTCTCTACATCTCTGTAAGAAATTATTGTTAGTAAACTTATTACTTTCTCTACACGTACTATATACATAGTGTACAGAGCAAGTATTTTAATGCACCCGAAAATTCGATACCGATATTTCACCGGCAATACACGTTTTGAGACCCTCTGAATCCAGAAAATGCATTTTTAGAAATAATGTCCGTGTGCATGTGGGTATCATAGCTCAAAAACGAAAAGTCCGTTAAAAACCAAACTTGGTATTTAGCTTTGGTATCTTCAAAGGATGCGACACGAAGATTTTCAAGAAAATCCCCCACCCCAACTGCCCTTTACATAGAATGTTTTCGAAAATTTTGATTTTCTCAAAAATGTCTAACGGTTTTGATTAAAATATCACATATTAAAGATATTTACCTGAAAAATAAAATGTATATCTTGAATTTTCTGAGAATAGCCTCTGAAGACTACTTTAATATGGGTGAATTTTACGGAATTTTACATAACTGTTAAACCATTGGAGATGGATAAAATTTTACACACAAAAAATGTAGAGCACGTTAAAACACACAGTTTATGTTATATACATTTTTTTTTCGTGGAGTTGCTCGTTTTTTATTCCTTGTTATTGGTTTCAGATTTGAAAAACTTATATTTTTTTCACACAGGAATTTGTCAACTCGTGCCCATACAAACAAAGGAACTTCAGTCACCTTTTGACTATCACTTTAACCTATGGTACTCCCTTATTTCGCTTATTTACAAGCAAGTAATAACACTTTCTGCTAATTTTCTCTCGATTAGCAAGAAGTAAGTAGAAGCATAAGCTTTTTAACAATTCTTTTTGCAGTGAGGTAGAGAAAGTCCTGTGAATGGAACACATCCGATTCTTTTTTCTATCTACTTTATGCTAATCGAGATAAACACTAGCAGAAACAGTTTTATGACTTAGTTCCTTATAAGAAGAAATGAAATAAAGGAATACACTACGCTGATTAGACAGTCAAAAGTTTTAAAATGTGGTTGCTATGGGATTGAAGTTTGTTTCTTTGCGAAGCCAGGAGTTGACAAGTTCCTGTCTGAGAAAAGTTTAAGTATTTTAAAACAGGTAACAAGTATTATCCCAAAAATGGCCAATTGCACCAGAAAAAAAAATCTGTAGTGTTTCATTCACATGACTTTCTCTTCATTTCTATAATAAATTATTGTTAAAAAACTTATTTTTCTATTTACTTAATGCTAATCGAGAAAAAATTACTTCCTTGTAAGTAGAAGGGAAATAAGGGAGTACCATAAGCTAAAGCGATCGTCAAATATTTTAAAAGCTGGTTGCTATGTGATAGAAGTTCCTTCATGTGGACATGAGTTGAGAAATACCCGTTTGAAAAAGTATAAACATTTTAAAGCTGAAACTATTAACAAGAAATATCCCCAAAACGGTAAAACTCCATGAAAAATGAATATGTAACATAAATTGTGTTTTAACGAGATCTAAAGTTTTTGTTAAGTAAGTTTTTGTTAAGTTACGGTTTACCACTTATGCAAAGGCCACGCCGTGGCCGAGTGGTTAGATCCCAAGTGACAGCATGTGAGATTTGTGGTGGACAAAGCGGCGCTGGGGCGGGTTTTCTCCGGGTACTCCGGTTTTCCCCGCCATTGCATTCCACCGGTGCTCCATCATCATTCATGTATCATCAGTGCCGTAGGTAGTTAAACACTACAAAAAAAACTTGCGCAAAAACGGTCTTATGCAAAATCCCGCAAAATTCATCAAGAATAAACTTCAGAGTCTATTCCCAGAAAATTAGAGAGATACGTTTTATCTTAAATCGTTAGAGCTATTTTTGAGAAAACCAAAGCTTTCGTAATTTTTTCCATGTAAAGAGTAGTGTGTGGTCACATCCCTGGAAGATACTAAACTTAAATACCAAGCTTGGTATTTTACCGACTTTTCGTTTTTGAGTTATCGTGTTCACAGGGACACCGATACACACAGGGACCTTTTTCTGATAAAACTGTTTTTACTTTCTCTATACGTACTATGTACATAGTGTATAGAGGAAGTATTGCATTCCACCCAAAAATTCGATACCGAGATTCACCGGAAATACATGTTTTAGGACTCCTTGAATCAAAAAAAAAAGCATTTTCAGAATAACGACAGATTTTAAAACATTTAAAACATTTTACTATTGGTTTAGCCTAGTGTATTCCCTTATTTTCTTTCTACTTATAAGGAACTAAGTAGTAGGAACATTCTGCTAATGATTATCTCGATTAGCAAGGTGCAGAAAGAAGAATAATCTTATGTAAGAAGTTTGTAGAAGAGCTAGAGAGAGTCATGTGAGTGTAACACATCCGATTTTTTAGATATAGGTGGTCCCACAACATATACAGTGCCTAACATAAGTTTAAGACCGCTAGCTTATTTAATTTAAAACGCTCCTGGTTTTTAATTTTGTTACAAATACAAGGGCTATCTTTTTACTTTCTCTATACGTACCATGTACATTGTGTATAAAGAAGGTATTGCACTCCACCAAAAAATTCGATACCGATATTTCACCGGAAATATATGTTTTAGGGTCCCCAATATCCAAAAAAAGCATTTTCACAAAAAGGTCCGTGTGTGTGTGTGTGTGTCTGTGTGTGTGTGTGTGTGTGTGTGTGTGTGTGTGTGTGTGTGTGTCTGTGAACACGATAACTCAAAAACGAAAAGTCGATAAAATATCAAGCTTGGTATTTAAGTTTTGTATCTTCCAGAGATGCGATACGAAGATTTTGAGAAAAATCCCCCACCCCCAACTACCCTTTACATGGAACCTTTTTAAAAAAGGTTGATTTTCTCAAAAATGTCTCAAACGATTTTGATTAAAATTTCGTATATTAAAGACATTTAGCTGAAAAATAAAATGCATATCTTGAATTTTCTGGGAATAGCCTCTGAAGAGTAGTTTATTCTGGATGAATTTCACTGAATTTTGAATAACTGCTAAACCGTAAGAGGTGGACAAAACCTTATTCCACAAAAAATGTAGAGCACGTTAAAACACACAATTTATGTTATATGCATTTTCTGCTATGAAAAACTTATACTTTTCTCATATAGGAACTTGCCAGCTCCTATCCATATAAACAAATGAACTTCATTGATATAGCAACCACCTTTTGACTATCACTTTAACCTATGGTAGTCCCTTATTTCGCTTCTACTTACAAGGAAGCAAGTAATAAGACTATTTCTGCTCATTTTTTCTGATTAGCATGAAGCAAATAGAAGTATAAGCTTTTTAGGAATAATTTGTTGCAGAGATATAGAGAAAGTCTTGTGAATGGTGCACATCAGATTTTTTTAAATGAGTTGTTCTCTGAGGTATTTATTTATATAAAGAACATTCTGCTGAGAATTTAGTTTTCGAATTACCACATTTTTACTAAATATTTGCTAATGAAAAAGTCCAACATTTTATATTGCGGATTAATTTGTAGACATTAAGTAATTTGTTAACCGAAGTGTATCAAAAGCATTAAAGAAAGCGATTATTGTTATGCACAGGTGCAATGAAGCTCGCAGAGAAATTGCATCAGTATTTCGTGTCAGCAGAATATGCCTGACAAACATTTTCAAGAAATATTAAGGAACTGAATGAGCAGATCTCAGAAGTATGGAATGGCGTTACACCCCATGAATGCTGAAAACTGCTCCAGAGCATGCGAAAACGTGTTTGGATTTGTTTAAAACATAAAGAGGCCCTATCAATTATTAAAGAAACAAAGTTCAGTGTGTGTTTTTAAAAATTATAGTCTACAACACGATTTTAAGTTGTTTTTTTTTTTTTAAAAAAAAAAAGAGACCTGTATGTGGCAGGAGCAGGTGGGATTTTCCTAAATCCTAAGATACCTGGAGGAAACTTTCAGTGGTGTTAAAAAGCAGTCTCTTATATGTATTGAAATGGTTTTTGGTTGTAAAAATTCTGATGTGTTCCATTCACATGACTTTCTCTATATCTCTGTAACAAATTATTGTTAATAAGTTTATCTTTTATTTATTTCATGCTAATCGAGAAAAATAGCAGAAATAGTCTTATTTCTTGCTTTATTGTAAGTCGAAGCGAAATAAGGGAGTACCATAGGTTAAAGTGAAAGCCAAAAGCTGGTTGCTATGTGACTGATGTTCCTTTGTTTGTATGGACAGGAGTTGACAAATTACTGTATGAGAAAAGTATAAGTTTTTCAAAGTTGAAACCAAGAAAAAGGAATATCTAAAACCGATCAACTCCACGAAAAAAATGTGTATAACATGAATTGTGTGTTTTAACGTGCTCTACATTTTTTGTGTGTTAAGTTTTTATCCATCTCTTACGGTTTAGCAGTTATGCAAAATTCATCCAGAATAAAGTAATCTTATAGGCTATTCCCAGAAAATTGAAGATATACATTTTATTTGTCAGGTAAATATCTTTAATATATGACATTTTAATCAACATCGTTAGAGAAATTTTTTAGAAAATCAAAATTTTCGAAAAAAGTTCCATGTAAAGGGTAGTTTGGGGTGGGGGAATTTTTCTCAAAATCCTAGTGTCGCATCCCTGGAAGATACTTAACTTAAATACCAAGTTCACACACATACATACACACGCACTTTTTTCCCCAAAATACGTTTATTAGATAAAGGGGACCCTAAAACATATATTTCCGGTGAAATCTCGGTATCGAATTTTTGAGTGGAGTGCAATACCTTCTCTATACACTATGTACTTAGTACGTGTAGAGAAAGTAAAAATATACAGGTTTCCTGGGTTCAGTGCCCTTGCTAAAATACCATGTACTTCCCAGGGTATTAGATGACTTGACCATGCAATAAGAACTCCACAAGGGTGATGTGTGTCAAGAGAACTTGAGGAACGGAGGCTTACAGAGACGATGGCGAGATAAATGACAAGGCTTAAGAAGACGGAGGATGTAGACACCGATAAGAGCAAAGTGGTGACGTAGTGTGTGGCCGCACAAGGTTGCGCCGAGGAGTAATAATTGCACATCTCACAAAGTCTGCCTACCATGTACTAGGATCGGCTGATAATTTCTAAAAAGGCTAATACATTTGTCATATTGGTGTTCTAATTTAATTAAACCATCTCTGATGTGCGATTTAACAAGGTCCTCAAAATAGCTGTTTACCGCATCAATGACCTCCTCGTTGCTGTGAAATCTTCGTCCTCCAAGAATTTTTTTGAGGTTTGGTAGTCACTGGATGCTAGATCTGACGAATAGGGTGGATGTTCAAGCAACTTCAACTTTAATTCGCACATTTTTCCCATTGCAATGACAGCGATGGGCCGGGGCATTGTCGTGTTGAAACAAGATTTTTTGTTTGTTTGCCAACTGAGGTCTTTTTCTTTTCACCTCATCACTCGAACGTTGAAGTAACGTTGCGTAGTAGTCACCAGTGATACTTCTAGCTTTTCCAAGTAATCAATAAAAATAATTCCCCGTGCATCCCAGAAAACACTCGCCATAACCTTGTTAGCTGACAAAATTAACTTTGCCTTTTTTGGAGTTGGTTCACCTGCCGCAATCCACTCTTTTGACTGATTTACCTTCTGGAGTGTAGTGATGTATCAAAGTTTCATCCTTGGTAATAAGCCGTCTCAAAAATTCACTGGGATATTTACGGTAAAGCTCCACATTCTTAACAGAAACAGTTTTTCTTTGCAACTTTTGATCAGATGTCAACAACCCATCTTGCACAGACCTTGTGAAAGTCCAAAACATTACTTAAAATATTACCTACACGTTCTTTTGATATGTTTACAGCCTCTGCAATCTCAAACAACTTTAATCTGCGGTTTTCCAGTACTAAACGATGATTTTTTTTTAAAGATCTCTGGAGTTGTCACTTCTACAGGGTGTCCAGAGCGAGGCTCATCACTGGTGCTCGTACGTCCCATTTTAAACTTGCAACCCACCTTTTAATCATTGAATAGTAAGGGGCAGAGTCTTTCAATGTACTGTCCATTTCCTCCTTGTTTCTGTAAGCGTTAAACCGTCAAATGGAAGTATTTAATCACTGCTCGTTTTTCCAAATGCTCCATTTCCGTGAAAACTCTAAAGTTGTCTTGTTTAAAATGCTGTCATTCGAAAACTAAATAAGCTATTGACCTGTAACTATGGATACAAGCTAGTCTAGAGTTAAACTATACGATGCTACCGTATAACTGGCCTAATGGCGCCATATTTGTGTGAGACCCGACTTATCAGCCGACCTAGTACTTCAAAAGATGTACACTTTTTCTGGTCGCTCGGTTCGTCTTCATTCGGTAGATTTCACGCAATTTCGGAAGCAGAGCGACAACATTGAAGTAACTCCTACTGTTTGACTTTAAGTGAAAATTAATTTATTTCAATTACTGTAAAACATTTATATTTTTTATTACTCCATATAGCTCCACACTTATTACTAATTTCTCTATGCATACTAGGTGCATAGTCTATAGACAAGGTATTGTACTGCACTCATAAATTCAATACCGAGGTTTCATCGAAAATACATGTTTTAAGACCCCGCGAATAAAAAAAGGCATTTTAGAAGAATGCCCATATGTCTGTCAGTGTGTGTGTGTGTGTGAGTGTGCGCGCGCGCGAGTGCGCTGCCAGTATAGCTCAAAAACGAAAAGTCCGTTAAATACAACTTGGTATTTAAGTTCAGAATCTTTAAAGGATGCGACAAAGATTTTCAAGAAAATCCAACCCCACTCCAACTACCCTTAACATGAAAGAAAATTAAAAAAACTTTGATTTTCTCAAAAATGGCTCTAAAAATTTTGTTTAAAATATCGTATATTAACGATGAAACCAATGAAATGAATTTCTTGAATTTTCTGGGAATAGCCTCATATTTATTCTGGATGAGCTTTGCGGAATTTTGCATAACTGTTAAACCGTAAGAGATAGACAAAAACTTACTACACAAAAAATGTAGAGCTCGTTAAAACACTTAATTTGTGTTACACACATTTTTTCACGGAGTAGACCGTTTTTGAGACATTCCTTCTTATCGATTTAGTTTTAAAATACTTATACTTTTCTCATACTTTTCTTGTCAACTCCTGTCCATACAGACAAAGGAACTTCAGTCACATAGCAACCAGATTTTGACTGTCACTTTAACCTATGGTACTCCCTTATTTCGCTTCTACTTACAAGTAAGCAAGTAATAAGACTATTTCTGCTAATTTTTTCTCGATTAGTATAAAGTAAATAGAAGCATAAGCTTTTTAACAATAATTACTTGCAGAGATGTGGAGAAAGTCATGTGAATGAAACATCAGATTTTTTTTTTCGTGGAGTTGACCATTTTTGAGATATTTCTTGTTATTGGTTTCAGTTTTAAAATTCTTTAAAGCTTTTCACATTCGGGGCTTTGTGGATTTGCTGTAAATAACGCAATCTTTAATAGATTTGTTTCATTTCATTTTGTACTTCAATTTATTGTAGCTGCTGGAGTTATAATTCTAACTTCTGGCCATGCAAAGAAACGGATTTCACCCTCATGGCAACGAGCTTTTAAAAGATTTGGTTATCCTTTTAGCCTAGTGTATTCCCTTATTCCCTTGTACTTACAAAACAGCACTTCTGATAATGTTTATCTCGATTAGCATGAATTAGAAGGATAAGCTTTTTAACAATCATTTGTTGCACAGATGTAGAGAAAGTCATATGAATGGAACACATTCGATTTTTTCTATATTACATACCAAAAGTTATTTACATTATCTTGCGTATTAATTTTAAACCTTCCTGCAGTGACTACCGGACGTTATACTGTTCAAGTAGTAAATTAGAAAATAAAATTATAACCAAACCTAATGTGCTGCTGTATTAACATGATAAATACATCACTTTAATTTATTGTTGCTAATATGTTATGGGCTGGCAAGCAATATGCATTGTAATTATAAATATGACAAATATACGTTTCAACCTACAGAATATATTATATATATTCAAGAAAGTCCCCCACCCCCAAATAACGTTTACATGGAACTTTTTTGGAAAATTTTGATTTTCTAAAAAACGTCTAACGATATTGATTAAAATATACCTGACAAATAAAATGTATATCTTGAATTTTCTGGGAATAGCCTTAGAAGACTACTTTATTCTGGAAGAATTTTACGGAAATTTGTTTAACTGGCAAACCGTATGGGATAGACAAAAATTTACTTAAAAGAAAATGTAGATCACGTTAAAACATACAGTTTATGTTATATACATTTTTTCGTGGAGTGGATCGTTTTTTAGATATTGCTTGTTATAAGTTTCAGCTTTAAAAAACGTATACTTTTCTCATACGGGGATTTGTTAACTTTTGTCCATAGAAACGAAGGAACTTGTGTCACATAGCAACCAGCTATGTGTTTAGCCTATGCCACTTCCTTATTTCGCTTCTACTTACCAGGAAGCAAACAATAAGACTATTTCTGCTAATTTTTTCTCGATTAGAATGAAGTAAGTAGAAGCATAAGCTTTGTAACAATAATTTGTTGCAGAAATGTGGAGAAAGTCATGTGAATGGAACGCATCAAATTTTTTCTTTTCATTTTAGTGTACTTATCATACATTTTATGTTTGTTTTATTAAGTTCTATTGACTTATTTTTTTGTTCTTTATTCATTGTACCATTGCTGTGTTGAGTTTAATGTATTGCCTGGTAGAGTGGAAGAGAAGGTCTTATGTCCTTAATTCCAACCAGGATAGGCAAATAAATGAAGAAATAAATACAAAAAATAAACTGAGATGAGAAAATGTTGAAATTGCCTGTTTCCAGCTTTGCTCAAGTTTGTCCTTTTGAAAGGAACACTTTTCTTTTGTTTGAATCATGACCAAGTACTTCCTTCCCTCTGATTGTGTGGAGAACAGGAATTGTGGGTGCGAACCACCCGTGCAGCGACACATAATACGGAATTAAAGGGTGTGTGCAGCGGAACACGTGACAGTGACCAGTGGTCTTGACCTCGTCTCAGAATAGAAGCTGAATGTGGATCACTTCTCGAAATAGCGAGGCGCCAGAGCAGAACATCACCACATCCATTTGGTATTTTGCACATCCTCCTTCTTAATATGATGTCATACTCAACGCAGCGTGAAACTTATGTTTCCTTACTGCTGCTCATGATTACAGTATTCTTCTTCTTCTTCTTCAGAAACCATCACACCATCAACTTTCATCTTCTTGACTGCTTTTTTCTTCCTTTTGATTTACAGAGTTTATGATGCATGGTAGTGTTGAACCCAGAGTTAGAAGTGTATAAGATTTGTTGTCCCATAACAATTTTCATTTCACAAACTTCCTTCATAAACTCCCTTTTTCTCTGAGGTCGATTACCTATCTTTACCTTGTTTCTATTTTTACTTTCCCTACTAAAAATATAGTAGGTACAGAAGATACCTACCTATTCTATTCCATCCAAAAATTCGATACCGAGATTCCACTGGAAATACTTTTCAACATAATCACCGAAAAGATTGAGACATTTATCGTACCTGTGCACAAGATTTGCAATACCCGCTTCAGAAAATGTTGCCACCAATGATTTCAAATGAGCATTGACGTTGTTTTGAAGATCTTAGTTGGTTTCAAAGTGCTACCTCCTAGCCACATCTTCAGTTCAGGGAAAGCTGAAAGTCACTGGGTGCCAAGTCAGGACTGTACGGCGGATGATAGAAAACGTCCCATTGAAATTGTTCAAGGAGCCGATGGGTTGTGCCAGCAGTGTCTGGACGAGCGTTGTTATGTGGATCAACACAATTCCTGAAGTCAGCATTCTTCTTCGTTTGTTTTGAATGGCTCTCCGCAAACATAAAGTACGAAGATATATATTAGTAAAAGCTCAGTGTGTGGGTATATATGTGTGTGTGTATGTATGTGTGTGTGTGGACAGCATAGCTCATAAACGAAAATACCGTTAAATACCAAACTTAATATTTAAGTTTAATTCTTACAAGGATGCGAGACGAAGACTTTCATTATCCTTTACACGGGAAAATTTTCGAAAATGTTTATTTTCCTTAAAATGAATAACAATTTTTATTAAAATATCGTATATCAAAGATATTTACATAAAAATGAAATGTATGTTTTGAACTTTCTTTGAATAGCCTCTGAAGACATCTTTTTATTTTCGCCACATGCACTATGTACAAAGTGTAAAGAGAAGGTATTGTATTCCACCCAAAAATTCCGTGGAACCGAAATTTAAAATATATGTTTTGAGATCCCCTGAAACCAAAAAAGCATTTTAAAAGAAAAATGTGTGTGTTTATGTGTGTCAGTGTGTATTGTGTGGGCAGCATATCTCAAAAACTAAAATTCCGGTAAATACCAAACTCGGCATTTAAGTTCAGTATCTTCCAAGGATGTCTCATAAAGATTTTTAAAAATTCCTTCCATCCCTCTTTATATGGAAACATTTTCTAAACTTTTGATTTTCTCAAAAATGGCTATAACGATTTTGATTAAAATGTCGTATATTAAAGATGTTTACATGAAAAATGTAGTGTATATTTTGAGTTTTCTGGAAATAACTTACGAAGACATCTTTATTCTAGATGAATTTTGAGGAATTTTGTATAACTGGTAAACCGTAAGGGATAGACAAATACGTACTACACAAAAATGTAGATCTCGTCAAAACACACAATTTGTGTCATATACATTTTTTTCGTGGAGTTAGCCGTTTTCGAGATATTCGCTGTTATTGGCTTTCAGTTTTAAAGTACTTATACTTTTCTCATACAGGAATATGTCAACTCCTCGCCATATAAGTAAAGGAATTTCAATCATATAGCAACCAGCTTTTAAAACATTTGACTATCGCTTTAACCTATGGTACTCCCTTATTTCGCTTCTACTTACAAGGAAGCAGGTAATAAGACTGTTTCTTCTATTTTTTTCACTATTAGCACGAAGTAAATAGAAGAATGAGGTTCTTAACAATTATTTATTGGAGAGATGTAGAGAAAGTCATGTGAATGGAACACAACAAATGTTTCTTCATTGTGATTTACAGCAGTTTATGATGCTTGGTAGTGTTGAACACAGAGTTAGGAGAGAGTAAAATTTGTCTTGCAAAAATCTTCATTCCATCAACTTCCTTCATAAACTCCCTCTTTCTCTGAGGTCGATTACCTTATTACCATTATAGATACAATGTTCAGAGTATGGATTTCAAATTAATAATTTCAAATCTTATTTAATTATGTTTATTTTATTATAATGGGTTTTATTATCTTCTTGTAATATAGCAGCACCTTTAAACTTATTAGGATAAATTGGCTTATTAAACAGAATATTTGGTTGAGTATGAATTTAAGTTAAAATAATAAATTCATAAGAAGATAAGCCATTTGTTTTAAGCTTAACGTCCTTTAACCAGAATGGTCATATCGGAAGATGAATGAAATTGGTGAAATGGTGATCAAATGATCTTGGGGTCCTTGGAGCTTAAAGTTACTCGATATTCGTCTTCTCAGGATAAGGGAAACCCCCCGAAAACAAAACTTTATCCGGGTACACAAAATCTAGCAAAATTCATCCAGAATAATGAGGTCTTCAGAGGTATTCCCAGAAAATTCAAGATATAGATTTTATTTGCCATGTAAATATTTTTAATATACGGTATTTTAATCAAAATCGTTAAAGCCATTTTTGATAAAATAAAATGTGAAAAAAAAAAAAACCCATGTAAAGGGTAGTTTGGATGTGGGGATTTCCCTCAAAATCTTCGTGCCGCATACTTGGAAGATACTGAACTTATATACCAAGTTTGACTTTTTACCGACTTTTTGTTTTTGAGTTATCGTGTTCACAGACACATGGACACACACGGACCTTTTTGTAAGAATGCTTTTTTGGATACAGGGAGCCCTGAAACATGTATTTCCTGTGAAATCTCGGTATCAAATTTTTCGGTGTAGTGCAATACCTTCTCTATACACTATGTACATAGTACGTGTACAGAAAGTAAAAAGAAATCACAAAATCAGCAATAGCAGTTTCAAGTCTTTGGGTCTAAAACTTTGACAGTGGCCGCAGTCGTTAAGTTGGTTATTGTAATGGGAAGTAGAAACTAAAAAGAAAAACTATTGCAAGTTTAACGTTGTCTGGAAAAGTTCTTATCAATTTGTTTTTAGCCTTACTATTATCTAATTTACTCCCGAAATTCAGAGTTCAGAAGTTGGTACGCCTAATCCTTTTAAACCTGTTACAGTTTTCGTAGTTTTTATCTTCAAAGAAAATATAACCAGCAATCTAATTAGAAGTATTTCTCATAACAAATGACCCCTCGTAAATGTATTTAGTGATAGTGTGGAGCGCGGGGAAACACTGAAAGCAATGGGATTTAGACATGGGAGATTCATGAACGAATCGTTCATATGAACGGCTACAAGGAAGAGTCGTATGAATCGTGTAATGAACTGTCGTTCAAAAAGAATCGCGAGAATCATGTTAGTCTCAACGATAAACCGTTGTTCAAAAAGAATCGTATGAATCGTATGATTCGAAAAGAATACCATGAATCGTGTCAACCATAGCAGGTATCGTCATTAAAAAAGAATCGCAGATTTGAAGAATCGTGATCAGGTATTGGGGTTTGTTTTTCTTTTGCTTCCACTTTTCGAAGTACAAAGTCGAGCTTCGACGAAAACTGCCGAGTGCGCACGATGATGTATACAGGGATTTATAATAATTTATTTTATTGTGAGAGAATAAATAGTGCTGAGGCCATGAGGCTAAATATAAAAGATATAAAAATATAATGTGTTCCATTCACATGACTTTCTCTACATCTCTACAACAAATTATTGTTATAAAGATTATGATTCTAATTACTTCATACTAATCAAGAAAAAATCAGCAGAAATAATCTTATTACTTATTTCCTTGTAAGGTGAAGCGAAATAAGGGAGTACCATGGTTTAAAATTATAGTAAAAGCTGGTTGCTACGACAAGTTCCTTTGTTTGTATGAACAGGAGTTGACAAATTCATGTATGAGAAAAGTATGTTTTTTCAAAGCTGAAACAAAAAATAAGGAATATCTAAAACACGATCAACTTCACAAAAAAATGTATATAGTATATATAATGTGTTTTAACGTGCTCTACATTTTTTGTGTGGTAAGTTTTTGTCCATCTCTTACGGTTTAGCAGTTATGAAAAATTCCGTAAAATTCACCCAGAATAAAGCATTCAGAGGCTATTCCCAGAAAATTCAAGATATACATTTTATTTGTCGTGTAAATGTGCTTGATATATGACATTTCAATCAAAATCGTTAGAGCCATTTTTGAGAAAAATCAAAATTTTCGAAAAAAGTTCCATGTAAAAGGTAGTTGGGGGGGGATTTTTCTCAAAATCTTCATGTTGCATCCCTGGAAGATACTAAACTTAAATACCAAGTTTGGTGTTTTACCAATTTTTCGTTTTTAAGTTATCGTGTTCACAGACACACGGACCTTTTTCTGAAAATGCTTTTTTTGGATACAGGGGATCCTAAAACATATATTTCCGGTGAAATCTCGGTATCGAATTTTTGGGTGGAGTGCAATACCTTCTCTATACACTATGCATAGTGCGTATAGAGAAAGTAAAAAGTATATACGTAAATCATATATATTTTATGTATAATATACAATAAGAAAACGAACACTGCCGATCATTGCCGAAGCTACCACGAGCGACATATTGTTTAGGGATTAGTTATTACACGTGAAAGCAAACGTTAGAATTTACAGCCGTTTTATATTTATATATTTATTGCAATAACTTAAGTATTACATATCGATAGCAAAATCCTTACATTAGCAAGATCTATAACCTCAGAAACAAAATTTTACGACAGATAAGTCAGTTATGCTCGAACATAAAAGATATAGAAACATATATAATTCATTAAAATTACGTCGAATATTTCTGAAAAGAATAACAATTATTCTGGGTATTAGCGTTGCCTTATAATGACGTATTTATAAAAATCACATGTCTTAATGGCGCGCAACTGCGAATAATAATTGCTCTGCCTATTAACATTACACAAATACCGCCTTGCAGTCGAAACTTGGTGTCAATTTTAGACTTAAACAAACTTTTTACTTTCTCCATACGCACTATGTATATAGTGTATAGAGAAAGTATTGCACTCCACCCAAAAATTCGATACCGAGATTTCACCGGAAATATATGTTTTAGGGTCCCCAATATTAAAAAAAAAAGCATTTTCACAAAAAGGTCCGTGTGTGTGTGTGTGTTTGTGTGTTTGTGTGTGTGTGTGTGTGTGTGTGTGTGTGTGTGTGTGTGTGTGTGTCCGTGTGTCTGTGAACACGATAACTCAAAAACGAAAAGTCGGTAAAATACCAAACTTGGTATTTAAGTTTAGTATCTTCCAGGGATGCGACACGAAGATTTTGAGAAAAATCCCCCCACCCCAAACTACCCTTTACGTGGAACTTTTTTAGAAATTTTTTATTTTCTCAAAAATGGCTCTAACGATTTTGATTAAAATTTCGTATATTAAAGATATTTACTTGACAAATAAAATGCATATCTTGAATTTTCTCTGAATAGCCTCTGAAGAGTAGTTTATTCTGGATGAATTTTACTAAATTTTGAATAACTGCTAAACCGTAAGAGATGGACGAAAACTTACTGCACAAAAATGTAGAGCACATTAAAACACACAATTTATGTTATATACATTTTTTTCGTGGAGTTCGTCATTTTTGAGACATTCCTTATTTTTGGTTTCTGATATGAAAATCGAATACTTTTCTCATACAGGAACTTGTCAACTCCTATCCATATAAACAAAGGAACTTCATTGACATAGCAACCAGCTTTTGACTATCACTTTAACCTAAGGTTGTCCTTTATTTCGCTTCTACTTACAAGGAAGTGAGTAATTAGACTATTTCTGCTAATTTTTTTCTGATTAGCGTAAAGTAAATAGAAGTATAAGCTTTTTAAGAATTATTTGTTGCAGGGATATGGAGAAAGTCATGTGAATGGTACACATCAGATTTTTATGTTTATTATTTTCTCTATACGTACTATGTGCACAGTGTATAGAGAAGGTACCGAGATTTCACCGGAAATACATGTTTTGAGACTCCCTGAATCCAAAAAAGCATTTTTAGAAAAATGTCCGTGTGTGTGTCTGTGGGCAGCTTAGCTCAAAAACGAAAAGACCGTTGCATACCAAACTTGGTATTTAAGTTTCGTATCTTCCAAGGATGCGACACGAAGATTTTCAAGAAAATACCCCCACCCCCAACTACCCTTTACATGGAACTTTTTTCGAAAATTTTGATTTTCTCAAAAATGGCTCTAACGATTTTGATTGAAATGTCATATATTAAGCATATTTACACAACAAATAACACATATATATATCGAATTTTCTGGGAATAGTCTGAATATTTTATTCTGGAAGAATTTTACGGAATTTTGCATAACTGCTAAACCGTAAGAGATGGACAAAAACTTATCACACAAAAATGTAGAGCACGTTAAAACACATGTTATATGCTATATACATTTTTTTCGTGGGGTTGATCGTTTTTTAGATATTCCTTATTTTTTGTTTCAGCTTTGAAAAACATACTTTTCATAATTTGTCAACTCCTGTTCATACAAACAATGGAACTTCAGTCACATAGTAGCCAGCTTTTACTATCATTTTAAACTATGGTACTCCCTTATTTCGCTTCAACTTACAAGAAACAAGTAATAAGATTATTTCTGCTGATTTTTTCTCGATTAGCATGAAGTAATTAGAACCATAATCTTTATAACAATAATTTGTTGTAGAGATGTAGAGAAAGTCATGTGAATGAAACACATCAGATTTTTTTTCAAATAATGGAGGGCATTTTACGAAATATGTTTGCAATAGATGGAAAAGAGTAGGATGTTTGTATATAAATAACTGTTTTTATGCTAAAGGAGCTGCTATATGACTATCATCCCCGTGTATAATATAAGTCAAACACAGAGAAGCCATGGCGACGATTAGTGAATCGTGAACAAATCGTATGAATCGATTTATATCGTAAGAACGAATCGTATGAATCGATTTATATCGCAAGAACGAATCGTATGAATCGATTTATATCGCAAGATCGAATCGTATGAATCGATTACTGAAAATGAATCGCTGGACCCAACTCTAATGGGATTAGGCAGTGTAAGTCAAACAGCTTGGCGGGTAAATGGCTTGTTGAGTAGCTGAGGAATAAACAAACTAATGGACAGACCGCTGCACTCCTCCCTCCCTCCACCTCTCTCACTCTCTCCTGAAGCTAGTTCAAACCTCCCGCAGCGCTGTGGCAAGTAAATAAAAATATAAAAAAACAGAGCCAACATGGAATTAATCTTATATGTGCGCTCGGCTAAGTCAGGCCCAAGACTCCGATGATGTTTTCTACAAGCCTTTTTATCATCTTTCTTTGTTTTTAAACAAAACAAAAAGCCATCTGATGCTTATAGTTTATTCTCCTCTTCAGCAGCCAATGAGGAACCTGTTTACTTAGCGGGAAGCCTACCACGTGACAGGTTAGAGGTTAGCTAAGGGACCAAACCTAACCTATAATTGCTGCTTTAATTATGTTAAATGAGTTAAGCCGACGGAATGTCAAATTGATTTATTGTTTTATAAAAGATAGCAAGAAATTATGACTTGGAATGGCAAAGAAAAATAAATTTGTTTTCTTTTCTCTCTAATCGTCGAAATGATCAATTTTCCAGAGCAGTTTCTTGTATATCTGAGCTTCTAATTTATTTTGTTTATGTAAAGACATCTCTGGGGCAATAAACCACACATATTTAAGAAGCTGCACGATTTATATAGCAGTGTATATAAACACTAACTTGTGTTTACAAAATGTTCTATCATTTTGAAGACGAAGCTTGTTAAAAAAATCTGATGTGTTACATTCACATGACTTTTTCTACATCTCTGCAACAATTTATTGTTAAAAAGCATATACTTCTATATACTTTCTGATAATCGAGATAAAAATTAGCGGAAATTGTCTTAATTGTTTCCTTGTAAGTAGAAGAAAAGTAAGTGAATACACTAAGCTGAAGGGATAGTCAACTTTCCGTGCAATAACAAGGAATATCTCAGAAATGGTAAATTCCATGAAAAAAATGTATGCGACATAAATTGTGTATTTTAACGAGATCTAGAATTTTTGTGCAGTAAGTTTTTGTCTTTCTCTTACGGTTTAGAAGTTAAGCAAACTTTTCCAAAACTCATCCGGAATAAACAGGTCTTCAGACGCGATTTCCAGAAAGTTCAATATATACATTTTATTTGGCATTTAATATATGGTATTTTAATCAAAATCATTAGAGCCATTTTTGAAACATTTTCGAAAATGTTTCCATGTAAAGGGTAGTTTGTGATGGGGATATTTGCTTGAAAATCTTCGTGTCGCACCTTCGTGTCGCATCCTTGGAAGATACCAAACTTAAATACCAAGTTTGATATTTAACGGTCTTTTCGTTTTTGATATATGCTGTCCACAAACAGATAGACAGGGACCTTTTTTTAAAAATGCTTTTCTTTCGGACTCAAGGGACCCCAAAATATAAATTTCCGGTGAAATCTTGGTATTGAATTTTTGGGTGCATTGCAATTCCTTCTCTATACACTATGAACATAGTACGTGTAGAGAAACTAAACATCTGATGTTTTCCATTCGTTACCTGCTCTCCAAACAAACTTCTTTCAAAAGGTTGTTTTATCTACTTCATGTTAAATTTATAGAATAATTTTAGTATCATTTTGTTTCTTATAATAGAAGGGAATACACTAGGCTAAAACAATTGTCAAATGTTTTAAAAGGTTTATGCAATTGTCTTATGTAATAATACGAATGTTTTCATCTTGTCCATAATTCATGACCTACGTCCTAAGAGATGAAAACACGAGTTGTATTTGATAAGACAATTCAGCGAAAAGGACCATTAATAATTTATAATATATAGGAAGGAAGATTTTATCAGGTTATGATTGTAATACATTTAGTTCTCAGATGGCTGGTGATGCATTCGACCATGTTTATTAACGGAATATTTTTTTCTTTCTTCACTGCCTCCTGAATTACGATATGGCCCACCATGTATCTATACCCAATGTACGAATATCGATAGCAACAATAGAAATAGGGAACAATTACTTTATTTTAACTTGTAATAAGCAATACATAAAATGAAAGCAAACGTAATTTTATTTGACCTTGCTACCAATAACCAAGACAGGAGATCAAACAAACGAACGCCAGGAGCGACAAGGATCCAAGAAATGAACATCAGTTGCGATAAGAAGTTTCGACTATATCGCTGCAGTCAGATGACCGCGTTTGGTTGAAATTGCCTAATCTCGGGTCATTGCATTTGCGCCTTGAGCTATTCAAAGAATTGTCATTGAAATTCGCATCTCTGTATGGACAGCAGTAAAACACAAGAAACACGGACACTTTCTGTTGGAGAAAAGTATCTGTATTTTAAATTTGAAACCAATTACAAGGAACATCTCGGAAATGAATAGCACTACAATAAAAATGTAGTGAACATAAATTGTGTGTTTTGACGAGATATATTTTTTGTATGGTAAGTTTTTATCTATTCCTTACGGTGTGCCAATTCTGTCAAGTCATTCGGAATGAAGAGGACTTCAGATGTTATTCGCAGGAAACTCCAAATAGACATTTTATAATTCACTCAATTATCTTTATTATATCTAAGTTATTTTAATTCGAATCGATAGACATTTTTACTTTCTCCATACGCACTATGTACATAGTGTATAGAGAAAGTATTGCACTCCACCCAAAAATTCGATACCGAGATTTAACCGGAAATATATGTTTTAGGGTCCCCAATATCCAAAAAAAAAAAGCATTTTCACAAAAAGGTCCGTGTGTGTGTGTGTCCGTGTGTCTGTGAACACGATAACTCAAAAACGAAAAGTCGGTAAAATACCAAACTTGGCATTTAAGTTTAGTATCTTCCAGGGATGCGACACGAAGATTTTGAGAAAAATCCCCCCACTCCAAACTTCCCTTTACATGGAACTTTTTTCGGAAATTTTGATTTTCTCAAAAATGGCTCTAACGATTTTGATTAAAATTTCGTATATTAAATATATTTACTTGACAAATAAAATGTATATCTTGAATTTTCTGGGAATAGCCTCTTAAGAGTAGTTTATTCTGGATGAATTTTACTAAATTTTGATTAACTGCTAAACCGTAAGAGATGGACAAAAACTTACTACACAAAAAATGTAGAGCACATTAAAACACAATTTATGTTATATACTTTTTTTCGTGGAGTTTGTCGTTTTTGAGACATTCCTTATTTTTAGTTTCTGCTATGAAAAACGTATACTTTTCTCATACAGGAATTTGTCACTCCTATCCATATAAACAAAGGAACTTCACTGACATAGCAACCAGCTTCTGACTATCACTTTAACCTACGGTTGTTCTTTATTTCGCTTCTACTTACAAGGAAGCAAGTAATAAGACTATTTCTGCTAATTTTTTCTGATTAGCATAAAATAAATAGAAGTATAAGCTTTTTAAGAATAATTTGTTGCAGGGATATAGAGTAGGGCATGTGTATGGTACACATCAGATTTTTCATTTTTGAGTTACGCTGTCCACACTCACATAGTGATTGCTTCTATTTTTTTGACTTAGGGAACCTCAAAGCTATTATTTCCGGCGAGATTCGGTATCGAATTTTTGGGTGGAGTACACTATCTTCTTTATACAATAGTGCATGTAGAGAAAGAAATGCAATAGTTTGCTTTTCTCTTTATTCGTCGAAATTATCAACTTTCCAAGAGCGGTTTTCTTTTGTTTCCATTCTTCTAATTTATTTTACTTATATAAGGCCATATCTGGGGTAATAAACCACGCTTGAACACAAATTCAAGGAGCTGCATGTTTTATATAGCAGTGTATGTTAACATTATTCCGTGTTTACAGATTAAAACGTTTTGAAAAACTTGTTAAAATATCTGATGTGTTGCATTCACATGCCTCTCTCGAGCTGCTCTCCAAACGTCTTACAAAAGATTATTCCTCTATCTACATCTTTTTAATTCATATAATCAATAGTAGAACAGTCTTATTACTTAGTTCCTTATAAGTAGAAGGGAAATAAAGCAATACACAAGGCTAAAGCAACAGTCTAATCCTTGAAGTTCTCGCAATACGATTGTCAATGAAAAACAAAAGAAACACGATCGGCTTTCTGTTTGAGAAAAATATCGCTATTTTAAAACTGAAACCAATAACAGTGAATATATCGGTAACAGATAGCTCAACAGAAAAAGTGTAAAGGCATAACTTGTCTGTGCTGACGAGATCTACATTCTTTGTGCAGTGAGTTTTTGTCTATCTCTTGCGGTTTACCAGTTATGCAAAAGTAATTCAGAATGAAGAGGTCTTCGGAGGCTATTCACAGAAAATTAGATATTTATTTCGTTATTAATAAAAATGTCGAGAATATGATATTTTAATCTATGTCGTTATACATTTTCTGCATTTTTTTGTGCAGTAAGATTTTGTATCTCTAGCTGTTTACTAGTTATGCAAAAGTCATTCAGAATAACGAGGTTTTCGGAGGCTATTCACAGAAAATTCAATATATATATATTTCGTTTGTAATGAAAATATCTTAAACATATAGCTTTTTAATCAATATCGTTTGAGTAATTTTTAACAAAATCTAGTTTATGAAAAGTATTCTATGTAAAGAGTAGTTGGTAGGGGGATTTTCCTGAAAATCTTCATGTCGCATCCCTGGAAATACTGAACTGAAATACCAAGTTTGGTATTTAACCGACTTTTTGGTTTTGAGCTATGCGGTCCACAGATACACATACACACACGGACCCTCCCTCCACTAATAATTTTTGGGGGGATTCAGGGGTCCTCAAAACATGCATTTCGATGAAATCTCTTTAGGTGGAATACATGTACATTGTACATACGTAACAGAGAAAGTAATACATTTGTTTGCGTTTCTGTTTAATCGTCAAGATGATCGATTGTCTTGTATCTCAGCTGTTCTAATTTATGACTTTCTCTACACATACTGTGTACATAATGTATAGAGAAGGTTCTGTGTTGTACCCAAAAACTCGATACAGAGATTTCACTGGAAATATATGTTTGGCTACCCTGTATTTTAAGAAAATGATCAGTGTGTGTCTGTGAACAGGAAAATTCAAAGACGAAAAGTCGGTAAAATACCAAACTTTGAATTTCAGTTTAGTCCAATGATGCGACACGAAGATTTTGAGAAACATTCCCCCCACTAAACTACACTTTACATGGGAAAAGTTTCGACAATTTTGATTTTCTCAAAAATGCCTCTAACGATCTTAATTAAAATACCATCTACATTAAAGATATTTATATGACAAATAAAATGTATGTCTTGAATTTTATCGGAATTTATGGAATTATGTATAACTGATAAACCGTAAGAGACAGACAAAAGCTAACTCAACAGAAAATTTAGAGCTCGTTAAATACACAATTTATGTAATATACATTTTTTCGTGGAGTTGGTCGTTTTTTAGATATTCCTTGCTATTGGTTTCAGCTTAAAATTTTTTAATACTTTTCTCATACAGGAATTTGTTAACTCCTGTCCATATAAACAAAGGAACTTCAGTCACATAGCAACCAGCTTTTGACTATCACTTTAACCTATGGCACTCCTTTATTTCGCTTCTACTTACAAGGAAGTAAGTAATAAGACTATTTCTGCTAATTTTTTCTCGATTAGCATGAAGTAGATAGAAGAATAAGCTTTTTAACAATAATTTGTTGCAGAGATGTAGAGAAAGTCATGTGAATAGAATAAGACATTTTTTTTTTCTACGAGCGAGTAGTTTACGAGCTCATTTCAATACACAAACTTGTACGCGTAAAGTAATTTTGTTTCAACTTTGCTCTCGCCAAAATAATCAGACGTGGACCGTACTACTAAGAATTCAAATTATTAGCAGGCCTTGAAAAACCAATATTATTACTTTCCCTACACATATTAAGTATATAGTGTATAGAGAAGGTATTGCATTCCACCAAAAATTACCGGGTGGTTAGACCACTCGCCTCTCACCTAGACGGCCCGGGTTCGATCCCAAGCGACCGTATATGAGAGTTGTGGTGGACAAAGCGGCGCAGGGGCGGGTTTTCTCCGGGTTCTGCATCTCATTCCGACAGGGCTCCATCTTCGTGTATCAACAGTGTCATCGCCTGCGGTGCCAGAGCAGTAAAAGCGGGCGTTAAACACTACCTAAAAAAAAAAAAAACAAATTCGATACCGACATTTCACAGAAATACATGTGGGTCACCCTGAATCCAAAAAAAGCATTTTTAGAAAAAGGTAAGTGTGTGTCTGTGTGTGGATAGCATAGTACACCATGTCTCACTCAAGCTCATGGAACTTTTTTTCGTAAATTTTGATTTTCTCAAAAATAGCTCTAACAATTTTGGTTAAAACATCATATATTAAAGACAAATAAAAAGTATTTCTTGGATTTTCTGGGAATAGCCTTTGAAGTCTACTTTATTCTGGATGAATTTTAAGGAATTTTGCATAACAGCTAAAGCGTAAGAGATAGACAAAAACTTACCACACAAAAAAATGTAGAGCACGTTAAAACACACAATTTATGTTGTATACATTTTTACTTTCTCCATACGCACTATGTACATAGTGTATAGAGAAAGTATTGCACTCCACCAAAAAATTCGATACCGAGATTTCACCGGAAATATATGTTTTAGGGTCCCCAATAACCAAAAAAAGCATTTTCACAAAAAGGTCCGTGTGTGTGTGTGTGTGTGTGTGTGTGTGTGTGTGTGTGTGTGTGTGTGTGAACACGATAACTCAAAACGAAAAGTCGGTAAAATACCAAATTGGTATTTAAGTTAAGTATATTCCAGGGATGGGACACGAAGATTTTGAGAAAAATCCCCCCACCCCCAACTACCCTTTACATGGAACTTTTTCGAAAATTTTGATTTTCTCAAAAATGGCTCTAACGATTTTGATTAAAATTTCGTATATTAAACACATTTACCTGACAAATAAAATGTATATCTTGAATTTTCTGGAAATAGCCTCTGAAGAGTAGTTTATTCTGAATGAATTTTACTAAATTTTGAATAACTGCTAAACCGTAAGAGATGGACAAAACCTTACTACACAAAAAATGTAGAGCACATTAAAACACACAATTTATGTTATATACATCTTTTTCGTGGAGTTCGTCGTTTTTGTGACATTCATTATTTTTGGTTTCCGCTATGAAAAACGTATACTTTTCTCATACAGGAACTTGTCAACTCCTATCCATATAGACAAAGGAACTTCATTGACATAGCAACCAGCTTTTGACTATCACTTTAACCTATGGTACTCCCTTATTTCGTTTCTACTTACAAGGAATCGAGTAATTAGACTATTTCTGCTATTTTTTTCTGATTAGCAGAAAGTAAATAAAAGTATAAGCTTTTTAAGAATAATTTGTTGCAAGGATATGGAGAAAGTCATGTGAATGGTACACATCAGATTTTTTCGTGGAGTTGATCGTTTTGGAGATATTCCTTGTCGTTGGTTTCAGCTTTAAAAAACTTATACTTTTCTTATACAGGAATTTGTCAACTCCTGGCCATACAAAGAAAGAAACTTCAGTGACATGGCAACCAGCTTTTGACTATCACTTTAACGTATGCTACTTCCTTATTTCGCTTCTGCTTACAGGGAAACAAGTAATAAGACCATTTCTGGTAATTTTTTCTCGATTGGCGTGAAGTAAATAAAAGCATAAGCTTTCTAACAATTTGTTACAGAGATGTAGAGAAAGTCATGTGAATGGAACACATATGTTTGTTGTTCTGCGATGTATTTTGAGAAAATAGCAGATTATTAATTATGATATCCTTAGAGTTGTGAAAGAAGCAGAATCACATTTACTACCCGCTAAATTCCAAAAAGTTTGAGGCACTGTATGATAAATTTATGATGTGGTATTTAGAACACTTGGTGAATGGCTTAAACTTATATTTGGCTCAAATTCGTATTGATATTGCCGCCCGTATCAAAAAACCATAAATTTATGCTCTTACAAAATAAACCACTATTATATAAAGACATCTTAAACACATATTCAAGGAGCTAAGTATTCATAGAGGCACCTTGTTAAAGGATGCCAGAACCCCCAGCCAACGCTCCGCCCCCTATCCTTCTGACTACCCTCTTTTGTATTTTTAGAGTTTCAAACATCAATAATAATGTACCTCTTTACTTTCCTTCTACTACGTACTATGTACATAGTGTATGGAGGAAGTATTGTATCCCACCCAAAAATTCAATACCGAGATTTCACCGGAAATGCATGTTTTAGAACCCCTGAATAAAAAAAAAATTTTTTTCACAAAGATCCGCATGTATGTCTGTGTGTGTGGTATGTGTGTGTGTGTGGGGGGGGGGGCAGCATAGCTCAAAAACGAAAAGTCCGTTAAAAACCAAACTTGGTATTTAGGTTCGATATCTTCCAAGGATGCGACACGAAGATTTTCAAGAAAATCTCCCCACCCCCAACTACTTTTACATAGTTTTTTTTTTTTTTTGGGAAATTTTATTTTCTCAAAAATGGCTCTAATAATGTTGATTAAAATATGTATATTAAAGATATTTACCTGTCAAATAAAATGTATATCTTGAATTTTCTGGTAATATCCTCTGAAGACTACTTTATTCTGAATCAATTTTACGGAATTTTGCATAACTGCTAAACCGTAAGAGATAGACAAAAACTAACCACACCAAACATGTAGAATACGTTAAATCACACAGTTAATGTGATATACATTTTTGAGATATTCTTTGTTATTGGCTTCACCTTTGAAAAACTTATACTTCTCTCATACAGGAATTTGTCCACTCCTGTATATACAAACAAAGGAACTTCATTCACATAGCAGCCAACTTTTGACTATCACTTTAACCTATGGTACTCCCTTATTTCGCTTTTACTTACAAGGAAGCAAGTAATAAGTCTGTTTGTGCTAATTTTTTCTCGATTACCATGAAGTAAATAGAAGCATAAGTTTTTTAATAATATTTGTTGCAGAGAAAGTCATGTGAATGGAACACATAAGATTTTTTAAACGTGTCTTCATTATTAGATGCAAAATATGCAGGGTTTTACTAGAAAAAGATCCAAAAATGTGTAGTTCAAGAGTTTACACTACTTTTGTGCACCCCTGGATTCATGAGCTGGAGTTTGTGTGTCGTGTATAAAATGCTTTTGTTATCTTATTTGGAGCGGTGCTACTAATCATGAGAAGTTAGTAATTAGGTTGTAAGAAAATAAAACCAAACAAAACAAACGATAAACATAAGTAAAAGGAAGAAAAAAGAATAGTAAAGAAAAATGTATTATGCTAGGCAGCGCTTAGCTCTAAACCTTGTGTATTAAAGATAAATTTGCGAGGGATATCCAGCGAGTCCAAAATATGTGGTGCTGAAACGCGAACTTATATGATGAGTTATGTATTTCTATAACTGTCAGTGCGGCTTGGCCTTGGTCATGTGGAATCTAGTCAAGCTTTTTGCTGCTCAGGAATTTGTCTTTGTAAACAAGGCAGCGAAGCTTTGGACCTGAAATTTCTATACTGTTTTAATATCTCTGTTCCGAACAGCTACAGCAGGGGTTCCCAAACTTGACGTTCTCTAATTAAGACGTGGCAACTGTCTATAGCCCCGCCCACCATTTTCAAAATCTTGAAGGGAAAATGACATCAGGAAGACAAGCAGGTAAATTCTGTATCTAAGAAAGCGTGGAAAACACTGCACTTCCTAATGAGGATTTTAAAAAAGGGGAGTGCAAAGTCCAGGGAAATCGCGTACAAGTCCTTAGTGCGGCCGGTCATGGAATTTGGATTAACTTGTTGGGACCCGTATAGAGTAAATCAAATTGATTCGTTAGAAAAGATCCAGAAAAGGGCTACAAAATTCATAAAAAGGGGTAAATATTTTGGGCCTCCAAACGCTGAGGAAATAAAATGGGAGTCGTTGAAAGTTAGGCGTGAGAAACAGAGGCTGTGCGCTTTATTTAAAGCTTACGCTGGCTTAAACGCATGGGAGGACGTTACTGACAAACTGGATAACCCAACTTACTATACACGAAACGATCATCCGTTCAAAATTAACGGGTATAAGATACAGAACTGACGTGGAAAAGTTTTCCTTTGTAAATAGAACCATAAAAGACTGGAATGAATTGTCTGGAGCAGCCTTTCGGGGTTGTTCTCTGTCTCTGAAGAAATTTAGGAAAAATCTTGATATCAATGTTGGATAATTTTTGTAAATGTTCCTTAAATGAAATGCTTGTGATTTTATATTGTTGTAAATACAAATGTTAAATTGGTTGGTGATTCTAATTATGAAATTAATTAATCTGAATTGAGAGAAAAATTAATGTTTTCATATTTGTTGTAAATAACTATTATATCTAGGTTACAAAGCCATAAACTGGCAACTGTGATTTATTGTTTATATATGTTGTATACATATATAACTCTGCCACCGGGTGATGCCCACTTGCAGAGAAAAAAAAAACACACACACACACACACACACACACAATAACATATTTAATTTACTCAAATCTGATATGTTTAATTCAGGCGTCTGTGTAACAAACTATTCTTACATCTGCTTCCTGCTAATCGAGATAAAAATTGGCAAATATGGTCTTGTTGCTTAGTTCTTTTCATATTTCCCTCTCACTCGCACACTGAGCATGCAAATCTACCTAGTGACAACGTATATTCATGTGTATTATGAAAACTATTTGAGCTAGAAATCTATGGTTTTCTCGGTTCTGCTACGAATATTACTTTCTATCTTCCTCGTGAATCATTTTTTGTAAAACTTGAATATTTTCTCTTAGAGCAAGTAGTATTTATGACAGATGGAATCACATGGCTCGTTACTCCCCAGTTAAGCAGGAATGTAATATGTCAACACAGTAGTACTCCGATTGGCTGCCAGTCCAATGTTGCCAGAATATAAATATGCAATTTATTTTTACTATTTTATATACACACACACACACTCTTGGAATATTTTCATAAGATTCTTATAACCGGTATCTTTGTAAGTATAGCACAATCATAATTAATAGCATAATATTGGAATACTAACTAGTGTGAGCTGCGCTGATACAGATTTAGGAAAGAGTATGAAAATACGAGGCGTTTGCGCCGATAATTATATTGAAATATTACCTGAAGTATTTATTTTATTAATTACTTCCCTCAGTTGAGGGCTGCCTTATAGACATAGAGACTTATAACCATACAATCTTATTAACAGAACGATAAATGTTACATTTCAGGAGCGATTCTCCGATGTGTTGCTATGGCGACATATTTTTACTTTCACTATACGTACTATGTACATAGTGTATAGAGAAGGTATTGTAATGCACCCAAAAATTCGATACCGAGTTTTCACCGGAAATATATGTTTTGGGACCCCCTGATTCCAAAAAAAGTTTTTTAGAAAAATGTTCGTGTGTGTGTCTGTGGGCAGCATAGCTCAAAAACGAAAAGACGGTTAAATACCAAACTTTGTTAACTAATTATTCAAAATTCAGTAAAATTCATCCACAATGAACGGGTTTGCAGAAGCTATTCCCAGAAAATTCAAGATATACCTTTTATTGTGATCTAAATATCAATAAAATATGACATTTTAATCAAAATCGTTAGAACCATTTTTGAGAAATTTGAGATTTTCAAAAAATATGTTTCCGTATTAAGGGTAGTTTGGTGTGGGGGTATTTCTGAATAGCTTTTTGTATCGCATTCAAAGAAGATACTAAAATACAAGTTTGATATTTAACGTCTTTTAGATTTTTCGCAATGCTGCCCACAGACATTGCGTGCACACATTTTTCTGAAATTACTTTTGTATTTTGTGAAATCTCGGTATGGAATTTTTAGGCGAAATATAATAATTTCTCTGCCTATTATGCAATGTATGTATATTTGAGCTTGAGAAAGTAATAAAGGTCCTTGCGTTTTCCAAGGATACAATTGAATAATTTCGCCTAGCAACAAAAGTGTAGTTGACAAAGTACTGCATTATGTGTTTCAAATTTTCGTCCCCCTCCCCCACCTTTGTAAGTTGCGTAGTGATTTTATTTTTCAGACTACGCCATATAGATTAATGTGGAAAACACACACGCCATAACTATTCACTGACATACCGATCTTCTGCGAAAGCCTTTTGAACACCGTCCAGGGAGGATGATCCATATTACTTCATCGCTGAATGAAGCAGTTGCCACGCCCAATATTATCATTCAGTCGTATACCAATACTTAGAATCTGATGTGTTACACTCACATAACTTTCTCTAGCTGCTCTACAAAACTCCTACAAAAGATAATTCTTCTTTGTACACAATGCTAATCAATAGACTGCCTCCGTGGTCGAGTCGTCAGCGAGGTCCCGGGTTCGATTCCCGGCTGGGGCAGGGAATTTTTCTTTAACCGGAAGTATTCCCTATCCCCCATAGAGTCTGGAAGTATGAATGAGAGAGTGAATGTGCGTGTGTTTAGTAATATAAAGTTTAACCTAATGTTCTGAACCTACAGTTTCACAAGTGAAAGCCCCCGATATGACCATTGATGTTAAAAGGACCTCTACAAATGAAGCAAAAAAAAAAAAAAAAATGCTAATCAAGATAAATATTAGCAGAATGTTGTTATTACTTAGTTCGTTATAAGTAGAAGGGAAATAAGGGAACACACTAGTGTAAACCGACAGTCAAATGTTTTAAAATGTGGTTGCTATGGGACTGATATCCGTTCCTTAGCGTGGCCAGGAGTTGTCAAGTTACCGTAAGAGCAAATTTTAAGTATTTTAAAACAAACAATTGAGTAGGAATATGTCAAAGACGATCAAGTCCACCATACACATGACTTTCTCTACAACTCTGCAACAAATTATTGTTGAAAAGCTTATGCTTCCATTTATTTCATGCTAATCGACAAAAAATTAGCAAAAATAGTCTTATTACTTGCTTCCTTGTTAGTAAAAGCAAAATAAGGGATAGGTTAAAGTGATAGTCAAAAGCTGGTTGCTATGTGACTGAAGTTTCTTTATTTGTATGGACAGGAGTTGACAAATCCCTGTATGAGAAAAGTTACATTTTTCAAAGCTGAAACCAAAAGCAAGGAATATCTCAAAAACAATCAACTCCATGAAAAAAATGTATATGACATAAATTGTGTGTTTCAATGTGCTCTACATTTTTTGTGTGGTAAGTTTTTGTCCATCTCTTATGGTTTAGCAGTTATGCAAAATTCCGTAAAATTCACCCAGAATGAAGTAGTCTTTAGAGGCTATTCCCTGGAAAATTCAAAATATTCAGTTTATTTGTCAGTTAAATATCTATAATATACGATATTTTAATCAAAATCGTTAGAGCCATTTTTTTAGAAAATCAAAATTTTCGAAAAAAGTTCAATGTAAAGGGTAGTTTGGGGTGGGGGAATTTTTCTCAAAATCTTCGTGTCGCATCCCTGGAAGATACTAAACTTAAATACCAAGTTTGGTATTTTACCAACTTTTCGTTTTTGAGTTATCGTGTTCACAGACACTAGGACACACACACACACGGACCTTTTTCTGAAAATACTTTTTATGGATACAGGAGACCCTGAAACATATATTTCCGTTGAAATCTCGGTATCGAATTTTTGGGTGGAGTGCAATACCGTCTCTATACACTATGTATATAGTACGTGTAGAGAAAGTAAAAAGAATTAATTTTAGCGATTAAAATGTCTCAGTTTGTAATAAAATAATATTAACTCGGTAATCAAAATCCCTCTTTAAAGTAGTTATGTGCGGTTGATAGTTTCAATTCAGAAAATGCCAAATCATTTTTCTCAAATTTTGTGGTGCGTATTTGCAACATATTCATATAATAATCTATGTCTTGGAAAGTATTTATCCAATTTGAATAAAAGTTGGTAGGTATGCATATTAACATAAACATTTAATCATAGTAAAAGTTTCAGAAAAAAATCTATTCAGAACTGTAGAAATGTGTCCCTTAAGGAAATCTATTGTTTGCTGGAAGTTATCCCCAGGGTTGCTTTGTGAAGGGCAGAAGCCATACCTTGAGGAAGACATAGATGTTAGTGTCTCTCCCCCCCCCCCCCGCGCCCACATATGTAGGGGGGCGCCAGGTCAGAGGAAGTGAGGAAGTACAGAGGCAGCTGAGAGCGCCAGGCAGGGGGTGGGGGGTGATGGCCGCCGGCTAGACAGTGGGACCGCCTCGGCAGCGGAACGTCAGTTGTGAGGCAGACGTGAAGCGATATGGGTGTGTTTGTGTAAGATTTGACCGGCGCCGGGTCTGCGTGTGCTTGGAGATCAGTTCCTAACATGTAGCATTTGAAAACAAAACCTGTGATATGTGTATGGTGACTGCTTAAGTGCTTCTTCCCGAGAACTTGACTGTGATATTAGCTTTTAAACTTTGTTGCTTCATCAGTAGAGAAGGATGCAGTAGATTGTGAGCTGGGGCCTGCCAAAATGAATCGTATACTTCCTCTAGGATTGCTCTTCGTCGCCTCCTACTTCGGAGTAAGCGCCGCGCAAGAAGTTAGGAACAACATGCCGCGATGGACAGGTGAGTTCTTTTGCTAGTTCCTGGGCAAAATTTACATGTGTCGATGATATCTAGGCTTTAATAATGCACACGTCTCATAAGAACTTCCAGGAAGAAAATGTATATGACAAATTGTTTGATTTAACCAGATCTACACTTTTGTTCAGTTTGTTACAATTTACCATTCATACAAAATTCACCAACATTCATACAGAATGACAAGGTCTTCAGAGCTATACCCGGAAGGTAAATATATATAAGGTCGTGTAAATATCATGTAAAGAGTTTTACGATTCATGATCGAGAGGTCTATAGTTGAAATCCCGCCAGCTTTTGGGTATTTTCTAGACAACATCTACATGTAACGATCATATTCTAGGCTTTAATACGAGGGACTTTTTTTTTTTTTTTTCAACCTCTGATAGGCTATAAATAAGAGACAAGCTCATACTAAAAGGTTTGTACGCTTATATTTACTTTTCAACATAAATCACCGAAAAGATTGAGACATTTATCGTACCTGTGCACAAGCTTTGCAACACCCGCCAATGATTTTAAATGAGCATTGACCTGTTTTGAAGATCTTCGTTGGTTTGAAAGTGCTGCCCTTCTAGCCACGTCTTCAGTTCAGTGAAAAACTGAAAGTCACTGGGTGCCAGGTCAGGACTGTACGGCGGATGATCGAAAATGTTCCATTGAAATTGTTCAAGGAGCCGATGGGTTGTGCCAGCAGTGTGTGGACGAGCGTTGTCATGGGTCAACACAATTCCTGAAGTCAGCATTCCTCTTCGTTTGTTTTAAATGGCTCTCCACAAACGTTGTAAAGTTTCACAATAAACAGCTGTACTGATAGTGGTTACGGGCTGCATCAATGGCAACAACATTTTTTGAAGCGGGTATTGCAAACCTTGTGCACAGGTACGATAAATGTTTCAATCTTTTCGGGACTATGTTGAAAAGTAACCATAAGTGTATAAAACTTTTAGTAATAAAATAATTGCTTTCTATGAACTTGTCTTTTATTTATAGCCCATCAGAGGTTGAAAAAAAAAGGCCCTCGTAATTCACACTAGTCTTATAAGACTTTCCAGGAAAAAATGTTTATGACAAATTGTTTGTGCCCTAAGTTTCGGTCTGTTACAATTTACCAAATATACAAAATTCATTCAGAATGACAAGGTCATAAGAGGCTATACCCAGAAAGCTCAAGATATACATTTTTTCGCTGATGTAAATATCATGTAAAGAGAATTAGGATTCATGATTGAGAGGTCTATAGTTGAAATTCCGCCAGCATCTTGCTATTTCCTGGACAAAATCTTTTTTGTGCATTAAGTTTTTGTCCATCTCTTGCGGTTTAGCAATTAAGCAAAATTGGACAAAATTCATCCAGAATAATTTTAATTTCCCCAGAGAATTCAAGGTATTCATTTTACTGGCTCATGTAAATATCATGCAAAGAGTAGTTTGGGGTAGGAGTGGGGCATTCCTGGAAGATACTAAACGTAAATACTAAGTTTGGTATTTTACTGACTTTTCGTTTTTGAGTTATCGTGTTCATAGACATTAGCGCGTGAGCGAGGACCTTTTCCCAAAAATTGCTTTATTTTGAATACAGGAGACACTAAAACGTATATTTCTGAAGAAATCTCGACATTGAATTTTTGGGTGGAATAAAATACCTTCTCTGTATACTAACATTGTACGTGTAGAGAAAGTGAAAATGCTTATTCTGGATTCAGGGAACCCTAATATGTATATCTCCTGCAATCGAATTTTGGGTGGTATGCAATACCTTCTCTAGCTACATAATTGTACTATGTATGAAGTATATAAAGTAAAAACACCTGGCGGGATTCGAACTACAGACCCCCTCTATTATGGAAATCTTCGTGTCGAATCCTTGGAAGATACACTACGTATATAGTACGCGTAGAGAAAGTAAAAAGTACTCACAACAGCTTCACCAAAATAGATGACAATTTGTGGGCGACAGTCTAATACTCGGGTCCAACTTTTCTTCACCTATAGTTCACACTAATCCAGATAAACATTAAGTAATAAGACAATTTCTGCTAATTCCTTAAAAGTATAAGAGAAAAAAATACCAAAAGCTAAAGGCATCCCAAATCTTTCGAAAGCTGTCAATATGCGATGAAATGTAGATTCGATTCCCTTCACATGGCCAGGAGTAAAACAAAAGATATGAATTCTAGTTTATAATAGAGACCAATAAAAATATCTCAAAATGGTTAACTCCATAGAAATGTAAATGACACAAACTGTGTTTTAACGTGATTTGTAACTTCCGTGCAGTAAGGTTTTGACTATCACTTATGCAAAGTCCTCCAGAATAAATGTCTTCAAAGGCTATTCCCAGAAAATTCAAGATATATATTAATTTTTTCGTGTAAATATCATTTATTTAATCATAATGTTATTTTCAAAAACTTAGAAAAATGACCCGTGTAAACGATAGTTTAGGGTGGGGTATTTTCTTGAAAATCTTCGTGTCGTATCCTTGAAAAATTTTTAATTCCAATATGAAGTTTGGTATTTAACGTATGGTATTTTAATCAACATCAAATCAAAATTTTCACAAACTTTTCCAAGTAAAGGGTCGTTTAGGATGTTGCATCTTCCAAGATGCTGAAATTAACCGACATATCGTTTTTGAGTTATGTTATTGTGCTGTTCTCACATATACACTCAACCTTTTTCCCCGCCAAAACGTATATTTGCAATGAAATAGAATACTTCTACAACGTAGTACACGTAGTAGATAAACAAAAACACTACGCGTCACTTTAGAAATGCATTTGCCTGAATCATAGACTGCATCTCTACATACTAGTTCCCATTATGCCTAACTTCCAGGCTCATATCTCTGCGTAAACGTTCCAAACATAAATTATATTATATAATTCAAATCGGATTTGTATGCACCAAACAAATCTAAAATATTACGCACCTATTGTTCTCAAAATCTTCAAATTTATGCTGTACGTTTTCGAAATTATGCACTAAGCTGCATCAAGGAATTCGCTTAACACAAGGCGGTAATGTCTACGACGGCCCACGTGACTACTTCAACGGTAGAATAATTGTGCGCCTGGCTGTTAAGAAAATCTATAAAACTGCCGTTAAAACTCGCAGAATGAGCTTTTCCAGCAATTTCTCTTACCAGACCGTATTTATTTAACAATTACAGGTCATTTCGAGTATGATTAAACCAATGTATTTTTAATTTCTATTTACGTACTATGTATTCCACCCAAAAATTCGATGTCGAGATTTCACCGAATAAAATAAAAGCATTTTACTTTCTCTAGCACGTATATACAATGCACATAATGGATAGAGAAGGTATTGCATTCCACCCAAAAATTCGATACCGAGATTTCATGGAAAATACATGTTTTGAGACCCTCTGAATTTAAACATATTAGAAACATATCCTGTATGTCTGTGACAGCATAGATAAAAAACGAAGTCTGTTAAATACCTAACTTTGTATTTAAGCTGTTTATCCTCCAAGGATGTAACACAAATATTTTCAAGAAAATCGCCTTACCCCAACTATCCTTTACATGAAACATTTTTAGAAAATTTTGATTTTCTCAAAAATGGCTTTAATAATTTTGATCAAAATGCCTATGTCTAAGATATTTCCATGACAAAAGAAATGTAAATATTGAATTTTCTGGGAATAACCTCTGAAGACCTCTTCATTCTGGTTAACTTTTGTATGACTAAACCGTAAGAGATGGACAAAAACTTTACTGCATAAAAAATTAAATTAAAACACGAACTCGGTCACACACATTGTTTCTTTATCAGTTTTCAAGATATTTAGAGTTATTGCTTTCACTTTTAAGCCATTTATAGTTTTCTCAGACGGAAAGTAATATTTCTTTACGTCTCTTGTTTATTCCTAGCAAGCAAAGAGAACCGAATTTGGACTGTTTCACATACCGAAGCTTTAAAAGTTGTGGCTATGTGATTATCATTCAAATTCGCTTTTTTATGGCCCGGAATAAATAAAAATACGGACTTCCTGTTTGAGAAAAGTAAGTATATGTATTTTAAAATTGAAACTAATAACAAGAAATGGATACTTCAAAAAAGGGCTTAACAACTAATCAAAAGTCATTCAGAGGACCTCAGAGGTTATTCCCAGGAAATTTAAGATATACATTTTATTTTTCGTGTAAATATATTTAATATATGTATTTTAATTAAAATCGTTAGACCCATATTTAACACTATCAATTTTCGTTGTTGTATTTTTTGCATGCAAAAGGGTAGTTTGGGTTGGTGGGGATTTTTCTTAAAATCTTCGTGTTCTTGTTTGAAAAATGGTAAACTTAAATACCAAGTTTGACGTTTTACCAACTCTTCGTTTTTGAGTTACCGTGTTCATACACGTATACACACATCGGAGTTTTTTATAATACAGTTTTGGGAGGGGGGATTCAGGGTTACTCAATGTGTATTTCCGAAGAAATATCAGTATTGACTTTTTGAGCGGAATATAAATACACCTAGTGTGTGCATAATAGGTGAACAGAAATTTAAAAAAAAATCTTATTTGTTCCATTCACGTGACTTTCTCTATATCATTGTAGCAAATTATTGTTAAAAACATAATATTCTATGTACTTTATGATAATCGAGGTAAAAATTAGCAGAAATTGTCTTAATTACTTGCTTCCTTGTAAGTAGAAGAGAAATAAGGGAATATGCTAGGCTAAAACGATAATCAAATCTTTTAAAAGCTGGTTGCCATGTGGATGAAATCCGTTTCTATGTAGCAGTTTACAACTTTCCGTGAGAAAAAAGTTTACGTATTTTAAATCTGAAACAAGTAACAAGGAATACGTCAGAAATCGTCAATTCAACGAAAAAAATGTATATGACATAAATCGTGTGTTTTAACGTAATCTACATTTTTTGTGTAGTAAGTTTTTGTTTATTTCTCACGGTTTAACGATTACGCAAAATTCAGCAAAATGCATTCAGTATAAAGAGGTCTTTAGAAGCTATTCCCAGAAAATTCAAGACATACATTTTATTTGCCATGTAAATATCTTTAAAATAATTTTAATCAAAATCGTTAGAGCCATTTTTGAGAAAATCAAGATTTTTAAAAATTTTCCATGTGCTTGGAATACGGAGATTTTTCTCAAAATGTTCGTGTCGCATCGCTGGAAGATACTAAACTTAAATGCCAATTTTGGTATTTTACCGACTCTTCGTTTTTGAGTTATCGTGTTCACACATACACACACGAACCTTTTTCTGAAAATATTTTTTGGGATACAGGAGACTCTAAAACGTCTATTTCCGATGAAATCTCGGTATGGAATTTTTGGGTGGAATACAAAATACGTGCTGGAAAAAGTAAAAATGCTTTTCTTTTATTCCGTAAAATCTCGTCATCGAATTTTTGGGTGGAATACAACGTGCATAGTACGTAAATAGAACAGTGGTTTAGTCATACACGAAATGATCTATAATTGTTTAATAAATACTATCTGGTAAGAGAAATTGCTGGGAAAAATCATTCTGCGAGTTTTAACGGCAGTTGTATAGATTTTCTTAGCAGCCAAGCGCACAATTATTCTCCAGTTGAAGTAGTCGTATGGGTCATCGTAAACATTACCGCGTGGTGTTAAGCGAATTCCTTGGTGCAGCCGTACACCTGCAGAACTGAAGGCGTGGATGATGAACGTAAAATACTCCATCCAACCTTCCCACGAGAAAACGACCAGCAGCTTCGCTCAAAATTTTGTTTTAGTTTTATTGCCGTTCGTAAGTTCAACACAGGAGTTATGCATTTGCGTGTACGAATGAATAGGATTTCACTGGCTGGATAAATACGTGTATCATATTCTCAATGCATGCAAAATACTGCACTATCGGAAATATACAGCTCAACGACCTATTCTGGGATATAACTTGGACTATCACTAGATCTAGCACAGCCACAATAAAAGGGATTGTTCATTAAATGTTTTATATGCGCTTTAATTATGTTTATCCAGAGCTATAATCAAATACGCTAAATTTGCGAAACCCGTCAAAGTTTTTTTACTTTCTCTATAGGCACTATGTACATAGTGTATAGAGAATGTATTGCACTCCACCAAAAAAATCGATACCGAGATTTCACCGGAAATATATGTTTTAGGGTCCCCTTTATCTAAAAAAAAAAAGCATTTTCGGAAAAAGGTCCGTGTCTGTGAACACGATAACTCAATAACGAAAAATAGGTAAAATACCAAACTTGGTATTTAAGTTTGGTATCTTCCAGGGATGCGACACGAAGATTTTGAGAAAAATCCCCCCACCCTCAACTACCCTTTACATGGAACTTTTTTCGAAAATTTTTATTTACTCAAAAATGGCTCTAACGATTTTGATTAAAATTTCGTATATTAAAGATATTTACCTGACAAATAAAATATATATCTTGAATTTTCTGGGAATAGCCTCTGAAGAGTAGTTTATTCTGGATGAATTTTACTAAATTTTGAATAACTGCTAAACCGTAAGAGATGGACAAAAACTTACTACACAGAAACTATAGAGCACGTTAAAACACACAATTTATGTTATATACATTTTTTTCGTGAAGTTCGTCGTTTTTGTGACATTCCTTATTTTTGGTTCCTGCTATGAAAAACTTTCATATTTCTCATACAGGAATTTGTCAACTGCTGCCCATTCAAACAAAGGAACTTCAGTGACATAGCAACCAGCTTTTGATTATCACTTTAACCTATGTTACTCCCTTATTTCACCTCTATTTACAAGGAAGCAAGTAATATGGCTATTGCTGCTAATGTTTTACTGCTTAGCATGAAGTTAATAGAAGTATAAGCTTTTTAAGAATAATGTGTTGCAGAGATATAGAGAAAGTCATGTGAATGGCACACATCAGACTTTTTTCAATTGCAAATAACAATAACCATGGTCACCAATAACGTTTATGTAGTTCGCATGAACCACACAGTCATACATACTTAATGAAATTGTTTTAAAGATTCTTCTTGCATTCCACCCAAAAATCCGATACCGAAATTTCACCGGAAATACACGTTTTAGAGTCCCCTGTAAAATATTTTCAGAAAAAAGTCCGTATGTGTGATAACTCAAAAACAAAAACTCTGTAAAACGCGAAACTTGGTATTTAAATGTAGTATCTTCCAGGAATGCGACACGAATATTGAGGAAAATCCCCCAACTACTTTTTACATGGAAAAAAACATTTTAATTTTCTCAAAAGGGCTCTAAAAATGTTGATTAAAATACTGTATATTAAAAATATTTACTTGGCAAATAAAATACATATCTTGAAAATTCTGGGAATAGCCTCTAAAGACCTCTTTATTGTGAATGAATGTTGCTGAATTTTGCGCAACTGGTAAACTGTAAGAGATAGATAAAAACTTACTACACAAAAAATTGTAGATTACGTTAAAAGACACAATTTATGTCATATATATGTTTTCGTGGAGTTGATCGTGTTTAGATATTCCTTGTTATTAGTTTCACCTTTAAAAAACTTATACTTTTCTCATACAGGAATTTGTCAACTCCTGTCCAAACAAACAAAGGAACATCAGTCACATAGCAACCAGCTTTCTTCTGTCACTTTAACCTATACTACTCCCTTATTTCGCTTCTACTTACAAGGAAGCAAGTAATAAGTCTATTTCTGCTATTTTCTCGATTAGCATGTAGTAAATAGAAGTATAAGCTTTTTGACGATAATTTGTTACAGCGATGTGGAGAAAGTCATGTTAATGGAGTACATTGTCTAACGTACAAGCACAGAAGAACATGAAATATATTAAAAACAATTCCACATCACAAGCAACAACAGAGTAGGCGTTTGCATAGAAATCTGATGATTAATTATACTTCTGTCCTTGGAATCTATTATAGACCCACTATACAAGAAACAGGTTAGTGCTTGTAGCAGCACGATGTCGTCATTAGTCTGATAAAGCCTAATTGACAGATTGGCGTACGAAAAGTCCCTCTTTGTGACAAATTGTTAATGGAGGCGATTTCAAAATGTTTGGGCTACTTCTTAATGAACCAAAGTTTTACATTTATTTCGTTAATATAATTCCTATTATTTTATACATTTACTTATACAAGGGCATTCCAGAAAGTAACGAACGTTTTGATATAACTAAATAATAACAAAATATATCCAGACTGCCTCTATGGTCGTGTAGTCAGCCGGAGGTCCCAGGTTCGATCCCCAACTGGGAATTTTCCTTTAACCAGAGTTATTCCCTATTCCCCACAGAGTCTGGAAGTATGTATGTGAGAGTGAGTGAGTGTATGTGTGTGTGTGTGTGTGTGTGTGTGTGTGTGTATGTTTGTTTGAGGAAGATAAAATGAATTAAAAAAAAAAAAAAAAAAAAAAAAACCTATAGACAACGAGTTGTTTCAAGTGCAAAGCCACCGATATGACCTTAGATGTTAAAGGGGGCTATATAAATAGAAACTCCGTGGTCGAGAGATCAGCGAGCTGACTTCTCACCCGGAGGTCCCAGGTTCGATTCCCGGCGGGGAATTTCTTTAACCAGAATTATTCCTTATTCCCCACAGAGTCTGGAAGTATGTATGTGAGAGTGAACGTGTATGTGTGTGTTTGAGGAAAATAAAATGATTATACCAAACGTTAAAAAAACAACAAAAAACCTACAGACGAGCTGTTTCAAATGCAAAGCCCCCGATATGACCTTAGAGGTTAAAGGGGGCTATATAAATGAAAAAAAAAAAAAAGATATCCACACAAAACTTTATTTACAAAGTTCACAGTACCTTACTCTTATTTCTCAACGTAATCGCTATTATTTTCAAGGTATTGTCACGTGGTACCGGTGTTTCAATGTCTATGTTATATTCTTCCACCGCTAAAAATCTGAACCTAGATGTTGAGATTTTCACCGGTTGCTAAATCTTTTACACCCAAAAAGTCATGTATGGTGGCCAAAGTGAAATCCGGTTTTTCTGAATTCTTTCATAACGATTGATGAACTTCCACTCTGGTCTTTGTCGAGAACACTGGTTCTCCCTTGATTACTCGTAAATTATGCACCATTTCTTCACTGAAGATTCGTTCATTGCACTTGTAAAGTATCACATCAGCATTGAAAAATTGGTACCACGTGACAATATATATTTTGATATAGAGTAAGGTACTGTAATTTAGTAAGTAAAGTTTTGTGTTGATATCTTTCGTTATTATTTAGTAATGCCCAATCGTCTGCCATTTTCTGGATGACTCTGATGTTTTAATTGGTATGTATATAGAAACAGTTCACTTGCAGTCAGCATTCACAAAAGAAAATTGGCATTCTCTTGTTACTTTCACTAGCACGTATATACAACGAATATAGTAGAGAAAGTATTGTATTCCACCCAAAAATTTGAAACCGAGAGTTCAGCAGAAATACATGTTTTGAGAACCTTAATAAAAATAAATTTTAGGAAAAAGTGCAAGTGTATGAACTACATAACTCAAAAACAAAAGTCGGTTGAATACTTTCTCTTTTATTCCACTCAAAGATGCGTTGTCCAGGTTTCACCGAAATACGTACATATGTTTTGAAGTCTTTTGAATCCAAGAAAAGCATTTTTTAGAAGAAGTTGCATATGTGTGTGTGCGTGCGCGCGCGGTGTGTGTGAACAGTATGGCTTAAAAACAAAAAATACCAAATTTAGTACGTATTTAAGTTTGATATCTTCCAAGAATGCGACACGAGGGTTCTCAAGAAAATCCACCGCTAGCTACTCTTGACATGGAAATTTTTTTGAAAATGTTCATCTCAAAACTGGCACTTGAAGTTTTCGATTAAATACGGTTCAGATATTTAGATAATAAATGAATGTATGTCTTGAATTTTCTGAGAATAGTCTCTGAAGACTTGTTTATCTTGGATGAATTTTTCTGAACATTGCATAACTCGTAAACGTTATATCAGCAGACATTTATTATACAAAACTGTAGATCTCGTTAAAATACGCAATATGCTTTTGTTGTTGTGTTTTTTGTTTTGTCGAGGGTTCACCATTCCCGAATTATTTCTTGTTATTGGTTTTAATTTTAAATTACATAACGGGAAGTCACATTTCGTTTCATCTCTCGTTTCTGGCTAAGCAAAGCGTGTTGAACCTTTTAACTATTCAAACAGTGACAAACTTTTAAAACACTTGGCTGTCATTTTATTCTAGTGTATTCCCTTATTACTTTCTCTATACTTACTATGTGCATAGTGTATAGAGAAGGTATTGTATTGCACCCAAAACTCCGATACCGAGATTTCACCGGAAATATATGTTTTGAGACCCCCTGAATCTAAAAAAGCAGTTTTAGAAAAATGTCCGCGAGTGCCTGTCTGACTGTGTGTCTGTGGGCAGCATAGCTCAAAAACCAAAAGACCGTTAAAAACCAAACTTAGTATTTAAGCTTGGTATCTTCCAAAGATGCGATACGAAGATTTTCAAGAAAATACCCCGACCCCAAACTACACTTTACATAGAAGAAATTTCGAAATTTTTTATTCTCTTAAACATGGCTCTAACGATTTTGGTTAAAATCTCTTATATTTAAGTTATTTACCTGCCAAATAAAATATATATGTTGAATTTTCAGGGAATAGCCTATGAAGCCTACTTTGTTCTGGATAAATTTTACGGAATTTTACATAACTGCTAAACCGTAAGAGATGGAGAGCATGTTAAAACACACAATTTATATTATATAATTTTTTTTTCGTGGAGTTCATTTTTTTTTTTTTTTTGGTTTCAGCTTTGAAAAACATAATTTTCTCATACAGGAATTTGTCAACTCCTGTCCATACAAACAAAGGAACTTCAGTCACATAGCAACCAGCCTTTGACTATCACTTTAACCTATGGTGCCCCCTTATTTCGCTTCTACTTACAAGAAAGCAAGTAATAAGACAATTTCTGCTAATTTTTCTTCATTAGAATGAATAGAAGCATAAGCTTTTTAAGAACAATTCATTGCAGAGATATAGAGAAAGTCATGTGAATGGAACACATCAGATTTTTAAGCTAGTATATGCTTGTAGCCTGTTTCTTTCCCCCATAACTAAAGTAACATACTGTCCGAGATTAAACGCTGAGAATCGATTGAAGCATGCTTAGAATACAAATCGTTTATTATAAAAACAGAGGTGTGCATGATTTGGCATGCAACGCTCTGTTCATATAATTATATAGCTAGCTCGTTGACTACCATTCCTTCTATTACTGGTATAAATTCGTTAGCTCATCACCTTTCACACAATACGTCATCACTAACTTCAGACCAAGTTGTTAGCAACAGCAAATGCCTAAAAAAGTCGAATTCTGCAATATTAACGTTTTTACTTTCTCTATACGTACAATAGGTATTGTAATGCACCCAAAAATTCGATGCCGAGATTTCACCGGAAATACATATTTTGGGTCCCCCTGAATCCCAAAAATAAGCATTTCTGGAAAAACATCCTTGAGTGCGAGTGTGTGTGTGTGTGTGTGTGTCTGTCTGTGGACAGCATAGCTCAAAAACAAAAACACAGTTGAATACCAAACTTGGTATTGAAGATTGGTATCTTCCAAGCATGCGACACGAAGATTTTCAAGAAAATCTCCCCACCCCCAAATACACTTTACATGGAACATTTTTCGAAAATTTTGGTTTTCTTAAAAATGGCTCTAACGATTTTGATTAAAATATCGTATATTAAAGATATTTACCTGACAAATAAAATGTATATCTTGAATTTTCTGGGAATAGCCTCTGAAGACTACTTTATTCTGGATCAATTTTACGGAATTTTACATAAATGCTAAACCGTAAGAGATGCACAAAAACTTAACACAAAAAAAAAAAAAATTAGAGTACCATAAAACACACAATTTATGTTATATGCATTTTTTCGTGAAGTTGGTCTTTTTTTTTTTTTTTAGATATTCCTAGTTTTTGGTTTCAGCTTTAAAATCTTATACTTTTCTCATACAGGAATTTGTCAACTCCTGTCTATACAAAGAACTTCAGTCACATAGCAACCAGGTTTGACTATTTCTTTAACCTGTGATGCTCCCTTATTTCGCTTTTACTTACAAGGAAGCAAGTGATAAGACTATTTCTGCTAATTTTTTCTCGATTAGATGAAGTAAATAAAATAATTTGTTGCAGAGATGTAGAGAAAGTCATGTGAATGGAACACATCAGATTTTTTATCTAATATCACAGACATATCACCTTATTTAGTATAATAAATACAACCTCTGGTATGTATGGTTAGAGGTAACAGAGGAAACTTTCTCGATAGGCAACAAACCTGCTGGAACTCCAAGGACTATCAAGGGCAAATTCAGCACTAAGCGCCTCCCCAATTGGGAGCCCCTGCTGCACCCTATCGGCTCGGCTACCGTAAATTGGTTTTCCGAATGGCTAGCAGAAAACCACAAGGCTGATATTTGCTCATGTTTGTGGTTACATAGTAATGGTGAGGCGGTGCTCTCTTCAGATACGATTAAAATCTGCCTCTAGGAACACGTGTATACGAGTACAACTGTGTTTCATTGGCCCTGACCTCGGAACAAGCGAACCAGACGATAACATCGAACTAGCGCCCGCGTTTTTGATCACCTAATAATGTTTAAACCATTTCTTATGTGTTCCATTCACATTACAAAAGATTGTTCTTCCTTTTACACTACGCTAACCCAGATAAACATAAACAGAATGTTCTTATTACTTAGTTCCTTAAAGTAGGAAGAAAATAAGGGAATACACTAGGCTTATCAAATGTTTTTAACGCTTTTGGTATGCGATTGTCTTTGCAAATCGCTTCTTTGTTTGGCCAGGAGTAGAACAAAAGAAAATCTGATGATCTTGTTAGTAGAAGCTAAATAAGGTGGTACCATAGGTTAAAGTGATAGTCAAAAGCTGGGTGCTCTGCGACTGAAGTTCCTTTGTTTGTATGGACACGAGTTCACAAAGTCCTGTATGAGAAAAGTATAAGTTTTTATAGCTGAAAAAAAAACAAGGAATATCTCAAAAACAATCAACTCCACGAAAAAAATGCAACATAAATTGTGTGTTTTAAGGTGCTCTACATTTGTGGTGTGGTAAGTTTTTGTCCATCTCTTGTGGTTTAGCAGTTATGCAAAATTCCGTAAAATTGACCCAGAATAAAATAGTCTTCAGAGGCTATTCCCAGAAAATTCAAAATATACATTTTATTAGTCATGTAAATATCTTTAATATACGATATTTTAATCAAAATCGTTAGCCATTTTTTAAAAATCAAATTTTTCGAAAAAAGTTCCATGTAAAGGGTAGTTTGAGGTGGGGGGATTTTTCTCAAAATCTTCGTGTCGCATCCCTGGAAGATACTAAACTTAAATACCAAGTTTGGTATTTTACCGACTTTTCGTTTTTGAGTTATCGTGTTCACAGACACACGGACACACACACACACACGGACCTTTCTCTGTAAATACTTTTTTTGGATACAGGGGACCCTAAAACATGTATTTCCAGTGAAATCTCGGTATCGAATTTTTTGGTGGAGTGCAATACATTCTCTATACGCTATGTGCATAGTGCGTATAGAGAAAGTAAAAAACGGACACCTCCTGTCTGAGGAAAGTATAAGTACTTCACAATTGAAACCAATAACAAGGATTATCTCGGAAACGGTTACCTCCACAACAAAAACGTAAAGGAGATAAATTGTGTGTTTTGACGAGATCTACACTTTTTATGTAGTGAGTTTTTGTCTATCTCTTACGGTCTAGCAGTTAAGCAAAATGCAGCAAAATTCATCCAGAATAAAGTAGTCTTCAGAGGCTCTTCCCAGATATACATTTTATGTGGTATGCAAGTACCTTTAATATACGGCGCTTTAATCAAAACCGTTAGCCGGTTTTGAGAAAATCAAAATTTACTAAATTTTTTCCATATTTTTTTTTTTAAATCTTCGTGTCGCATCCTTGAAAGATACCAAACCAAAATACCAAGTTTGGTTTTTAACGGACTTTTCGTTTTTGAGTTATGCTGTGTTAGAACACACAAAATGGAAAAAATCTTATGTGTTCCATTCACATGACTTTCTCTACATTTCTTCACCAAATTATTGTTAAAAAGCTTATGCTTATATTTACTTCGTGCTAATACAGAAAAAAAAAGTATTTTATTACCTGCTTCCTTGTAAGCGAAATAAGGGAGTATCATAGGTTAAAGTGGTAGTCAAAAGCTGGTTGCTATGTGACTGAAGTTTGTTTGTATGTATGGACAAGAGTTGACATTCCCGTATGAGAAAAGTAAGTTTTTTAAAGCTGAAATCTATAACAAATGATATCTCATAAACGATCAACTCCACGAAAAAAATGTATATAACATATCTGGTGCGTTTTAATGAAATCTACATTTTTTGTTCGGTAAGTTTTTGTCCACCTCTTACGGTTTAGCAGTTATGCAAAATTCAGAAAAGCTATCCAGAATAAAGTAGTCTTCAGAGGTTCTTCCCAGATATACATTTTATGTGATATGTAAATATCTAATATACGGCGGTTTAATCAAAATCGATAGCTATTTTTGAGAAAATCAAAATGTTTGAATTACTTTCCATTTAAAGAGTAGTTGGGGGGGGGGATTTTCTTAAAAAATCCCCGTGTCGCATTCTTGGAAATTATCAAACTTAAATACAAAGTTTGGTATTAATAGTATTTTCGTTTTTGAACTATGCTGTTCTAGGACGCACAAAATGCAAAAAATGAAATGGCCTTTTATTTATGGACGCTCTTTACGCATGTTCTCAGCGTCCCATTCTAAATTGGGCGTGAAAGACCGCTTAATTTTGCTCAGAGGCCTCTCTATCAGGCTTAAGGTTGTTTTATGTGTCAGAAATTTACGAAAAGGGACCCAGGGTTTACTTCCCTTCCGAAGGACGCCATACTAAGTATTTTTACGCCCGAAAAATTCCATCGTCTTCCGCCCGGTTTGAACCCGCGACCTTGGATAGGTATATGAAGCTAGCATGGTAACCATTACACCACGGAGGGTGACCTAGGACGGACGGATACGCACACATTTTTCTAAAAAGTTATTTTTTTATTCATGGGTCTCAAAACATGTATTTCCTGTGAAATCTCGGTATCTAATTTTTGGGTACAATTTAATACTTTCTCTACACATAGTACGTGTAGAGAGAAAAAAAAACATGTAAATAGCCTACACTTAATTAGGAATTGTTTTATAGGTTGAAACCCCCGATATGACGTTAGTAGTTAAAGTTGGGGGGAGGGAATATTGGTAAGTAGTAGAAATTAGTCTCATCACCCAGAAAGGAATTTCACTCAGAAAAAAATCCATCACCTTCTACCGGGTTTGAACCTGCGACCTTGGGAACCAGAGGCTAGCATTTCACCTCCTAGACCATGAAGGACGATATATGTTAGTACATACATTGACTTTTATATATAAGATTAGTATATATATTTTGAGGTAAATGTTTTATCATGAGTAATATAACCAGAGCTCCAGCTTTTATCGATATATTTATCTAGAGAAAAGCTGTAGCTCGAGTTGTATTTAATAAGACTATTTCGTGAATAAAATAACAATAATTAGTCTATATGGACACGAAGTATTCCTAAAATCCCATTCATTTTGACATATTTGCACCCAAGTCACTGCAACTTGATGTCCATATCATAAATTTTAGATATCTTTATTTTGCTACATTCATCATTTTGGCTTAGTTAAGCATGACTACAATTAAAAACAATTGCACGTGAGTGCGCCAAAAAAAAAAAGAGATTAAAATGCAGAGACAATGAGTTCCGATTGGTTGGAATGTTACGCGCCAATGTACTGGATTGGCCACTTTCTACAATAAACAAAATGGCCATTTTAATTGTTTTCATACAAGCTGTAATTTCATACCTTTATTTATAATCATCGGTAACTTTAAAGTAATACTTTTCTTTTATTATAACAGATGAAGCTTTGATTTGTTTTTTCACACAAGCCGTGTATAGGACAGGAGTTGGATAGGTAGAGTCAGACTGAAAAATCCAATGCCTTAGCGGGATTTGAACAGATCTCCCGGTCTCTAACCGGTTGCTCTATCACTGAGCTACCATGGCAACATGCCGGTATAGCATTAAATTTCTTAAATCAATACTAATTGACCATAATAGTTGGCTATAGTATGAATCCTGGAAGTTACATTATTGGAAGTCGCCATTGGGGTTGTCATCTCAAAATAATTTGAGATCACCATATGGTTTACCGGGAAGCATGCGAGTCAGTTGAGAAATGTAATACTATGTGGGCATGTTGCCATGGTAGCTCAGTGGTAGAGCAACCGGCTAGAGACCGGGAGATCCGTGGTTCAAATACCGGCTATGGCAGTTGACTCTACCTATGCAACTCCTGTCCTACACACGGCTTGTGTGAAAAAAAAACAATTAAATTAATACCTTTTACCATAATAGTTGGCTACGCTATGAATCCTAGGACTTAAAGTACTTACAACATTGTAAGTCGCCAACCTTGTAATTTACCTGGAAACTTGCGAGTCTAGCCATGGTAGCTCAGTTGTAGAGAGACCGGGAGATCCGTAGTTCAAATTCCGGTTATGGCATTGAATTTTTCAGTCTGACTCTACTTATCCAGATGAAGCTTTGTCAACCCGACATTTGTCAATAATTTCCAAGCATTGCCGAAGTAACAAACGAACAGGAGTTTTGGTTGTTTTAATAGGTACTTTTCAAAAGAACCAGGAAGTAGTTGATATTCGTATTCAAAGGCTTTTGTTTGAGAACGGGAGACAGAGCCAAAATGTATGCGTCACTAGGTCGCGTGTGTAATTATAACTGTTGGTTAATAGGAGGAGAAAGGCATGTGAAACTAAGTCCAGTTCAGTGGCAATGATATAGCTCAAGTGGGGAGACAGACAGCTGGTGTAACAGGCGCCAGAACCGACTGAGGGGGTCTCGACAGGCGCCTGACGAACAATACGCGGCCTTCCACCCTCAGAGACGACACGGCTTGCAAAGGGCATTTCTATGCCATTAAAGCAAAGGTCGCTTCTGCTTCTTCGTGAAGTATCATCATAAATAGGGCTAAAACACACGACATTACCTTGTCAACTGAGAGGGTCATTCTTCATGACCCAAAGTGACAGTTGCTGACGACGGACAGTCACTTTGGGAGAAGTCTAAAGATTACGCCAATTGTATTTATCATAGCGATGAAATCATCCAATTTCTTCACCACGTATTCAGTAGGAAGAAGTTTATTACTTTCTCTATACGCACTATGTACATAGTGTATAGAGAAGATATTGCACTCCACCCAAAAATTCGATACCGAGATTTCAGCGGAAATATACGTTTTTCACAAAAAGGTCCGTGTGTGTGTGTCTGTGTCTGTGAACACGATAACTCAAAAACGAAAAGTCGGTAAAATACCAAACTTGTTATTTAAGTTTAGTATCTTCCAGGGATGCGACACAAAGATTTTGAGAAAAATCCCCCCACCCCCAACTACCCTTTACATGGAACTTTTTTCGAAAATTTTGATTTTCTCAAAAATGGCTCTAACGATTTTGATTAAAATATCATATATTAAAGACATTTACCTGACAAATAAAATGTATATCTTGAATTTTCTGGGAATAGCCTCTGAAGACTACTTTATTCTAGATAAATTTTACGGACTTTTAAATAACTGCTAAACCGTAAGAGAAAGACAAAAACTTACTACACAAAAAATGTAGAGCACGTTAAAACACACAATTTAGGTTATATACAATTTTTCGTGGAGTTCATCGTTTTTGAGACAGTCCTTGTTTTTGGTTTCTGCTATGAAAAACTTACACTTTTCTCATACAGGAATTTGCCAACTGCTGTCCATGCAAACAAAGGAACTTCAGTGACATAGCAACTAACGTTTGACTATCACTTCAACCTATGGTACTCTCTTATTTCGCTTCTAATTACAAGGGAGCAAGTAATAAGACCAGTTCTTTTAATTAGCATGAAGTAAATAGAAGTGTAAGCTTTTTAAGAATAATTTGTTGCAGGGATGTAGAGAAAGTCATGTGAATGGTACACATCAGATTTTTTTTGGTAGCTTAACGTCCTTTAACCTGGTTGGTTGTATCGGACGATGAATTTAACTGGTGAAGAGATGCTTAAATGATCTCAGGGTCCATGGAGCTTAAAGTTACTCGACATTCGTCTTCTCAGGATAAGGGAAAACCCCGAAAAATATCTGATCTGTGCCATTCACATGACTTTCTCTACATCTCTGTAACAAATTATTGTTAAATAGCTTATGCTTCTATTTATTTCATGCTAATCGAGAAAAAAATAACAAATAGTATTATAAGTAGAAGGGGAATAAGGGAGTACCAGAGGTTAAAGTGATAATCAAAGCTGGTTGCTATGTGACTGAAGTTCCTTTGCTTCTATGGACCGCAGTTGACAAATTCCTGTATGAGAAAAGTATACGTTTCTCAAAGCTAAAATCTAAAACAAGGAATATTTAAAAAAACTATGAACTTCACGAAAAAAAAATGAATATAACAAATTGTGTGTTTTAACGTACTCTACATTTTTGTATGGTAAGTGTTTGTCTATCTCTTACGGTTTAGCAGTTATGCAAAATTCCGTAAAATTCATCCAGCATAAAGTAGTCTTCAGAGGCTATTCCAAGAAAATCCAAGCTATACATATTATTTGTCAGGTAAATATCTTTAATATACGATATTTTAATCAAAATCGTTAGAGCCATTTTAAGAAAAACAAATTTTTCAAAAAATGTTCCATGTAAAGGGTACTTTGGGGTGGGGGATTTTTCTAAAAATCTTTGTGTCGCATCCCTGGAAGATGCTTAACTTAAATACCAAGTTTGGTATTTTACCGATTTTTCGTTTTTGAGTTATCGTGTTCACAAACACACGGACCTTTTTGTGAAAATGCTTTTTTTGCATCTAAGGGACTCTAAAACATATATTTCCGGTGAAATCTCTGTATCAACATAGTGCGTGTAGAGAAAGTAAAAACCTTACACGGGTAACTCACCTAAGCAAGATTCGAACTCACGACCTGTTGAATGTGAGGCAGACACTACCCAGGCGGGCTAGGAAGAAGTTTTTATTACACCCAAAGGGTTTATGGAGATTTCGCCCAGCGTTTACGCATTACAATAGCTTCTCTGTACGCTATGTACACAGTACGTGTAGAGAAAGTAAACATCTTATGTGTTACACTTACATGACTTTCTCTAGCTGCTCTACAAACAAACTTCCTACAAAAGATCTTTCTAAATCATGCTAATCGAGATAAACAATAGAAGAATGTTAATTACATAGTTGCTTATAAGTAGAAGGGAACTAAAGGAATACGCTATGCTAAAGTGATAGTCAAATGTTTTAAAAACGGTCGCTAGGTAATTATCATTGCAAATCGCTTCTTTACTTGGCCAGGAGTAGAATAAAAGAAAATCGGACACATCCTGTCTCAGAAAAGGATATATACTTTACAACTGAAACTATAACAATGCTTATCTTGAAAACGGTACATTCCATGAAAAAATTGTATATGACAGAAATTGTGTATCTCGAGGAGATCTACATTTTCTGTGTAGTAAATTGTGTCTATCTCTAACGGTTTACTAGTTATGCAAAATTCAGCAAAATTCATCCAGAATAAACAGGTCTTCAGAAGTTATTCCCAGAAAATTCAAGATATACATTTTATTTGTGATGGAAGTGCCTTTAATATGTGGTATTTTAATCAAAATCGTTAGCGCCATTTTTAAGAAAATCAAATTTTTCGAAAACTTTTCCATGTAAAGGGAAGACACACAGACTGACAGAGACACACACCCACACGGGCCTTTTTCTGAAAATGCTTTTTTTTTTCTTTTTATTTAGGGGGGCCTAAAACATGTATTTCCGGTGAAATCTCGGTATTGATTTTTGGGTGCAATACAATACCTTCTCTATCCAATATGTACATTGTGCATACGGGACTAGAGAAAGTAAAAATAAGCAGTTTTGGAAAAATGTCCGTGTGCGTCTGTTTGTGTGTTGTGCAGTATAGCTCAAAACCGAAAATTCCGTTAAATACCAAACTTGGTATTTAAGTTCAGTATCTTCCAGGGGTGTGACACGAGGATTTTCAAGAAATTCCCCAACCCACTGTTTGAAACTTTTGTTTTCTCAAAAATTGCGCTAACGGTTTTGATTTCAATGTCATATAAACTCATTAACAAAACAAAATGTGTGTCTTGAATTTTCGGGGAATAGCCTCTAAAGACCTCTTCAAACTCAATGACTTCTGCATAACGGGCAAACCGTAAGAGACATACAAAAACTTACTACACAAAAAATATAGATTTCGCCAAAACACACAATTTATGTCGTAATACTCTTTTTACTTTCTCTACACGTCTAACATAGTTTATCGAGATTTCACCGGAAATACATGCTATGACACCTGCTGAATAAAAAAAAAAAAAACATTTTTAGAAAAATGACCGAGTGTGTGTCTGTCTGTAGGTAGTACAGTTCAAAAAGCCCGTTAAATACCAAACTTGATATAAGTTCAGCATCTTCCAGGGGTGTGACACAAGATTTTCAAGAAAATTCCCCACCCCCAACTACCCATTATGAAAATTTACTCAAAAATTTAGATTTGCTCAACAATGGCTAACGATTTTGATTAAAATATCGTATATTAAAGGTATTTACATAACAAATAAAATGTACATCTTGAATTATCTGGGAACAGCCTCTAAAGGCCTTTATTCTGAATGATTTTTATTGAATTTTGCATAACTGGTAAACCGTAAGAGATAGACAAAATCTTACTGCACAAAAAATGTAGATCACGATAAAATACACAATTTATGTCGTATACATTTTTTTCGTAGAGTTGGCCGTTTTCCAGATATTCCTTGATTTGGTTTCAGCTTTGAAAAACTTATGCTTTTCTCATGCAGGAATTTGTCAACTCCTATCCATACAAACAAAGGAACATCAGTCCATAGCAACCAGCTTTTGACTTCACTTTAACCTATGACACTCCCTTATTTCGCTTCTACTTACAAGGAAGCAAGTAATAAGACTATTTCTGCTAATTTTTTCTCGATTAGCATGAAGTAAATAGAAGCATAAGCATAATGTGTTACAGATATGTAGAGAGAGTAATGTGAATGGAGCACATCAGATTTGTTTCTGCTAATTGCCGAGTTTCTTGGTTAAGCTCTCGCCTGTTGCAACTGAAGCACGAAGTCACAATGGACATGCCGTGTCACTGAAAAACTTGGCAGGAGCTGTAGTACATTATACAGCATGATAAAAAACAACAAAGAAACGGACAGCGCAGTGCTAAATATTGGAATTCTGCCACTTGACTATCTACATAAATAAGACGAAAGTCGCTTTAGCAGGCTCACAATTGACCCACAAATATCATTAATAGGGATCAATAGACATGGTTGCCAAGTCCTTCAACAAAACACGAGAAATAATCTCTCTCCATCAATTTCGAGAGGTCATCCGCAAAAGGACATTGGAAATCATTCCCTCGGACCCGTTGTACGTTAGGCACACGCCGAGAGGTCAGAGCCCCCAAAGTTAACACAGAGGGCACACCAATTAATTTGGGCGAACTTATACAAAGGGTTTTCACGTTCTATACACGTACTATATACATAGTGTCTAGAGAATGTATTGTATTGCACCCAAAAATTCGATACCGAGATTTCACCAGAAATACATGTTTTAGATCTCCCTGAATAATAAAAAAAAAAAAAAAAATTGTAAAAAGGTGCGTAGGTGTGTGTGTGTGTGTGTGTGTGTGTGTGTGTGTGTGCAGCATAACTCAAAAACGAAAAGACCGTCAAATACCAAACTAGGTATTTAAGTTTGGTATATTCCAAGGATGCGACACGCAGATTTTCAAGAAAATCCTCCCACCCCAAACTACCCTTCACATGGAAAAATTTTCGAAATTTTTGATTTTCTAAAACATGGCTCTAACGATTTTGATTAAAATATCTTATATTAAAGATATATACCTGACAAATAATATGTATATCTTGAATTTTCTGGGAATAGCTTCTGAAGACTACTTTATTCTGGATGAATTTTACGGAATTGTGTATAATTGATAAACCGTAAGAGATAGACAAAAACTTACCACGCAAAACTTGTAGAGCACATTAAAACACTTAATTTATGTCATACACATTTTTTTCGTGGAGTTGGTCGTTTTTTAGATATTCCTAGTTTTTTGTTTCAGCCTTGAAAAACTTATACTTTTCTCATACAGAAATTTGTCAACACCTGTCCTTACAAACAAAGGAGCTTCAGTCACATAGCAACCAGCTTTTGACTATCACTTTAACCTATGGACTCCCTTATTTCACTTCTACTTACAAGGAAGCAAGTAATAGGACTATTTCTGCTAATTTTTTGTTCCATTAGATGAAGTAAGTAGAATAATTTGTCGCAGTGATATAGAGAAAGTCATGTGAATGGAACTGATCAGATTTTGAAGATTATGGTGTTTATAGTGTTCAATTTTTATTCTAAAGTTAACATATTTCTTCAAATGCTGAGCTTCTTTGTGTATAACGAGAGCAATAAATCCAATCTTCACATTGGATACAATTTAAGATACATGTGTATATTTATAAAATAATGTATTTTCCAAAGTTGGATCTAAGTAACCCATTAATGGCCATGTTAGTTTCATTTTATGGTAAAAGTTTCAATATTGGTAATAGGTACTAGCTATAATTTATAAGATAAGAATGAATCTGAATTATTATTATTCAATATTCAAATTTGAAAGTTATTTATATATATGACCCCCATTTTTTTTCTAAAAGTGCTGTTTTTTGATTCAGGAGGCCCCAAAAATGTATATCCTGTGAAATAACGGTATCGAATTTTTGGGTGGAATAAACAATACCTTTTTTATACAATATGTATATAGTACAAATAAGGAAAGTAAAAAAAATACTAATGTGTTCCTTTCACAAGACTTTTTCTACATCTCTGCAACAAATTATTGTTAAAAAGCTTATGCTTCTATTTACTTCATGCTATTCGAGAAACAATTAGCAGAAACAGTCGTATTACTTGCTTCTTTGTAAGTAGAAAGGAAATAAGGGAGCACTTTCGACTAAAGTAGCAGTCAAAATCTGGTTGCTATGTGTTTGAAGTTCCTTTGTTGGTATGGACAGGAGATGACAAATTCTGGTATGAGAAAAGTATAAATATTTTAAAGTTGAAACCAATAAATAACAACAAATATCTCATAAACGATCAACACCGCGAAAAACGTGTATAATATAAATTGTGTGTTTTAACGTACTCTACATTTTTTGTGTGTTAAGTTTTTGACCATCTGTTACGGTTAGGCAATTATACAAAATTCCGTAATATTAAGAATAAAGTGGTATTCAGAGACTATTCCCATTGAATTCGATACATATATTTCATTTGTCAGGTAAACATCTTTAATATACGATATTTTAGCCAAAATCTTTAAGAGCCATTTTTAAGAAAATCAAAATTTTCGAAAAAAGTTCCATGTAAAGGGTAGTTGGGAGTGAGCGGATTTTCTTGAAAATTTTCATGTCGAATCCTTGGAAGATACCAAACTTAGATATCAAGTTTGGTATTCAGCGGTGTGTTTGTTTTTGGGCTATGCTGTCCAAAGACAGAAAGACAGACACACATGGACATTGTTCTAAAAATGCTTTTTTTGGATTCGGGGGGTCCCAAAACATATATTTCCGGTGAAATCTCGGTATCGAATTTTTGGCTGCATTACAATACCTTCTCTATATACTATATACATAGTACGTGTAGAGAAGGTATTGCACTCCACCAAAAAAGTCGATACCGAGATTTCACCGGAAATATATGTTTTAGGGTCCGCTGTATCCAAAAGAAGTATTTTCAAGAAAAAGGTCTGTGTGTGTGTGTGTATGTGTGTGTCAGTGTGTCCCTGTGTCTGTGAACACGATAACTCAAAAACGAAAACTCGGTAAAATACCAAACTTGGTATTTAAGTTTAGTATCTTCCAGGGATGCGACACGAAGATTTTGAGAAAAATCCCCCACCCCAAACTACCCTTACATGGAATTTTTTTCGAAAATTTTGATTTTCTAAAAGATGGCTTTAACGATTTTGATTAAAACATCGTATATTAAACATATTTACCTGACAAATAAAATGTATATTTTAAATTTTCTGGGAATAGCCTCTGAAGACTACTTTATTCTGAGTGAATTTTACGGAATTTCGCATAACTACTAAACCGTAAGAGATGGACAAAAACTTACCACACAACAAATATAGGAAACTTTAAAACACCAATTTATGTTATATACTTTTTTTTCGTGGAGTTGATCGTTTTTGAGACATTCCTTGTTTTTGATTTCTGTTATGAAAAACTTAACTTTTCTCATATAGGAATTTATTAACTCCAGTCCATACAAACAAAGGAACTTCAGTCAAATAGCAACTAGCTTTTGATTATCACTTTAACCTATGATAATCTCTCATTTCGCTTCTACTTTCAAGGAAGCAAGTAATGAGACTAATTGTTTCTCGGTGAGCATGAAGTAAACAATTAACACCGTGAAAAATATATATATATATATATATATATATATATATATTGTGTTTTAACGAACTCTACATTTTTGTGGGTTAGTTTTTGAGCATCTCTTACGGTTTAGGAGCTATAAAAAAGTCCGTAAAATTCATCCAGAGTAAAGTAGTCTTCAAAGGCTATTCTCAAAAAATTCAAGATATATATTTCATTTATTAGGTAAACATCTTTAATATAGGATATTTTAATCAAAATCGTTTGAGCCATTTTTGAGAAAATCAAAAGTTTCGATAAAAGTTCCATGTAAAGTGTAGTTAGGGGTGAGGGAATTTTCTTGAAAACCTTCGTGTCGAATCCTTGGAAGATACCAAATTTAGATATCAAGTTTGGTATTCAGCGGTGTGTTCGTTTTTGAGCTATGCTGTCCAAAGACAAACAGACAGATACACATGGACATTGTTCTAAAAATGCTTTTTTTTATTCGGGGGGTCCCAAAACATGTATTTCCGGTGAAATCTCGGTATCGAATTTTTGGGTGCATTGCAATACCTTCTCTATGCACTATATACATAGTACGTGTAGAGAAAGTAAAAAGTGGGACCGTGGGACACCGGCTTTAGTTTTTACAATATTTTACTAAAAATATTTGGCACGGGAATTTGACATAGAACTTTTACAGTGTAATGCTGGTCCATACTGCAGCTATGAGAGTAGAGTTCACTGTCTCAGAAGTGCTCGAGACACTGTGGAATGTTACCACATTATTAAATGTATAAGTAAATAACACCCAGCACTCTTAGTCCCAGCCAAAGGTACACATTTAGGTTCTTTGCCCCAAGGAAAAAAAGGTCACGATGATGAAAGTGGAAAAGGAACACTAATCTTTTCTGTTTATTACTACTCGATGAGTTCCTATGAACATTGGTACAGCACATGAAGGAAGCCTTTAGGGTTATGGAGGATAAAAACGGTCTTTATCTCTTCGAGCGAAGAAGGAAAAGGTTTAAAAATTTTAGTGCGGTGCGTAACATGTGAGAGGGCGCCCTGACAGACCCGCGCTCTTCCCCTTCATTAGGCTTTTACCCGCTTATTGTAACAACGGCATAACCTCACTCTTCTTGTGCAAACAAAGGAATATCGGCTTTCACGGTTCTGATTTGTTTTTCCTACCGCAGGATTTAGGGAAGAGACACCGCCATTGTAACCAGCTCATTCATTCTTTCTTCATATTTCTTACCCAAAAAGTTCGATACCGAGATTTCACCGGAAATTATGTTTAGGGCCCCCTGTACCCAAAAAAAGTATTTTCAAAAAAAAAAGATCCGTGTGTGTGTCTGTGAACACGATAACTAAAAAACTAAAAGTCAGTAAAATACCAAACTTAGTATTTAAGGTTAGTATCTTCCAAGGATGTGACATGAAGATTTTGAGAAAAATCCCCCCCACCCCAAGCTACCCTTTTGATGGAACTGTTTTCGACAATTTTGATTTTCTCAAAAATTGATCTAACTATTAAGATTAAAATATCGTATATTAAAGATATTTATAATGTTTATTTTAAATTTTCTGGGAATAACCTCTGAAGACTACTTTATTCTGGGTCAATTTTACGGAATTTTGCATAACTGCTAAACCGCAAGAGATGCACAAAAACTTACAACACAATAAATGTAGAGCACTTTAAAACGCACAATTTATGTTATATACATTTTTTTCGTGGAGTTTATTGCTTTTTAGATATTCCTTGTTTTTGGTTTCAGCTATAAAAACTTACACTTTTCCCATACAGGACTTTGTGAACTCGTGTCCATACAAACAAAGGAACTTCAGTCACATAGCTACTAGCTTTTGACTATCACTTTAACCTATGGTACTCCATTATTTCGCTTCTAGTTACAAGGTAAGAAGGTAATTAGACTATTTCTGCTAATTTTTTCTCGATTAGCAGGAAGTAAATAGAAGCATAAGTTTTTTTAAAAATAATTTGTTGCAGAGATTGGAGAAAGTCATGTGAATGGAATACATCAGATTTTTGTTCTTCTACTCTATTCATTAGCCTCGATATCTTTATTATGTACCTCATTTACCGATTCTCATTTTTACTACCGCGCACCTAGTATGCAAGACGAAGTATATATACTACCTAATAAAAAACTGACGTGTTTCATTTACATGACAATGTTCCTATTCTGCAAACAAAAGACTATTCTTTTATTTGCATCATGCCAATCCAGATATGCATTACCAGAAATAGTTTTATTACATCGTTATTGCCTTATAACTAGAAGGGAAATAAGTGAACACATTAGACTAAAGTGACAGTCAAATGTTTTAAAAGCTGGTCGTTATGTGAAACAATTGAAATTCTAGTAAACAGAAATGGAATTAGAGGTAACTTCCGTTTGAGAAAAGCTGTAATTTAAAATTGAAACAAACAAAAATTATCTACACTCTCTCTCTCTCTCTCCCTTTATATATGTATATGTATATATTATATGACAAATTGTGTATTTTAACGAGAACTATATTTCTGTGTAGCGAGTTTTGGTCTACCGCTTACGGTTTGTTAGTTACACAAGTGATCCAGAATGAAGAGGTCTTCAGAGGCTATTCTCAGAAAATACAAGAGATACATTTTATTTGTCACGAAAATAGTTAAGCTTGTGGTATTTTAATCAAAATCGTTAGTCATCTTTGAGAAAATTAAAAATTTCGAAACTTTTTCCATGTAAAGGGTAGTTAGGGGGGGGGTTCCTAAAAATCTTGATGTCGTATCCTTGGAAGATGCTGAACTGAATTAACAAACTTTTCGTTTTTGAGTTATTCTGTCCACAGACACAAACCTTTTTCTAAAAATGTTATTTTAGGATTAAGGGAAACCTCAATATCGAATTTTTAGGTGGAATACAATAGGTTCTCTACTGACTACGTAACTTGTACATACGTGTTAGAGAAGGTAAAATCTGGTGTTACATTCACATAACCTTCTCTACTCTATCCTTTATTAGTGGATACACAAATTATTCTTATGAATGCTAATTTGCCTATCCATATTTAAATCTAGATAAACTTTTGTAGAAATAGCTACATAATTGCATATTCTATTATAGACACAATGAGAATAGCGATAGTCAATTAAAACCCCACTCTGTTTCTATGATATCACGAGAAACATCTGAAAATAGATTTCAAAAGATACCGCACAATAAGCCTCTGTTTTGCCTACCAGATCAACCAATCAATCAATCAAGTTACTTGTGGTTAAGGCAAAGTCTACATGTTTCGCATTCAACAACCCTGAAACTGTCTTTTTAGTAACTGCCCTTTAGTCGCCTTCCTTGGTGTACTGGTTACCATGCTACCCTCTAAAACCCAAAATTGCAGGCTCAAACCTGGTGGTGGTTTTTTTCGGACGCAAAAATCCTTAGCATGACTTCCTTCGGAAGAGAACTAAAGCCGGTTGTCCCGTATAATGTTTATTTGCACGTAAAAGAACCCCGTACTTTGAAAGAAGAAGGTTTATAGGCAAAATTCTTGATTTCATCTGTGGACAACGAGGTAGTCCCGACCGCATGTGAGATTTGTGGCGGACAAAGCGGCACAGGGACGGGTTTTCTCTGGTTCTCCAGTTTACTCCGCCATTACATTCCACCGGTGCTCCATCATTCCATATATCATCAGTGTCATCGCCTGCGGTGCCATAGTAGTAAAGGTGGGCGTTAAATACTATAAAAAACAACAAAAACGAGCTAATCGCTCGTCACAATGGTGCATAGCAGCGAACTCGTGAACTAAAAATTCAAATCCGATCAAGGAAACTGCATGATACCCTATGTCCACTTAGGAGCTACAAGAATACTAACTGCCCTTTGCCCTCTTACCTGAAAACTGGGAGAAATATACTGGTAATGCACAAGAAGAAATTTAAATGACATTTACTTGCCAAGAACATCCTGAGGTGCGAGTATATGGATTCACATACTCTAGTACTTCGTGCGCTGCGCAAACTCAAAATTATGTAATTTTAAATGTTACATAAAAAAAAACCTAGAAGAGTTTCGAAGTTTCGATATCAAATTTCCGACTAATTCATTCAGTACCGAACAGCCTGTATAGATTCGAGCTCGAGACCGCCATATCACCGAGGCAAGCCCATTTGACCCTAACAACGGATATGATCAATCATTCAATGAAATGTTGTGCAACTGACGACAGTGTTGCAAAATCAGCAAAGATACGTTGATTTATTTTAGTGATGATGGTATAAAATATGTGTAACTTTATCGAAAACGCCTTGTTTGCTGTTGTTTATCGATAGCAGCTTCCTTTGCCCTTTGACGACCTGGAAGATAAGGAATTCATTACTAAGGTCGGGGGCATTCATTGAGCCAATTCCAAATCACTGATAAAAGTGATAGGAAAAGTTCGCTGGCACGAGAGACCATTACTTTCATATTGCCCTTCAGACATACTTTTGCTCAAGATGTGAGAGTAATGGTTACCATGCTAACTTCATATACCCAAGGTCACGAGTTCAAACCCGACGGATGACAATGGATTTTTTTTTGTGTAAAAATCCTTAGCAGGCTTCCTTCGGAAGGGAAATAAAGCCGTTGACCCGATAAAAGTACCTCAAGCCTGATACAGAGGACTCTGAGCAAAATTAAGCGGTCTTTCACGCCCAGTATAGAAGCACAGGTAGCCCCGGTCAGTGGGTAATGCCGGTCACGTAGTTATCTGCGTTACCGCCGTAGCAGTGGTCTAGTGGTTTGTATTGCACTCTGTAAATGCATTCTTAAAACATATCTAGTCATATTCGTCATTTCTTTAGCAGCAGTGTGAGCAATAGTGAGAAAAAAAATCTGATGTGTGCCATTCACATGACTTTCTCTACATCTTTGCAATAAATTATTGTTAAAAAGCGCATGCTTCAATTTACTTCATACTAATCGAGAAAAAAATTAGTAGAAATAGTCTTATTACTTGCTTCCTTGTAAGTAGAAGCGAAATAAGAGAGTACCATAGGTTAAAGTGATAGTCAAAAGCTGGTTACTATGTGACTGAAGTTCCTTTGTTTGTATGGACAGGAGTTGACAAATTTCTGTATGAGAAAAGTACAAGTTTTTCAAAGCTGAAACCAAAAACAAGGAATATCTCAAAAACGATCAACTCCACGAAAAAAAGTGTATAACATAAATGGTGTGCTTTAATGTGCTCTACATTTTTTGTGAAGTAATTTTTTGTCCATCTCTTATGGTTTAGAAGTTATGCAAAATTTCGTAAAATGCATCCAGAATAAAGTAGTCTTCAGAAGCTATTCCCAGGAAATTCAAGATATACATATTATTTGTAAGATAAATATCTTTAATATACGATATTTTAATCAAAATTGTTAAGAACCATTTTTAAGAAAATCAAAATGTTCAAAAAAAGTTCCATGTAAAGGGTAGTTTGGGGTGGGGAGATTTTCTCAATATCTTCATGTCGCATTCCTGGAAGATACCAAACTTAAATACCAAGTTTGGTATTTAACCGACTTTTCGTTTTTGAGTTATCGTGTTCACAAACACACGGACACACACGGACCTTTTTCTGAAAAAGCTTTTTTTGGATACAGGAGACCCTAAAACATATATTTCCGGTGAAATCTCGGTATCAAACTTTTGGGTGGAGTGCAATACCTTCTCTATACACTATGTACATAGTACGTGTAGAGAAAGTAAAAATATGTTAAACGCATTTTATGTAATTTTTGCTTGAACAACACAGGGTAAATATAGGTACCGTATTAAATTTATTATATATGTTTTAGGTTTTCCGAAGAGTTCATGATTCTCTTAATAATGTAGCATACGTGAGATATATTTGTTACTGACGCATTAATAAAGCAAAATGTGCTGGGGTAATGAGGGTCAGCCGGACAAATGACTGACTGACAGTGTAGATGACACTGACATAGGTACAGTACAGGAACCTGGGGAGATCTTAGCCCCAAAGGCACAGAAAGGTTAGTTTCTGTGACCAGTTGGGAGCGAAGTAAGAACATACCAGTGATATGCGCAATGTTGCTTCAGGTAATTACGTTCGACCCATGTTCAGAATTCCATGGCAGAGGGTCTTATATTGATATACTGAAATAACAAAACAAAATGTGTTGTTTTATATGCATTTTAATGATTTTAAACCTAAATAGCAGGTTCGAATACAGTGACCGGCATTACCCGCTTGTGTAGGTAAATCCGGTCACTGACACCAATTAGAATTTCGTATCATTAAGGTAAGAACTGATTTCTTAAATAAATTTCTTCTTTGTATACCTTTAGGATAAGAACAAAACTAACGATTGACATAAAAATAAAACATTTAAACTCGTACTCTAAGCCGTTGATAGCAACTTTGCTTAACGGACCACCATTACCCCATTCTCCCCTATAGCATGGGACGCTGAGAACCACGGCAGTTAAAAAGCGTCCATAAATAAAACACCATTTCTCAAGATGTGAGGCTATAAAATAATATATCTATGGCATGAGCTCAGAAACTGGTTATTCTTAAACTATGACTATAAATAGATAAAGGTGTACATGAGGATTGTCAAAGGTTGCGTGCTGGTGGCAGTAGTAGAGGACAATGCTGACAACGTACACCCTTCCCTGGAGGCAATGATGCTAACTTCACCTTTTTATGGCCATATCTAGTCACTTTGAGAACGAAGTTGGTCACCAGTCTGAAGAAATATCTTATATGTGATAGTTTAACTGTTTTCTCACAGAAACCGTGTGTAGGACAGGAGTTGGATAGGTAGAGTCAGACTGAAAAATTCAATGCCATAGCCGGGATTTGAACCACGGATCTCCCGGTCTCTAGCCGGTTGCTTTGCCACGAAGTCGGCATAGCATTAAATTTCTTAAATCAATATTAAAAGTACTTACGACATCGTACGTCGCCATTGGGGTTGTCATCTCAAAATAATTTGAGATCACCTTGTGGTTTGAAAGTGCTGCCCTCCTAGCCACCTCTTCAGTTCAGGGAAAAGGTGAGAGTCGCTGGGTGCCGGCTCAGGACTGTACTGCGGTTGATCGAAAATGTCCCATTGAAATTATTCAAGGAGCCGATGGGTTGTGCCAGCAGTGTGTGGACGAGCGTTGTCATGGATCAACACAATTCCTGAAGTCAGCATTCCTCTTCGTTTGTTTTGAATGGCTCTCTGCAAACGTCGTAAAGTACGAAGATCTTCAAAACAACGTCAATGCTCATTTGAAATCATTGGCGGCAACATTTTTTGAAGCAGGTATTGCAAAGCTTGTGCACAGGTACGATAAATGTCTCGATCTTTTCGGTGCTCATTCGTTTCATATATCATAGAAAGAGAACCGATTTCAAAGTATTCTATTATTTTCCTTCTACTTATAAGGCACTAAGTAATAAGACCATTTCTGACAATGTATATCTTGATTAGCATTCTGTAAATAAAAGAATAATCTTTTGTAAGAATAGTTTGATTGCCCACCTGGGTAGTGTTGGGGTAGCGTGTCTGCCTCACATTTAACAGGTCGCGAGTTTCTCGGATAAGGTAGTTTTTTTTCCTCGAGGTTTTCCCTTATCCTGAGAAGATGAATGTCGAGTAACTTTAAGCTCCATCGGCTCCGAGATGATTTGAGCATCATTTCACCAATTTCATTCATCGTCCGAAATGACTAACCAAGTTAAAGACCTTAAACAAACAAACAAAAAAAAAAAACTTTGCTTGCAGAACAGATAATCATTTAAATGGAACATATAAGATATTTGGATAGGTAGGGTCAGACTGAAAAATTCAATGCCATAGACGAGATTTGAACCACGGATCACCCGGTCTCTAGCCGGATGCTCTACCACTGAGCTACCATAACAACTTGCTGGTACGGCAGTGTTAGATTAGATTAGAAAGCATTCTGTAGGTTCGTTTAGGCCAGGAAGCTACTAAACATAGAGCTTGTCAAGGCATGTACATGTATACATTTATGTATAAAGCTCTCTTGCTAAAAGCATGGGTTACAAAAACAACAGAATAGACATATAATCACACCATTTGCTTTTGAGGACTGTACGCCACTGTACTATACTTAATGTGGTCTATAAAAGCATATGTACTTCCTTTTTTTTTTTCGTGCACATAAAAATAAAGAGTATCAAAAAGGAGTGTCAAAATGTATAAATAAATATAATTTCATTATATGTAACACTGATGAAATGTCAGATGATAGTTTTCTAATTATCGACATAATAGTTACTAATTATATAAAACTAAAATATGATTATTGTATTATCTACTCTTCATAAATGTCAACAAATTACGATACATATTTACAAATATTTTATTGAATTTACAATGCAAAAATTTACAATTATGTACTAGAGTGTAAAATATCAAAGCATTAGGCTTTACAGACCTTTTGTCGTTGCTAAATACTAAAAAATTCATTTGGCACATTCGTGCAAGTCAAAGTATACATCTACGTGCTGTAGACAATATTTCAGAATCCGTTGGACATTCATAAACTATGCAATGGGCACCAATTTTGCAAATGATGAGAAAACAAGTGGTGCAAATAGATATTTAGAATGAGCTTGAATTTCTTTTTACTTTCTCTATACGCACTATGTACATAGTGTATAGAGAAGGTATTGCACTCCACCCAAAAATTCGATACCGAGATTTATATGGTTTAGGGTCCCCAATATAAAAAAAAAAAAAAAAGCATTTAGTGTGTGTGTGTGTGTGTGTGTCCATGTGTCAGTGTGTCCGTGTGTCTGTGAACACGATAACTCAAAAACAAAAAGTCGGTAAAATACCAAACTTGGTATTTAAGTTTAGTATCCTCCAGGGTTGCGACACAAAAATTTTGAGAAAAATCCCCCCACCCCCAACTACCCTTTATATGGAACTTTTCCGAAAATTTTGATTTTCTCAAAAATGGCTAACGATTTTGATTAAAATTTCGTACATCAAAGATATTTACCTGACAAACTGTATATCTTGAATTTTCTGGGAATAGCTTCTGAAGAGTAGTTTATTCTGGATGAATTTAACTGAATTTTGAATAACTGCTAAACAGTAAGAGATGGACAAACACTTACTGCACAAAAAATGTAGAGCACATTAAAACACACAATTTATGTTATATACATTTTTATCGTGGAGTTTGTCGTTTTTGAGACATTCCTTATTTTTGGTTTCTGCTATGAAAAACATATACATTTCTCATACAGGAACTTGTCAACTCCTATCCATATAAACAAAGGAATTTCATTGACATAGCAACCAGCTTTGACTATCGCTTTAACCTATGGTACTCCCTTATTTCGCTTGTACTTACAAGGAAGCAAGTAATATGGCTATTTCTGCTAATGTTTTACTGATTAGCATGAAGTAAATAGAAGTATAAGTTTTTTAAGAATAATTTGTTGCAGGGATATAGAGAAAGTCATGTAAATGGTACACATCAGATTTTTATCTTTGCCTACCAATTTAAAAACAAAGGTTTCAAATTAGCATTGTTTTGGCTGCATTCCATTTCGACGCATCTGCTGATTTATTGGTTTATTCCTAACTTGCATTAAATCAGTTCCTGCTTTTTAACTAATGGAAATCTGCCATGTCGCACTTAAAAGCTTGATAGTAAGTGCGAGCTCTTGATACCAACAGTAATTTGCCAGACATGTTTGATTAGTGTTTATATACTGGAACCGTATTAGTGTTGGGGGTTTTTCTTGCCAAAGGTTCATTACTTTCTCCTTCTTTTGTTTTATGTAACGCCTTTGAGAGCCAGTTATACAATGATACTTTGTTCTAACATTTGAAGCTTACATTGAGTTATATTCTTATGCTTTTTACTTTCTCTAGTTGGTAGAGAAAGTATTGTATTTCACCCAAAACTACGATATAAAGATATCTTGGGAACTACAGTTTTAAGACCCATGAATCCGAAAAAGGTATATTAGGAAAATCTGATGTGTTCATTCACATGAATTTCTTTACATATCTGTAACAAATTATTCTTTAAAAGCACATTATTTTATCTACTTCATGCTAATCAATATAAACATTAACAGCAATGGTCTTACTACTTGCTTCCTTGTAAGTAAAAGGGAAATAAGTGAATAAACTAGGTTTAAAACGATAGTCAAATCTGTCAAAAGCTATCGCTATTTCATTAATTTTTTTTTGCATGACCAGGAGTTTAAAAATTCCCCAAAGATAGAAGTTTTTAAAAATTGAATCCAATAATAAACAATATCTCGGAAATTGTCAACTCAACGAAAAAAATATATATGGCATAAATTGCGTGTTTTCACGAGATTTACATGTTTTGTGTACTAAGTTTTTATCTTTCTATCACGGTTTACTATAGGTTGTTTCTAGAACATTCAACATATACATTTTGTCATCATCGAGCACCATCGCCGACACTTCCAGTTCTAAAAGAAACCAACGAGATGAAGGATGGATGAAATGACAATGAAAACGACATTGAAGGATTGAACTTTCGAGGGATATAAGAAACCTATCCAGCATTCGCCTGACGATCCGGGGAAAACCCACGAAAAATCCCATGAGTCAGATAGATCGGTAATGGGAAGTGAACCCAAAACCTCCCCAATGCGAGTAACAGGCCAAACCGCTTGAGCCATCCTGCTCCCCATTTAAAAAAAAATGTGTTCCATTCATATGACTTTCTCTACATATCTGTAGCAAATTATTGTTAAAAAAAACTTTTTCTTCTATCTACTCCATGCTAATTGAGAAAAAAATTAACAGAAATGGCCTTATTACTGTTTACTTGTAAGTAGAAGGGAAATAAGGGAATAAACTCGACTAAAGCGATAGTCAAATATTTTAAAATCTGGTTGCCATGTGGATGAAATTCATTTCTTTGTATTGCCAGGAGTTGAAAAATTCCTGAACGAGAAAAGTATTTTAAAACTGAAACCAATAACAAGAAAATTGTGAATTCCACGAAAAACAATATATGCGTATGACAGATTGTGTGATTTAACGAAGTCTATATTTTTTGTGCAGTAGATTTTAGTATATTTACTATGGTTTACCAGTTATGCTTTTTTTCGGTACCGGGAACTCTAAAACGTGCATTTCCGTTGAAATCTCAGTATCGTATTTTTGGGTGTAATGCAATACCTTCTCTACACTATGTACATCATACGTGTAGAGAAAGTAAATTTTTTTCGATACAGGAAACTCTAAAACGTGTATTTCCGTTGAAATCTCGGTATAGAATTTTTTTAATTAAATGCAACACCTTCTCTATACACTGTATGTGTAGAGAAAGTAAAAATGTTTTCTTTTCGAAACTGTGAACTCTAAAACGTTTATTTCCGTTGAAATCTCGACATCGAATTTTTGAATGGAATACAGTACATTCCACACTGAACATAGTACGTGTAGAGAAAGTAAATATGCTGTTTTTTTTTCGATAAAGGGAACTCTAAAACGTGTATTTCCGTTGAAATCTCGGTATCGATTTTTGTGTGCAATACAGTATCTTCTTTGTATATAGTACGTGTAGAGTAAGTACACTTTTTTTCGATACAGGGAATTCTAAAACGTGTATTTCCGTTGAAATCTCGGTATCGATTTTTGGGTGCAATACAGTATCTTCTTTGTATATAGTACGTGTAGAGTAAGTACACTTTTTTTCGATACAGGGAATTCTAAAACGTGTATTTCCGTTGAAATCTCGGTATCTAATTTTTAGGTGCAATGCAATACCTTCTCTATACTCTGTGTACATAGTACATGTAGAGAAAGTAATAAACTTTGTTGAGGTTAATTTGTACATCCACTAATAAACGATAAAGCTTTTTATTACAATATCAATAAACACTTAAGGAACACAACGAGGAGCAGAACCTCGTGAAAGGCGATTAAGAGATAACATGCCATAGACCACTCTTACCCTCACAAACCCAGAGTTGGTCCCAAACCCTCCCTAAGGCCGCATTCCCTTAAAATAACAGCGGTGCGCTTGTTAACCAAGCTCCAGACTTCCCAAAAAGTTTATCCACAAAAGGAACTCGAGAAGGGAAAAATTACATGGTCGGGGCCGAAAGCCTGGGTTCATCGTGAACCTTCTGCAAACTGGTTTACCGACTGCCCCGCCTTCCGGTGCTGGCCTTGGTGCAATTAGTTATCCATCCTGACGTCACATGGATGGCCTTTTGGAATGCACACTGTTTCACGTAAATCTCTTGACGATACCTAGAAAAAACAAACTTATAAAGTCTGTCTGAAACTACCGACATTTTGAGGACATCTTATTTCCAGTACGAGAAAACCACCAAATAAGGAAGTAATCGTTCATTTTCTAAACATTTAATACAAATTTGATGTGTTCCATGAATTTGTCTACCTGTTTCGATTTCCGGCTGCGGCGGGAAATTTTTCATTAATCATTATTATTCCCTATCTCCCACAGAGTCTGGAAATATGTATACGGAAAATAAAACGATTTAAACCCAACAGACAACGAGTGGTTTCTAATACAAAGCCCCCGATATGACATTAGATGTTAAAGGGGGCTATATAAATGAAAACAATTAAAAAAAAAAAAATATGATGTGTTCCATTCACATAACTTTCTCTACATCTCTGCGAAAAATTATTGATAAAAACCTTATGCTTCTTTTTACTTCATGCAAATCGAGAAAAAAATAGCAGAAATATTCTTATTACTTGCCTCATGTAAGTAGAAAGGTACCATAGGTTAAAGTTGCTGGTTGCTATGTGACAAGCTCCGTTGTTTGTATGGATAGGAGTTGACCAATTCCTGTATGAGAAAAGTATAAGTTTTTTAAAGCTGAAACTAAAAACAAGGAATATCTCAAAAACGACAAACTCCATGAAAAAAGTATATAACCGAAATTGTGTGTTTTAACGTGCTCTACATTTTTTGTATGGTAAGTTTCTGTCCATTTCTTATGGTTTAGCAGTTATGTAAATTTTTGTAAAATTCATCCAGAATAAAGTTGTCTTCAGAGGCTATTCCCAGAAAATTGAAGATATACACTTTATTTGTCAGATAAATATCTTTAATATACGATATTTTAATCAAATTCGTTAGCCATTTTTGAGAAAATCAAAATGTTCGAAAAAAGTTCCATGTAAAGAGTATTGGGGGTAGGGGATTTTCTTGAAAATCTTCGTGTCGCATCCTTGCAAGATACCAAACTTAAATACCAAGGCATAGGCACACACATGCACGGATATTTTCCTGAAAATGCCTTTTTTGGATTCAGGGGGACCCAAAACATATTTCCGGTGAAATTTCGGTATCGAAATTTTGGGTGGAATACAATATCTGCATCATACTTTCGAGATAAACATTAGCAGAAATGTAAGTAGAAGGTAAATAAGAGAATACACTAGGTTGATCCTAAGTGACACCGTTTAACTTTGGTTCTATTTGCATGGACAAGAGATATGAAACCAATGAGGACTTCCTGTTTGAGAACATTTTAATCATTTTCAAATTGAAACCAATAACAAGACATGTGTCGGATATGGTTAAAAGGACCTAAATTGCTTCTTAACAAGATCTACAATTTTTGGGTGGTATAGTGTACCAGAGGGGATGTACATAGCTAGATACGGTATTGTAATGCATTAAAAAATGTAGACCACGATAAACGACACAGTTTATGTCATATACATTTTTTTCGTAGAATTAATCGTTTCTGAGATACTCCTTGTTATTGGTTTCAGCTTTAAAAAACTTATATTTTTCAACTTGTCAACTCCCGGCCACGCAAAGAAACGCATTTCAATCCCATAACAACCACATTTGAAAACATTTGACAGTCAGTTTAGCCTAGTGTATTCCCTATTTCTCTTCTACTTATAAGCAACTAAGTAATAGAGATAAACGTTAACATGAAGTAGATAGAAGAATAAGCTTATTAACAATAGTAAAATGTGACACATCAGATTTTGTAGTTTTGAGATTACTTGAAACGTGTGTAAAAGAATCTGATGTGTTCCATTCACATGACTTTCTCTACATCTGCGCAACAAATTATTGTTAAAAAGATTTTGCTTCTATTTACTTCATGTTAATCGAGAAAAAATTAGCAGAATAGTCTCATTACTTGCTTCCTTGTACGTAGAAGCGAAAGTACCATAGGTTAAAGTGATAGTCAATAGTTGGTTGCTATGTGACTGAATTTCCTTTGTTTGTATGTATGGACAATAGTTGACAAATTCCTGCATGAGAAAATTAACAAGGGTTTACTCAAAAACTATCAACAACTCCACGAAAAAAAATGTATATAACTTCAGTTGTGTGTTTTAAAGTGCTCTACATTTATCGTGCGGAAAGTTTTTGTCAATCTCTTATGATTTAGCAGTTATACAAAATTTCGTAAGATTCATTCAGAATAAAGTAGTCTTCAGAGGCTATTCCCAGAAAATTCAAGATATACATTTTATTTGTCGGGTAAATATCTTTGATATACTATATTTTAATCAAAATCGTTAGAGCCATTTTTTAGAAAAATCAAAATTTTCAAAAAATGTCCATGTAAAGGGTAGTTTGGGTTGGGGGAATTTTTCTCAAAATCTTCGTGTAGCACTCCTGGAAGATACTAAACTTTTGGTGGAGTGCAATACCTTCTCTATACACTATATACATAGTAGTATAGAAAAAGAAAAAATGTCGTGATATAAAGACAAATTAGATCGTGTCTCAGATGACGTAAGCTAGTATGTATTTCGCTCAAAATCTCTACTTTCTCTACTATGTACATAAAAGGTATTGCATTGCACCCAAAAATTCGATACCGAGATTTTACCAGAAATACATGTTTTGAGACTCCCGGAATATAAAAAAAAGCATTTTTAGAACAATGTCCGTGTGTGTGTGTGTGTGCGTGTGTGTGCGCGTGTGTGTGTGTGTGGACAGCATAGCTCAAAAACGAAAATACCGTTGAATACCAAACTTGGTATTTAAGTTTCATATCTTCCAAGGATGCGACACAAAGATTTAAATTAAAATCCCCCCACCCCCAACTACCCTTTACATGGAACTTTTTTCGAAAATTTTGATTTTCTTAAAAATGGCTCTAACGATTTTGATTAAAATGTCGCATATTAATGACATTTATCTGACAAATAAAATGTATATCTTTAATTTTTTGGGCATAGCCTCTGAAGACTACTTTATTCTGGATCAATTTTACGGAATTTTGCATAACTGCTAAACCGTAAGAGATGGACAAAAACTTACCACACAAAAAATGTAGAGCACGTTAAAACACAATTTATGTTATATACATTTTTTCATGGAGTTCATCATTTTGGCGATATTTCTTGTTTTTATTTTCAGCTTTGAAAAAGTTATACCTTTTCTCATACAGAATTTGTCAACTCCTGTCCATAGAAACAAAGGAACTTCAGTCACATAGCAACTAGCTTTTGACTTTCACTTTAACCCGTAGTACTCCCTTATTTCGCTTCTACTTACGAGGAAGCTTCTCGATTAGCATGAAGTAAATAGAGGCAAAAGCTTTTAGCAATAATTTGTTGCAGAGATGTAGAGAAAGTCATGTGAATGAAACACATCAGATTTTTTTAGTTTTGAAATTACCTGAAACATGTAAAAAAGATCGTGGTGCAAAGACAAATTAGGTCGCGTTACAGACGAAGTAGGCTAGTATGTGTTTCGTGACACCGTTTCGCTCTTAATGTCTTTCTGTAAAGGTTTGCCAAACCACATGCTGGCAATAAAGAAGGCGTGTGCTATTCACAAGGACTGGAAAAGACCGGAAAACCGTATTTATACAGCAATCTTCTCCCCACAGCGGGCAGCCATTCATCATATCCCTCAGGAGACCGGATCCCTTCAAGCGGGTCTCTTGTTTACATTTTCAAAACTTCTGTCTGCGCAGTTGGCGGAGGTGTGTAGGTACGTCAAATTGAACGATACCGAAAGCTCGTAGATATTTCATTGCAAATTAGGCAGGCAGTTGTCGTTTTAAGCCGTTTGCCTTCACATAATATCCTGCTATTCATCTTCATATTGCTTTCTCGACACACTTTAAATTACTGCTATAAATCGTGTTTACACCAAACAAATCAGCCAAAGCTCAATTTTTACTTTCTCTGACACGCATGTGCAAGGTATTTTATTCTACACAAAAATTCGGTACCGATATTTCACCGGAAATGCATGTTTTGAAGCCTCCTGATTCCAAAAAAGCATTTTTTGTAAAAGTCCTTGTATGTGCGTGTGTGTGTAGAACTAAGTTAAAAATCTGATGTGTTCCATTCACATGACTTTCTCTGCATCAAAATATTGTTAAAAAGCTTATGTTTCTATTTTCTTCATGCTCATCGAGAAAAAATTAGCAGAAATATTACTTATTACTTGCTTCCTTGTAAGTAGAAGCGAAATAAGGGAGTACCATAGGTTAAAGTGATAGTCAAAAGGTGGTTGCTATGTGACTGAAGTTCCTTTATTTGTATGGACAGGAATTTTTATGAGAAAAGTATAATTTTTTGAAAGCTGAAACCAAAAACAAGGAATATGTCAAAAACGATCAACTGCACGAAAAAAATCTACACATGACATAAATTGTACAACATGACAATGTTTTAATGTGCTCTACATTTTTTGTGTTTTAAGTTTTTGTCCATCTCTTACGGTTTAGCAGTTATGCAAAATTCCGTAAAATTCACCCAGAATAAAGTAGTCTTCAGAGGCTATTCTCAGAAAATTCAAGATATACATTTTAATTGTCAGGTAAATATCTTTAATATTTGACATTTTAATCAAAATCGTTATAGCCATTTTTAAAAAAATCAAAATTTTCGAAAAATGTATCATGTAAAGGGTAGTTGGGGGTGGGGTGATTTTCTTGAAAATCTTCGTGTCGTATCCTTGGAAGATAAAAAACTGGAATACCAAGTTCACACACACGAACCTTTTTATTAAAAATGTTTTTTTTTTGGATTCAGGGGGACCAAAACATGTATTTCCGGTGAAATCTCGGTATCGAGTTTTTGGGTGCATTGCAATACCTTCTCTATACACTATGTACGTAGTGCGTATAGAGAAAGTAAAAATCTGATGTTGCATTCACATGAATTTCTCGGCCTGTTCTGCAAACAAAATATTCTGGCAAAAGATGAGTATTTTAACTATATCATGCTAAACGAGATAAACTTAACACAATTGGTTTTATCACTAAGTTCCTTATAAGCAAAAGGGAAATAAGAACATATCCGGCTAAGGAGCGACAGTCAAATCTTTTAAAAGCCGATCGATATGTGAACAGTGGAAGCTCGGTTCGCTTTGCATCCCCCCCCCCCAAAGAGATGAAACGAAATCCCGATTGGAAAAATGCGTAGTGTAAAATTGAAACCAATAAATATCTCGGAAAGGGTCAATTTGGCAACAAAAATTTGCATTACATAAATTGTCGTAACGAGATTTATATTCCTTGTGCAGTAATTTTGGTGTATCTTTATACTTTACTAGCTATACAAAATTCAGCAAAATTCATGCAGAATAAACATGTCTTCAGAAGGTATTCCCAGAATATTCAACATATACATTTAATTTGTGATGTAAATAGCTTTAATATACTGTATTTTAATAAAAATCGTAAAGGGCATTTTTGAGAAAAACAAAATTTTCAAAAAAGTCCTTGTAAGGTAGTTTAGGATTGGAAAATTTTCTTGAAAAGATTCGTATCGCATCCTTGGAAGATACCGAACTTAAATACCAAGTTTGGTATTTAACGTGTTTTCGTTTTTGAGTTATGCTGTTCACACACATACACACACACACACACACACAAACACCTTATTTTATAAATACTCTTTCGAGGGCGGGGGATTCATGGAGTCCCAAAACATTTCCTGAAATCTCGGAATTTTTAGGTGGAACACAATAGTTCCTCTATGCACTATGTAGATAGGACGTGTAGAGAAAGTAAAAAAGGGGTTATTTACCAAACTTGGTATTTAAGTTTAGTATCTTTACAAGTTGCAACAAGGTTCCCGTTTATATGGGGAACATTTTCGAAAGTTTTGATTTTAAAAAATTGCTCTTAACGATTGTGTGCGTGTGTGTGTGTGTTTGGACAGCATAACTCAAAAACAAAAAGACCATTAAATACCAAACTTTGTATTTAAGTTCAGTATCTTCCAGGGATGCGACACGGAGATTTTCAACAAAATCCCCCACTCCAACTATCCTTACCCTTCCATTAAAACGCCACACATAAAATATTAAGATTGTCAAATTGATGTTACAGATCGAGTTGGGAGTTTTAGGGAAAGTAGATCGAAAATAGTACCCTCTTAGAAGCCCAAATACTAAACTTTGGTATTTAACCGACTTTTCGTTTTTGCGTTATGATATTCACAGACAGACAACTGATAGGCGCATACACACGGACCTTTCTTTAAATTATTTCGGATTTAGGGGTCCTCAAAACATGTATTTTCAGTGTAATCTCGAATCCAGAATTTTGGCTGGAATCTCTACCTTTTATATATGTATAGATATATACAATACTCACAAATAGATACCTATATACATCATATTTACACAAACCGTGGAATCTGGATACCTATTTTAAACTCGTTTTTGAAAGACTAATCGTTCTCTTCCTTTTAACTGTTACAATATAGGCAGAACCAAACGAATAAGCAGCCATGCTCGCAGTTATACGATATGGATAGCGAACCTAACCTCACATAGCGTAATGAGGTAACTATACACCATATTTTTAGCTAAACTTAACAATTGCCATTTTAAAGTGAAACTTGATATAACAAACTCCACTGCAGCACCCCCAATTCTTAAATTCACGATATGCCAATGGGGAAAACGATTACGAAACAGTGTGTAGTATACACGTCCTGGGGAGAGTTATTTGCACGAGAGCCCAGCGTTGCATCAGAGCCATGTTTTTCTCTTATTGTCTTCTTTCTGAATGAGTAATGCGCCTAGCTGTCAACTGTTTCGATCAATCGATTGTGCTATAGTGACATGTATATAGGTTACTTGGACAAACGATCAACACAGACCTTATGCTTACATGCCATACGTAATATAATTATGTTTTCAGTCTGAAATAGGATATGCCAGAGCTGAGAAAACGTTCTTCCTGTTATAAAGCTCAGCAATAATTATGGAGAACCGCTTACTCGTATGATTTCTTGCATTAAAATCCAGTTGACCTTCAAGTCGAAGCTATAGGCAAAGCCTTTATTTTAGACATTCTTGTTATATACATAAAATGTTCAAAATAATGGTTTTTCTTGCTTGGTACATTATTGTAGTATATTTTAAGTATTAAGACATGTGGTCTTTGTTATGATGTTAGTTCTGTATGCATGTTTATTACTTTCTCTACACATACTATGTACATAGTGTATAGAGAAGGTATTGTATTGCATCCAAAAATTCAATACCGAAATTTCACCGGAAATGCATGTTTTTGATCCACCTGAATCACAAAAAAAAGACATTTTTAGAAAAACGTCCGTGTGTGTCTGTGAGCATCATAGTTCAAAAACACAAAGTCCGTTAAATACCAAACCTGGTATTTAAGTTCAGCTCTTTCAAGAAAGCGACACAAAGATTTTCAAGAAAATCCCTCCCACCTCCAACTACCCTTTACATGAAACAAATTTTGAACTTTTTTTTTTATTTTCTTAAAACTGACTCCAACGGTTTTGATTAAAATATTGTACATTAAAGATATTTACCTGACAAATAAAATGTATATCTTGAATTGTTTCATACATACAGACTTGTCTAAGGTATTTTTTTATTCAATAGTGGCAGTTAATTTTGTCAAAGGACAATTTTAAAGTTTTTAATTTTAAAAAATCTACTTTCTTTCCAGATACAATATGCTCATTCACGATATCTATTCATATAAATTTTCATAGGAAGGGAGAATGTGAAAAATAAGCAATAAAATAAGGAAAAGAACCCGCAAAGGCATGGAACTAATCGAGCATTTACAAATGATTCCGATTTTTCTTGCACGGTGAAAAAGATGCATTTCTCGTGTATTGCTAAAACACATTATTCTCGAAAATATGTAAAATACTACATAAAACGCGAGAAAATAAGCCTATACAACACTTCAAAATTATGTCAAATGCATCCAAAGTATTGGTTTTAATTAAAAAACGTTCTCATTTATCGTTAATAACAAAAATGCTTGGCTATAACAATAGGTAAGCGATAGATAAAACTAAAAACTTGGCAAATGGATCCACTGCATCTTACCTTATGTCCCAACCACCTCCAATTCTTCCGAAGTCATCAAAACAGATGAAGACAGCTAATGCACCTCATTCTACATATGGAAGTGAAAGACAAATACTGCAGGGACCGCTTTGCTTTTGTTCTCTAAAAACAAAACAAGAGAGTCACGACTTGGTTGTTCATAACTACGTGAATCATACTGAGCAACGAGAACTGGATAAAAGTTTAAAAGGACGCCTTTACTCGTAATCATTTATCCGAAAAATCTTATTTGTTCCATTCACATAACTTTTTCTATCTGCTCCACAAACAAACTATTCTTACAAAAGTTTATTCTATACTAAATTTAGATAAAGATTAGCAAAATTTGTCTTATTACTTGCTTCCTGTTAATTAGAACGGAGATAAGGAAATATCCTAGGCTAAAGCGATAGTCAAATCTTAAAAGCTGTTCGCTGTGTGAAACAATTGAGGTTCGGTTCTCTTTGTATGGTACTATTTGAGAAATGTTAAGTAGTTTAAAATTGAAACCAATAACGATAAATATCTTGAAAACGGCAAACGTTACAAGAAAAACACATTAAATTTTAATCTCATTAAAACACATAATTTATGTGTTTTAATGAGCTCTATAAAGTTTGTGTGGTAAGCTTTTAGCTATCTCTTACGGTTTAACCGTTATGCAAAAATTTTCCAAACTCAACCAAAACAAAAAGGTCTTCAGAAGCTATCCCAGAAAACTCAAAATACGCATTTTATTTGTGATGTGAATACCTTCAATATACGGTATTTTAATAACATCTTTAGAGCCATTTTGGAGAAAATTAAAACTTTTCGAAAAATATCGCTTGTAAAGGGTAGTTGGTGATGGGGAGATTTTCTTGAAATTTCTTCGTTTTTGAGCTGTGCTGTCCATAGACAGACAGATACACACTTACACACACGAACGTTTTTCTAAAAATGTTTTTGTCGGACTCAAGGAAGCTCAAAACATATATTTTCTGTGAAATCTCGGTATCGAATTTTGGGTGGAATACTTAGTTCCTTATAACTAGGAGGGAACACTACGCTAATCCGACAATCATATGTTTTAAAATGTGGTTGCTATGGGATTGAAATCCGGTTCTTTGCGTGGCCAGGAGTTGACAAGTTCTCGTATGGGAAAAGTTTAAATATTTTAAAGCCGAAACCAATAACAAGCAATATCCTGTAAACGGTTAACTCTACGGCAAAAATGTATATAACATGAATTGTGTGTTTCAACGAGCTCTAGTTTTTCTGTTATGTGAGTTTTTGTCTATCTCTTACGGTTTACCAGTTAAGCAAAAATCAGACATATTCATTCTAAATAAAGAGGTCTTTAGAGGCTATTCTCAGAAGATTCAAGATATACATTTTATTTGGCATGTAAATATCTTAAATATAAGAGATTTTAATTAAAATCATTAAAGCCATTTCTGAGATAATCAAAATTTTCGAAAAAGTTTTCCATGCAAAGGGTAGTTGGGGTTGGAGGATTTATTAAAAACTCATCGTGTAGCCACCTTGGAAGATAAACTTAAATACCAAGTTTGGTATTTAACGGTCTTTTGGTTTTTAAGCTATGCTGCCCACAGACACACACGGAAATTTTTCTAACAGTACTTTTTTTATTCAGGGGGTCTCAAAACATGTATTTCCGGTGAAATCTCAGTGTCAAAGTATTGGGTGCAATACAATATCTTCTCTATCCACTTTGCACATTAACATGCAGGCTAGAGAAAGTAACAAGAAATATTTGCCTTACGGTACCCATGTTAATACCGTAAGCGAAATAAAAAAAAAAAAAAAGAGAAAGAAAATGCCGTACGTCTGGTAGCCCTATCCATTTCTCCGCCCGCCGGAAGCAACAGTGATTTCCCTGGAGGGCAAAGCGGCACATTTCATGTCTATTTCGGAGTTAAACGTAACGCGCAATGCTCATTTGTGGTTAATTCTCCCTTGAGACAAGCTCTATAGCCTGAATAATAGACTTTGCTTACTGATGCTCATTTTATTCCACAGAACTTCTAAGTAAGTGAGAAGTACAGGTTTCGTAAACAGTTTTATTGGCTGAGTCCAAACCTGGAAATTGATTCTACCTGCTATGGATTCTACAGTTGCCGCACGATGTAGTTCTGAAACCTACAAATTACTTCCAGTTTGTTGATGAACATTAATAAAAAGTCTTGTGCGTTACATTCACATGACTTTCTCTATCTATTCTGTAACAAACTATTCTTACAAAAGATTATTCTTTTATCTCTTCATGCTAATCAAGATAGCAGAAATGGTCTTACTAGCTAGTTCCTTGTAAGTAAAGGATAAAAAGGGAATACACTAGGCTAAGTCCATAGGCAAATCCTTTAAAAGGAGTCCTCATATTAAACAATTAAAACTCGGTTCTCTTTGCAAAGGTCAGGACTAAAAGAAAAGAGAACTGAAACGAAAGATGCCTTCCCTTTTGAGAAAAGTTTAAGTGGTTTAAAATTGAAACAAATAACAAAGAATATCTCGGAAACGGTTAACCCTTTAATGAGATCTACGTTTTCTGTTGAGTAAGTTTTCGGCTATCTCTTACTGTTTACTAGTTAAACAAATGTTGTCCAGAATGGAGAGGTCTTCAGATGCTATTCCCAGGATTTAGTGTACGGTATTTAATCCAATTCGTAGAGCCATTTTTGGGGAAATCATTTTCGAAGTTTTTTCCACGCAAAGGATAATTTGGGGTGGGTGATTTCTTTTTTTTTTTTAAATCTGCATGTGGCATTCTTGGAAGTTGCTTAACTTAAATACCAAGTTTGGTATTTAACCAACTTTTCGGTTTTAAGTTATGCTACCTAAACACACACATACACTGATCTTCTTCTAAAAATCCTTTTTCTTTTATTTGGTCATCAAAACATCTCGTATTCCGGCAGAATCTGGTATGAAATTTTTGGGCAGAATATAATCCCTTTTCTATTATGTGCGCTGTATATATTTGCTATAGAAATTAATAAACAAAAGATCTGTAATAGTTTGAATTCTCTCTTCTATCATGACTACCTTTCTCTGATATAGATAAATTTGGGCGATCTGCTGTACGCCCGTAAAAAGGTTTGTAGCCTCAGTTGAGGTAGAAGGCTACAAGACATATATTGGTACTTGGCTCCGCCACTGCTGCACTTAACATGCCGAACAACATTCTTAGTAACAATTTCAGGTAGAATGGGGAGATGTCACACTTCCCCTCCGTTTAGCAGCTCCCAAGGGCTGCTATAGGCTAAAGCATTTGTCAAATCTTCTAAGTGATGGCTTTGAAATTCCGTCATCCTTGCACAATCAAAAAAAAAATCTTATGTGTTACACTCATATGACTTTTTCTAGCTGCTCTACAAACAAACTTCTTACAAAAGATCATTGTTCTTTCTACACTATGCTAATCGAGATAAATATTAGCAGAATGTTCTTATCACTTTGTTCCTTATAAGTAGAAGGGAACTAAGGAAATAAATACACTACGCTAAAGTGATAAGAGAAATATTTTAAAAGCTGTCGTTATGCGATTGTCGTTATATATCGCTTCTTTGCTTGGCCAGAAGTAGAACAATAGAAAAACGGACAAGAAAATTCCGTCCGAGAAAAGGATAAGTATTTTAGAATTGAAACCAATAGCAAGGAATACTTCGGAAACGGTTATCTCCACAACAAAAACATAAAGGACATCAAGTGTGTGTTTTGACGAGATCTACATTTTTTGTAAAGTAGGTTTTTGTCTATCTCTTTAAACTTCATCCAGAATAAAGAGGCTATTCCGAGAAAATTCAAGATATACGTCTTATCTGGGACGTAACTATCTCTAAAATATGGGGTTTTAATCAAAATCCTTGTAGCCATTTTTGAGAAATTCAAAATTTTCGAAAAATGTTCTTTGTAAAGGGTAGAGGAATTTATTAAAACTCTTCAAATCACATTTTTGAGGATGCTGAACTCTGTGTGTGTGTGTGTGTGTCCGTGAAAACGATAACTCAAAAATAAAAAGTCGGTTAAATACCAAACTTGATATTTAAGTTCAGCATCTTCCAAACAACAAACTACTCTTTGCATTGAATAAATTTCGATTTTTTTTTTAATTTTCTCAAAAATGGCTGTAACGATTTTGATTAAAATATCGTATATTACAGATACTTATATGACAAATAACATGTATATCTTGAACTTTATGGAAATGCCCTCTGAAATCCCCTTCATTCTGAATAACGTTTACATAACTGGTAAACCGTAATAGATAGATATAAATTACCATACAAAAAAGTAGATATTGTTAAAAACATACAACTTATGTCAAAACAATTTTTGTGGAATAACCATTTCCGAGATGTTCCTTATTATTGTTTCCAATTTTAAAATGTTTTTCTCATGCGGTAGTTTGTCTACTACGGCCATGCAAATAGGACCGAATTTCAGTCACATAGCAACCAACTTGTAAAAGATTTGACTTCGCTCTAGCTTAATGTACTTCATTTCTCTTCTACTTACAAAGAAGCAAATAATAAGGCCGTTTCTGGTAATGTAAATCTCTATTAGCATGAAGTAGATAGAGGAATAAGCTTTTTTTAAGAATATTTTGTTACTTTGAAAAAGTAATGTGAATGGAACACATCAGTTATCTATTTTTTTTTTTTTTTTTTTTGATTAGTGTGTTTCAGCTGTCATTATATTATTGCGTAACCGCATTAGATTCTCTGTGGGTTTTGTGACGGGACTTCTTTTCCTCTCACTGCTGGAAGCCATCGCCTGAATGAAATACATTCTTTTCATGGGAAAAATCCCTCCATTCATGCTTTGTTAACACGTCCTTTGCGCTAACCATCTCCCACTCTCTGACTTACAACAGAATGAGGTGTTTATGCCTAGTGTTTTCTTTTCCCTGTTGAAGTGCAAATAAACCCTCACGGTTTGTGGGGAAGTTCATCATTACCACAGAATATTTATGTTAAGTAAACAAATGTATACTTTCAGTCTAAAGCGAACATTCCTGTACACAGAACGAGAAAAATACTTCAAAATCTGATGTGCTCCATTCACATGTCTTTCTCTATATCTCTGCAAGAAATTATTTTAGTAAGCTTATTCTTCTATCTACTTCATGCTAATCGAGATAAACATTAACAGAAATAGTCTTATTATTTGCTTCCTTGCAAATAGAAGCGAAATAAGGGGGTACCATAGGTTAAAGTGATAGTCAAAAGCTGGTTACTATGTAACTGAAGTTCCTTTGTTTGTATGGGCAGGAGTTGACAAATTCCTGTATGAGAAAAGTATGTTTTTCAAAGCTGAAACCAAAAAACAAGGAATATCTAAAAAAAAAAAAAAAAACTATCAACTTCACGAAAAAAAGTATATAACATAAATTGTGCGTTTTAAGGTGCTCTACATTTTTTGTGTGGTAAGTTTTTGTCCATCTCTTACGGTTTAGCAGTTATGGAAAATTCCATAAAATTGATCCAGAATAAAGTAGTCTTCAGAGGCTATTCCCAAAAAATTCAAGACATACATTTTATTTTTCGTATAAATATCTTTAATATACGATATTTTAATCAAAACCGTTAGAGCCATTTTTAAGAAAATCAAAATTTTTGAAAAGTTCCAAGTAAAGGGTAGTTCTTGAAAATCTTCGTGTCGCATCCTTGGAAGATACCAAACTTACGGTCTTTTCGTTTTTGAGCTATGATGTTCACAGACACACATACCCACGGACCTTTTTCTGAAAATGCCTTTTTTTGGATTCAGGAGGACACAAAACATGTATTTCCGGTGATATCTCGGTATCGAATTTTTGGGTGGAATGCAATACCTTCCCTTTACACTATGTACATAGTATGTATAGAGAAAGCAATTAGAAGTAGCTTCTAGTTTTAAGTAGTTGTTTGCTTACATATAATTCTAATGTTATTTATTTATGCTGTTGCAGGTGACATTAGATGCTTCTGTAACCTGCCAACATGTGTTGCAACAGGATATATGTGCAAGTCTGAAGCTGGTAGCTGCTTTTCAGACCTAGGGGACTATCCCGACGTCTTCAAGGCAAGACATGGATGTCTGGAGCTTTTAGACAGGTAGCACATTTTTTCAAACTGCGTCTTTTACTGTTGCAGAAGATAAGTGTCTTAAATATTTATAGTATAGGTTCAAATTACAAAATGTTGATTCCAAAAATTGCATAAATTGCCTTCAACTTCGGTTAAATGAGGAGTTGACATGGAAAAGGATGTAATTGCCAAAAAGGAAATTGTTCAGGAAAGAGAAAAAATGTAGTTGTGACCTCAAAAACTGTTTATTTGTGTATTTTTCAAGTGTAATCAGAGGTGTGTTGAGAACTATTTTCATTAATAGTATTATCAATATTTTGTGTTGAACATGACTGGCCACAAGAGTAGAAAGTTAAGAAGAACGGATTTGCTTGTAGAACTGATGATATTTTGCACTTATGTAATGCAGCATAGCAAGTAAGTATTGTTTCTTTCCTTCACTTGTGGATTTTATCAGTTTATCATTATTAAAGAACTCTACTTTCTGGAATTCTGCATACTTTCCCTTCTTGAAAACAGTATGATTCTCCCAATCTTCTACTTCACTAAAAGTTTGTTTTAATTTGTGATAAATCTGTCACTGACACTTTGATCCATGATTTGTTAGAAATATGCAATACTGTTGTGTTTATAAACTCATCACATGCACTGGAGAAATCAAAGAAGTCATTCCTTTTCCTTTGGCACCACACTACATAAAATATATATAAATGGTTGGTTGGTATCTACAGTTGAGCAGTTGGCAGTGAAGCCATTCTCTTGCATTCCAGTATTTTGATGTCATATTATCATGTTGACTAAAGGTTGGGCAGCACAGTAGCTGGTTTCCATCCATATCTTCTTTAAGTGTACAGAAACGACACAGAGGAGATCTCATTATACCAATCCTCAATAAATGTTTATTGAGACAGTCATGGCCTGTTAGGAGTCTAAAAGTTGCTACAGAGGATTTCTTGGTAATGTAGTGATTCTGGTCGTGTTAATACATAAATTTTCCTATGGTTTTCCTTTTGTTTCTAATACATTATCTTCTTTAATTTTGTTATTATATGTTGATACAATGATTCTTTTGATAGATTGATAACTTATTGGGTCTGATGAATTGGATGTAATTTTTTCTACCTTTCTTGGCTAGAAGGTCAGCTGTTTCATTACCCTGTATTCCGCAATGTGCTGGCATCCATTGAAGTATTAATCTTTTATTTAAATTCATTAGTTGTTTTATGATTTGACAGCATTCTGCAATATTTAAGTTATTAGGTGTTACATCAGATGTTATGGATATAATAGTTGCTTTAGAGTCAGATAATAGTACAACTTTTTCAAATTTATTTATATAATATAGTAGGTTTTGTAAGCTCTGAAGTATTGCCGAAATCTCTCCATCAAAATTTGTAGTAATTAAACTTAATCTTTTGAAGAAAGAGAAGAGAGGGCATATTGCACTTGCGCCAGTACCACTTATATTTGGTAAGCTAGAACCGTCAGTATAAACAAGTAGCCATTCATTGGTAGGGTATCTTAAATTTATTATTTCTAGTGTCATTTGTTTCAGAACACACGGAGAGATTTCAGATTTTGTAAATTCTTCAGCTAAGTGTAGATAGTGTTCAATTTCAAATAGTTCTAACAGGTTAATATTTGTTTGTATGTTTTCTTTTAAGTAAGGAAGTTTTAATCCATGTTTGACTTCTTTGACTTTATTAAGGAAACTTTGTTGAGTTTTTAGGTTTACTTGTGGTTTTCTTTTTTACCAGTCATTAAAAGGTAGTCTGATTAACTTTTCATGTTGTAAGATGGCTGCTTGTTCAATGTCAAGTTCCAGTCTTGGATTATTTGTTAAAATTTGTAGAGCAAGTACTGGGGTAGTTTTAACAGCTCCAGTTGCTAGGCGAAGAATTTGATTCTGTAAAAATGTACCAATTGTTAAAATAAAGAGAAATAAAATATTTGTAACTATTCAAATTTTTATATTTGATCCGGTTAAAATAATGGTTATTGCTAGAATTAATGCAATTTCAACATCAAAAATTAAGAAGATATAGCAATCTAAAAACAATTGTAAGGAAAAAGTATATGTGAAGATTTGGTTAGATCAAATCCACATTCAAAAGGAGAATTTTTTTCACGATCTTCAATGATTTTTTTTGATAGGAAGTTAGTATTATGACAATAAAGGAAATTGTTAATACAATTTTGGATTTAAAAGTTAAAATTTGAATTATTTATTCTAAAATATATAGACTTTTTGATTGGAAATCAAAAGTACTTTTTTATGCTAAATAAATATTTTATCCTCCTCATCAATATAGATACATCTACTGCCTCCATGGTCAAGTGGTCAGCGAGCTGACTTCTCACCCGGGGGTCCCAGGTTCGATCCCAGCAGAAGTGTGTGTGTTTGTGCGCGTGGATGTATGTGTATGTTTGAGGAAAATAAAATGATTTTAACCAAACATAAAAGAACCTACAGATGAGTTATTTCAAGTGCAAAATCCCCGATATGACCTTAGATGTTAAAGGGGGCTATATAAATGAAAACAATTAATGTATGGATACATAAAGAAATAGCCAGACTAAATCAACAAAGCTGCTGCAAAGCTGAAGTGATGATTTGAGGTAAAATGTATTGATAATATTTGGTATAAACATGTAATAAGAAATGTAGTTCTGATGATTACATGAAGCCCATGAAATCCAGTTGCTGCAAAAAAGGATGAACCAAAAATTGATCCTGTAGTGAAAGGTGCTTCAATATATTCAAATAGTTGTAATGCAGTAAAGTAAATATCTAATAAGATAGTAAATGTTAATAATGTGATGTTGAAAATGAGTCAGAATAGTAACACTCACCTCACTTATATGTTACTATTCTGACTCATTTTCAACATCACATTGATTAAAACTTCACTTGTCTCAAACTTCTGAGTTATTTAATTTTAATAATGTTAATAATGTTTACTCCTCTATAATATGTGACATAGTTGTACAAGAGAGTTTTCTGTTGCAGAGTGAGACAGAAGTTATGTCAACAGCCTGGGTCTGGACACATTCACCAGCTGTGGTGTTGTCACAAGGATATGTGTAACCACATTGACAGTCCAGAGATTCGACTGCGTTTCAATGACACTTTAACAGGTAAATAACTTGAAAAAATAGCACAGCTTTTATCACAAATGTATATGTATGCTAAGGACAAGATGGATAAATTAACATAAGATATGAACCACTCGATGGAAATGTGTAGGAGTATGTTGCCAGAGACAAGAGGACTAGAACGACAGAGGGGTACATTCCCTATTTTCTATGTTAACACATTGGAGCCCAAGTCCGAGTATAGCTCGGACCATGCAAATGTTCATGAAGCCCAAGCCCGAGCATAGCTCGGACAGGTATTTCTAACTCTTTTAATGCATTTCGACAACCTTAGCTCGATCTTGGGCTATGCAACAAAGAACATGCATCAGTAATTGTCTGATTTGTGCTGCCATTTGTTCTTGCTTTAGTCAACTATCAGGAATTTTAGAAGATTTAGTAATATTGGCTGCTCTCGGGTAGTCGCCCATTTTCTTTGAAGGGGGTGATCTGTTTGTTACGTTTGTGCTCTTAAATGTTAAAATGCTACATTTTCCTCGATTTCTATGAAGTGAAGCTGAAATTCAGGATACAAATGAAGCTGAGGAAAATTTTGATTCTGAGGGAGAGTTTTACAAACTTTGAATAAATGGAATGTAAGCAGTTTTTTTCAGTCTCATATTTGATACTAAATTTAATACAGAGGTTATGACTGACTATTTTCTTACTTGTTGAGAAATCCTTGAATCCATACTTTTAGATTTTCCCAATACTTTTCGGTAGATTTAATTGATGTACTGTAAATAATAATAACTCAAAGTAGGCGTAAAAACCCTGGGTTTCTTGGCACTTCAACTACAGAAATGCCCGGGCTTCAATGTGTTAAACGGGATTATAGTTCCAGCAACTGCGCTATATGTTGGAGTGTCGTATTTTGTTTGGTTGCCTTCTTATCCAATGAAAATTACTAAAATTGAATGTTACTTCTGTAAGTTGTATCCATTTTTTATTGGCAGTGTTTAACGCCTGCTTTTACTATCATGGCACCATAGGTGGTGACACTGGTGATAAATGGAATGAAGATGGAGCACTGGTGAAATGCGATGGCAGGGGATACTGGAGAACCTGGAGAAAACCCACCCCTGCATCGCTTTGTCCACCACAAATCTCACATACAATCGTTTGGGATCGAACCCGGGCCATCTAGGTGAGAGGCAAGTGGTCTAACCACTCGACCATGACGTGGCCTAAGTTGTATCGAGTTAAAAAAGCAACTTCAAGATTAATTTAACATCTATGTTTTCACAGTTTCTGCTAGATATAAAGGAAAATTATTATTGGCTATCACATCCTGGACTCTACCACAGATCTGTGTTCCACCACCTATTATGTAGTTAACAAAAAGTAAGATCGCAACTGCACCTGTACTGCTAAAATTCAGATGCAATCGCAACATTTTGTCATGCGTTCCATAAGAGGTGCATGTTTTGGAAACATTTTCTAAAAATATCATTTACATAGAAGGTTGTCCATCTAAACTACTCTTATTTTGTACCGATTTTAAATTTTCTGAGCATGTATGCTAAACCCGTACGTAAGATTTCAACTTCCTAAAAGTAGTAATTTGCCAGGAGGCTATCCTCCAAACTGCTTATTGTACTGATTTCAAACACATATTAATAGTATTGGTAAATTTCCTTCAAAAAAATCTACTTTGTACTTTGTACTTAATAGCGATTGGTAAATTGTTTCATATGTACAGACTTGTCTATGTGTTTTTTTTTTTTTTTTCAATAGTGGCAGTTAATTTTGTCAAAGGACAATTTTTAAGCTTTTAATTACATAAAAGAGATTTTCTTTCCAGATACAATGTACTCATTCGAGATATCAATTCATAGGAGGGGATAACACATAGAAGTTGTGAATGTGAAAAATAAGTATAAAGAACCTGCAAAGGCCTGATGCGTTTCCATAGAGCATTTATTGAAAGAGCGTTGAAATAATCAAGCATCTACAAATGACCCTCATCTTTACCAGTTTTGTTTGTATGTTACTAAAAGTTCATGTCACAGATTGTAGCTTTTCCACAAAGTGAACCCCTCTGTCATTCTAATCCTCTTGGCCAGAGATCTCTCATGCGTACATAGAGAGCTGGGGGTCACGTGGCATGAGCGTAGAGTTTTTATATTACAAAAAATAGCAGTGAGATTGATTCTGGGATTAAAACAGACAGAATCTTGTAAAGAAGCATATATGAAGCAATAATGTATTTAAAAACTAAGGATAGTAGTAGACAATTAAATAGAAACAATAATTATTATCTTACAAGAAATAAAGACAATTATACACCAAAAACACATTCATTGCAACTGTATAAAACCAAACCAATAGCTTCAGCTTGAGAACTCTTACAATAAACTTCCTGTATACTTGAAAAACATACAAAATCTTAAAGTCTTTAAGAAGGAACTTAAAAAATGTTGTATAAATACTTGTTTTTATTCTGTAGATACATTTTTAAATGAACTGTAAATAATAAGCACATATTCAATTTTGTAAATTATATTTATAGTTTGTGTAAATAATTATTAATGTAAACATTGAAAATAATTCTTACTGTATTAGTTCTATTTTGTTTTATTTTTTTCTATTATATTTATATTCTTTGTAACCTGACGTGTCGAACAACATGTATATGTTTTGAAAGGACTAATAAAGAATGAATGAATGAAACTGTAGTGCCAAATGAGCCTTGTCCTGCGACATGGGGCAGTTGAACAAACAGGACAAGAAGGTAGGATAGGTAGAGTCAGACTGAAAAATTCAATGCCATAGCCAGGATTTGAACCACGGATCCCCCGATCTCTAGCCGGTTGCTCTGCCACTGAGCTACCATGGCAACATGCCAGCATAGCATTGATTTTCTCAACTGACTCCCATGTTTCCCAGTAAACCACAAGGTGATCCCAATGGTGACTTACAATGCTGTAAGTACTTTAGACCCAGAATTCATAGTATGGCCAACTATTATGGTCAATCTGTATGGAATGATTGTTTTTTCACACAAGCCATGTGTAAGACAGGAGTTGGATAGTTAGTCAGACTGAAAAATTCAATGCCACAGCCGGGATTTTAACCACGGATCTCCCGAACTCGTGGCAATCAGCAGTTGTTACAGTGTAATGTAGTTGTGTTCTTTACAACATGGCCCGTAGACAGCATTTGAATGACTTCACATCTCTGGGAAACTGGAAGTGTGACGACAGCTCCCAGGAGTTTGGCAACATAGTTTCACGTGTATGAGGAGCCTTTCAAACCACAGGCACTGCTGTCCCAGAGAGAAAAGGTACTCAAACATGGTTGACTACAATAGCAGATCACCACCTTACTGTGCAACAGGCATCCCATAGGGGGGAGGTTCCGACCTCTTCAGCCGCTCTGCTGCGGGTGCTGTGGACCCCGAGCACCTGTGGTACTTGTTACGTGACCAGAAGTAGTCGGGCCGAACATCCGAGCCCTCCCAAAAGGGAGTTGTTGGAATTGACGTGGCAGTGGTCCTGATACCAATGGGTTATTGTGTATGTCTTGGCTTCTGCCTTGACGGGGTTGTGCAGACACCTCAATGTTGTCCTTTGGTACTAGCCTGGACAGTATGCTAGCATCCGTTGTTCCTGACCAAGCTTATTTGCTAGTCTTCCCTTTTGGGGTTGACATGCGTAAGTGGCGTACCCACTTCTGTTACGGTATGTTCTCATGCCCTAATGGAAAGAGTCACATAGTCGTGTGTCAAGAATGGGGGGCTACGATTCTAGGTAGCCATTCGCAATCATACTGTGCAGCAGGCAAGAAGGGATTCACATCAAATAGTGAGTGCAATTGCAACCATACTTAACAGGACTACTAGCCATAGAATCTCATGCTACAGACTGCATAGAGGTTGTCTAAGATGACCAATGTGTTATGTTCCATTGACATTCCATGAGGGGGAGATTGGGCTAAACACCTGAGCCCCTCCTATAAGGGAGCGTTCAGATGTGGCAATGGTACATCTGGGCAGGGTTGTGAGACACCTTAATATCCTCCAACAGTAACCTGGACAGTTAGTAGACCTAAGCTGGTAAATGTCGCCCCCACCAAGTCTTCAGTAGTCTTCCCCTCGGGGTGGATGTGAGCAAGTGGCATATCCACTTCCGTCCTTGCTTGCAAGTGGTGGTATATAAAATAGGTGCCGGCCTAATGTTCCCTGGGTCACACACATCACTGTTCGACACAGTAACATTCCATTGACACCCGCACATCGGTGGCAAATGCATATTGACTTTCATCCTCAGGTTTTGTGCACCAGTGTAGTGTATTGTGACACTAGTGGGATGAGTGCCTCATTGGAGAACAGAAGTGTATGCTCTACCAATCTGTGCTAGCTATTTTTTTTTTTTTGCTTGCTAATTGTGTTTGCATTTTTGTTCTGGATTTAATGAAAGCTATCTCTAAGAAGCACATATTTTCAATGAAATGTAACACATACAGTTACAAATAATAAGAATATAACCATTGTAATTACTCAACTAGACCTTTAAATTTAAAAAAAACATCTGATGTGTTCCATTCACATAAGTTACTTTGCAAATATTGTAACACAGGATTATTCCTTTATCTATACTATGTTAATTGGGATAATCATTAGTAGAAATGGTTGTATTACTTCCTTCTAAGTAGAAGAGAAATAAGGAAAAGTTGAAAAAAGTTTAAGTAACTTAACACTGAAACTAATAATAATAAGGAATATAAACTGTTAACTTTACAAAAAATGTATATGATATAAATTGTGTAGGTATTTTAACAAGAGCTACATTTTGTCTCTCTCTTAAGGTTTACCAGTTGTGCTAAATTCATCCAGAATGAAGAGGTCTTCAGAGGCTATTCCCAGAAAAATTCAAGATATTCATTTTATTTGTCGTATAAATATCTTTAATATACAGTATTTTAATCAAAATCGTTAGAGCCATTTTTGAAAAAATATTTTCAAAACATTTTCCATGTAAAGACAGTTTGGGTGGGGGGATTCTCTTGAAAATCTTTGTGTCGCATCCTTGGAAGATACTAAACTTAAATATCAAACTTGGTTTTATGAAATACTATTATACCTTTAAGAGATTGATGACTTTCTGTTGTAAATTTTCTGAGAGCTTATACATGAATGTTATTTTTTTTTTCAGGTTCTACCCTTAATTCCAGCGATGGTGTCCGTCTTTTCTTCAATGGAGCGCAGCAGACACCAACAAATTATAACAACAATGAGACATGGTTTAAGGCTGCAACAATTGCAGTTCCAATCTGTGGTGCCTTGATACTGTTTGTGCTTATTGCTCTTGCAGTAAAAATCTTGAAGAAGGACAGTTTAGAGCAAGGCTTTATTCACGGGAGTAAGCACGGAGGAGGTATCTTTGCTCCTCAGTCTACTCACCCCCTTGTCCTTCCGTCTTCTAGAAAGTTAAATCACTACGATAATTCAGAAGACTTGTCTTCCAAGAAAGTGCCACTTCTATCGCAGCATAACAGTGAAACTGCAGTGCCCGCAAGTCAGTGCGTCATGGTGATGCCACCACAAGAAACAGTTTCTAAAAACACTCAGTGTGAAAAGAATGAAGCAAACGCAGTGTTAAATTTATCTGCTGCAAGATCTGCTCAGGTACAACCTCAAAGTCACTCAAAAGACTATACGCCTCTAGTCGATCAATCCCAGGATAGTGTGAATATCTCTTCCATGGGCCTGCTACATAAACAGAACACTAACAATTCAACAAACAATCTATATAGAAATGTGAATCTAGTGCTTGGAGGTCCAGCGCACAATGTTTCCCCTCCATCTAAGGGGAAGCTGTACGACAAGCAGCAGCTGTCGTCAGTGGTCACCTGGGGTGGCGCAGCAGGTTCTCCAAGTCATGTATAGCACTATACAATACATATGTATATACATTCGTTGTTCCTTGAAGTATATTTCAATTTCAAAATAGTGATATTGCCAAAATAAAAAAAATGCATAAGTGGAACATGGCTTTTGTTCTCTAAAAGAGCAACTTTGTACTTGCCAACTTTTAAGCCTTACCCGTAAAATGTATAGGAGGAGAGGTCTTTTTGACTTTATGGCAAAGCAGGCAGAATCTTAGAGTTGCAAATTTTCACCATGAGCATGACAAAGTATTAAATTCAATTGCATTATACTAGGCATTCAGTTTTATCTGTGATTTCCAACCATAGAATTCATGACATCGGCAATGACAGTAATGTTTAACAAAATAAGAATAAATATGTGCATTTAAATAGGTACATGCACATACATATATAACATTGAAATCTGTAGATCCTATTATGAGGTTAGACTATGCCCAAACTCTAGGATGTAGATCATGTCAATTTTTTTTAAAAAAATTATGAAATGACAATTGAGGTTTGGTTGACTTTGCATGGTTGTTTGAGGAAAGTTGGGTAATTTAAAATTGAAACCAATAACAAAAAATATCCTGAAAACAGCCAACTCTACAAGAAAAACATATATGTTGTAAATTACGTTTTAACAAGATCTAAACTTTGTGTGTGGCAGGATTTTGTCTATCCCCTATGGTTTAACCGTAACCAATAACAAGGAATATCTCAAAAAATAAATTACAAAGCAATCATAATTATTTAAAACTATTTGCAAATTCTTCAATTGAATAAAAACAATGTTAATTCCAAATCTTCTCGGGCTTCTAGCCAGGTAAAAACTTGGCTTGACACCAACGTTTTTACCTGGCTAGAAGCCCGAGAAGATTTGGAATTAACACGTCGCCAGGAAAGCTTCAGTTCTTATTTTAAAAACAATGTTGTAATAACAATTCTTTCATCTTGCATTTAAATGTAGCTTCTGAAGTGATAAGTTTCATACTACAGAGTGTATATAAATGAATATCGGGATATTAACTCTTTATATTATTTATTACATTCAACTTACAGTTATGAATGATATGTCAAATGAAAAAGCAACTCAAACAGTTTTACCAAGAAGCTTATAAATGTTCAATGTGACTACCCTTTGTCACACGGCACGCATCAAGTCTATAGCCGAGTTCTTCTCAAACGTTGATAAGTGTGTATTCAGTAATTGTAGCAACAGCTGCTTCAATCCGGTTTCTTAATTCAGGGAGGTCAGCTGGTAGCAAAGGCACGTACACACGATGCTTGATGAAGCCTCAAAGGTAAAAATCGCATGGCCTTAGGTCAGGAGAACGTAGAGGCCATGCATAGCAAGCCCTGTTATTGGGGCCCTTGCGGCTTATCCAGCGCTCGGGTACAGTGACGTTCAACCAATCGCGTACTTCGTTATGCCAGTGAGGTGGCGCACCATCCTGCTGGAAAATGAAGTTCTCTGGCTCATTTTCTTCCAACTGAGGGAAGAGCCATTGCTCTAGTGTATCAAGGTAAGAAGTGCCAGTTACAGTAGTTTCACCAAAAACAAAAGGCCCATAAACTTTTCACCGGGATACGGCACAAAAAACATTCACTTTAGGGGAATCTTGTTGCATTTGTACCATCTCGTGTGGATTTTATGAGCCCCAGATGCGCACATTATGAGTGTTAACATGTCCACTAAGGTGAAAGGTCGATTCTTCACTGAAGACAACATGATCCACAAAATCGTCATGAAACAACATGTCGTTTGCAAATTTGGCACATAATCCGTGGTCTGTCGGCTTTAGAGCCTTTAATAACTGTAAATGGTAAGGACATAGCTGTAAGCATTTTCTTACAACTTTCCAAACAGTCATCACAGGAACTTGTAATTCACGACTAGCCTTCCGGACTGATTTCTTTGGGCTATGAGTGAACGACTCTCTCACTCGCTCAACAGTCTCTTCACTTACTCCTGGTCGTCCCGTGCTCTTCCCTTTACAAAGGCAGCCAGGCAAACTGCAAAACACAAAATGCTTTCTGTTTAGTAGTCGCCATCTTTGCTACTACCGCTGTCTAGCGGATTGCGGCAGAAACATTGCACACACATGCGCACTTGTGCCAAGAAACAAAACTGTTTGAGTTGCTTTTTCATTTGACATATCATTTAGAACTGTAAGTTGAATGTAATAAATATTATAAAGAGTTAAAACCCAGATATTCACTTATGTACACCCTGTAGCTGGTTATATACCATAATTCCAGACTGTCTCATTCTTTTGCCAAATAATGATGTTTTGTGTATAATTATCTTAATTTGTGCCTATTTCTTGTGTGATAGCTATTGCCTTTCACAGTTTGACTGAAAGTATATTAGAGGTATTCTAACAAATGTGACAACTACTAATATATATATGCTGGAAGTGTTCAGAATAAATTGTTGCAGGAATTCCTGTGCTTCTTCCCCATTATTATTCTAAAGGCTCATTTTGAATGTTATATTTTCTGTATCACAGTTACTCCAAAATATCATGCCAAATTTTAATAAACTGTTGAAGAAGTTACATGATGGTATATCAATGATACCATTGCAAATGAAGCGATTTTATCTACTGTACCTCTAGTTGTCAGAATATCATACTTATTGTGAAGTCACAGATAACAATGCAAGTTGGATACTCTCCCTCTGATGATGTTGATTTTTTTTTTATAGTGTTTAACACCTGCTTTTACTGCTCTGGCAGTGACACTGAAGATATATGTAATGAAGATGGAGCACCGGAGGTATGTGATGGCGGGGGAAACTGGAGAACCCAGAGAAAACTCGCTTCAGAGTGCAGTGATTTGCTTCTCTTCCATAAACCATCATCACTCTTTCTACGTAGTTTCTATGTTCACTGTGATAGCTTAATTGCCACTGCTATTCCTCGGTAGAGAGCACTATGGCTTCAATGCAAACTCCCCCAAAATGTCATGTTTGTTCTATTGGTGCACAGGAAATCACGGATAAAAATGAGCTCCCATTATTGTAACATAAGATTACAAACCGAATTTACTCACCTATTGGTATCACTGCTATGATACACCAGAGCTTATCTATGTGTCTATCCTTAATCATGATCATACTCCCTTCTCTGAGCTGCAACAAAATACATAGAATGTAGATTTTAAATTTGATTGCACCACTAGTGACTTATAGTAATCAGCAGTAAATGGGTTCAAACATTCAGTAATGGACAACATGAATTACAAAGTCAACTTTCTCATGTAAATATTTATATTACTCACATTCTATGGCTGGGTGATATAAATTTTTATGTCAGTTTTTTGTTTGTGATTAATGTTATGAAGCTAGAAATCTGAAGTGGTGTTCTTTACTACACTACATGTTTATTGTATAAGAACTTCAGCATGTGTGACAGAAAGAAGCATACAACCAGATCTTCAAGAGTTCTTATAAAATAGAATTCACATTTATTTTACGTGTAATTTTTGTACATATTAGACTCTATTCATTTTACATATTCTAAATTTCATGTCATTGCAAAATTATTATACTTTGTTGGATGAAGGAAAATTTTACAGCTCTTGCTTTCAGGAAGTTGGCAAGTATAGAATGTTAATTTCAGTCTTTGTTAAATCATTATGTACTTAAAAGACTGCACTTTTCTTTCTTACTTTTTTCCCAGTGTATAGTGCATTAGGTACATATTTTATATTGCCTTGCATTGGCTTGTCGTAATGTAAGCTCTTTCTGATACTATAATACAGGACCATGTGTAAGTAGGGGGTCCAATTTTCTTTGTATGTTAATGATTTTATTTTGGGGCTTCCATATTTCATATAACTGTCATGATTGTCCTTTCATTGTATCTATCCTCGGAAGCAAATGCTTTTCTCGGTATCTATAGCTCAGTATCCAAAAAGCTTGTCTACAAAGCAGCTTAAAAATGCTCAGGTGTAATAGAATTTATTGGAGTGCATTTTTACATGCAACTAACTTAGTTTAACTAGCAAAATAATGGGGGAGACACAATTTCAATATAAGAATTAGAAAACAGATACTGTTCTTAACCACTTAACTTACCTACAGATTATTTACAAAGTGACATTTCTTTTTTCACTGAAACTCATTTCTAAGAGCTTAACAATGGACATTTTAATCTGTGAATGTGCCCTAGATCAAAATCCCAAGTATATTCATCATGTGGTTAAACTTTTTTTTTTCCTGTACATACATATAAATGGCACATATTGGATATTGGAGCACAAAGAAGGGAACATAAATCAAATTACAATACAGAACTGTTCATCATTCTCCATTTTCATAAAGTGAGAAAATAAAACAAAAAAACTGCAAGTGCCAATTGAAACAGAGAGATAAAGAAATACAATTAAAAAAAAAAGATGGTAATAAATCTTCTTGCATCAGGGAAGATTTCAACAGTGAAGGCAGTGATGGTATAATACTAACAACAGTGATAATATTTATCTTCTGTTTCACATAAATTTATTTCTAGGTACCATAATAATCTTCAAGACTACATAATGCTATTTTTGAAGTATTCGTGCATTTTGTTTGTTATGGCCTACATTTTAATAACTCCATGGCACGACAGCTCACAAGAAACCTTGGCCTACCGCCCAGTCACTGCATCCCGCATCTCGGTCCATGACAGTCGTCATGGATGGGTTGCAGTATTGGAGGGTGAGATGTGGCCAGCGCCCCAGCCGGTTAATGCGGTTCTCATGACCGGGAGCCGCTACTTCTCCAAGTAGCTCCTCAATTGGCCCCCAAGGGACCTCACGAGGCTGAGTGCACCCCATACCAGGATTCCTAATGCTGGTACCGGGAATCGAACCCAGTTCGTCCGCTGGTCTACATTTTGCAATTATAAAATAAAGTAGTTTGTAAAAGACTATAGCAAAACCTGTATTAAGTGACATCACTGGTCTTTTAGAGGGGTATTTGCTTAATATGGGTGACAATTTTTGTTTTTTATGCATGTGCTATATTAAATGATTAGACAAGTAAAAAAGGACAGGAATCCTTATTAGGAATGCCAGTTGTGTCCTCCTCACATTTCCTTGAGGAAGATTACTATGCTTCACTTAGTCCAGTTAACAAGGATGCCAGGCATTGTGAATTTTTAGGGAAAAGCTTTTGAAAATATATTCTGAGAGAGAGAAGGCAACAGAAGGGTTAAATAAACAGATTCTTTTCCATACAAGACACTTCTGGCCAGAGTCTTTAATCAAAAGTCAACCCCTACCCTAGTAAACCTATGTTTAACTATGTATATAATGGGTTCATAACAGCTACTGCCCTGCATCTACTTATGTTTGGAAAAGGCATGTTGAAGACCTGCATTATTGCCTCAAAAAAGACTTTAAAATCCTGAAAGTTACAATTAAAAAAATAGGTAGCCTTTAAAAAGGGATGTAAATGAGGAAAACAGCTTACTAAATGTTGGTTACTAGTCAGAAATAGAAGTAAAAATGCATTCGTTAAATGAGTTTAAAAATTGATTTTAAGGGGGTAGTTGTTATAAGAGTTTTTACTACACCTCGAAAAATTATAACACGCTAGCACGCTAACCACTACACCACGGAGAACAACGTATTAGTAAAGTAAGCATCATTCAAGCAAATAAACATACTAAATAAGCTTAGCTTAATAGTCTATACTAGTTTATGACTGTATTGCATCAAAGGACAGAAATTATAATATTAAACTGTTCAAAACAATTTAATTTTTGAAATATTAAATAAATATCACCAACTTCAAAACAATTATGATTACAAAGATAGAAAACATGAATTTGATAAATGTTTTGCCTTTAAAACAGAATATTCAATTAAATTAGCTTTGATAACTCATAATGAAATGTAGGATGTGAAGGTTGTTGCAGTCATTAATTTAGATCAATAATGATGAAAATATGATTAAGTACATTCCTATTTACTGACCTATACACTAATTGGAAACCAGGCTGAGAATCATCCAGAGGCGCAGCTAATCATCTTTTCAGTTGCTTGTTTCAGCCTTAAAGCTTTTTATTAAAAAATCTGATGTATTCCATTCACATGACTTTCTCTAGCTGTTCTCTTTCTCTCTTACCTGTTACTGGCACACTGCAAGCAGTTACTTGCGGAGTAGTAAAGGTGACCTTGTGGATGACATTATACAGTTAGGGTTGCCAGAATGTACTCAAGGCAGGCCCGGAGACCAACCAACGGGCAATGGATATTTGAGTAAGTGGGGATTGAAATTGTTAAACAGATTTTTTTTTGTATTATTACGGTCCAATTTTTACTAACATAATAAAATGAACTTACTACTACTACCAATAGCCTTCTTATGCTACCATTATCACTAATTGAACCTATACAATCTAAATAAAAATAATAAAGTGCATATTCAGCACTTACCTACACATGCACCCGTCACTATCAACTTTTTGTAACCATTCTTCATGGAACGAACTTAGATTCCTCTCATTTCACAGAGCAAAAACTATAACTATTCAGAATTATGAAAGGTAGCGATAGTCTATCCATTCATGATCCAAGTGTTCCAATAATTGCCGGTAAACTGCTGACAATGGAAATGAGCGAGCTGCAACTTCCTTTAATAATGTGAGCCGAATACTACAGACTCAACAATGAAAAATTGCCAGAGTAAAAATAGAAACATAGCATTTTGTTGCAATTGGAAATTAACATTCAACCAAAATTATTCATGAGTTAGATGATATTCAAGCCTGTAGGTTAAAGTCAATGGCCCATATGCCCCAAGAATTCATTGCAAACCCAGGCACTCTAGGTAGAGCCCGAAGATCTGGCAACCCTATATATAGCGTTGCAACGTTTCTTCATTCACAATTTCCATACTTCAGCACATTTAAATTTTACTGACAGAACTTATGGCTCTCTGTGGTGAATAGGTTATCTAATTTACTGTGAACTAGCTGAATTATTAAACGAAATACAATACATGTGCATGACCCCTGGGATTACAGACAGAATGAAACATTGTCATTGAAGCCACTAGATATCAGGATATATAACATACTTCAGGTCTCAATATAATTGCTCTGCTTTCAAAATTTGCAACTATAGGCTGTAAGTGTAGTAGAAATTGTATAAATTTCCCAGTTTTTGGTTGAGTCCTAATATAGAGTAATTAACACTTTTCTCGGCCTCGGCAAAGGCGCACTGGAGTCCTTACCTTAAATAAATGCTGAAAAAAATTGGCCATCTCCCCCAAACAGGTTGAAAATGTTATCGCTCATTCACCTAAACTCAGCAGCAGAAATCCTGTGTAATCTTAGTGATAACATCATGCAAGAAATCACAAGAATTCCTGCTGCTAAGCTTAGAAAAGTGAGTGAGAATATTTTTGCAAATTGTGCTGCCGTATGTCAGCAGAAGGTCAACATTTCCGTAATTTATCTTAAGATATGTATTTTAGTGCACCTTTACCAGCACCACCTTCCCGAGGACTCTCGGATCTCTCGCACAGTAGAGAGTGGCCGCGACAGGGGTTACCTTATAATTTAACGACCCTATATAGCATTTAAACATTAATGGGAATGCACAGTGAAGTAACTTACTTTGGACATGTTTCGGTAGCTCCATTTCCAATGGAGATTCACTGAAACATGTCCAAAGTAAGTTACTTTATTTCAAGAGTGAGTTTGAATGTAATCTATGTTTTACTCTTAACCTATAAAAAAATGTTTCTGCTTTTCAGTGACATGCACAAAAAAGCACTGCTGTACATACAGACCACTCTTTCGTCACTGCTTAGCTAATAAACAATTATAGGTCAGGGCAGAGGTTGGCATATGATTCAAGAATCTTGTCACTGTTGGATAATAGAGAATGATGGTTATAAGAGTAATAGATAATTAAAAGTTTTACTGAAATATGCTAGCTCAGAACATACCAATATGGTAAAATAATAATACAGGCCGAGCTCTATCAGGTACTTCAACCTTTTTGTAGACATTTGTTTTTTAATATTTAATCTTGTACTCCTTACTTTCTTACTCTTTAACTTTTTGTCATTCCTATGTTTACCACAATGCACAAAAGGTTTATGACACTAATAGCAATGGTATCAAGAATTAAATGGATAAATTTTACTCACAGGAGATTAAATTCTCAGATCCACAAAAATAAACATTTATTTGTTTTAAATGCACAATTTTTATCTGGAGTTCCTTGCTGTGAGTACTATCTCTTTATTTTGCTTGACACTAGTCTGCTATTTCATTTAAAATGAGAAGTGATATATAATTCAAAGTGCATAAACAATACTGACTGAACAGTTTAATAGTATTAATTATGAATGAATGGCTAAGTTGCCTTTATGTGTTTTCTGTATTAAATCTTGTATATAACTGTACAAAAAAAAAAAAAAAACAAGTAGAAATCTTTAAGGCTAGTAGGAATGTCAAATAGATTTTGTGAAGCATCTTAATTAAGGAACTAAGATGTTTATTTTTACTATTGTAATTACAAAATTGTAACTTATTTATTATAAAAGTTTAAAATATAATATGAAAGCCAGGAATTGTCAATTTTTATTTCAACCCCAAAATAAACAACAGACTTAAACGCTTAGCAGTACTTATCATTAAATTGATGTTCAATGTTTAAACCTGAATTGAATGATCATATAATAGGAAATTAGCATCAAAAATCAACCTAACTAGGAAATAAATCTGATGTCTTAAATTCACATAACTTTTTCTACACTCTATTGTTACAAATGATGATTCCCTTAATTAGAACATGTAATCAAGATAAACATTAGCAGAAATGGTTTTATTGCTTAGTTCCGTATAAGTAAAAGGGAAATAAGGGATTACACTTGGCTAAAGCGATAGTCAAATCTTTTAAAAAGCCTGTCGCTATTTAAAACAATTGAGAGATGAACCAAAAGATGACCTTCAGTTTGAGGAAAGTTTAAATTGCTTATAATTGTAACCATAAACAAGAAGTATCTTGGAAACGTTAATTCTATAAGTCTAAGACAGCATAACTCAAAAACAAAAGTCGATTGAATACCAAACGTGGAATTTAAGCTCAGTATCTTTCAAGGATGTGACAACCAAGCTTCCCTTTATATCAAATTTTGATATACTAAAAAATGGCTCTTAACAAATTTGGTTAAAATACTATATATCAAAGACATTTACAAGACATGAATTTCTCGGGAATAGCTTCTGAAGACTTCTTCATTTCAGATTAACTTTTGTATAACTGTTAAACCATAAGAGATAGACAAAAGCTTACTACACAAAGACTAGATCTTGTTAAAACACAATTTATGCCATATACACCTTTTTATGGAGTTCGCCATTTCCAACTTATTCCTTGTTATTGGTTTCAATTTTTAAAAACTTCACAGTTTTCTCAAATGGGAAGTGCTCCTGTGTTTTTCTTTTGTTTTCTTCCTGACCATGCAAAAAAAAATGTATTATCATCACAGCGGAAACTTTTATAATATTTTAGCTATTGCATTAGCCTAGTGCATACCCTTAGAAACCAGATAATAAAACAATTTTTGTTAATGTTTTTCTCGAGTAGCATGAAGTAGAGAGAGGAATAAGGTGTATGTTGCAGAACAGGTAGAGAAAGTGATGTGGGTGGAACTCCACATTTATTAAAGTGTGGTGCATTATAACAGTCTTTCTGTTGTGGCAGCAAATAATACCTATATGCAATAAACACACAAACAAGATTAATTGTGAAGACTATTATAAAATATAGGAATACCAGACTAAAGGAACATCTATCTTAAAACATTAATGGGAATGCTCAGTGAAGAAACTAACTATTAACTTCACTAGCTGAAATAAGTAACTTACTTCAGACATGTTTCGGTGGCTATTGCCACCATCTTCAGTGGAGATTTACTGATGAACTCATGGTAGTGGCCTATAGAGGTCTGGATAGATGTTGCCCTCCATGGTGTAATGGTTACCATGCTAGCTATTTCAAACCAGATGGAGGACAATGGATTTTTTCGAGCATAAAAGTCCTTAGCATGGCTTCCTTTGGAAGGGAAGTAAAACATTGGTCCCATGTCGTAGATTTATGGCACATAAAAAAACCTCAAGCCTGATAAAGTGGCCTCTGAGAAAATTAAGCAGCCTTTCATGCCCAGTATAGAATGGGACACTGAGAACCACAGCAGTTAAAGAGCATCCATTAATAAAATTCTATTTCCATTTCTGGATACATGGATTTTGAGATGAGATCGTTTGTTTGTGGTATATCAAAATTTATGACTTTGGATTTGTTTTTTAGAATTGATAGATTTTCCCAAATCCAATTGGATTTTGCAATGATTTTAATAACTTGGGTTTGCTATGAAAATTATAGTTTTAAGTCCAAAAATGGTGTACAACAGCTGACATAAACAGACAGGTAAGTCGGCTGTTATTAAAATCATAACAGAATCCAATTGGATTAACAGTTTGGGAAATTCTATTAATTCTAAAAAACAAAACAGCCATAAATTTTGGTATACCACAAACAAAATTTATCTACCTAGAAGAGAGACCTTTAAAGAAGTTTATCAGTAAATCTCTGCTGAAGATGGCAGCAATAGCTTCCAAAATATGTCTGAAGTAAATTACTTATTTAAATTAGAGAAGTTTGAGTGTGATATTATATTTTTACTCTTAATGAACATCTATCTCTTTTAAAACTTAAACAAACAGACAAATCTGCTGCAGCTCACCAGTTTTGACAGAATACAACATTAAATGGGAAGTATATCTTTTAAAACATGTCAAATATCAGAAGGGAGCCATTACATTCAGACATCTCTGCTTTCTCCACAAGATGTGCAGGGGTTGGTGATTCTCCTTAAATCGCCATTCTCTTCAACAAGTGCTGCTTTCCCACAAATCTCCCCTCATCAATATACCTCAGCAGAAGGATTGAGTGATGAACACCATTACCAACCTAGGAGTAAAGGCTGACTTTTGGGGAGCAGCTCAGGTATTGCTTCAGGCCAAGACCTCTTTATACCGAATGCTGACATTCATGATGTCCATTCTATTAAAGTCATTTGTAATTCTCATAGTCTCCATTCTATTTTATGCTTTTAAGATCTGGGGCATGGCTGCAGACTCCAGCATGCTGCTTCTACAAAAGAAGTCTTCAGGCCATCTACAGTAAGTATGCTACAAAACTTGGCTGACAGTCACACGGCCCTTCACCCAGTCAGGCATGCGTGGACGTCAAAAAAAATCCTAAATCACATTAACAATTATCGAAATAAATACAAAACATACCTTATCACAGGAGTTGTTGGAAATTCCTGAACAACAGAAACCTTGTATGGTTTGAGTTTTAAAAGTTTTGTTGCTTTCCATGCTGAAGTTTTTGAAATGTCAGTTTCTTGTGCAAGATGCATAAGAGAGTTTCGAGGTGACGATTCTAACCTTTCTCTAATTTCATTTAATTTCTTCTCCATAAGCATATGCCTGTTTACCTTTCTTTTCCTATCACAAATTGATCCGGTCTCCCTGAATTTATTTATAAGCAAACAAATGGCCTCTCTACTTGGAACACACACCCAGGAAATTTAGTTTCATCCCTACAAGATAATGTAAGCACATATAGGGCCACACTGAGGCCGAGTGGTTAGACCACTCATCTCTCACCTAGACAGCCTGGGTTTGATACCAAGCGACTGCATGTGAGATTTGTGGTGGACAAAGCAGCAGAGGCAGGTTTTCTCTGGGTTCTCCAGTTTCCCCACCATCGCATTCCATGTATCACCAGTGTCATTGCCTGCAGTGTCACAAGTAGTAATATAGGGCATTAACCACTAACACAAAAAAAAAGTGCACATACATATCTTACATAAACTCTTTGTTACTGTATACAGCATTTTGAAAGCCCTTCAGGTAAAACTTAACACTTCTAAACATTCCTGTGTGAACTGGACTAGAACAGAAGCAAGACTGATTCACATGTGACGACAGAATGGATGTAGGATACGCGTGCAGGGAACTGCAGTGAAGAACACTTGGGCTGTTTCCTGGCGGCCATTCATTCATCTTATTTGTTTAGATACTTTAAGACTGGGGATGAAGAGGCAATAGGTGAGTGGATGTGATTATGGTGCTAATAGCAGCATTGCTGCTTAATTTGATAATCGTATGCAGAGGTTATTGTTGTAGTGGTCATATAGTGATCGAAACATTTGAGACTGCAGCCACTTTGGAAAACCCAGAGCTGTAGTTTTCACAGTTAATGCTTTCATGTGTTGCAAAGAGATCTGATTTGTATCATTCAGGCTTTTATCAAGTATGGATACAAGGATTGTGATAAACAGAAGCAATTCCCAAAGCCCATAGCTCAAGAATCAATGTGGAAATGCGCTGGTTACTTCACATAAAATTTAGAAACAGCACAAAAAGGACCTGCTTCTTTGTAAGAGGACCCAACTGCTAATAAGCCACACGCTTTTGTATTACATGGAGGGACCTAGATTTAAAACATACTGTCGTCCTCTGTGGTGTAATGGTTACTATGTTAACTTCACATACCCAAGGTCATGGGTTCAAACTCGACGGAGGACGATGGATTTTTTTGGGTGTGAAATCCATAGCATGGCTTCCTTTGGAAGGGAAGTAAAGCCGTTGGTCCCATGTAATACATTTATGGCACGTAAAAGAACCTCAAGCCTGAGCAAAATTAAGCAGTCTTAAGGGGGGCCTGTGAGCAACATTAAGCAGTCTTTCATGCCCAATTTAGACTGGGACGCTGAGAACCACAGTAATTAAAGAGCGTCCATAAATAACTCACCATTTATTTGTTTTTAAAACAGACTGAAGTATGGACAGCATTATATGTTTACACAAAACCTTTTTCTATCTTCTTTTTCTAATAGACACTGCTGCATTGTCAGTTTCCATAGACCAAAGTAGCACATGTGTTTATTCAAGAGAGTTCTGTGAGCTGAGTTTCACTTTTCTGTGATTCAATTTGTATTAATATATTATAATTTAAAGATGTCCACGTTTTGCCCTAGGTCAAGTTTGGTGATCTAAGTTCCATTCTTGGGTTGGTCTGGGTAGTTATATAATAGCCTACTGAACTCAAGGTTGGGTTCAAACCTGGCCCAGACTGATGGTGTTTAGGTGCGCTTAAGTAAAGTGACAGAACCATGTCAGTATATTTACTGGCATGTTAAAAAATCCTGCACACTGATATGATCTGACAATTGATAGCATTATTAACAATTAAAATAATTTGTTTTTCCATACCTCGATACTATTACTTGCTAAACAGTTGCAGGTTCTGGTAAACATTATATCCAATGTAATTCATACTGCCCACTTACCCTCCCTTATGTGTGATCTCACTTATATAAGGAACAGCAATTTGACTTTGAAGCACAATATGCTCAAAGAGCAGTAAATCAATTTTACCAACCTACGATAATGTTGCTAAAATAAAATTTTGGGTGGGTGGATTTAGGCCTCACAAATTCCTTGGCTATGCCTTATCACTCTGCAGCTGTGTCTGCTCCGCTCCTTTCCTTCCTCCTCTCAGCTAAGCTTTGCAGTTTAGGCACCCCAATCCATTAACCCTTGTATACACTAAGTTGGTGCTTCTGCTTTCTTCACATTGTTAATGTTGGTAGCATGAAGAGAGACAGACAGAAGAAGCAGCAATGTTCCATGTTGCCTTGTAAAAGGTGTGCATTACTCTTGTGTGATGTGTACTACGTGCATACATTTCCTTGTGTACTTAGCTCTTAAATCTTCATTCGGTAGATTTGGCACATTTCAGAAAAGTAAGGTGACCACAGAGATATGAAGTATGGTATATTCCCTGACAAATAGTGGATTTCATTCTGCCAATAGATTCCAGATAGTATATTTTTAATAAGAAAAAATTATTAGATAATAGTTTTAAAGTTAATTTATTTTCTAAATTTTATATAGGTTTATAGAGTAACCAAAATTAACATAGTAAATAAAAAATGATTGGTAAAACAAATAATAGTTAATAAAATATTGTTGGATGCAAATGCACATGCACTGTTTTGTTTAATAATTCAGCTAGTTTACAGTAAATAGCTAACCTATTCACCTTAATGACTGAGGGCCTCAAAAAAAAAGAAATTTTCTTTGGTGGAAAACACTGCAGAAAGACTGGCAGTCAAGCTCTCTCTTCTCCCTGTAGCCTACTACCCAATAAGGTCCACACATAGTATGAGAAACAGGAAGGACAAAACATAAAGTTAAGTTATAAATGCATAAAACATGCAATGTATAAGCGAATGAGTGTTAGCATGTATTCCCAATACTTCTGCAGATGCATGTGTTTTATGGATAAAGCATTTTTAAAGTGGTACTTACATTAGAAGTTTATCCAAAATGATAGACCCTATGGAAAAACCAATCAGAACCTGCCACCTCTTCTTGCTAAAGGTTGTAATTTCTTTTATAATATGTTACTTGAATTTTGCCCTGTATTCTTTATTAGAAGTGGCAGAATACAACAAAATAATCAAAATTGCAAATAAAAATGGCTTCCCAAAATCCCTAATCAATAAATAGCCAAAAAGAAAAAACTCCTAAAGGAAACACCACTCTCTCAGCAATAGAACAGAAAATGAGCTTTAAGAAATTCACATACCATCCATGGGGATTTGAAAAATTTCAAAAAATTTTAAAAGAATAAAACTTTCAGCAAGCACCAGTAAAGTCACAGCATAAAAAATGAATTAGGCTCAAATATCAGACATCATCCCAGCAAAGAAAAAATTGGGAATGTACAAAATGGAATGCAGTGATTGTAATTAGATTTAGAGAGGGAAAACGAAATCCAAATAACACTTCAGTAACATAAATCACAATTGAAAAAATCGATGTGTTCCATTCACGACTTTCTCTACATTTCTGCAACAAATTATTGTTAAAAAGCTTATACTTCTATTTACTTCATTGTAACTGAGAAAAAATTAGCAGAAATAGTCTTATTACTTGCTTCCTTGTAAGTAGAAGTTCAATAAGGGAGTACCATAGGTTAAAGTGATAGTCAAAAGCTGGTTGCTATGTGACTGAAGTTCCTTTGTTTGTATGGACAGGGGTTGACAAATTCCTGTATGAGAAAAGTTAAGTTTTTTAAAGCTGAAACCAAAAACAAGGAATATCTCAAAAACAATCAACTACACAATAAAAATATATACAACATAAATTGTATGTTTTAATGTGCTCTACATTTTTTGGGTGGTATATTTTTGTCCATTTCTTATGGTTTAGCAATATGCAAAATTCACCCAGAATAAAGTAGTTTCAGAGGCAATTCCCAGAAAATTCAAAAAATACATTTTATTTGTCAGGTAAATATCTTTAATATATAATATTTTAATCAAAATCATTATAGCCATTTTTTTAGAAAACCAAAATTTTCGAAAAAGTTCCAAAAGGGTAGTTTGGGGTGGGGAGGATTTTTCTCAAAATCTTCATGTCGCATCCCTGGAAGATACTAAACTTAAATACCAAGTTTTGAGTTAATATGTTCACAGACACGCATAGCTTTTTCTGAAAATACTTTTTTTAGATACAGCGGACCCTAAAACATATATTTCCGGTGAAAGCTTGGTATCTTATTTTTTGGTGGAGTGCAATACCTTCTCTATACATTATGTATATAGTACATATAGAGAAAGTACAAATCAGCAATTTCAACCCACTTTTGGACAAAAAAAACCACAATATAAACTCGGAACAAAAAACACACATAAAAAACAGAACAGGAAAACAAGAGCTGGCCACATGGGAACATATCTTCGTCTTAAAAATCTGATATTATCCATTCACATGACTTTCTCTACATCTCTGCAACAAATTATTGTTAAAAAACTTATTCTTCTATTTAGTTCATGCTAATTGAGAAAAAAATAAATATCTTTAATAAACGATATTTTAATAAAAATCGTTCGGGCCACTTTTGAGAAAATCAAAATTTTCGAACATTTTTCCATGTAAAGGGTAGTTGGTGGGGGGATTTTCTTGAAAATCTTTGTGTCGCATCCTTGGAAGATACTGAACTCAAATACCAAGTTTGGTATTTAACAGACATTTCATTTTTGAGCTGTTGCCCATACACACACGCAAAACATGTATTTCTGATGCAATCTTTGTATTGAATCTGTGGGTGCAATACAGTACATGTAAAGTAAAAAGTAGGAACAGAGTTTTCAATTTTGACATCCCGCAGAAGGACCAGAGGAGACAGCACTGACTTTCACAAGTAATTAGTAAATTGCCAGATGAAAATGAAGGAACTAGTCCTTCAAAATATTCCAGCAAAAATTAAATGGAGTTTTATTTATGAACACATTTTAACTGCTGTGGTTCTCAGCATCCCATTCTATGCTGGGTGTGAAAGATCGCTTAACTTTGCTCAGAGGCCTCTCTTATCAGGCTTGAGATTCTTTCACGTGCCGTAAATCTACAACACAGGACCAACAGCTTTACTTCCCTTCTGAAGGAAACTATGCTAAGGATTTTTATACGCAAAAAAATCCATCATCTTCTGCTGGGTTTGAACCTGCGACTTTGGGCTATTAAGTTAGAATGGTAACCATTACACCACAGAGGGGGACTAAAAATTTCATGTGTTGTTTATAATAATTAATCGACGCGTAAAATTAAATAATTGTAACACTGTTTTCAAACTTCCATGATAAAAAAAGTACCCTAGTCTTGACATACGGCCATGCCACAACAAATGGGGTCAGTGGTGGATACAGTATCGTATGCAAGTTTATTTTCATCATGTGAATATGGACATTACAACACATATATTATTCGTTTTCTGGTAATGATTTTGAGATCTTTGCAGCTACATGTCTGTCAATATTGGATTGTAATTTAGTAATATTTAATCGCAAAGTGGAAACTAGATCAGCATCACTTGTTATGGATTCTTTTACAAAACTTATTCATTGAACAATGGATGTGACCATCAATAGGTGCTCTGTCCACTTTATAGATAATTTATCCAAGAGTTCATATTTACATATTACCTGCATCTGACATGTCCCCCTTTATGGGTATTAAATCTAGCAACCCCTCAATTACATTTAATTTAGTGTCTACTAAATACAGTTAATTGTGCTGCATGCTCAATATTACTGCATTAGTCTAAGGCTAATGATTACCATTCTAAGACTTTTTATATTAGATGTTAATTGATCTATGTCAGCTTATTTCTCCTATTCTGGAAACTATTGATGTTCTTTCTGGGCTTGCTTTCTTTTCTTACCCTTCTCGTATGTATACCACGGCTGCTGAATCCTTGCACTTGACAGTTTGGGTGGTTTCGCATAAGGTTGGCTATGCTGCCTTTACGGCATTGCCAGAGTAACCAGTAAACAACAGCTGATTACAAATGCCTCTATCGTGTGTAAAGACGAATATAAACAGTGTACATAGTAAATGAATGCCAATTTATAATGAAACTAATTCATTATTATTGATGCAGCATACATTACGTATTTACGACAATATAGAACAAATACAAAATACGTTGATCGATGTTTGGAGGAATTTAGTGACATTGACAGTCAAATTATATGTTTTGTTAATTTATTGAGTTGGTTTTTTAACACTACGTCACTTACATTGTTATTATGAGGGACTAGTTTCGAAAGCCTATGCTTTCATTTTCAACCTCACGGGTCCATTGGAAACTAGTCCCTCATAATAACAATGTAAGTGACGTAGTGTTAAAAACCAACTCAACAAATTAATAAAACATACAAAATACATTTTTACAATGAGAGAAAGGTGTAACAAAGCGATTCACTGGTTTAGAATTTTAATGCCTCAATTCCATCCAAGTCTCACTAGTCATTCTTGGAAGCATCATCACCACCACCATGACATATCTTTAGTGGTTCACATTCATTGATGATTCCATCTAATTTCTGAGCTGTTCATATTCTTTTGTGCATATGATTCACTTTCTTCTTCCACCCTCGCCACACCTTCCCGCAAAAGTCTATCCACTTCTATAATTGTGAAAGTCTCGTTATGTTCCTTCACATACAAACACCAACATATTGAATTAATTAAAGTGGTATTGTTAACACACTTCACATACTATTTTATTGAGCAGGACAATTGTTTTGCAGAGTGGTGGTTCAACAGCTGAGGATGCGGGCAACGGTCCGCAAAACAACTGTTCTGCTCAATAAAATAGTATATGAAGTGTGTGTTAACAGTACCACTTTAATTAATTCAATTTGATTATGCGTTCCCTGTAAGCAGCTTCAAAATTATACATTTATAAAACACCAAACAAATAACAAATAATACATAGCTTGCACAGAACTAAATGCATAGTTGGATATAGCCAGATATTGCAATGGCGCGGCATCTAGATCCATTTCCGTTTTCAGACAGACTGACCGGAGTGCTGCTTTGTGATTGGTTCAGAAAGTCAAACTTGTAAAGTTTTTCCATACGTTTTTTGCTGGGGTAACAACTTAACTCCCAACTGTCAAGTGCAAGGATTCAGCGGCAGGGGTATAGGGCTCACAAGTCAGCACCTGGAGTCAGATGCCTATTGCAAAGTACTGGATCAGAGAGAAGTCAAGATGGATGATTAGCTCAATGCCTAGGAAATAGGGAAGTGGATGACATGAAACAATGGTGAAATGAATGACAAGAAAAAGGATTATAGAGTAAATGGTGGAACGAATGGTGGGGGGCATTGGAGAAATTCCACATTCCACCCAGATGCCAGTTTGAGTACCAAAATTCTCGTATATGGTCCACTGAAATTCAAGTAGGTAAGAGGCCAGTGAAGCCACTCAGCCATGGCACTGCCCTCTTCCTAGCGTTTTATTTATCATATTGGGGCAAATCTCCTCTCCTACATATGTTGTTCAGAATGGCTATTTCTGAAATGTCAATTCAATTCTGAACTCGGCTCTGAAAATATTTACAAAATACCACAATACATGTATCCAGATGATATACCTGAATACAAACACAAGTCAATGATTGCCAATCTATTCCGATTTACATCCTGTTGTATAAGGGGTGAAAGTAGGAATATGCATGCTAGCCTTATTTTTTTCCAAACCTGCAAAGTTTAAAACTTACTTTTCCCCCACATGTTCTCTAATGCCAGACATTTGACAGTCATTTGTCTTCTTGCACTCCAATATTTTTCAAGAGATATTTTTACAGTCAGCCACCGAAGTACAGATTTTGAGATGCTCCAAATCCATATCTTGATCTGATTTACACAGTGGACAGTTTGGAGATTGATATATTCCAATCCTATAGACGATTGGCCATTTATGGCCTGTTGCCAATCTAAATGCAGTTACAGACTATTTGCATAGTAAATCGGGAAGTGAATGAGGGTTTTCATGTAAGGAATTCCATTTTTTCCCCCTTTTGATTGTATTATCAGATTCGGTTTATTGAAATCTGTGAAAGGGTATTTGTTCAACATTAATTTCTTCTCAATGAAGACTTAAAGAAACCAACCTGGACAAATACCCAACGTCCCATCCCTACCTTCCTGTGGTGCAGCTGTTAGCAAGCATAATCTCATACGCTGAACTAAAGGGAGGGACTACTCATCAATCAGCACTGGTCAGCTTGGGTTAACACATTGAAGCCCAAGTGTTTCAGTAGTTGAAGGGCCAAGAAACCCAGTGTTTTTATGCCTACTTTGAGTTATTATTTACAGTATATCAATTAAATCTGTCGAAGAGTATTGGGACAATCTAAAAGTATGGCATTCAAGGATTTCTCAATGAGTAAGAAAATAGTCATAACTTCTGAATTAATATTTTATTTTAAATTTACAACAAGTATCAAATATAGTTTGAAAAAAACTGCATAAAGCTGCTTGAACTCCATTTATTCAAAGTTCGAAAAACTCTCCCTCGGAATCGGAATTTTCCACAGCTTCATTTGTATCCTGAATTTCAGCTTCAGTTCACAGAAATCGAGGAAAATGCTGCATTTTAACATTTAAGAGCACAAACGTAACAAACAGATCACCACCTTCAAAGAAAATGGCGCGACTATCTGAGAGCAGCCAATATGACTAAATCTCCTAATAGTTGACTAAAGCAAAAACAGATGGCAGCAAAAAATCAGACAACTAGACTATAAATGACATATGTTCTTTGCCACAGCCCAAGACCGAGTTATGGTCGTGTAATTGCATTAAAAGCATTAGAAATACCTGCCTGAGCTAGGCACAATGAGTTAATGACCGAATTTGGTATAACTTCCCTGTATCCAATACATTCCCTCTTTACTCTTTCCCATCCAGTCCTGGCTGAACTCTTACTCACTTTGACCACAACAGAATTAGAGCACTCAAAGCCTAGGGGATCATTTCACCTTCCTCCCTAACCTCTGTTTTCTGTTTCCAGTGCTGACCTGCTACGGCACTAAAATTGAACTCCAGTGGCTTAAGGAGGGAAAGCTGGTGATCACAATATCCCAACCAGGTCTAATAGACCCGTCAACCAACAACAGGTGTGGTCCCCCAGACACTGGTGATTGTGTATGAATGAAGTATTCACCAAAACGTTTAAACATGGTGTTCACTTAAATAGACTACAACTTGCCATTTTCACTCCAATATGAAATGATTACTTTTCCCCACATGATATTCACAAAACATACCATGAATGCAGTTCTCAATGCATTTGAAAAAAACATTGCCTTGTATTCAGAAATTCTCTATGTTGAAAGTGACCAATTTTTTAAAACCTCTATGGTCCCCCTATGAGGAAGCACCAGATAAAATTCAAATATTGTTTCAAAATCATTACAATTAGCAATATATGATTATGGCTAAAGCTTAATGCTTAAGGTCTTATGAGGTTAAAGAAATACATGCACTTAATATTGTTATAATTTATTTTGACCCTTTGAAAGCTGCTGGTTTATACATTCTTGATCAATGACTTCTGAACATGAGCAAGGACAAACAAAGGTCCAATTTTAAGTGAATCCAGAATATAAAGTTTCATTAGCATCTTATAGAGCCAACACACCTCTCAGCACTAACTGCATCCAGAAATTATGTACAGGCTGATTACTAAAACATGGAAATAGGGTAATGTAAGAGGCAAAACCTGAAGTACAGAATTAATTTATATGTGGGCATTACAAAACAATATAACTGAAAAAGAAATTAAATTAACAATCTTCATTTTAATATGCCATTATGAGTACAAAACAGAACTCAGTATACAATTTCTTAAAATCAATCTAAGATCACACTCCTGGTTGCATGGTTAACTATAAAAAAGTTGAACAATCTTTACAAAACAAATGATACACTAGTGACCTACTATGAGGAAAGCAAACTTATCTGAATCATTTCCAAATTTAACCTTAAAGGCAACACTATACCAAATGCATTTCAGATATTCCAGTTCTCTCAAAGACAGCCAGTTAAAATGGCAGAGAAGCAAAATACAATGAAAAACAGGATTTATTACTTTATACAGCACAAGACAAAACTGCGGAATGTTACTTTAGTCATGTTCTACAATTTTTAAACACTCCAAATACTTATTCTAATACCAAATTGTTTAAGTGACCTCAACGAAAGAGATCAAAAGATCAAACTTATTTGTTAAAAAAAAGTATCCAACACCTATACTGCTGTAATTTGCTTTATATTGGGTGCACTTTTTTTTTTCTTTCTATCGTACAATCTGGAATTCATTCACTTCTCCCCCTCATCCCTAAAAGAAAAGAAAGTTTTTAGAATGTACACTTTAAAGAACTGTATTAACCAAGGTTTTGGTCAGATTTGGACATTAGCAGTTGCACAGAAGACACAGAAAACTTGAAAATTCAAGAAAAATTAACCTTGGGAAATGAGTTAATATATTTACTATCAATAGCCATAATGGTGTCGCCCAAGCACAGCTCAGGAAACTGTGACACTAAATTCCATCAACTTCTAATCCAGGTGGAAACCATTCTTCCATCATGAAAACTGCAATATTTAATGCAGTATATTTTGAATTTTTTAATATTTTTTTCCTTTCTTTTTACAGGGGGAGGGGCTACATTGTTGGTCTGACTTTTCCAAAACAAAGTTCCACTCTTAAACTCATCCCACTTCCTTGTTTGTCGTCACCACAGAAGTAAACACCAAAGATGCTCACTTTTTTATATATATATTTATTTATCATGTCCATTAAAATGGTTAGCAGGTCCACTGCCTTTTTTTGAGGAGAATGCAACCAAACCAAAACTGAATGTAACTAAGTAATTGTTTTGCATGCATGCTCCACCCGGCAATTTGCAGTCTTCCACACACATACACTAGGCCCCCTTTCCAGGCTGTCCCATTAACACGTATGCCACAAAGTAATATCACAGTTCCACACACTGGCATATTCCATGGACTACCTCGAATGAGCTTGTAAATTCTACCAAGAGAGAAGCACCAACATGCAATTTGACAAGTATCGCAAAAAATTAAAGTGTGATAACATGGAGGCAATTTATGTACCATCAGCAAACTGTCCATGGAATTTCCAGATTATGCAGTTTCATGATAAGATTTCTGTGACAATCACGATCAAAAAGCTGGATATTAAGGTATCTAATAAAATAAATATTTCCATTTCCTTCGGTCTTCAATTCCAACAAACCACTAACGTTCCAATGAACCAGCACAAGAGGAAATTAAAATATTTAGATTATTAATAGAATACCCATTGAAACTATTTCCCCTTTTACAGATCGTGTCTCTTGCCAAGGCTGTTGCAAGGTATAGGAGCATTTGCTGGTGCGGCGAGACTTAGCGATTGGCATTTTTCAGCTGATTAGACAGCCAGTCTAATCCTTCATACAGACCATCACCACTGGTGGCACACGTCGCTTGGATGTACCAGTTGCGGTTTCTCAATGAATGCAGGCCCAGTTTATCCGTTATTTCTGCTGCATTCATTGCATTTGGTAGATCCTGTAACACATTAACATTAATGGTCAATATTCAAGAAACAAATAAACAGTAGATATTCTGAAAATTTAAAATTGGCTTTGCCATCTCAGTCCCGTCTTGAAACACAGCCATCAGGGTGCAAATATGGTGTGATTATATCATCATGGACACAGCCAATTGTGCAGAATCTTTCAATAACTGTCATCACTAATTGGAAAAATGAGTCGAATTTATGCTTCACTGTGTACCACTTCCAGTATTTTGATTCTTTGATTCTTTTGTCATCACTAACTTAAGGATTATTCACTTAATTATCCAAGTAAATCTAAAAATACTTCACAAAACTTAATTCACCATAGTGAGGCAAGTTGACTGCCCTTAAAACATTTTACATCTTCTGCAAGCCTATACTGCCTCAACACTGAATATACAAAACTTCTGTTACGCCTACAAAACTGCACCATCTTCTGCCATCAACTATTACTACCGCCTTAGTTGCAAATCTATAGATTTACAAACCTACAGATAATTTCAACAGGAAGGAAAAAACCAAATGCCTAAATAGAGCTTGGTACACTGCATTAACCAACACATATAGGAAACTAGACCAGAGACAAGCCAGCAATCATATGCCATCAACATTTTGGTTACAATAAACACCAGCCCTCGGACTGCAACTGGAGGCATTCCCCAGTCCAACACAGCAGCCAAGCCAATCAGAGCAGAGTACAACAACAAGCAGACTACCCCAGGATTCTGCCGAGAAGAACAAACGCAACAATCTCCACTGATGTTCGACAAAACGTATAGAAACAATTTTCAATAGAGTGTCTCCGTGGTCGAGTGGTCAGCAAGCTGACTTCTCACCCGGAGGTCCCGGGTTTGATTCCCAGCTGGGACAATCTTTAACCAGAATTATTCCCTATCCCCCACAGAGTCTGGATGTATATATGCGAGAGTGAATGTGTGTATGTTTGAGGAAATGAACAGAACCTCAAGCCTGATAGGAGAGGCCTCTGAGCAAAATTAAGCAGTCTTTCACGCCCAATTTAGAATGGGACGCTGAGAACCACAGCAGTTAAAGAGCACCCATAAATAACACGCCATTTACATTTGAGGAAATAAAATAGTTTAAACCTACAGACGAGTTGTTTCTAAGCCCCCGATATGACCTTAGATGTTAAAGGGGGCTATATAAATGAAATGAAACAAAAACAAACAAAAAAATTCAATAGACTGCGGCCTACAAGCCCAGAATTTCATGAACTATCTAATAATAATATGGATGAGCATTATCAAGTGTCAGCCTTTGTGCTAATAATGCCAGCTTTGGGCTACCAGAAAAAAAAAATTCCGGCCGTTTTACACTTGCATGACTTTTGCTACCCTCTATCATTATAGTGACTACCTTATGCGAACTATTCACATGAAAGCTTAATTTTCTTATTTACGTCATTTTAATCAAAATAAACTTTTACAGACATAGCTACACTACACATTTTGTCACAAATACAAAGAATAGTTATAGTTGAATATTTAAGGACTGGATGCTATAGGCCAGCCTTAAACCTCCATTCTTGTTCCAAGTTTTGATGAAAAATAACTGAGAATCATTATGAAGGGTATTAAAGAATGACTAGGTACTGAACATTTCAAACCATTAATAATGCATTATCTTGGAAATGTTTTGTGTCACAAAAATTTTTAGTTGGAATAAATCATGTGTTAAAGATCTGTTATATTTTTTGTGTAGTGCTTTTCTATTGCTTAACCTGCCAGCTATACCCATAAAATTTAAGATATACATCACATAAATATCTTTAATACATGTCTGCTTTACACAAAAAAAGAGCACAAACACTTAATTCTCTTGATTTTATTTCAAGTCATTTATAGATATATTTCAGATGACCGGTGTCTATTCTTTCCTTCACCCCATTTTCTAGCTAGTAAATAAGAGAAAGCATGGGCCAGTTATCTACATGTTGGGATGAAATTGGTCAGATCTGTCAAAGTTCACAGAATATTTATAGCGTGCTCAACATGTTTTAGAGAGCTCATGAAAAGCAATTCTTTTTAGCCAAGACGTGTTGAATCAACATGTATTGTTGACTAGACAGTGGAGACTCTCCTTTACATTCTGGTATTTACTTTAGGAAAAAGGCCTAAATCACAGATGAACTACACAAAAACTTCCCTTGATTTCAAACAAATTGCACACATTAACACATTTTTAGCATTTTCTTATCAAGAGTCTGCATCTTAAACTTAGAATGAAAAGATTTTGTAACTGATAATTATCCATTATGTTTAAGGCATTTGTCAAGCGGAAGATTATAGTTAAAAGCAAGGTTAGGGAATGTTACTTGTAGGAGTATTTCTGGATTATTTTTCACACAAACACATTATATTGAAATATAGTGTGTTAATTTAAATCTGAATTGTGCAGTAAAAAATCTGATGTGTTCCATTCAAATGACTTTCTCTATATCTCTGCAACAAATTATTGTTAAAAAGCTTATGCTTCTATTTACTTCATGCTAAAAGAGAAAAAATTAGCAGAAATAGTCTTATTACTTGCTTCCTTGAAAGTAGAAGCGAAATAAGGGAGTACCATAGGTTAAAGTGACAGTCCAAAGCTGGTTTCTATGTGACTGAAGTTCCTTTGTATGTATGGACAGGAGTTGACAAATTCCTGTATGAGAAAAGTATAAGTTTTTCAAAGCTGAAACCAAAAACAAGGAATATCTCCAAAACGATCAACTCCGCGAAAAAAATGTATATAACAGAAATTGTGTGTTCTAATGTGCTCTACATTTTTTGTGTGGCAAGTTTTTGTCCATCCTGTAGCAGTTATATGGAATTCTGTAAAATTGATCCAGAATAAAGTGGTCTTCAGAGGCTATTCTCAGAAAATTCAAGATATACATTTTATTTGTCAGCTCAGTATCGTTAATATACAACATTTTAATCAAAATCGTTAGAGCCATTTTTAGGAAAATAAAAAATTTCGAAAAACGTTCCATGTAAAGGGTAGTTAGGGGTGGGGGGATTTTTCTCAAAATCGTGTCCCTGGAAGATACTAAACTTAAATGCCAAGTTTGGTATTTTACAGATTTTTCGTTTTCGATTTATCATGTTCACAGACACACAGACCTTTATCTAAAAATGTCTTTTTTGGTTACAGGGGACCCTAAAACATATTTCTGGTGAAATCTCAGTATCAAATGTTTGTGTGGAGTACAATACCTTCTCTATACACTATGTACATAGTACGTGTAGAGAAAGTAAAAATCACCAGCAATATATCATACCACCTTAAAAACTCTGAATTTGCTGGTTACACAAAATATTTCCATTTTTCGTACCTGTTTGTTTGCAAATATCAGTAGCACAGCATCCCTCAATTCATCTTCAGCCAACATTCTCATCAATTCTTCTCTGGCTTCTCCAATACGTTCTCTGTCATTGCTGTCTACTACGAAGATCAAGCCCTGTAAGAGAGATTTCCATAGTATAATTCATTTTATTTCACTACACTGAGAAGCCAAAAATTAATAATAAAGAAATTTAAAAGCAATATATACAATTTATATATTGCAGCATTCAGGAGGCCAATCTTCAGCTTATTTTGTAAATCTGAATTACAGTGGTATCACATGAATGTTCAGTAATTCACACCTACTGCACTGCTGAAATAAAATTTCGTTTTATCCCTTAAGACAAACATTTTAAAAATCTGACAAATTTAGCTCAGTATGGCACCTATGAATAAATTAGCATAAAAACCTTATGACAAATTAAAAAAGAAAAAACATGAAAAAGAAAATGTAACACTGGCTTGAGCACAAAATACCACAAAATAAACAAGTTAGTGATTATGAGATGGTTCAAGTTCTTAAAATGCAAGCAATGGGGCTCAAAGCATAACCAATTTGCATTTCAGGTAAGGTAAGCCACTCCACCACATTCATTATACCATTGGTTGGACACCAAATATAATAGTAAAAGATTAAGCTTGCACATAGTTTGGATAGCAAATTCAAAAATTGCGCTTATAAAGATGAACAATTTAAAGCAACACTTTGTATTTACGTTGAGTAAATGACAATTCTCTACATATGAAAGCACTGTATATGGAGAAGAAAACATTTTACAAGGAATTTAAAGTGAAAACAGATGGAAATAATACATCAATGTATTCTGTGCTAACTATGGATCAACTTTCGTATTATTTAGACTAGTAGCAAGATAACACAAAAAACTTCTTTTTTGTAAATTATCTTATCCAGAGTAAATACCATGAGGTATTTGTAACGTGACTCAATTCTCAGAGAATTTTCAGATCACAATTAGATAATTGGCACTAAAAGGGTTAATAAATATATTCTAAAACAAGCAGGTTAGTTACACTGCAAATGTTCCTAATGCTAACATTGATGGTATACATTTACAGTATTTCAGCAAGCCTATTTTCTGACCATACTGCACAATCACAGGGCTTTTCCATTATTTAGTATTTCATAACTTTAGCAAATCTATACTTGTATTACGCTAATATTTCTCTCCATTTAGTTTCAGGTTCTGTACCATTTGCCTTTGTTATTCGTCCCAAAATAATAAACTATATTGATTAAATTGCTTCAACATCATGCAATGGATAGTCAGCGGTTAAACAAATGCATGTCTAGACCCTGACATGAATGTTCATTCTTTATCAACCATGAAGCTTTTGGAGACTGTAATTTGAACTTCAGCTGCATGGTCAAGAGGCGACCTTATGTGTACTGCCTTTGAGATTGTTACCTATTTACTCTGTAGTATCCTTACAGCTTTCAGTTCTTTTGTAGCTGTACTTTCTTGTATTTGGAACAGACTAGATAATTTGATTACCCTAAGAGTGCAAAATCATTGAATATACTTAAAAATAATTTAGTCACAGCCATCACTAATATTCTCACAGTTCATTCATGGATAGTAATATAACTTGCAAATAAGACACATTTGAAAATGTAAGAAGAAAATATAACAAAATAAATAATAATAATCATAATGTGCAGCGCTTACAGTTGGAAATCCCTGGACGTTAAAAGATATGCAAACTTCTGAGGCATCATTAAGTAAGAGAAGGTTTGAGCCAGAATAGAAACACTTTCACAACTTGATTGACCAGTTTCGAGAACTACATTTTGCTCTTATCTTATCTTCAGAGATCGACTGGGTGCTGTTGGCATGTGTTGACAGCCAGTCTGTCTCTGAAGACGAGAACAAAATGTAGCTCTCGAAATTTGTCAGTAAACAGAACAATGAAAGTGTTTTCAATTAGCAGCTCTCCCACTGGAGTTAGATTCTTTACTAGAATCAACCACTCCAAATTTGAAGTAAACTAACATACCCTCATCTTGTATCAACTAATAACAGCCTGTCTGATCGATTGGAGAAGTTTTGTTATTCACCGGATCAATGAGCAATTTATTTCAGTGATGGCTCTATTTTCTGCTGAACTGAAGGACAGTTTGATAATTATAAATAATTAAAAACCAATTATAGTTTTTAAATTAGTTGAGTTATGGGATTACCCATCCCTTTCATTGTTTTATTCTGTGATATGGTTTAGTGATGCATGCAGTGCTGAAAATAAGAATGAGTTGGTGGATCTTACGGAAGAGTTAAAGAAAAGTAAAATCAATGTGCACGAGCATACACCTAAGCTTTAAAAAATACCCAGTAACTTAAAACAGAGAATTTAAATTGCTGTAATATTGTGCCACAGAAACAATTATTGCTTATTTTATAATAAACATTGGTAAAGTACGAAAAAATGAACATTTCAAAGTGAATCTTCATTTTTTTTTTATTTTTCTAAATCTGTTATGATCCGTTACTGTGTATGTGTGTGTGAGATAATTTGACTGGAAGATTATTTTTTGTGATTCTGTTAAACTAACAAGTCACCACACAGAATGCAGCACTAGAAGTGGCAACAATGACATCCTGCTGGTTGAAACTTTAATTTTCAACTAAAGAAGTGCCCTCTATAAAAGGTGTAGATTTGTAAATAGAAGAAACAAAAATAATCATAAGTTAATGAGCAAGTTAAGATGAAGTTTAACATAGCAAACAAAAAAGTTAATGTAAATATTAACAAAATAAATAAAAAAACAGGTGCTTACATAGTTTGATATTTATCCAAATTTGTTCCAGTTATGCAGTTCCCCTTCGACTTGCCCTCTTTCTTCTTTGAAATGTCTTTTGGACTTGAGTATTTCTACCAAATCTTGACACATTTTTGCGTGAAACATTATTCTTTAACATAAATTAAGTGGTAAAAATGAAAAGGGCATTACTAGCCAATTTATGAAATGGAAAAGAACCATGCTATGTTACTGTAATAGTTTATTATACCACGCAAACATTTTTCAAATACTCACTTGGGTATTCTGGAAGTAATGTCGCCAGAGAGGTCTAATTTTATCTTGACCACCTACATCCCACACCGTGAAGCTGATGTTCTTATATTCCACTGTTTCAACATTGAATCCTAAAGAAAAAAACAAAAAGTGGTCAGTACAATTTACTGCATAGTTAAATTATTTAGACCTTAATGCAATATACATACACTGTGCATTGTAATTTTAAGTACAGCGCAACAAAAGTTTAACTCAGATGTTGGTGCATAACCCTTCAAGATGATGGCTTGCAGAGATATCCACTATAAATAAGTGGATGTGTAGATGTGCATTGTGTGCAAAATATTTTAATGCTTCAACTTTACATTTTATTGGCACTTCTTCACAAATAAATTCTCTGCAGTTATCCATGGTTCACATAACATTTTTACATCCATTTCCCTGACTGTCAGAAATTCTGTGACCAATCATGCACGCTATGAGCATACTTTCTAAGCTTCATGTCAGTTTTTAATTGTCAACACATACTCTTGATTTTATTTTTCAAAGCATTAAATGTCAAAGTCCCTGAATTCTGTGCTAACTGTAATTGGTAAAAGTGAAGAAGCCATTAGGCTACTCGTTAATAGTTGCACTATTCCTGTCCATTAACATTACATACCTCCTTTAATCTTTCTGTTAAATGATTTCTGCAGCATTTAAATGCATTAACACGCAGCACACGAGGGTCATTTGATTAAGTTCTTGGAATGAAACCCAAAATAACTGACCTGTTTAAACTATTTTTATTCTTCAATGTGGTCTCCCTAAAGTACTTGGTCCATTGGTATTCCAATGCCTTTATCCTATGTCAAAAATGAGAATCCTCCATGGCTGCAAAATACTCAACTCTGGCTATCAACTGTTCAGTTGAAGAGAATCTCTATCCACCAAGGAAACTTTTGAGCTTGCGGAAGAGTTGGAAACCTGACAGCCATAACAGGTGGGACAACTAATCGTACCTCAGCTTGTGTATATTTGACATGAGTGCAGGTGCATATTGTCCTAATGTAAGATGACTTTCTTCCTTCCTAAACCTGGCCTTTTTAATCCTAACTTTTGCTGTATTTGGATCAAGAGGTTAGCATAGTTGGTATTCTCCCTTAATTTTTGACCATTAGGAATAAAATCTTTAAGCAGAATGCTTTTCATATCCCAGAAAACTGATGTCATGACCTTTCCTGCTGACTGTACTGTCTTTGCTTTTTCTTCTTTCTTTTTGGAGGTGGAGAATCAACATTCTTTCTCCATTTCGATACCTAGAGTTTTGTTTTTGTATATAGTAGTGGACCCATAGTTCATCTGTGGTCATGAACTAGCACAAAAATCTTGTTGGGTTTTCAGAAAACAGGTCAAATATTGTCCAGAAATTTGCATGTGTTTTCTTGTGTCAATTTCAGCACCCATCCAGAAGATTCCTCAATCAAAATGTGACGTTCCCTTTCATATATCGCTTCAGCAATTTCAGTTGGTGATCCTCAAAGAAGACCATTTCGTGGACTTTTTCTAACCATTCTGGGCTGGTAACAAGCCTGACTGACCACTACATGGTCATCTTTTATGCTCTCCCAAACAAATTTAAATTTGCTGGTCCATTTAGTAACAGCTGAATGTGAAGGAGCACAGCCCCCCAATGTGTTCAAATTTCATTTGCTTTCAAACATTTCTTTACAAAATACTATTACTGCTTCCCCCCCCCCCAATCTTCAAAATTCCTTACACAGGAACAATAAGTCATCCGCAACACAGCTATCCAGCCAGAGCACTGAAATGCTACCTAGGCACTTATAAAGAGGACGGCTAATTACTGCATCAGAACGGCATTACACTATCCTTGCACTCGACAGTTGGGAGTTAGTACACCAGCTAAAACAAAAAAGATGAAAAAGTTTACCCGGTTGACTTTCTGAACCATCAGAAAGCAGCATTCTGGTGGTCGGTGGGACAATGGAAACGGATCTGGATGCCAGACCGTTGCAATATCAATGACCATTGTTGCAACATCTGGCTATTTCCAACTGCGTGCTCAGTTTGTGAACTCCTAACTTGTACGTTGAGCTGTTCTGCACAAGCCACATAAGACTTTTGCGGGAAGGGGTGTTGCAGGGGTGGACGTGGCTTCATGGAAGAAAGTGAATCATGTGCACAAAATACACAACCAACATTAAAAGATTAAACCATTGCTTTAGCTTAGGGTATGCTCTTACTTCTCTTGTACCTACCTAAAATAAGTAACACTTTATGTTAATGCATAAGCTTTTATATAATTTCTTGCAGAGGTAGAGGAAGTCATTAAATAAAGCACATTAGATTTTTCTGGTTTAGTTCCTAGCTTATAGTACTCATTCTCTTAACACATGGACCAATAAAAGTTTTAAGGAGCATACTGTTATTAAATGATACCTAAAAGCTAAAATTAAGAGCACTTTAATCCAGTATTCTTAAACACAGGGGGAATAGTAGAAAGATATAGCTGCCTAACTATTCAGGCATCACTTTTTATCTGCTTTTAGTATTGGGTGTTACAAGTGTACAATGTCAGGCTCACACATGCAGGTCGTATTGTAGTGTACCACTCTGAACTATGGACTCCTTAATCTGACGTCACAGGCAGCCGTTGCCATGGAGATTCCCAGGCCTCTTTCTATACAACTTAATTTTTAGTGTAATAGTGCTATAATACACCAGATTCAATGACTTACGATTGAGTCATCATATTTAGAATATTTGAGGTAGGATCAAGATGTTTTCGCCCCTGAAAGCTAGCACATGACACTTTGCTACACTTGCACTATCCCTAATAGGTACTGTACTCAGATTTACAGTATTAAGACCAGGTATTATTCCCGAATTATTAAATTCTGAATAGTTTAAAAATATTGTGTATCTCAATTAATTTCAAATTGGAAAACCAAATCTAACCTAATTAACCATACGGTACACACATGCTATTTGGACCTCACTGTGTTACTTAGTCTACACACTTGCTGGGGTTGCCCAAGCATAAATACAGCACAAGGTAAATTATCATAAATTTTGCATTTACATACTCCATGGATTAGCCACAATTACAGTCACCCCATTCTTTTAATTTACTTCAGTGTTTGATTCGATTCACTCTCTTTTATTTTTTTTAAAAATTAGTTTAATGAGTTAACTGTAACTAAAGTGTTACCTAACTTGGAACATTTTAAATTATGTATCATGTGGCCTTCCCCCCCCCCCCCCCCCGACATATTTACACATCTCTATAATACCAGACACACACGAAGCTACAAGACCCAGCACCTTCTTCTTCTTACATTAAATGTACACACAACATTTTGATTTTATAAAATATCCAACAAGCCATTTTTACTTTCTCTACACATACCATGTACATAGTGTGTAGAGTAAGTATTGCACTCCACCCAAAAATTAGACACAGAGATTTTACGGGAAATAATGTTTTAGGGTCTCCTGTAAAAAAAGAGAAAGCATTTTCACAAAAAAGTCCATATGTGTGACCATGTGTCTGTGAACAAGATAACTCAAAAACAAATAGTTGGTAAAATACCAAACTTGCTATTTAAGTTTAGTATCTTCCAGGGATGCAACACGAAGATTAAGAGAAAATAAAATGTGTATCTTGAATTTTCTGGGAATAGCCTCTGAAGACTATTTTATTCTGGATGAATTTTAAAGAATTTTGCATAACTGTTAAACTGTAAGAGATGGAGAAAAATTTAGCACACAAAAAATGTAGAGCACTTTGAAACAAACAATTTGTTATACACATTATTTTCATGGAGTTGATCGTTTTTGAGATATTCATAGTTTTTGGTTTCAGCTTTAAAAAACTTATACTTTTCTCACACAGGACACAAACAAAGGAACTTTAATCACATAGCAACCAGCTTTTGACTGTCACTTTAACCTATGGTACTTCCTTATTTCGCTTCTACTTACAATGAAATAAGTAATAAGACTATTTCTGCTAATTTTTTCTTGATTAGCATGAAGTAAATAGAAGCATAAGCTTTTTAACAATAATTTGTTGCAGAGATGTAGAGAAAGTCATGTGAATGGAACACATCAGATTTTTATTCCATATATAGGTTTTCTCTATAGTTGTATTCCTGATCATTGCACGATATGTTTCAAATGAAGTTTTGCATTTAGTGTTGAATTTTTATGGTGTATATGATTGCCATACTCCTTGATTGTGTAGCAATATAAGTGGTGATAGGTGAAAGAAATATACCTTCTGGTCTCACACTTTACTTTAAAATCAACGCATTACAAAATGTATTATATTGTGATGGGTAGCCTTTCCAATAATGACAGCATATGGAAAAATTACGGAAATTAGATTTAGTTTGTTGAAATTAAGCCTTTGACATACAAAACAACCAACCCTATAAAATAATGTTTAATACATTTAAACATGTTCAGTGGAAAAATCCATTACCGGTATAAGAACTTAAGTTTCACCACATAGGCATTTAGGTAATGCTGCTTCAGGAGTTATCCCAAATGTGGGGTTAGTTTGCTATGAGTTCCACGCTTTTTTTTATTAACTCTGGGGATAGTAACATATATACACATTACTAATTTCATTTGTAACACAAAAGTAGTGTTTAATTATTCTTAACTCAGCCTTTGTAAAATCACAATGTTATATTGCAATGCAACCCTCATTAAGAGCAGCTATATTTTCCATTAAAATTCCTAATAACTATGAACACTTAACAATAACTGCTACAGAACATAAGTAAACCACATTCCTAACAATTTTATTAATCTAAGATTGATAATTAATCTAAACTTTTCAAAATAACCTTCTCACAAAGCAATACATGAATGTGCTGAAGAAACTCCTTTGCAACCAGTTGTTTGGAGAACCCTAGCAATGGCTGACGTTATTACTTAAGGAGTCCATTGGAAAAGTTCAGATTTCATAAGAAGCAGGAAGTCTTAATATTGAGTCATCAGATTAAGCAGCCATGCTTTTAACGACCCTTGGGTTGCTGTCGCATGCTGCTTCCTTTCTGGCACCTTTCCCATGTATAGCATATTATGCATTGAAACAAAAATGAATGGACAAGGTCAATTAGAACCATTATTTCACAAATTACAATATTGAATGTCCTCATATTGGTTACTTTTTCAAAGACAATTCTGTAAATGTTCTCGTTGTGCTCCAGACAGACATTGTAGCATTGTAACAGATTATTAAAAATATATGGCAGTTCTTGAGATATGTTGGTTATTTCTTCCTGTATATTATTTTGTAGTTCTTGTAATGTTTGGGGATAGAGTTATATACTTTGTCTTTCAAATTGCCTCACAAGTAAAAATTACAAACTTCACAAGAGAATTTCTCAGTGAACATTGTAACTGCACTCCAAAAACATCAAGGTTTTCCTCTGTTAAAACATGTTTTCAATTTTCCTCCAGTCTAACCCGATCCCATATTTTTAAATTTCTCGGAAAACTGTACAAAAAGCTCTATGACACAGCCAGATGTTTGCATTTTATACAGATGTAACAAATGAAAACTCTTTCTTCTGTAATATAACAAATCATGACTGCACTCATACAAACTGAAAACCATCAAAGAACATTCTCCACTACCTTTATTTATCATATACATGGCGTGAGAAGGTCACACCACATGTGATGAAACAGCAGGAACTACAATATCAACAGGCGAGTGGCATGTGTCGATAAAAATGTGGCCCCTTAATCTATGGCACCACATTAAGGCTTAACCATTCAGGTAATGTATTAGAAAGAAAAATCTGGATTTTGAATATTCAAATAACAGTCTGACCATGGCCATATTCTTTGTGTGGGTGCTTAGTACAAATAAATAAACATTCAGGTAAAGTATCAAAATATAACACTGCACAATTTTTGAGGACACGACATCTCAGAAGTGCTGATAGGTGTCAATTTATAAGACGTTGGTCAGTCTAGTTCACTCTCTATGCCTCTCCTTTGATAGTTTGTCTTTGGTTCGCAACTCCACAGCTGATCAAGAAGCCATGATGTATGTCACCAGGAGTAGAAGAACAGTTCTTACAGACTATGACATGTGCCCAGGTAAGTCAGGAGTTCAGGCCTGTTCTTAAGTAACTTGACCTAGCCAAATATTTCTGAATCGCCACCATTAAGTTTTTAAGTATCATGCCTCTTAATCTCAACCCCCCAGGCCATCTTCCACTCCCCTTAGATTAAGATTATTCCCCTTTTTCCTTCTTGCTTCTCCACACCTTTCACAAGCCAAAATCTGAGTTCCCAACCCTTTAGGATTACCAACTGGTGTGAGATTGAGCAACCTATGAATCTCAGGTATCCGATATGACCTGGTGGTTAAAAATAAATATGATGCAATTAGGATTTTGATTGCATTAATAGGTTGATTATATATTTTAATAAACATTTTTTGGTTTTAGGTTTACCAATTTTGGTATCAGATATAAAAAGCACCATAGGGTGAATGATTAAAGAGTGACGAGAAGCAGATTGTTTTAAATGTGTTTCATAAGTTAAAGGAGCACAATCTGGATATTTTACTGAATAAACTGATGAAAATAATGACAGAGTACATCTGCATATCAGAAGAAATCTCCTGCAAAGACTTTAAAGAAACTGGCATGTTAAAAAACCTTGTAAAAGGAGGAAGAGAGCTAATGCAGTTTTAGGATAAATGGATTAGTTTGCTTAAGTGTTTAAGACCACTCACCCATTAATTTTTTATAATCACCAATAAACATCCTACAACACTATCACCTTTTGAACAGGAATGAAAATCTGGATATAAAATATACATGTAGATGCATTACAGTACACATAAGCTACATAATATATCAAAAGTTTGAGTATTTTATCTTCTTTATTGACTGGTTACCAACAAGTACTACATATATTTCTTCCCTTATATTATGGTTAAACAGCTGAGTATAGTTATTAATTTAAAATACAAACTAATTATCGCCATCTTTACAATTGTTGGGGTCTTTATTTTAAAGTTAAAATTTCAAGTACTGATTTTATTTTAATATCTTATGCTTAAAATTTCAAGTATTGATTTTATATTAATATTTTACGCAAATAGTTAATAAAGATTTAAAATTGTCCTCTGAAATTCCTAGAGTATGTATCAACGAGTTCAGGAAGTATGCTCCTGAATCTTTAGTTAATGTTACAAGTCTTCATAATATGCTCCATGCAATCTGGTCATTACTGCTTTCTCCATTTAGATACTGTTTAATGCCAGTCTTCAACAGTCACTGATTAATACTGTCACAGGCTGGAATATCGAGGACCTGAATTTAACAGCTTTAGAGTTCTGCAAGTCTCCGGAAATTACGGACATAAGTATGTGCATCACAGAGTGGAAGTCGCACCTTTCTTTGAGCTATTTTAGTTTATATGACTTCCACTCTGGGCCACAGAGTCCATCTTCGCGGATGGAACAGCGTCCTGTTTTCGAGATTTACGAATCTCTTGTGGTTTACCACATCCCTGGGTTTTCAAGGGATCGGGAAAGTCATAATGACGTCAATCTGACAGGATATGGGGTTGTGTATATATAACTCCAGGGACATGACCGGAAGTAGTGAGACTCTCGAAATTAACGGAGAGGCTGATAGCAAGAAACGCAACGAGTAGATCCTCGATATTCCAACTTGACCCATCACTCCCGGTAAGTATGGCCGAAGGGCCTTCTTGCTCAAACATATTGTAGTATGTAATCTATAAAGTGCAGGGTACATCCCTACAAACGTTATGTATACTAGGGGAACACCAATTGGTGTGCATACTTAGTAGTTATAAGTGCTTTACCCCTTCCTAGCTACGCTCCCCAAATGTCCACGAAGTAGTCATGACAATACATTGCTTAATCAGTCTTTATTGTTTACGGAAACAGCACTAAATGTTTGCCAAGAAATGCTCTTGGAGAAGAAAAGGACATTTTCAAACCTGTGACACAGATATCCTTTCATAACTCAAACCAGGAATGCTTAAATGATAATCACAAATGGCTAACACTACAGAAAACTTATCACAAACATTCTATTCCTTATTGAAAGAACACATTTCTATAAAACTGCCTTTTAGATTCAGAGATATATATATAAATAAATAAAAAAATGTTGGTTGGTACTTTGATACTCAATTTGTTTTAGCGATATGCAACAGTTCCTCTACACATCAGAAGCAACAAGTGGTAGAGGCTGGGGCAGGAGGTAAAAAGTCAAATGCAAGATAAGAACAAGCTTGAAAATTATTACTAGGCCTGGAAGTTCCTGCATTTACATTTTTAGTTCTACACTTCATACATAGAAAAGGTACCAATATTCCACCATAAATACACATTTTAGGTTCCTGCATTCCCCCTCACCCCAAAATAGCACTTTCTAAACTGACACTCACAGTGAAAAATGTTAGAAATGATGTTGAATAAAATACTGCATATTAAGCATACTTGCATGCTAAATGCATATTTTGAATATGCAGATCTTGACTAAATACAATTTATGTCCTTTAGATTTTTGTAGAGTTAATAATTTCCCAGATATTTCTCGCTATTGGTTTCAATTTTAAAATGCTTATACTTTTCTCAAACAAAGGATATCATCCGTATTTCATTTGTTTTCTTGGCCACGTGAAGAGAACCAAATTTCAAATTAAGTTGCATTGTAACCGCTTTTAAAAGGTTTGGCTATTGCTTTGGCTTAGAGTATTCCCTCATTTCCCTTTCACTTATAATGAACTAAGTAATAAGACCACTTCTACTAATGATTAACATGAAGTAAATAGAAGAATAATCTGCTGCAAGAACATAGTTTTTGCAGAGTGACTAGAGAAAGTGCTATTTTCTCATAAGGGTTATATAGCATGCTTTTATATGAAAACTAATAATTTTTAGCCACCAATTTATAGTGCACATATTGGTATATGAACAAATGCAAACCATTTCCTCGCTTGAATAATTATAACTCACAGATTAACAACTTCAGGTATTTCCTCCTCTGACTCATATAGCTGATAGTAATGTTGCACCTCATTGTGCAATTATTCCCGAAGAAAAGTAATATTGACATCATACAAAGAATCCCCCTGTTGCATTATTTTTACTTGATTGTGCAAAGCCCTTATATCTGTTCATTTTAAATTCAGGGTAGATCAACAGCTTGCAGCCAAATTATTCCTATATTTTGTCATATCCTGAACTTCTAACACACAATATTAAGAGTACAGAAAAGTGGTACCTGAAAAATTATGTAACTTGACCCATCTGTGACTTAAGGTACTGGGTTAAACTGCTCTTAACCAAAGGATTTAGAAATCATTGATTTAATTATCAATATTCATATACCACTTTTGATTTAAAATGTTATAAGTCAACATGTTAAAAAATCTGACGTTGATTCACATGACTTTCTCTACTTATGCAACCAATTGTTCCTCTATATCTTCATGCTAATCAAGATAACAAAATAGTTTTGAGGACTTCAGAAGCTATTCTCAGAAGATTAAACACCATTTTGTCATGAAAATATCTTAAACATTTTAATCATAATGTTAAACATTTTACATTAAAATAAAACATCAAAACCAAGCACCTGTTTCAAAACTAAAATGGTGATTTCATGTAAAGAGTAAAAATAATCTAGAATAGCATATAATAATTACATGTAAACCATGAAATCTTATAACTACAGAAAATGAGCAAATCCAGAATCTAATCAGATTTAATAAGGATTTTATCAATAGGAGTTGCTGATTTAGCAATTCTTTCTCCCCCCCCCCCCATTTACTGGCACACATTAAAGCATTATTTGTATGGGAAAGAATAGTAATTTATGTAAAAATATTCAGGACACTGGTATGCATGTGAATGCTCAAAATGATTTGAGATATCCTTGTGGCTTACTGGGAAAAATGTGACTCAGTTGCAGAATCTAATGCTGTGCCAGCATGTTGCCAGTAACTCAATGCTTAGATCAACTGGGCAGAAACCAGGAAATCTGTACTTCGAAACCCAGCTATGGCATTGAATTTTTCAGTCTGACTACCTCTCTTCCTAAAGATCATGAAATTCCAGGAGGCTCTATTGCCTTCACCCTTGGATGCATAATATTGTTATACTTCACAGGATTTTGGCAATACAATGATAAGCAACAGGAAAGTCAGCATACTATGGATATGCCCATTCACTGCTCACATATGGAATAGCATGGGGGGAATTCTCAAAAAGTTTGCAGATACTTAAGCTTCAGAAAAGATTAGTAAAAATCATAAAACAGGTACCAATATGATCAGATAGTAAGATAGTATTCAAAGAATTATCTATATTACCCTTACTTTCTATATATATCTTAGAGTTGGTCTCTTTTATACATCAAAATTTGAATCTCTTCGAAAGAAACCCAGCCCTACACGACCACAATACAAGAGCCTGCGGTAATATACATCTCAACACACATAGGCTCACCAGGTGTCTTAAGTCTATATCACATCAGGGTACAAATTTATACAACCATCTTCCAAACAGTGTTAAAGAGCTTAATCACAAAAAATTTAGAACCATCTCAAAAGTCATTTACCACTCACTATTAATGTATACTTCAATCAGAAACTCTAACTTGTTCCACAGAATGCAAATTAAATAACTATAAATCATTATTATCTATTATTATCTTTGCAACCACATACTGCTGCTTTTTGTTTGTCATTACAGGCTCCATTCTGCAGCAGTAGGAAGGAGCCTGGCACTGGCAGAAAACTATTATTTTGAATTATTCTTTTTACAATTTCTGTATATATTTAAACTCAAATGTAACAAAATTTCATTGTATTTTGATGATGCCATAGAATCTGTATTTCTTCAGGCTGATAATAAATCTATCTATAATTATAGTGTAGAGTCATTCAATGTTACCTAGGTTAGTGGCAGGCAACTGTACAGCAGAATTTTTACATATACAATTTTTGGGGAGGGGCTGTTAGAAGGTTGCCTCACAAAGAACATGCAATAACTTCGATATTTTTGGTAGCTTGATGCAATTCTATTTAACATGCAAGAGTTGCAAGGACAAACATTGTGTTTAATCACAAACTTTTCAACTTCATTGTTACACAAGTATATCTTCAATGCTGTTTAAAACAATGGTAAAGCTTCCAAGGCGATCCAAATTTTAAAGTGTTGAATATATTAACGTGTCCAGATTTGAAAACTGCTAGATTGCCAATGTTTTAAATTCTTCTTGGGATCCCTTGGCTATGCTCTGTTGTCACTTTGACTGCAATTGCTAAACTCCTCTACTTATAAAAAACCATCCTTCAGTATGCTTTGTGTCTTAGGTCTCTCAAACTTTTTAACAGACCAGTAAGTAACTAAAATGTGTTTTATGGCAAAATAACAAAGGTACCAAATCCAGGTCACATATGGAAGTAACTTTGTTGGATGTGACTTCTAAGCATTTGCTGCCTCTAACATTACTATTCCCATAGATTACACTAATACGCTTGTTTTCTTTGCATATGCACAATTTTAACAAAATGGAGTAATTTGTTGACTTTGCAATAATTTTGCTATACAGTGGATCTTGGATAATTCAAAGTTGAAGAGACAAGAAATAATTTGAAATATCCAAAAATTGACATTTTAGTAATACAGGTAAAAACACCTCCACTTAGGTTGCCTGTCCCTCAACGTACCAACAAACTTGACATAGAAGGAAGTGCATATGATGTGGGAATTGGCATCTCTTTATCTTCCAAGTTCTCACTTTTTTAACTCTTTCCATTTTCACTCGAGGCACTGCTCAATCTCATTCTTCAGATAATTTGACAAAGTATTTAGTGGTATCCAACATTCTATTACAATTTCATTTTGTTTCTTCAAATCCTTTTCAACTCTTCGAATGACAGCGACTTTTTCCACAACAATTTAAGTCTTGTACTAAACATATTGTGGTTTATGAGACATAGTGGCATTGAAATGCAACACACTAAACAGTAGTAAGTCCAAGCAACAATTAAAGGCACACATGTTTTATGCAAGGGGTTGGGGGAGCAGGTTAATAGTTCAAGACTGGCAGTTAGGAAAGCTATTCCACCCATCTACTGCATTCTAACAAACAACCCTGGAGCAATGACCTCTTTTGCAGAAATACATGGGCAAAGTTATATTCAATTTCCATGTTTAGATTCATTTTCAACCAACATTTCAAACAAAAACTTTGAATTAAGCAAACTGATATTCACACTGCGATTTTTTTTACATTGTTTTAATACAAAATTCAAGAGACCAAGAAAAATTTTCAAATTAATGGCGATTTTGTAGTATAGATCTTCAAATCATCAGAGTTCATTACCTTAAAATGGGCAAGGCAGTGGACTATATCAGTCTACAATTCATATAAAGCTGTTATGTCTTTTTTTTCTTTTCATAAGTTATTAATTTTACATTAAATTCAAAGAATCATGGAACCAAAGCTGCACACAACAATGCAAGCATCTTATTATTTCCCCTACACATGTTGTAAGCAGGTAAAGTAATGATTCCATTCCAAAATTCAATATCACAATTTCACCAGAAATATATGTTAAGAGCTCCCCAGAGAGAGAGAGAGAGAGAGAGAGAGAGAGAGAGAGAGAGAGAGAGAGAGAGAGAGAGAGATGCATTTTAAGAGGCCTATGTGCACGTGTCTGAACAGCAACTCAAAAATGAAATCTTGTTAATTTCTTTATTTAACATGAATGGAACACTTAGATTTTCAAGGGGTGATAGCAGCAGAAGGTTGCCTGTGGCAGGTACTGTAAAATGTCAGGGATACTACCTTGGAGAAACAAAACTTTAAAAATATACTAATTTATATCATTATAGTTGTTACACCACTTCCAGTATGTTTTCTAGTTAAATGTATTTAATTTTAGATATTTATTACGAGTATGTCAGCAATAAAAATGGACAACAATTTGTTGCAAAGGAAGAAATTTTGGGGCTTTCAGAGACTTGCGGAACAACTAGCAACTTTTAACCTTTATAAAGGCTAACAATTGCATCATAAAAGAGTAGCATGTCCTTGGACATAATTACAGTTATCACTATCAGTATTATCCTCTTATTATATTTTACTGCTTCACAGCGATTATTTGTTTTACAGGTGTTCCAGTGGTTTATGTCTATCATTAAATTTCTTTACTGCTCTACAGAGATCATTTTTACAGGTGGCTTATGTCCATTATTCATTTGTTATATATGCGATTTCATGGTCATTTGCTTTTACTGCAGTAACTACTGCTTCACACCTTCTTTGCCTATATTTGCTATTTGGTGCATTTCTATTGCAATGTATTACATTTTGCAAGTGTACCAGTGGCTTCTTTGTTTCCTTTAACACAGAGGTCCAGCTGCTCAACATATTGCGCTTTAATGGTGTCTGCCATGTCAACCTCTACAGCACCATTACCCAAGAGTCCCCCTCCAACTCGAAACAAATTTGATTTTGACTAAATACTGCAAGTGTTTACGATACCTTCAAGTTGAATGTAAATCTTTAATTTTTTAGGAATGGCCCCTAAAGTCATCTTTATTCTAAATGATTTTTTGCATAACTGATAAACTTAAGATATGACAAAATCTTGAACAAAAAACTTATTTCTGTTATACTTCTTTTTCTGGACTTTCCCTTGTAGCTAGAAATAAGATGTTTCCGCAAATGTGTCTCGATTAGCATGAATAGAAGTCATGTTTTTCTTCAGCCCTGTAATGTCATTTCATGTCAGTTATTTTATAACCACTACATTGAGATTATGTGGTGGTTAATTTGTAATACCATGTAGCTGCAGTTTATCATTCATAACAATGATTTGTAACTTTCTGGTAACATGTTAATGAAATGTATTTTTCAGTTTCCTTACTCATAAGTGCATTTTATTTCAAAATGAGCAATTATTTAAAGTTGGACTACTCATAAACAAAATTAAATATAATTTAATCAAAGAACTGTTTTCTTTTTCTCGCACCTACTTATAGAAGGCAGATGATGATTTACATTTTATCAAAAGACGTAATATATCAAGAATTTCATTGGAAGTAACCCAAAATAAAAAAAGACTACCAACTTGTACTAACTGTCTCACACTGGATTTTCATAAAATCCTCCCAACCAAAACTACCCTTTACACGAAATATTCAATGCTTTTTTTTTTTACATTAAAATAACAAAAGTCCGAGATATTTACATAAGTAATAAAACAATTTTAATTTTCTAGATATAGTTCTATGAATCATCTTCACTCTGAAAGAGTCTTGTTTAATGCCTGCCTCTATGTTTGAGTGATCAAGTTTGTCCTCTCACTCGAAAGCCCCAGGTTTGATTCTTGAAGGCAGGGAAGTTTTCTTAAAATAGAAGGTATGCATGCTTATATGCAAGAGTGAATATGTGCATGTTTGAAGATAGACGTAATTAACCTAACATTATAATCGCTGTATTATAACTTGTCTCTTGAGACAGTTCCAGCACCATAGTGGAGTAGTGAAGTAGTGGGAGAGTTATGTTGCAATATTGTGTGGAGGGCAAAATACTATCTGGCACACTCTGCTAACAGTTAATAATTTAAAACTTGCAAATATGCATAGAAGCTTGTGACAGTGATGTGATTAAATAAAAGATAAAAGAATTTGAGTCGGTTTTTGTAACACAAACATCACTTACTTTTACTTACTGGGGACCGGTTTCGGCTAACAGTTGTTCCCATTTCCAAGGGTTGAAAATGGGAACAAATGTTACTCAAAATCGGTCCCCAGTAAGTAAAAATAAGTGATGTTTGTGTTACAAAAACCGACTCAAATTCTTTTATTTTTTAGTTAATAATTCATTGAACATGACTAAATAGTCTTTCTTGCACTGTTTAAAAGAAGACAATGATATTGCACTCTATTAACCATCTGCAATACATACCAACTTCTACAGCAGGGTTTTACTCTTGTGTATTGGCTTCATAACTTTGCAAAGGTAAAATAGCAGGAGAGTTAGAGCAACACTTGTGATAACAGAATCAAATCAACACATAAGAAATGTAATGAGCTGTGCATAAAATACACTCCAAAATAATTTAATTATAGAGAAATACATTTTGGAATTTAGCTATTATCTATATAAAAAGAAGAAATTTTAAGTGTTGCACATATATTTTGAACAAACTAACAGGCACTTAAGTTGATTAAGCCCTTTTTAAACTTATTACATAGTTCAAATTTGCTTCGAAATTCATATGCGGGGTGAGAAAATGGAAATGTACCAGAATGAGATGGCAGCTGCAATGACGACATAAGATTTCCTATTTAGACGTTCCTAATATAACACATCGCCATAAAAAGTTTTATCCAATTCAAATTTGCACAGAAATCACATGAACAGGAGAGGGTAGAATGGAAATGCTTCTGTATGTGTGTAGCTACGTAGAGAAACACACAGCTGAACCTCTTGCTTTCTGTTAACCAATGGCTCCTAATACATTAAATATAGCATTAGGTGCAGCCATCAATGCCAAAGGAAATCTTAGTTTTATTTTAGGACTACACTATCATATTTCTGTGTCACATAAATGTGATCAAATAGATATAAAACATTTTAGCATAGTTATGACATACTTCTGCAATAAAAATTATACCCACCATCACACCTTTAATTAGAAAAGAAAATGGCAAACATTACACATGACCAGTGGCTACAACCAAGTTCTCATTTCCTAATATGAATCACATGAAATGCATTATAAAAACAGAAACAAAACACTGGAAATATATACAAGATTATCAGAAACCATTAGTGAAGTACATGAAGGTTATATGGCAATTGATGTAAGGGAATAATTAAATGGATTGGGAAGCCAATATTTAGAAAAACAAAATGAATGTTACAACAACCATTAATATTTTTGCTGCTGTCTTTGTTGTAATGAATATAATAATCATTAACATTCATTAAGAAAATGTCTTATTGAGGTTAAGTTTTAGGTTAGGTTATACGAAAATGTTAGACAAATATAACAAAAAAGCTTAAGCAAATGTAATTATAAATATTCAATATGACACAAGTTGCATTCTAAACAGATCAAAATAGGAACCATTGCTACAGCTCATGCTACTAACTTTAGGTTACCCTTTTTAAAACTGTAATAAAAGGTTTGACATAGTGTAATATACTCAACAGCTTAAATGTGATACTGCAATATAGGCCTTAGTCTTTGAGAGAAATGTTCTTCCCAATAAAATTTATCCCTCTGGGTCAGTTTTCAGCCAACTTTGCAACACAAATGAAACACATGAAATCTGCTATATCACTTTGGCAATATTCTTTACCAATCATCTCATCCTTCGCCACTGACAAATCTGCAAAGTTTAGAACTTTCTTTTCCGGGTAGTATTCAGAAAGCATTGTGAACGAAAGTTGATTCCTATTTTGGAAAAAAAAAAAAAAAAAGTCTTGTATTCGGATTTGGAGAAATAGTACTTAAAAACCCAAGGTTTGTTCATCATTGGACACTCCTGGATATTTCACTTTTATATTATTATTTTTAAAAACACCTAACTACCATTTATTACATATGCAAAAGTCTTTGTTTTTTTTAATATATGGATGCATTCCTTCCAGAGTTCAAAAGACCAAAACATACATACACATGTGCCAGTAGTAAGAATAAATCTGTCAACAATGCAATGTTACTTCTTATATGACAGAAATTATAGTTGGAGGGAGAGAATGGGCGTGTATTGGGTTGTATCCACAGGGTTAGTTGTCTCACACATAGTTTTGCAGCAGTGATGGAATTGTCACTTAGCTGCCTCATGGGACAAGTTATAATATGGATTATAATAACTTACAATAAATTTGATCACGGGTTAAAGCCCATCCCATTATTGACCATATTAGTTAAAAGGGACTACTAAAAAGAGAGAGAGAAATAGAATTTACTATAGAAAATCTGAGGAGTTCCAATCACATGACTCTCTACCTGTTCTGCAAACTATTCTTACAACAGATTATTCATTTATCTACATCATGCTAATTGAGATATACCTTTGCAGAAATTCTTATGAGGTACTTAAGAACGAAAATATGGAATACACTTGACTAATGCAGTAGTCAAATCTTTTAAAAGCTGTCACTATTGAAATTTAGTTCTCCTTGCATGGCTAGAAGCAAATCAAGAGGTATGAAACGAAAGATGACTTACTCTTTGAGAAAGTTTACACAGTTTAAAATTAAAACCGATAACAAGAAATATTTTGGATATGGTTAACTACAAAAAAGATCACAAATTTGGGTTTTAATGAGATCTATATTTATTTGGATAGCAAGTTTTTGTCTATCTCTTAAGGTTAACCAGTTACACAAAACACACACAGAATGAAGAGCTCTCCAGAGGCTACAAGAAAATTCAAGATATAAATTTAGTTTGCCATAAAAATATCTTAAAACATGTCGCATTTTAATTAGAATTGTTACAGCCATTATTGATATACAAAATTTCAAAATATGCTGGGGGTGGAGGGTGGTCAACATCTATTATTGGAAAACTTCCACACACAAAAACTGATCAGTAATTGTTTGTGTTACTACAAACTCAAAAAAAAAAAAAAGTGTTCCATTCACATGACTTTCTCTGCCTGTTCTGAAAAACTATTTTTACAACATATTATTCTTTTATCTACATCATGCTAATCAAGATAAACATTAGAAATTGTTTTATCACTTGCTTCTGTGTAAGTAGAAGAAAAATAAGGGAATGCACTAGGCTAAAGCAATAGTCAAACCTTTTAAAGCTGGTTGCTACGTGAAACTAATTTTTGTGTAGTAGCTTTTGTCTATCTCTTAAGGTTTGCCAGTTATACAGAAGACATCCAAATTGAAATCTTAAGAGAATATTTTCCAGAAGACTCAAGATAAACATTTTATTTGTGTAAATTTTAGAGCAATTTTTGATAGGGAAGAAAAAAAAAAAATAAGTAAAATAAAAACATTTTCCATGCAAAGAGTAGTTTGAGGTGGGAACGATTTCCTTGAAAATTGTTAGCTTTTGAGCTAACGCACACACTAACCTTTTCCTAGAAATCTTTTTTTTTCCCCTTTTTGGATTCAGAGGTCATCAAAAAATGTATTTCTGGTAAAATCTTGCAATTAATTTTTTTTGTGTGGAATACATTTTCTACCTACTATATATAATGCAGACAAAAAAATTATTTACAATAGATGCTGACTGTAATATAAAAAAGGCTAATGCCATTATTAAAATGTTTCGCTGTCAGTAACAAACATATGTTGAACAATAAACAAAATCTTATCTACTGTGGAGCATCTAGAACCCACAATGTTATCCTCACAACTTGGAATAACCCACAGACCTGCCCACAGGTAAAGACTTTCTTAAACATCAAAACACATGAAAATGTGTTGTATGAAGAAAATCACTCCATTTGGCAGCTATTCTTACACACACTCTCTAACTTAGACTTAACATCTGGAGATTTAACTGTGCATCGATATAAGCACCATCTCCTGGTTGGTTTGTCACACTATTGCCAGTTTGTCACTCACTGTCATCCTCCAGTAGTTGCACTCCCAAAATAACGAAACTAAAATCTGACATCTATACAATAAAACATTGAAATGTGCAGTGTAAACTTTTGACATCACACCTCTTCTTGCAAGATGAGTTTGTAACAAGACTGGATGTGATAGGGAAAATATCCATTATTTTATTGCACACATTTTAAACTAAAGTCACATGATGTCTACAGAGTGCACATGGTTGCTTCATTTGTATGTTTTGATGAAACCACTGGAAATCGCTAAAAATATATTACACAAAATCACTATATTACACGCACACTAATCTGGACCTAACAGAATGCACAAGAGATTAAATATGTTGATAATTGCAATTGCAAATTGAACAGGCAGCCCAGCTGTCAAAGCACACAAAGTACTGGAGTTATACTTTAATATACAGTTTTAATGACCAAAATAGACCCAAGAAATTCTTAAAACGTAGCAACACATTATAACCACTGCTACTCCAAAAATTAGTCAGATTTAATGGACTGTGTTGAAGCAGTAATGCTTCTGCTACAAAAAATTTGGGTAAACTGCTTTATTTGTTGGACTTCTTGGCATGCACGTAACCCTAGCCCAATGTTAAGAACATTACAGCAAGGTATAGCTGAGGGATGTTTTTAGAAAAGAGGCCTGGAGCATTTGTGGCGAAGACCAAATGACCACAAGATATAGACTAAGGATTGGCCCATCTAATACCCATTTCATCTGTGCAACAAGGCATAAACTCCCCAAATTTAAATCCTATTTGCATTGAAACTTGTAACTGAAATTAAATATATCTGCAATTTAGTGGTCAATTTGTTTTCATTCATAAAATGAAAAATTCTGATGTTACTAACACTTAAGTCATCCCACTCTAAGCATCGTAACCCATATCAGGGGTGTGTACGCATATTTCCCTTATAGCATAATAGAAACCATCAATCACAGTTGTAAGCATCATGTGGTTTACACGACATCCTGTATTACAACCAGAAAGTCAGCGACAGTATCCAAACCCAATAGATTGTTAACATTTGATGATGTACCATAAGTTGGCTAAGTATTCTACCTTCATTTAAAGCACTTGGAGTATGGACGTTATTTATATGTATAAATTGCATTGCACTCAAAAACTTGAAACTTTTGGATTCCACACAGTATGTTGAATTAACCTCTGACAACATTTTAAATATGCAGTTTTCCCTAACATATTAAATAAAGCAAATGTTCTTACCGATAGTAGGTATTGTAGTAACTATTTCTCCTAATTTCAGTTTATATAAAATCGTCGTCTTTCCTGCTGCATCTAACCCCACCATCAATATCCTCATCTCCTTCTTGCCAAATAGGCCTTTGAAGAGATTTGCAAACATATTCCCCATGGTGGTAGTTTATAAACTGTACAATATCTAGAACAAAAAGCATGAAACAGTGTAAATACATAAACTAGTTTAAATCAAGCCGTCTACGCACTGTACTACATGTGCAGCCCAACTTTCATTAGACTAAATTATATTGATTCATTACATTGTCAAGCAATGAATCAACTGCCGGTTTATATTAAAATGAAAACTAATACTAATATAGCGCACGTAGATTTAAAATATTCTTATTACTCATAAAAATGCTCGATTATACGTAATCCCGAGCAAAAAATGTTCACTTGTATTATATGGTAAGAAATTCACGTTTACTTGTCACCTTGGTTCTCCTCCCAACGCGAGATTCGAGCCCAGTTTTATTCAAACTTTAAGTATATATACATGCTATCACAAAAAATCATGAACTACCAAAGCGTTAATAAAAGAAGTTTCTTCAGACTTACGTTCCAAGTTTAACAACCGCTCTGTTCTTCAAACAAACTCTAACACATTAACTATGCCTTCCAGTTACAATATATGTCAAAATGGCGGACGTGGAAAAGGATTCGTGCTTCATGCCACGTATAGGGGTCGGAGAATTGACGTAATTGGTCAAGCATCCAACACGTGATCATGGTATCTAGAAATCCAAAACGGTTCTTTATTTCGATTGCGTCAAACTACCACAGAACAGCGAAACTACCTACTATGGATTTTACAAGGAATATCAAACTTGAAAGTTCCAACTTGGCTCTGGCCACGTATCAAAATCCAACGAGTTAGATATTGCATACTATTTGCCAATGTTGGAAAGACTTTACTTTTTAAAGTGAACCATTCTTCATGGTCCTAATTTCACCAAGGAAACATCCCACAAGGATAAGAGAGTTACAAACACGTAGGAAACTATCAACAGGTATCCTCCTTTATGAGTCATCTGTAACTAGGTCGATATGTATCAGTGTCCTGTGAAGAATGCCATATAACTATTCATTGCTATAACATCGAAACCTGAAAAAAATATTACAGCAAGGAATCAGTTATAGTCCCCTGTGTATGACACCCTTCGTACCTTCTATTCTTCCTCATACTATAATTGCCATAATTGTGTAAATGTCCAAATTGTAGTTGGGAAGAACATACATTTATAATTAAAAACCATAATTTGCAAATGTGACATATTTCAAACTATTATTCATAATGTATTGTTATGTTATTTTGTCATATTTTGAAATTGGTTACAACTTTAGCAGCCACTGACAAAGTGTGCCTTTTGCACACACGTATACACTCACTCAAGATAAATTAATTCTATTTATAAACAATTAGTTTTATAACATTAATTTAATTTTGCAACATTACATTTGGGACTCTCCGGAAACATTAGACTTATCTGACTGTACCAATCGAAAAAGCTGTAAAATACAATACAATTCTTGTTGATATTACAATCATTGCTACTTTGTCACGGACGAAGGTAGTGGATGAAATTTGTCGCACGGATTGGTGTAAATAGGGCAAAACATTATTTATTGTTTAATGCTAATGAGCACCTTAGCTTATTCTTCGTCGTTGGATTCTCCTTCATAATCCGAATCCCAAAAGGGTCCCCATAATGGGATCAATATGTTACTCAAAGTGATTAAATTTCACTTATACAACAGTATGTTTATTTATTTGGTTACAGGTCCCAAGGTCTCACGAAAGGACAATAGCTTAAAAAACATACGGCTGAGATAAATACATTGAATAGTTACATCGAGAAAAAAATAATAATAAAAATACACATAAGAAAGAAAAACAAACGGGAAAATACAATATAAGTAAATACATTAAACAGAAATAATGCTAAAAATAAAAATATACACAAGGAAACACAAATGGGATCATACAGAATACAAACTTATTGCACATTAGAATACAAAATAAGAGTTATGGGGAAATATGTAAACATAAAGTATGGTTCAATACAATTGTCTAAGTAAGAATATAAAAACACATTGCACTTTATCGTTACCTATAATGAGAAACAGGCTTAGGAATTAATAAACTAAAGTGCAGCAAAACCATCTTATTTACATTTAGGATCACATTATAAACATTACTGACAATATTCAGTAAGTATGCAAAATCCTGTTTTGTGTTTAAAAAGCGGAAATTTAGTAATTAGTATGACATCCAATTGAAGTTCATTATAGATAATGCTCATCAAGTGAATTATACCTTTTAATCCATAGCCAGTATGAGTCATCACAATGTTATTCTTGCACCTGGTGATATGATAGTGTACGCTATTTGACTTTATTATATATAAATTTGTACGGAACAACCCATTGTGGACCTTATAAGTAAACGAGATAATAGCCAGCTTGAGAATCACAGACAAGGAAATAATTCCGGTATACAGGTATACTTGCTTAGTTGGAGTATAAAAATCAAAATTATAAATTATTTTAATTGCACGGTTTTGTAAAATTTAGAATTGATGTTGCTAAACTTTAGTACATAATTGCCAGGCAACTTCATGTAAGTTAGATGGGAGTGGATGAGTGCATAATAGATTTTTTTTTTAAAATAGGCCTAGACAACCCTATGTTTCTCAATTGCACAATAATACCAATTTCCGTGGAAATATATAAATGTACTGAAAAAGCTACTACTGATTAGCCAAGGTTGTCAGATTTTTCGTTTCTGCTATCCTTTGTAGAACAAAGTATAGCCAAAATTTCACCAATTTAGTCGAGGATTCCTAACGCTTACCTATTATCTTACTATAACGACCGGAATCGTTAATGTAAAAATACCACATATTCCAATCACAATATTCATGGAATTTTCTCCAGAACACGAAGGTTTTCACTCTGAAGCAGTAATTGAATAAGTTAAACTCTTAATGGACGATAGCAAGTCACTGATCTTACAGTTTTACTGATAATTACTATGAATGTTTAAAAATTCCAATTAACCATCGATCAAAGTTAACAGAGTATTAACACGTTAATAACAAATACATTATTTTATAAGGCATATTCAGATTTTATTTGCTTTTTGCAACTCTGAATTAAGTATTGCCATAAAGTATAAAGTGTTAAGATTGTTTGTAATGCAGTAAAATGTAGAGGTTTCCGGGTTTGAAGGCCATGAACGATTAGATGAAACGCCAGGTGGCATTTCATCTAAACCCGGAAATCTCGACATTTGACATCCAAACAATAATATAGGCCTAATGTAAAGATGAAAGCCTCGCTGTTGCACGTAATTAATATAAACATTCTCATTGTTGACTACTTCCTTATAAGGGAGAAATTCTCAACGGCTTTTTAACATTATAAAATTGCTTATGGAGATATTAAATGCGATAATTTATAAGTAAATGTATTTAATTACTTTGAAAAGTAAGACAGTAGCTACATAATCGCCGATTGACTCTTTTATCGTCCATGTGTAATCCCTAATCACCAAATCTTTGATATGGTTACTTTTAAAGAAATAAGATAGCCAAGAATACGAAAAATTACCAGAAAGAAACTTCTTTATATACATCTAAGATTGCAGGAAGAACTTCAGATGCCTTGGAGCCTGCATTGTCAGATGAGTAACATCCTGATTGATTTTGATTTATCATTATCTTTCATAAAAAGGTACGAAATGGGTTGCATCCATGCGGGGTTGGCTCATATAAACTACTACCATTATCTGCATCCAATTCACTAAGTTATTTAATTCAACTATTTTTTTTTCTTCAAAAACGCCATAATTGATTCATGCTAAATAATTGTTGCTGGATTCTCGGCATCTAGTACATTCAGACATATGCAGTTACTGCTCCTTTTTCGTTGCTGCAATACCGAATAAATGACATTTTTATTTACCCTACATCAGTAGGTACCTACTCTCATATCAAACTAAAGTTCATTGTCAATATCATGCAAACAAGTCATCAATTAGACATGATGTAATTACGTTATTAATAGTTCGAACTTTTACAATGCATTCATTACCTTTTATATTATTATTATTATTATTATTATTATTATTATTATTATTATTATTATTATTATCATCATCATCATCATCATTATTATAAAAACTGTCAAGGCAGTGGTTATTTATAAGTGCCTCATGGGTTATCAGCCGTATTAATTTGATGAAACCGCTGGAAATTTCGGCCATTGTTGCTGTGAACTACTTTAGGAAGTGGATTTTAGCAAGCAGCAAGGCGATAAAAATGAGTTTATTTAACTGCTGTGGTTCTCAGAATCCCATTCTATATTTGGCATAAAATACCACTTCATTTTGCGCAGATACCTCTTTACCAGCTCGAGAGTTTTTGTGTGCCACAAATCTACGACCACCGGCTTTACTTCCCCTTCGAAGGAAGGCATGCTGAGGACTTTTAGGCCCGATAAAAATCCATTGCCTTCCACCGGATTTAAACCCGCTACCTTAGGATTTAGAGGCTGGCAAGCTGAGGGCAATCCAACGGGTGTTAATCGTGTTCCTGCCCATGGTTTGGGCTTATCCAGTAGATAGGATGGGAACTGCAGGTGAAGGGCGAGAATGCGGTTGATGGAAGGAAAGGAGGTAGCAGTTACTCATCGACGAGTACTGTTTAGGATGCAATGCCCTTCTGCATTTTTGGTGTTATAAGTTTCAAAAGTTTTTATTTAAGGGGTGTTATTGTTTTGAGTCCAAGCAACTCTTGAGAGGATTGTGGTAAATGGAAATAGAGGTTTATTTATGGACGCTGTTTAACTGCTGTGGTTCTCGGCGTCCCATTCACTGGGCGTGAAAGACCACTTAATTTTGCTCAAAAGCCCTCTTTATCAGGCTTGAGGTGCTTTTGCTGCCGCAAATCTACGTCACGGGACCAACGGCTTTATTTCCCTTCCAAAGGAAGGCATGCTAAGGATTTTTACAGCCGAAAAAGTCCATCGTCCTCCGCCGGGTTTGAAGAGAGGATTGTGGAGGAGCTCGGCTCTAGCTGGTAGTAGGATTAGCTCCTTTGTTACCTGTGTGCGCGCAAGCTATACGGGGACCCGATATTATCTATAGAAGCGTTTTTTGGGGTTATAATACCTAAAAGACCGAAAGAGTTTGCTCCGACCTAGGACCTAATTTTATTTTCCGCATATGGAAGAAACGAGGCTTCACGAAGCATTTTCCGGGTTAAGGCAAGGCATACAAAATAGATAGTCTGGAGACCTCTATTCTACACCCTTTACAGGCTCAGCAGGCTGAAGTCCAGATCTCGCAGGAATAGAAAAGTAGAGGGAGTATCAAAGCTCTGAAAAGGTGTAGTTTTAAGGTAACTGTCATCTCCGTCCTGTGCATGGATTATAATGAGGGAACTGCTTCATTGGCCCGATGCGACAGGTCATTGTTGTGTTGTTCGACTCCCTTGTATGTAATGCAATCCGTTCATTCAAACCTCCGGTGGAAATACCTGAATGTTGGGGTTCTTAGAGAGCCGGCGCTCGATAAACAAATGCCGTTTTTTTCCCCTCGACTTAATAGACATCCACCAGTTTCTGTACCAATTTTGAATGAGGCGGATGCATCTTGTATAAGGTTGATGGCTGATTAAGTTACCATCTTCACAGAATAATATGTTATTGGTATATTGGCGCGCTGCTCTGTAGGTAAATCGGCATGTAAACGATTAAGAGTATGGATGATAACACAGTCTTCTGGAAATACGCCTCTTACTGGCCTCAGTGTAGATGTTCTCCCTACGACTTATACAACTAAGGTGCGATGTTTACACTATGTGTGCCATGTGGATAATAGGTGTTTGAGGTATGTGACTAGTCGCAGTTGAATGAACGTATACAAGTGACCTGCATATCAGGCCAATGAGGGCTTCTCGGCGTCAAGAGACACCACACAGTGAAATCCCTTTCGTGAAAACCCAAGGCAGCAGCTTCCACCATGCGCGGCAACAGTTTGTTGAGACGGTCCTATACTTCTCTTATGCTGCTCCTTCATTAAATGAGTTAGAACCCCAGCCGTTTCTGGATCAACACAGCAATGAGCAGCGAGGCAAAATAAAGGGAAAAAATCTTATGTGTTCCATTCACATGACTTTCTCTGCATCTCTGCAACAAATTATAGTTAAAAAGCTTATTCTTCTATTTCCTTCTTGCTAATTTAGAAAAACTAGCAGAAATGCTCTTATTACTTGCTTCCTTGCATGTAGAAGGCAAATAAGGTTAAAGTGATAGTCAAAAGCTGGTTGCTATGTAACTGAAGTTCCTTTGTTTGTATGGACAGGAGTTGAAAAGTTCTGTATGAGAAAAGTATAAGTTTTTCAAAGCTGAAACCAAAAACAAGAAATATCTAAAAAAGATCAACTCCAAAAAAATGTATATGATGTGACATAAATTGTGTGTTTTAATGTGCTCTACATTTTTTGTGTGTTAAGTTTTTGTCCATAGCTTACGGTTTAGCAGTTATGCAAAATTCCGTAAAATTGGTCCAGAATAAAGTAGTCTTCAGAGGCTATTCCCAGAAAATTCAAGATATGTATTTTATTTGTGAGGTAAATATCTTTAATATTTGACATTTTAATCAAAATCGTTAGAGCCATTTTTAAGAAAATCAAAATTCTCGAAAAAAGTTCCATGTAAAGGGTAGTTGGTGGTGGGGGGATTTTTTTGAAAATCTTCGTGTCGCATCCTTGGAACATGCCAAACTTAAATACCAAGTTTGGTATTAAACAGTCTTTTCGTTTTTGAGATATGCTGTCCACACACACGCACACACACACACACACACACACACACACACACACACACACACACACGCACGGACATTTTTGTAAAAATGCTTTTTTTTATTTAGGGGAACCAAACATGTATTTCTGGTGAAATCTCGGTATCGAATTTTTGGGTGGAATACAATACCTTCTCTATACATGTACATAGTACGTGTAGAGAAAGTAAAAGATAGTAAACATGTATTAATTAGTTAGGATTTTAACGTAAATGTGTTTTGCTGGGGATCACCGATAGAAAATAAAAAGGACACACTGGCTGAGTGAATCAATGAAAATAACTAAGACATCTTAAATGAGGGATGAACTCCCACCTTCGAAAGAAATAATGGATCCTCTTACGTACATGTCACAATATGTTCAGCACAGATAGAAGAACTATTTAGTAACGGGCACTTGGATGATAAAGATATTTTACGTTATCATAATAAAACACACATACGCAGAGAGGGAGAGAGAGACAGACAGAAACAAAAATACTAAAATGGGACAACACACAAGTATAGAAAGGATTGATTATATAAAAAGGAAAACATAAGATGCACTGCTTCCAAAGGTTTAAAAAAAAAAAAAAAAAAAAAAAATGTATATCCAGATTATACTCAGCAGTCAAAATAACTTGTATAAATGCTTGAAACAGCGCCTAATTTTGCGCTTAGAAGCAATCATGATAGTTGAAAACCAAAATAGAAAACTGAAAGAATGACAATATTACAAAGTTAAGGATGCGAAGTAGTCATGTAAGAAGGAAGGTGATCAGGACAAATAAAAAAATGATATAAATGAACATGAAGCACAAGAAGTACACAGTCTATATCGAAATAGCAGAAAGATATTAAAAATCATATTAAATTATCTAAAAGGTATGCCTGGAAATCGATGCGATACATGGGCTATTGGGTGTAAAATAGTGACTGGAAAGATAGGTGCTAGATCACCATTGCAAATTAGAAATGAAAAGCAGCTAAAAATAGCGAAAACTTTGTTCTTTGAACACAAAATCAATATATGGCCACAAATAAATGTTAATAGGTAAGAAATACCCAGACACTAAAGAAAAGAAATTATAAAGGCAGTGCAAAGAACAAAAATAAGGAAAGCAGTAGGGCCGTGGTATCACATCAGAGGTCATAAAGGCAGTTGCGGAAAAATGTCCTGATGGCTTTGAAAATACAATAAACGTACTTATCGCTAAGCTTTTTTAAGTGTTGCTGAAAGAATGGGAAACCGTAAGTTAGTTTTAAATGAAAATAAAATAAATAAAAAAGCATATAGACCTCTCTGTCTATTAAATGCAATAGGAAAATCTTTTTAGCAAATTATTAATAAAAGACTAGTATAAAAGATTGAATCAAAATAAGACTTTGCACAAAAGAAATTTTATTTTATGAAAAGCTTATCTATTTTGGTTGCTATTGAAATTGTTAAGATAGAAGCAAAAGAACATAACAAATATGCTGCTATGGTTACGCTAGATGTTAAAAAAAAAACAAAAAAAACATGGATTTAAGACTTCTCTGTGGTTACCTAGAAAGCACACTAGTACTGATTGGTGAAAATACAAAGACGTGTATGTGATGTGGAGTATAACACAGATCTCTTTTGGGCTCTCCAATGTGGAGCATATATTACAAGACAGTTTTAAAAGAACAATTGCTGATCAGAACAAAATCTATGAATATGCAAATGATCTAAAAATAACAGTATGCGGTAAAATAAAAGATGAAACAAAATGAACAAATCGAATGATCCATGAATAACAATGGAATATGGGATTAAAAAGGGGGATTGCAATTGATTCCTGAGAAAACGAAAATCGTTATTCTGGAGGGACGAATAAAGTTAAAGGAAATAAGCGTTAGAATCGGTGATACATAAAGCGTGATAAACATAAAATATTGAGATATTCAAATCGGATGTGTGTGGTCACATTTAAAATGTACAGCCGGAAAGTCAGAAATGATGTCAAACATGAAGGGACCTAAATCATTATAAAGGAGAGTACTTGGCAGTGTTACAAATTATACGTGCACCAGCATAGTAAACTTGGGTGGAAAAGGTAAATTTTAGAAGAATTGTGAAGAGGGACCAACGAATGATGGCAATTGGAAGAGCTAGTGCTTATAGAACCGCATCTACAAGAGCAAAGCAAGTAATATCTGGAACCGTATACATTCAGCTATTAGCCAAAGATCGTATATATGAATAGTAAAACTGTACAAAGTGAAAAGATAAGGGAAACCATGATAAAATATGGCGAGCAGAGTGGAAACTAGAAACTGAAACAGCCCAGTGGGCCAAAAGAAAAGAAAGAAAGAAAAACTGCTGCCGGAAATAGAATCCTGGATACATAAGAAACACGGGGAAGTTGGATTTTACTTATACGAATTGTTGCCGAGATTTGAACTTTGAAAACGTACCTTTTTAAAATGGCATTAATCATAGCGAAATTTGCTCCTATTGCGAGGAAAAGGACACACCAGGCACTAGATACACTAGACTGCAAAATGAAATCATAGAGGACAAAAATGTGTCAGAAGAATTGGCAAAAGCGTAAATGTTGAAAATGCCACTATTGATAGAAAATGACTGAAATGGGAAAATTATTGAAGAGCTGATAACTAGTATCACCAAAGAAAAAGAAGAAAAATAAAATGGTCGTCAATTTGCGAAGTAATACCAAGTGGTAGTTCCACAATGTTTGCATTTCTGACGGAGGAATACTAGTTATTGGAAATTCAATTTTATTCGTCAGAGATATCTTTGTAGGGGGTTTACTCAATTAAAAAAAGCAGCAGCAGCAGTAGCATTTCTGTAGATTACAATACATGATATAGAACAGTTTCAAACTTAATTTTCAAATATTAAAATAACTACTAAAGGGATGTTACACAATAACTGAGCCAATCTTAGACATTTCTATTTTCTCTACCACTTAGTAGTTAGAGAAGGTATTGCATTCCATCCAAAAATTCAATGCCAAGGTTTCACCAGTAATACACGTTTTAGGAGACCTGTGGATCACATTTAACATAATGTTTGAAAATCTCAAATGGTTAAATGAATTCTTTTAGCTAACTGAAAATACATGTGACAAATGTAATAGTCCATTCCTAAAGGGACCCTGGATCTAGCTCTGGCATTATTCAAGATAGAAATTACATAATTTCTCGCAATATGCGGAAACATTCCAAAGGTGACTACTTGCTAAAAGCGAAGGAACGCTTCTAAATTCTCTACTGCACTGCGGAATCACTTCATGCATGTATTAAACAGATAGCAAATATTTATTCCTAAAAAGTAAAATAACCACCATATATTCGCCTATTCATTTTATTATTGGCTGCATTCAATCACCCAGACTCGGTTACGTAATGAAGTTAAAACTAGTATTATTCGAACCCCAAAATAATTTTCATATGTATAGTTCGAATATATAATTACATATAGAATTCGAATTTTATTCCTTGACATATTTTATGTTTCTCTTTTTAGGTACAATAAGTAATATGAGCTGTACCAGGCTTGACCAATTCTTCAGCATTCAGAAGTTGGTAATAGCGTCTCACGCTATCGACAGTTTTGTGCAAGATTTCCCTGCTCTTGTATTGGATGGAATCAGTTAGCGGGAATTCAAAATGTACAATTCGTTAAACGAATGGCTGGAAATAACGGGCGAACTTTTGCATAACTGCCTAAACTACAGTATTAATGAGGTTGTTTGTGTTAACTTTTCACGTTCATTTTGTTTTGAATATAAGTTTTTTCACAGCTGATTACGACAGCGATGGATGTTAATAACAGTTAAAGGGAAATGAATACTGGATGTATGCCTAATTAGAGCATTTGATTTTGTGGCACTGTTCCCCATCTAACGACGCACGTCTATAGTAATTTATAACCAACGAAGTTAAGCACATCATCATCATTATCATCATCATCGTTTTAAATAGATCAGAGACCTCCAGCTTTAGGAAGTAAAATACGTGAATGCCTTGTAAATTTATGCAAAAATTATTGGAATTATTGGTTATTTACCAATAACAATGTGTAAGTTTAGCTGCAGCTATTAATAAATACTGGTAAATATTTTGTAAAAGAAAAATAATTGTGTTTGTATGTAGGTGGTTTTAAGTTATATAGGTTATATTTGTCTTCTTTGGCCTGGGGGCAACATGCTAGACTCTGGTTCCCAAGTTCTGGGTTTAAACCTTGCAAAAAGCAATGCATTTTTTTAGCTGTATAAATCTTTAGAATGGCTTCCTTTGGAAGAGAAGTAAAGCTGGTGGTCCTATGCTATATAATGGCACAAAATAGAACCTCAAATCTTATAAAGAGGCCTCTGAGCAAACTTAACTGGTCTTTCATGCCAAATATAGAATGGAAAGCGGGGAACCATAAGCATTTTTGGGCATCCATAAATAACATTAAATTTAAATGTTTATAGATATATTTTCTAAATCATGTTAGTCTCAGTCATGGAGCAGTTTGTCTCAAACTACTGAGATGCTAACAACAGAAAAAAAAAATCCCTGCAATAGTCATATGATGGTCTAATGCATGTAAATGAAAATATGCACACTTGCAACACAAGAAAAGTAGTAGTGTATGTAACTGTTATTGACAAAGTCTATCGTAAATGTTGTAATTACTTAATGACTAATAAATAAATAAATTGTTTATTACACAGAAAAGAAAGTATGTTTGCAATTTGGGAAGTGATGAATTGCTGAGAACATTCCTTATAAAATTACCAGCATATATATAAGGTAACCCTCTTGCAGTCTCTCTCTCTACTGTATAAGACGTTTGAGAGTTGCCGGGAAAATGGTGCTGGCAAAGACACTCTGGAATCCTTACCTGAAATAAATACTGAAAATGTTGACCATCTGCTCCCAGGCAGTATAACAAGTTAAAGATATTCTCGCTCAGCAGCAGAAATCCCTGTGTAATCTACAGAAACTTAGTGATAGCATCATGCAAGAAATCACTAGAATTCCTGCTGCTAAACTTAGATGAGTATGTGGAAAATTTTAGCAAATTGTGCTGCCTAAATGTGAGCAGAAGGTCAACATTTCTGTAATTTATCTTAAGATATGTATTTTAGTACACCTTTGGCAGCACCACTTTCCCAGCAACCCTCTGATCTCTGGTGCAGTGGAGAGAGGCCGTGACAGGGGTCGACTTTAATTTAATGACCCTATAGTTTGTATTGATGATTATGATGATTTTTTTTTTTTGGAAGTGTTTAATGCAGGCTTTTACTAATGATGGCACCGCAGGCGATGACACTGGTGATACTTGAATGAAGATGGAGCACTGGTGGAATGCAATGGTGGGGGAAGCCAGAGAAAACCCACCCCTGTGCTGCTTTGTCTACCACAAATCTCACATGTGGTCACTTGGGATCGAACCTGGGCTATCTAGGTGAGAGGCGAGTGGTCCAACCACTTGGCCACAGTGTGGCCAATGATGATGATGATAATGATAATGACAATGACAAGAATAATAACAATAATAATTTTATTTATCCAGTTTATCAATTTTCATTTGATTTTGGACATCTCCAGTCTTAAAGGTAAAATGTATATGCATGGCACACATTCAGTTTGTATGTTTCTCCATTTAATTTATTTTAATTTCAGTATGAAAATGAGATAGTCAAAATGTTGAGGATGCTGAGAGGCATTGGAAATGTACCACTTACTTTAGGTTTCCTGGGATTTTTAACAGCACTATACATGCTAAATGTACTGCTACTCTACTGTAAGGGATATCCAAGTAATAGAGGTAATGCTAATGGTATATTTAAAATGTTCAATTTATATATGAATTTATTATAATAATTACATATTAATATTTATTGAAGAACCTTAATAAACATTAGTCTAACAATTATTACTCTCTACACGCACTATGAACATAGTGTACAGACAAGGTATTGTAATGCACCCAAAAATTTGATACCGAGATTTCATCGGAAATACATGTTTTGGGTCCCCCTGAATCCAAAAATAGCATTTTTGGAAAAAGGTCTGTGTGTGTGTGTGTCTGTGGACAGCATAGCTCAAAAACGATAAGAATGTTAAATACCAAAACTTGGTATTTAAGTTCAGTATCTTCCAAGGATGCAACAAGAAGATTTTCAAGAAAATCCCCTATCACCAACTACCCTTTACATGGAAAAATTTTTGAAAATTTTGATTTTTTCAAAAATGGCTCTAACGATTTTAATTAAAATATCGTATGTTAAAGATATTTACCTGTCAAATAAAATGTATATCCTGAATTTTCTGGGAATAACCTCTGAAGACTACTTTATTCTGCATGAATTTCACGAAATTTTGCATAACTGGCAAACCATAAGAGATAGACAAGAACTTACTTAGCAGAAAATGTAGAGCTCATTAAAACACAATTTATATTATATACATTTTTTTCGTGGAGTGGACCATTTTTGAGATATTCCTTGTTATAGGTTTCAGCTTTGAAAAACTTAGTTTTTCTCATATGGTAATTTGTCCAATCCTGTCCATAGAAACAAAGGAACTTCAGTCACATAGCAACCAGCTTTTGACTAATACTTTAGCCTATGCTACTCCCTACTTACATGAAGGCAAGTAATAAGACTATTTCTGCTAATTTTTTCTCGACTAGCATGAAGTAAAAAGAAGCATAAGCTTTTTAATGATAACATAGAGAAAGTCATGTGAATGGAAAACATCACATTTTTTTTAATTAAGCACTCTTATTAATCCAATATATTGTAACCAACACTTGTGAGTTGCTGACTATGTTGGTTTTTCTATTGGGGCCATTCATTATCGATTTCCATAGGATCTATTTCAGCTTCCTTGATTAACTTTAATTTCTTTTCACATACTATGCATGCACAAAAAAATTTGATACCGAGATTTCACCTGAAACATAAGTTTTGAGGTCCCTGAATCCAAAAAAAAAGAAAATTTAGAAAAAGGTACATGTGTATGTGTCTGTGGACAGCATAACTAAAAATAAAAAGACTGTTAAATACCAAAATTGGTGCTAAGTTAGTATGTGACACGAAGATTTTCAAGAAAATTCCCCTACCCTAAACTACCCTTTACATGGTACATTTTCTTGAAAATTTTGTTTTTCTCAAAAATAGTTCTAACAATTTTGATTAAAATGCTAGGTATTTAAGATATTTATTTGATATTTAGTTGTAGTATCTTCCAAGGATCCAACATTTTCAGAAACATTTCCACACTCCAAACTAACTTTTACTGAAAACATTTTTTGTAAATGTTTGAATAACTGTAAATTGTAAGAAATAAACAATTATTTATATTATTTATATTACATACATTTATTTGTAGTGTTAACTGTTTTCAAGATTTTCTTTATTATTGCTTTCAGTTTGAAAATACTTGGACTTTTCTCAAATGGAAATCATCTTTTGTTTCATATCTGTTTTCTTTTACTCCTTGCAAAAAGAATCAAATTTCTACTGCTTCTCATAGCGACCAGCTTTTAAAATATTTGCTATCACTTTAGCCTTTTGCTTATAAGAAAGGAAGTATTAAGATCATTTATCTCAATTAGCATGTTTTGTAAGAATAGTTTGTTTTCAAAATTTTTTTTTCATTGGGGATAGAACTTTTTGTATTTGAGTAATACATCAGAAGCCTTTTTGGGTGTACACTAATTTTAGTAATTCGTTAACAAATGCTGAAAATATGAAGCCTTTTTAGGTTTATAAAAGTAATAAAGACAAAATGAAAAAAAAGTCATTTCATTAATATAGACAAATAATCTTGTACTTGGACTTATTATATTCTAATATAATAACAGAAGCCTATTTAACATTCTAAGAAATTATAAAGGAGGTAAAGAAGAATTTTTACTCTTTCTACACACACACACTATGTACATAGTGGATAGAGAAGGTGTTATGTTTGACCCAAAAATTTAATAACAAGATTTTACCTGAAATACACATTTTAAGATCCCCTGTAGCTAAATAAAGAATTTTTATAAAAATGTGTGCATGCGCGCGCGTGTGTGTGTGCTAACTTACAAACAAAAAGTCCATTAAATGCCAAACTTGATATTTAAGTTTAGTATTTTCAAAGGATGAGACACAAAGATTTTAGGAAAAATCCCCTGCCCAAATTACCCTTTAAATGAAAAAAACAATTTAAATTTTTGATTTTCTCAAAAATAGCTCTAATTATTTTGTTTAAAGTACTTTACATGAAAGATATTTACATGAAAAATAAAAGTGCATATCTTGAATTATCTGGGAACAGCCCCTAAAGACATCTTTCTTGATGAACTTTGCTGAATTTTGTATAAGTGGAAAACTGTAAGAGATAGACAAAAATATATCCGATGTAGATCCATTAAATTACACAATTTATGTCATATACATTTTTTTCGTGGACTGACCATTTCCGAGATATTTCTTGTTAATGGTTTCGGTTTTAAATTTGTATACTCTTGGCCATGCAAAGAAACAGAAATCAACTACATGGCAACCAGCTTTTAAAAGAGTTGACTATCACTTTAACCTATGGTACTCCCTTATTTTGCTTCTACTTACAAAGAAGCAAGTAATAAGACTATTTCTGCTAATGTTTATCTTGACCAGCATGAAGTGGATAAAAAAATAAGTATTTGTAACAATACTTAGTTATAGAGAGGTAGAGAAATCATGAAATTGGAACACACAAGATTCTTTATATGATATAAATATGGTGGATTATTGTTGGCATACTGGAAACCTCTTTCGTTGAACAATTTCTTGAGAATAATTTTTATTTTAAAGCTTCCTTTATTGAAGGTCGCCTCAAGGACAAAGCTTAACAAATACAAACATTAACAAGAACACATGTAATTGGTTGAGTATAGTAATATACTATAAACAGTGTCAGAAATTCAAGCTATAAATTTAGAAGTGAAATAGTGGAAGAACATGAAATACTCATTAAACAAGAATGTCATTGATGATGAACATTATAAACATGATTCCTATTGAGCTCTTCAAAGTAGATGTACCAATTGATTTAATATCTGTGGTGTGTAAGCCTAGCATCTTGCAGGCGTCGGTGAGGAACTTAGGAATTGTTTCACCAATTAATAATCCAAACATAGTAAAATAGCCAGATGCATTTTTAAGTTCTCTACACATACTATGTTCATAGTGTATAGAGAAGGTATTGCACTACACCCAAAAATTTGTTACCAAGATTTCACTGGAAAAATATGTTTTAGGGTCCCCTGTACCCAATAAAAGCATTTTCACAAAAAGGTCTGTGTGCGTATGTGTGTCCGTGTGTCTGTGAACACGATAACTCAAAAACAAAAAGTTGGTAAAATACCAAACTTGATATTTAAGTTTGGTATCTTCCAGGGATGCGACACAAAAATTTTAAGAAAAATCCCCACACCCCAAACTACCCTTTACATGGAACTTTTTTTTCTCGATTTTTTTTTTTTTTTCTAAAAAATGGCTCTAACGATTTTGATTAAAATATCATATATTAAGGATATTTACCTGACAAATAAAATGTATATCTTGAATTTTCTGGGAATAGCCTCTGAAGATTGCTTTATTCTGGACGAATTTTATGGAATTTTGTATAACTGCTAAACCGTAAGAGATGGACAAAAACTTACCACACAAAAAATGTACAGTATGTTAAAACATACAATTTGTGGAGTTGTTCATTTTTTAGATACTCCTTGGTTTTGGTTTCAGCTTTGAAAAGCATAGTTTTCTCATACAGGAATTTGTCAACTCCTGTCCATACAAACAAAGGCATTTCAGTCACATAGCACCCAGCTTTTGACTATCACTTTAACCTATGGTTCTCCCTTGTTTCATTTCTACTTACAAGAAAGCAAGTAATAAGACTATTTCTGCTAATTTCTTCTAAATTAGCATGAAGTAAATAGAAGCATTAGCTTATTAACAATAATTTGTTGCAGAGATGTAGAGAAAGTCATGTGAATGGAACACAGACTTATTTTATTTGTAATGTGGTACTGTTGACTCATAGATATTCTTTTTTCATCATCGACCTCATTAGTTTGGGTAGGGCGCGTTTCAATCATATTGTTGGTTCTAATATGTAGTATTTTTCAAATGGGAAGAGTTCTATGCTGCAGCGAATGAGATGCATTATCGTACTCTGCATTGCCAGGTCAATACACCCACTCTTTTCATATTTCCCTCTCACTCGCACACTGAGCATGCAAATCTGCCTGATAACATAATGTTTATTTACGTGTATTATGAAAGCTATTTGAGCTAAAAATCTGTGGTTTTTATGGTTCTGCTATGAACATTATTCCCTATCTTCCTCTGAATTATTCTTTTTAAAATTTGAATATTTTGACTTAGCGCAAATAGTATTTATGAGAGATGGAATCTACTCTCCAGTTAAGCGCAAATGCAATACGTCAACATGGCAGCACTCCGATTGGCTGTTGGCCTCCATGGTGTAATGGTTACCATGCTAACTTCATATGCCCAAGGTTGTGGGTTCAAACCCAGTGGAGGAAGATGGATTTTTCGGGTGTAAAAATTCTTAGCATGGCTTCCTTCAGAAGGGAAGTAAAGTCGTTGGTCCCGTGTCATAGATTTATGGCATGTAAAGAACCCCAAGCCTGATAGAGAGGCCTCTGAGCAAAATTAAGCGGTCTTTCACGCCCAATTTAGAATGGGAACCACAGTAGTTAAAAAGCATCCATAAATAAAACTCCATTTCCATTTTTCTGATTGGCTGCCGGCATGGTGGTGCTCAAGGACAAACCTCATCCTATTTGAGAGTCGCTGAGGTGTATGAGCCAGGTTTAAAGCACATGCTCCCTTGTGTGGCAATTTTGGAGATCTTAATGAATTAAGTACTCTCTAAAATTTGGTAATTTTATATTATTTTTATATTTTAATGTAAAAATATGGTTAATTTTGTTTTTTATCTTACAGCTAATTTGGTTATATTTTCAGATACCAAAATAAGTAAGCACAGTTCTAGGGATTCACCTCCTGTTCCTGACATTTTCAATGAAATACATCACTATGCCTCTGTAAGTAGTCTTTATGTGTTCAATTTATTCTAACATTTGTTACAAATACTGTACCAGAATAAATTAGAAGTTAATCTTAGAAACAACACAATCTGTGGATGGTATGCAGATTTTTTTTACTTTCTCAACCAAAAATGTAAAATTCACATAGGAGGTAGAGAAGGTATGAAATAAACATTTGAAACCAAGATTTCACTATGAATACATATTTTAAGGCCCTCTGAATACAAAAAAATAAAATTTTAAGAAAAAGGTCTGTGTGCATGGGGGGTGGGTGCGTGTGTGAATGTAAAATGCATATTTTGAATTCTCTGGGAATAGCCTCCCAAGACCTCTTCATTCTGGATGTTTTTGCTGAATTTTGCTTAACTGTAAGATATAGACAAAAACTTACTATACAAAAAATATAGATCTTGTCAAAACACACAATTTATGCCCTTTACATTTTTGCTGTGGAGGTAAGCACTTCCGAGATATTTCTTGTTATTGGTTTCAATTGTTAATTTCTTATAATTTTCTCAGACAGGAGGTGTATGTTTTTCTTTTGTTCTACTTCTGGCCAGCAAAGCAGTGAATAGCAATAACAATTGAATAAGATCCTTTAAAACATTTAACTATCACTTTATCCTAATGTATTCCCTTAGTTCCCTGTACTGTGGCTGAATGGTTAATTCACTTGTTTCTCACCAAAGCGGCCCGGGTTCGATCCCAGGCGACCGCATGTGGGATTTGTGCTGGACAAAGCGATACAGGGGCAGGTTTTCTCCGGGTTCTTCAGTTTTTCCCACCATCGCATTCCAACGGTGCTCCATTCATCCATATATCATCAGTTCATTGTCTGAAATGAAGTGAAATGGAGTTTTATTTACAGACGCTCTTTAACTGCTGTGGTTCTCAGCATCCCATTCTATACTGGGCGTGAAATAGTAATTAATTTTGCTCAGAGGCCTCTCTATCAGGCTTGAAGTTCTTTTACATGCAGTAAATCTATGATATGGGACCAACGGCTTTACTTCCCTTCCGAAGGAAGCCATGCTAAGGATTTTTATGCCCAAAAAAATTCATTGTCCTCACCAGGTTTGAACCTGCGACCTTGGGTGTATGAAGTTAGCATGGTAACCATTACACCACGGAGGGCAACTTTCACTGTCTGAGATGCCATGGTAGTCAAAGTGAGCATTAAACACTTAAAAAAAAAAAAAAATTAGTTCCCTTCTACTTAAATAAAACTAAGTAAAAAGAACATTCTGCTAATGTTTATCTCGATTAGCATATGTAGAAAGAAGAGGAATCTTTTGTAAGAAGTTTGTAGAACATCTGGAGAAAGTCATGCAACATATCAGATTTTTAGTTTTTAGTACTTAATTTTCATAAAAGATGACTATTGATTTAATTTTGCATTTTTGATTCTTTGGGCAGAGACTTCGCAACAAAAAGTATGAAGAAAGATGTTTGGATCTGTTGGAGATGTGTCCTGAGGCAATAAACACTCCTAAGGCCCCATTCATGTATACGCCATTTCTCGTAAGTATTCGATTGGGTGTATTAAAGCATCCTTCTTCTCCATGAGAAAGGTGAAACACATTTAATGTGTTAGATTTCATTGTGCTCTGTGAAACTATGGGATGTTCTTCCTGTTTGGAATTAATATAAGTTTTGCTTTATATACTACTTACCTAAAGTGAATAAAAGAAGTATTTAATTCCACCTAAAGTTTAATATTGAGATTTCACCTGAAATACATGTTTTAAGACTCCCCAAATAAAAAATAAATTTTAAACAAGGTGCCATATGTGTGAGTGTGTATGTGCGCATGCATGCCTAAGTGTGTTGGGCTTAAGTAAAACACAAAGGTTGGTTAAACATATTTTGTAATCAGCTTACCCTCCCGCATTGAGGACTGACACCCCTCTAGGACTTACAAGTAGATGCCTAGGGGTCAGAAGCCTGTTGGGGAGCCAACAGCGCGAAACAACAGAAAGGAGAACCTAGAATGAGTGATTGGCCCATAGCCAGGCATGAGCATGAAGAAGTGGATGACATGAAATGCAAGTAAAATAGATGATAGGAAAGGTGATGATGGAGGAATTGATGGAACGAGTGGCGAGGGAAACCAGAGGACCCAAAGAAAACCTTCCCATATGCTGCATTGTACAAATCAACATTATGTGCACTTGGGATTTAACCTGCGCTGCCAAGGAGGGAGGCGGGTGGTCAAACCACTTGGCCATGGCACCATCCCAATAATAATAATAATAATAATAATAATAATAAAACCCGGCGGAGGTCGATGGATTTTTTCGGATGTAAAAATCCTCAGCATGGCTTCCTTCAGAAGGGAAGTAAAGCCGTTGGTCCTGTGTCTTAGATTTATGGCAAGTAAAAGAACCTCAAGCCTGATAGAGAGGCCTCTGAGCAAAATTAAGCTGTCTTTCACGCTTAATTTAGAATGGGGCGCTGAGAACCACATTAGTTAAAGAGCGCCCAGAAATAATACTCCTTTACATTTATGAAAATAACAGTAACTCAACAATAATGACGACGGTGATAACAACAACAACAATAATAATAATAATAATCATAATAATTTATTGAACATTAAGTAATTACAATAATTACAGTACGCTTCGTTAAACTTATATCAATAAATACTTTTAATTAACTGATTACATTTCTATATACATTATATTTTACAATAGTGATCAAAATGCAAAATACAATTGATGCTAAGTACAAACTTGGTCTTAAGGCAGTCATCAAGCTTCCTCTTGAGTCCCCATAAAACAAACAAGTTCACAAGGACAGTATCTTCAAAAAAGTAACTATGGTGCAATGCTATAAAACCAAATGAAAGTGATGTTTTATACATTCATTTACACATAACAGATGGACAGATTATTGAAATTCAAACTAAATAAGAGGTATAATTTAGTAATTTTAGTACATAAACTAATCAAAATCATGTATTAATGAATTCACCAACAGAATAAAATGCTGGTAAGGAGTAACATTTTAATCTTCTTCTTAAATGTGCTTTTAAATAAATGGAAATGGCGTGTTATTTATGCACACTCTTTAACTGCGTCCCATTCTATACTGGGTGTGAAAGACCACTTAATTTTGCTCAGAGGCCTCTCTATCAGGTTTGAGGTTCTTTTACGTGCCATAAATCTACGACACGGGACCAACGGCTTTACCTCCCTTCCGAAGGAAGCCATGCTAAGGATTTTTACGCCTGAAAAAATCCATCACCTCCGCCAGGTTTGAACCCGCGACCTTGGGTATATGAAGTTAGCATGGTAACCATTACATGGAGGGCGACTCTTTACATCGTGTTGGCTGTGCCGTGGCCGAGTGGTTAGACCACTCGCCTCTCACCTAGACGGTCTGGGTTTGATTCCAAGCAACCGCATGTGAGGCACAGGTGTGGGTTTTCTCCGGGTTCTTGGTTTCTCCCACCATCACATTCCACTGGTGCTTCATCTTCATTCCATATAACACTAGTGTCATCACCTGCAGTGCCTTGGTAATAAAAGTGGGTGTTAAACACTATCAAAAAGAAAGAAAAATTTACATCATGTTTGCTAATCTCTAAAAATTATTCTGTGCTGTAGAATGGAGATTTTATTAACCACTTGTCTTATCTTTAAAGATTTGAATAATTTGGAAGGAAGTGAATAAAACATTTTTAGACCATTTGCCTTATAAATATATCAAGAACTTCTGAGATCCTTATCCACCTTAATTTGTATGTTATTCTTGTTTATTTCACTTTTTGTACATTTTCTTTATGTATATGAGAACTTCATACGGATAAAGATTAACAACAGTAGAAATTTGTTAAGTATTCGTAGTCAAGTTTTCGTATGTGTGTGTGTATAGTTATTTGTGTTTGTATTCACATATCCCTACTATCTGTAATTAGGACTTAGGTTCTGTTGAAAGAGAGTAAATGAATAAATAAATAAAATACAGTGAATCCATTTATTAATTTGCAGAAGGCCTGTTCATTTGGAAACTCTGAAGCAGTGCAATATATGATTCAGAAAGGTAAGGAAAAATCTGCTATTATTCTGTAAAGTCAAAATGGTAGAAAAGTAAAGAAAGTATTACACCTAACACATGACCAATTACCTGTTGACATCCAGGCTATTTGACCGTTTTGAACCTGGTTCGATCCCAAGTACCCACATGTGGGATTTGTGGTGGATGAAGTGGCATCAGATTTTCTCCAGATCCTCTGGTTTCCCCCACCACTCATTCTACCAGCTGTTCCATCATCACCTTTCCTATCATCAAATTTGCCTGCATTTTATATCGTGCACTTCCTCATGCTCATGCCTGTCTATGGACCAACCTCTCGTTCCATGTTAGGTGTTGCTAGCTCCCCGACAGGCCTCTGACCCCTAAGCATCTGCTTGTAAGTCCTAGGGGAGGGTGTCAGTCCTAAATATGGAGAGGGTAAGCCAACTACTACAAGATTGGAAGCTAGAGTCAGGCTGAAAAATTCAATACCATAGCTGGGATTTGAATCACGGATCTCCCAGTCTCTGGCCAGTTGCTCTACCACTTAGCTACCAGGACTGTGCTGTGTCCTAGTGGTTAGACCACTTGCCTCTCATCTAGACAGTCCTGGTTTGATCCCAAGCAACCACATGTGAGATTTATGGTGACAAAGCAGCGCAGGGGCAGGTTTTCTCTGGGTTCTCCGGTTGCCTCTGCCATCGCATTCCACTGCTGCTTATCTTCATTCCATGTATCACCAAGTCATCTCCTGCAGTGCCACAAGTAGTGAAAGCGGGCATCGTTAAAATATTACCAAAAAGTAAAACAAAATAACTGAGCTACCATGGCAACATGCCGGCATAGCATTGAATTTCTCAACTGACTCACATGTTTACCAGTAAACCACAAGGTGATCTCAAATTATTTTGAGATAACACACCCCAATGGCGACTTACAATATTGTAAGTCCCATTAAGTACTTTAAGCATGGTAGCTCAGTGATAAAGCAACTGGCTAGGGACTGTGGTTCAAATCCCGGCTTTGGAATTGAATTTTTCAGCATGACTACATGTCCAATTCCAATTTAATCAATACTACTAGATTGCCGAGACTGTAGGCATCTCAACTGAGTGAGTGTATAATTCTACACAGAGAATTGGCTTTGAAGAAGCTGTGAGTGCCACCATTGCTCACATTAGATTAACACCAATATTTGTTACCTTTTTTTTTTTTAAAGTTGATACTGTCAAATTAAAAGTAAATATTGAATCAGTTAATGACACTAAAACAGTCATATTTAAATTTTCTGGAACATTGATGTTTGGAGGAATTTAGTAACAGTGACGGTCAAATTATATGTTATATTAAGTTGTTGAGTTGGTTTTTTAACACTACGTCACTTACATTGTTATTATGGGGGACTAGTTTCGAAAGCCTATGCTTGAAAATAAAAGCATAGGATTTCGAAACTAGTCCCTCTTAATAACAATGTAAGTGACGTAGTGTTAAAAAACCAACTCAACAAATTAATATACATATTCCTGGAACATGTTTCGGAGTTTAGTTTCCTCCATTGTCAGCCAGACATTTACTGGTCATTGGTGGTGAAGCTGATCTATCCATAGATTGCTCTGGTGGTGGTTCTATGAACTTGCACAATGAGTTGCCCTGGGGGATATCAAAGTTGATAATTCTAGTTTTGTTTTTCCAAATGAAAATTTGTTCCCAAGTTGCCAATTCCTGCTTTCCGGTTACATGTTTCAATGGCTTCGGCTGTGAGTTTATGTCATGGTTATCTGTCCAAAAATGGGTTTCTCTGGGTGTTTGTGCTTTATGTATCTGAAGTGTTCCTTGGTTCTTGTTTCTAGGTTCTTCTTGGTTTTCCCGATGTAAACTTTGTTGCAACTGTTGCAATCTATTTGGTAAATTCTGGATTTTTTATATGATGGGATGTTATCTTTAGTGATGGATCCAAGTACTTTTTAATGGTGTACTTATTAACTGGTGCCAATTCAAATTATTTTTGAATTTGTAAAATACAGGGTGTATATAAATGTTTTAACTCTTTATAATATTTATTACATTCAACTTACAGTTATAAATGATATGTCAAATGAAAAAGCAACTCAAACAGTTTTGTTTGTTGGCACAAGTACGTGCAATGTTTCTGCCGCAATCTGCTAGGCAGCAGTAGTAGCAAAGATAGTGACTAGTAAACAGAAATCATGACAATTTTATGGATCGTGTTGTCTTCAGTGATGAATCGACCTTTCACCTTAGTGGACATGTTAACGCTCATAATGTGCGCATCTGGGGCTCAGAAAATCCTCACGCGATGGTACAAATGCAACAAGATTCCCCTAAAGTGAATGTTTTTTGTGCCGTATCCCAGCAAAAAGTTTATGGGCCTTTCATTTTTGGTGAACCTACTGTAACTGGCACTTCTTACCTTGATACACTAGAGCAATGGCTCTTCCCTCAGTTGAAAGAAAATGAGAACTTCATTTTCCAGCAGGATGGTGCACCACCTTCCTTGCATAACGAAGTACGCGATTGGTTGAACGTCACTGTACCTGAGCGCTGGATAGGCTGTAAGGGCCCCAATGATAGGGTCCCAATGACAGGGCTTACTATGCATGGCCTCCACGTTCTCCTGACTTAATGCCATGCGATTTTTACCTTTGGGGCTTTATCAAGGATCGTGTGTAAGTGCCTCCGCTACCAGCTGACCTCCCTGAATTAAGAAACAGGATTGAAGCAGCTGTTGCTACAATTACTGAATGCACACTTATCAACGTTTGGGAAGAACTCGGCTATAGACTTGATGTGTGCCGTGTGACAAAGGGTAGTCACATTGAACATTTATAAGCTTCTTGGTAAAACTGTTTGGGTTGCTTTTTCATTTGACATATCATTCATAACTGTAAGTTGAATGTAATAAATATTAAAAAGAGTTAAAACCCTGATATTCATTTATATACATCCTGTATATGTGGATAATATGTAAATTTTTTGAAACACCTTTTTTCTCTTCTTAAGTTTCCGGAGAAGGCCGCGTTATCTTGCATGGGAATGCGGCCTTCTCCGGAAGCTAAGAAGACACATCAAGACACAGGTCGTGGAAACCTATGCATCCACTTTTTCTCTCCTTTTGTATTTAAATGTGAGTGTTATTAAATATTAATTTTTAATTCGATCTCAACAACACTGTCATCAACTTCCAAAATATAAAATATTCATAATTGTTATCTTGTTTCTCATATAAACTGTATGATTTGTTGTTGTAAATTGTCTAGTGGGTCCAATTGTTACAAACTGCTGGCACTTATTATTGTATTGCCATTGGTGACTGGAAACGCAAATGACTTATGTAATTCTCTTGAAGTGAATGTTTTATGAGCACAGATTCATATATGTATATATCCAGTGCTCGAAATGGGTCGGTATGTGCTGGTATATACCAGTACTTTTCTGACAAAGTTGTATAGCATGACCAAGCGATATTCAACCTTAAAGAATAGAACATTATGTCAAGGGGATCTGTTATAAGCTAAAGTTTATAACGTGATTGCCAGTTTGTAAAGAAATGTAACATAAGATAGTTTAAAACTTAACTCATAAGAAAGATGAATACATTAGACAAATTTATGATCAAAAAAAGAAAAACTAATGGTGATATACATATACCTGATATTGCAGTAGTTAGTGACAGTGTGGACAGTGCTTCTAGTAATGTAATGTAATTTATTGCATCCAGTTTATCAACTTTACATTGACTTTGGATATGTCAGCCTTATTTCTAGAGTATGCAAATTATTTACAATATTTTTACATTTTTATACATTTATAGTTCATTTAAGTTATACAAAGCCTTATTTATTAAGTAATCTTGTAGTTTAGATTTAAATTGTTTTTTTTTTTGAGACGCTAGCAATATTTTTCAATTGTGATGGAAACTTATTAGACAACTTGATTCCTCTTATGCTAACATCTTTTTCTGTGATACCCTTATTTACATTATGTCTGTGGAAATCAGAATTGCTCCTCGTGTTATACTCATACAGGTCATTATTCCTTGTTAAGCTCTGCTTATCTATCACATACAATATAGTCCTGAAAACATAGAGAGAGTAAATGGTGAATATTTTTTTATTAATGAAAGTATCTCTACATGAATCTCTCGGTTTTAATTTGAACATACGTCTAATGCATTTTTTTTGAAGAATAAATAATCTGTCCATGTGTGTTTTTGCACAGCAGCCCCAGATTTCTACTCCATACACAAGTTGGGAATAAATGCAACCAAAATAAATAAGTTTCAAGATATATAAATTCCCATGTGTCTGGAAATGTCTTAGTAGAAAAATTGATTTGCTGATGGTACTGTAAATGGGTTTAATTGATTATCTACTACTATGCCTAAGAATTTGTGAGCTTGCACTTCTTCGATAGTGTTACCCTGTAATTGTAGGCTCAAATTGGAGATATTTTTGTTTAATGAGTTAAATTGCATCATTTTTATTTTTTTCATATTACATTTAAGGTACTAATGTTTGTGTTTCTGAAATAACTTGTTTAAATTCAAAAACTTCAGAAACTGATTGGCTTATGATTCATAATGAGAAACTAGGTTGCAGGGTGTGTTCTGCTGGTGATATGACTGATTGCATGTTTAGATGGTGCATGCGGTCGACAAAGCATCAATTTTGCGATTTTCTGCAGACTATGAACATGATGCAAAAAGTATAACTAATTTTATTGTAAGAAAGTATACATTTATATATTTCCATTTTGAGCACTGTATATATCTTTAAACTGTTTTCAGTGCAATGTATTGAAATACTTATTTAATTACATTTGACATAATAAAACTCGGCAACCAACTTCTTTTCCTACATTATATTACTAGACTGTGATGAGAGCCCTATATTTTAGATTCATAATCTCAGTTCCACTGATAGTAGGCTCTCTTTGTACTTTTAAATTTTTTTTTCTTTAAATAGTGCAATGCTTGTTACAATCTGCTCTCTTTTTGCTGTCAATTTAAACACAGAAAATACCAGCAATAGAATATCTTTGAATGTATTTGCAAGCAGTTAACAGTTCGTATAATGCTTCTTGGAATGTGGGAATTTACTGCATTCAAAACCAACTTCTTTTGGAATTTAGGAGTGGGGCAAAATAACATTCCCAATTTGTCCTTATTTCTTTCTTACTGTGTTTTAGGTGCAGATATAACAGCTCAAACAAAGGATGGAGAGACACCATTGTTCTTAGCATTATGGAATCTATTGAAGAAAGAATTCTGGGATGACACTTGTATTGAAATACTATATAGAGCAGGTATTGTTTCAACTTTTCTATCAATACAGAGTGCTTAGTAACAGCATAAAACATGATTTCTCCATTTTCAATAAAATTGCAGTCAAGCAATGATGGCTGTCAACAATGAACTGTATAAAAATAAGAACTGAAGCTTTCCTGGCGACGTATTAATTCAAAATCTTCTCGGGCTTCTAGCCAGGTAAAAACTTGGCTTGACACCAACGTTTCGATGAAGCTAACATCTGATTGGTTCATCCCAGCTCTTATAAATATCAGTCTCCGCAAGCTCAAACCATCAGTTCACCCTGAAGACGAGGAAGATGCACTTCTTCGAAACATTGGTGTGAAGCCAAGTTTTTACCTGGCTAGAAGCCCGAGAAGATTTTGAATTAATGAACTGTATGCTGCACATTGTTGAAATTTATATACAATCTTTTGAATAATTAAGCTTACCAACTATGAAACTGCAAAAAATGTGTTCCACTCTTTCATGGAAATTTATCAAACTTATCGAACTACCCTCATAAAGGAGATATTTCATGATAAAAATAAAAATTATGTTGAAAAGTAACCATAAGTGTACAAAACGTTTAGTAATAAAATAGTTTTCTATGAACTTGTCTTTTATTTATAGCCTATCAGAGGTGAAAAAAAAAAAAAATCTGATATGTTACATTACCATGATTTTCTCTATATCCCTGCAACAACTTATTGTTAAAAAGTTTATGCTTCTATTTACTTCATTTTAATTGAGAAAAAAATAGCAGAAATAATCTTATTACTTGCTTCCTTGTAAGTAGTAGGGAAATAAGGGAGTACTAAAGACTAAAATGATACACATAAGCTGGTTGCTATGTGACTGAGGTTCCTTTGTTTGTATGGACAGGAATTTGTATGAGAAAAGTATTATTTTTTCAAAGCTGAAACCAAAAACAAGGAATATGTCAAAAACCATCAACTCCACGAAAAAAATATACATGACATAAATTGCATGTTTTAATGTGCTCTACATTTTTTGTGTGTTAAGTTTTTTTCCATCTCTTATGGTTTAGCAGTTATGCAAAATTCCGTAAAATTCATCCAGAATAAAGTAGTCTTCAGAGGCTATTCCCAGAAAATTCAAGATATACATTTTATTTGTCAGGTGAATATCTTTAATATTTGACATTTTAATCAAAATTGTTAGACCCATTTTTAAGAAAATAAAAATTTTTAGAAAAAGTTCCATGTAAAGGGTAGCTAGGGGTGGGGGGATTTTCTTGAAAATCTTTGTGTCGTATCCTTGGAAGATACTAAACTTAAATACGAAGTTTGGTATTAAAGGATCTTTTCGTTTTTGAGCTGTGCTGTCCACACACACATACAGACCTTTTTGTAAAAATGCTTTTTTTGGATTCAGCGGGACCCAAAACGTGTATTTCCGGTGAAATCTCGGTATCGAATTTTTGGGTGTATTACAATACCTTCTCTATACACTATGTACATAGTACGTATAGAGAAAGTAAAAATGGCCCTCGTACTTACAGTAGAAATAGATATTAATACACACCTACTAACACTAATCAGTTTTTTGCAGTATTCAATTTTTTTTCCCACAAAATTACAAGCTGAAAATGTACTAGATTTCTTGTGCAGTATTAATAGCTTTGGGTGTTTTTTTAAGGTTGTGATGTCAACGCTGCTAAGAGACATGGCTATACTCCTCTACATGTAGCTGCCAAATCAGGGAACATTAATGCAATCAAATGGCTGTTAGAACATGGGGCTGACCCATTCAGTCTTACACAATGCAGATTGAGACCTATTGATTATGCTGTTTCTGAAGGTATGGATTTTTATCTGATATTAAACTCTAGTCATTGTCGTAAGGAACCATTTTTATGCCAGAAATTTAGGACTGGATTTTTATCAAAAATGTATTGTCATTTTGATCGTAGTATTGTAATCATTTATTAAGTTACATATAAATTGAGGTGCTCATAATAATAAATGCAGGTCCCTACCGACATCAAATTTTGAGATGATCCTGCACAGCTGCCATTTAACTTTCATATGACAAAGTATCAAACTAATTGGGATATGCCAAAGCTCTCATTTCCCACCTTTAAAATTTGTCCGCAGTGAAAACGAACACATTCTCAGTGTAAAAATGACATATCCCAACTATGAGTGCTTTACTGCATGTTTATGGCTTTGTAGTGAATGGTGGTTTTTTTTTTTTGTTTTTTTTTTTGTAGTGCTTAACACCCGCTTTTATTACTTATACTGCAGGCGATGACACTGATGATATATGAAATGAAGATGGTGGAATATAACAGCGGGGGAAAGTGGAGAACCCGGAGAAAACCTGCACCCGCACCACTTTGTCCACTATGAATCTTACATGCGGTCACCATGTAGGTGAGAGGTGAGTGGTCTAACTACTTGGCCATAGCGTGGCCCAGTAAACATAGTGAATATGGCACCATCTACAGATGTTATTCCAAAAAAAAGGAAAGGAAAGAAATGAGTGAGAAAGGCAACTGAATGTTTAATAAACAGAAGAAAGTTGTGCAGAAATAGTGGTAAATCGTATGTAACAAAAAAGTTCATATGGTTTCAGAAAAAAAAACAAAAAAAACATGAACTAGATAAATGCTGTAAATTTCCTGATTCAACTTGCATAAACTCCATCAAAACACTTCCAAGTGCTAGAAATTACTTTGAACTACAAACTATGCAAACTGGTAATGAAATTTGAAACTTTGCAAAAATAATCCACAAAGCAGTTAATCCACCTTGCAATCAATGTTTACAATGGAAGACAAATTTGTTTTCATAGTATGTTTATTGCAGTCCAACAATAGCAGCAGTTTGGTACAGAATATAATTCTTAGATGTTTAGGGTATCTTACTTGATACATAATTATTTATGTTTCAGGCCATGCAGAAGCTGCAGCATTATTGAAGACATATTCCTAAACATTTTTGAAATATTGCATTCCTAAATGCATTTCTTTGTATTTATTGTTCTATTATAAATAAACTTAATTTCATATTGTTATTTTTATGTTTTTTAATTAAATTTTATATTATTCATATTTAATAAAGTGATCCTTTTGACACACACACACACGCACAGAATCTTTCAAAAATGTGACACACTTTGGGGAGAATAGGTAATAGTCTGGGCTAGAGAAGAATTCCTACCTCCCCCCCCAGCCAGGAATCAAACCTGTGACCCCTCGCACAGCAGACATGTGTTCTTGAACTATGGGGCCAGCTTGTTTTTCTACATCTTCCATTATTTCTGGAATAGAAGTCTTTTTGTTTCTTTCTTCTTAAATATCAAGCTTTTTTATTTAACCAATTTTTCATTTTTGAGTAATTCTGAACAAACACTCACACAGACACACACACTCTCTCTCTCTCTCTCTCTCTCTCTCTCTCTCTCTCTCTCTCTCAAACATGCATATGCATAGATTTTTTTTTAAAACTATTTTATTTTGGATTCAGTGAGTCTTAAAACATGTATTTATGGTATCAAATATTTGGATGGAATAAATACTTGCGCTACTTACTACATATAGTAGAGAAAATAAAAAAAATATATACATAAAGTAGGCTAGTAAAATAATTTGACTTCTAACCTTCAATATCTGTTTCAAGAATGCTATTAGTTTGTAGTTTTGACTAAGATCTTTGTTGTCCTTGACTTCGAGGCACTATTTGATCCACATTGTTAAAGATATCCATGTTTTGACTTTATCTTCAAAATGTGCTGGTGCACATTTTCAGTAAAATTTGCTTGTTTCTTACCTTGCACCATTGAAGAAACCTTTTTTATGCTGTTTCATACTGTTTTGTTTACTTTTTTTGGCAGCAATTCTAATGCTATTCTCTCTGTTGCATGTGAAATCTTGTCTTGTCCTTCAGATTCCATAATAACTGCATTCAAATGATCCACCACTACATCAACAATGCCTCTTGGATATTAATCTTACATGTGTGAGGAAATAAATTAAAGTTGGTAACCCTGGAGTGTTATCATTTTATACTCCTCAGAGGCTTAGTTTTCTCCCTTTAATTAATATTGTCTACCATTTTATAACAGTCATTAAGAATATCTCAAATGATTTCCTCACCAGAAAATGGTTGGTTGGTATCTAATGTTGAGCAGTTGGCAGTGAAGCCATTCACTCTCTTGCATTCCATTGTTTTGATGTCATATCATGTTGACTAAAGGTTGGGCAGCGCAGTAGATGGCTTCCATCCATATCTTCTTTAAATGTACAGAAAGGACACAGAGGAGATATGTGGCTGTGGAAAGACATTTGTTTCTAACAGGGAGAAGACCCTTTCATTCCTTTAATAATTAACTGAGGCTTAAAGGAACCGACCTGGACAAAAGCCTAATGTCCGATCCCTCACCTTCACGTGGTGCAGCTGTTAGTAATCACATAACAATTTTGTTATAATAGAAAGGAGACCCTTTAATTGCTTCTATAATTTGAAGACTTAAAGGAACTGATCTAAACAAAATTATGTGATGAACTAAAGGGAAGGGCTGCTCACCAATAACCTGTGGTCAGCTTGGTGAGTTATTGACCTGGACTGATATTTCACATATCAAATCCCCTCTTTTACCTTTACTATCCAGTCTTGCTTGACTCAACTCTTGTTTTCTTTGACCCCGATGGTATTAGAGTATTCGAGGCCTAGGGGATCATTTCATTTTCTTTCCTGTCCATATCTTTCTTTACTTAGGTGATGTAACTGCCATTTATGGTGCCTAATTTTAAACGGTACAAAAAGTTTAATAAAAAGCATTCCAGATAAAAATGATGTCCCTCACCAGAAAATAGAAATAGCTTTTACACAGCAAAGCCATTATCCAAACTCATTTCTATCACTGGTAGCTCCCTTATGTAGTTCATTCGAATGGTAGTTCATAAAGCTTTCAAAGGTGGGGAATTTTTGAAAGAAACAAAAAAATGTGTTTTCTTTCCGCTCTGTTCATCTGCTTCCACAGATGCTTAAAGCCGCTTCTCTTCTTTATTTATACTTGCTAATTTCCTGATTATGAAACTCTTAAGACTTTTCCTCATCCAGCAAAGTGTAATAATTTCTTGATTTATGAAATTTAGAATATATAAAATGTTCATTGAGTAAATGTACAACAATTACATGCAAAATAAATGAGAATCAGGTTTTATAAGAGTCCTTGCAGAGCTGCTTCTTTGTTAATATATACCAACATTCTTCCTGGTACCACAAAAATCTTATGTTAAAGCAAAGACCAAAAAAAGTAAAAAAGGCCTCTGCTGCTGAATGCATATAAAACTGGGTATTTATGTTTCTGAAAATTGAATTCTTAAGTATTTTGTGTTTCTTCCAAATAATAGCCTCTACACTACAAAGAATCTCTCTGAAAGCTTTGAGATTATGCAACAATGGGTTGTGATAAGCCAATGTAGTTTATCCTTGGTTTGGATTGAAAATGAGATAACACATTTGCAAATCTGGATATGCTGCAACAATGAGCAGTGTCAGTACTTCTGTGTGTATATATATATATACAGGTGTGTTGTGTGTGTGTGTTTTTATAGTGTTCAATGCCAGCTTTTACTATGAAGATGGAGCACTGGTGGAATGTGATGGCAGGGGAAATTGGAGAAAACCTGCTCCTGTGCCGCTTTGTCCATTACAAATCTGACATGCTGTTGCTTGGGATAGTCTAACCACTTGGTCGCAGCGATATGTGTGGTCTCCTTCACAGGTCTAAACTCAGCCATTACAACTTAAAACTTTGTTATTTTTTCCCACCGCTTGGGGACCCTATGGGAAGAAAATTGAAACATGGATGTTTTTGTTTTAAATGTAATTTGAGTATAAAATATTGCAGCTCAATCTGCAACATCAGTGTAACAATGGCACACTGTCAGTGTAGCCAACAATTTTGTCATAAAGTACTCTGATAGAAACACTGAATTAAAAAGTATGAATACAAAGTAATAATTTGAAATGCCCCCAACAAGCATCCCATGACTGCAATAGAAACAACCAAATTTCTGCATTGTAAAGAACCAAATAAATATCCCTATGTAACTTTGGGTATCCTCCAATATTATATAAAATATTTGTGATCAGGAATAATTTGAATCACCTAAAGGGAGAGAAACAGCATATAAAGAATATATTTGCACTCTCTCCAAAGAAGAATGATGGACAACATTTTCAAAATGGTTGAATTGGTTAGGCATTGCCTAAGATGCAATGGAGAATACTTTGAAAATAAATAATTATCAGATCTGAATTTTTAAAATATTATTACATTCATTCTCAAAACTTTCAGAGTGAACCCATGTAAATCTAAGGTTATTGTAAAAACTTCACCAGTTCTTATTTTCATATGTGTATATTTCATTATTTCATACAAGATATATACAAAAATGTTATTATTTTAAACATAGTTTTTAGAAATAACTGTGATTTTATTGTATAAATAAATAGACTGTGCAGTTAATATTCAGCTTGATAAAAAGCTTAAAAATGATGGAATGAAAATCTGGATGCTGCGAAGAACATATAAATGCAATACATAATTATTTACATACAAACAGACATACATTCATACATACATACTTGCACACTAATGAAATAGGAAAATGTGAAAGGCAATAGGCTCTAATGGCCAAGAGTCACTCTAAACATTTGCTTAACTGAAGAATATTTCTGGTTAACAGCTCTCATTTTAATACTCATGATTCCAAAGTTCTGTATGAGTCATGTACTGATAACTTGTATGCCTTACATCTAAAACCAGGTTACTTAAAAACAGTATAAAACACCTGCAATACAGAACAGAGTTTTGGGGTAACCCAAGTATCACAAATGTAAATACGAGGCATGTTCGGAAAATACTGTTTCATTCTAGTGCCACCGCAGTTGGCGTTTCGCACATGTGCACTAGTCTTCCTTGTTCACTGGCTCTCAACTGACGCCATTGTGTTTTCTGTTTGTTGTGCAAGGTTTTAAAACAAATAGAAAACTGGCTATCGACCAATAAGCTCAAGCTTAACATTGAAAAAACTATGTATATACAGTTCCATAATTATGAGCAAGACCCAATGCAAGTTTCTTTCAATGATGTACAAATTAATCAAAGTAGAATCCACAAAATTCTTGGACATGGGAAACACACATGCATCATCTAAGCAGGAAACTCAGCTGTCTATGCTACGCATTTAGAATCCTCTCAAAAGTATTGCCCTTGAAGGGTTTAAAGTCAGTGTACTATGGATATGTCCATTCACTGCTCTCATATGGAATAATAGCATGGGGGGCATCTTCAGAAAGTTTGCAGATACTTAAGCTTCAGGAAAGATTAGTAAAAATCATAAAACAAGTACCAATAGACCACTTGCCTCTCACCTAGGTGAGCTGTGTTAGATCCCAAGGACCGCATGTGGGATTCATCATGAACAAAGCAGCAAAGGGACGGGTTTTTCTCCTGGTTATCCAGTTTCCCCTGCCATCACATTCTACGGGTGCTCCATCTTCATTCCATGTATCATCAGTGTCATGCCTGAGGTGCTATACATAGTAAAAGCGGGCATTAAACACGATAAAAAAAATAAAAAATGCACAAAAGTGTTAAAATCCTGTGGCTGTACATTGGGGGAAACCAAATGAAACATAAAAACACAAAAGAACACAGAATTTTTGAGCTTTAAACTACATTAACTACTCCTTAATTTATGAGGGACTAGTCCCAGGGGCCACTGCTTACATTTTCAATTCCATAAACATGCAAAAACAAATATTGATTGTTAAATACAGTAAAACAAGGGTTAATTGAACATGGGTCAACTGAAACCTGGGTTTTTTGAAATGCATCTAAAAATGGAAAATCTGATGTGTACCATTCACATGACTTTCTCTATATCCCTGCAACAAATTATTCTTAAAAAGCTTATACTTCTATTTACTTTATGCTAATCAGAAAAAATTAGCAGAAATAGTCTTATTACTTGCTTCCTTGTAAGTAGAAGCGAAATAAGGGAGTACCATAGGTTAAAGTGATAGTCAAAAGCTGGTTGCTATGTCAATGAAGTTCCTTTGTTTATATGAATAGGAGTTGACAAGTTCCTGTATGAGAAAAGTATAAGTTTTTCATAGCAGAAACCAAAAATAAGAAATGTCTCAAAAACGACGAACTCCACGAAAAAAATATATATATAACATAAATTGTGTGTTTTAATGTGTTCTATATTTTTCGTGTAGTAAGTTATTATCCATCTCTTACGGTTTAACAGTTATTCAAAATTCAGTAAAATTCATCAAGAATAAAGTAGTCTTCAGAGGCTATTCCCAGAAAATTCAAGATATACATTTTGTTTGTCAGTACAAAATTTTAAAAAAAAACCGTTAGAGCCATTTTTGAGAAAATCATAATTTTCGAAAAAAGTTCCATGTAAAGGGTAGTTGGGGGTGGGGGGATTTTTGTCAAAATCTTTGTATCACATCCCTGGAAGATACTAAACTTAAATACCAAGTTTGGTATTTTTGATTTTTCGTTTTTGAGTTATCGTGTTCACAGACACACTGACACACACACACTTTTTTGTGAAAATTCTTTTTTTGGATATTGGGGACCCTAAAACATATATTTCCGGTGAAATCTCGGTATCGAATTTTTGGGTCCGTGTGTGTGTGTGTGTGTGTGTGTGTCTGTGTGTCTGTGAACACGATAACTCAAAAACGAAAGGTCGGTAAAATACCAAACTTGGTATTTAAGTTTAGTATTTCCAGGGATGCGACACGAGATTTTGAGAAAAATCCCCCCACCCCCAACTACCGTTTACATAGAACTTTTTTCGAAAATTTTGATTTTCTCAAAAATGACTCTAATGATTTTGATTAAAATTTCATATATTAAACATATTTACCTGACAAATAAAATGTATATCTTGACTTTTCTAGTAATAGCCTCTGAAGAGTAGTTTATTCTGGATGAATTTTACAGAATTTTGAATAACTGCTAAACCGTAAGAGATGGACAAAAACTTACTGCACAAAAAATGTAGAGCACGTTAAAACACACAATTTATGTTATATACATTTTTTTCGTGGAGTTTGTCGTTTTTGTGACATTTCTTATTTTTTGTTTCTGCTATGAAAAACTTACATGTTTCTCTTACAGGAACTTTTTAACTCCGATCCATATAAACAAAGGAACTTCATTGACATAGGAACCAGCTTTTGACTATCACTTTGAGCTATGGTACTCCCTTATTTCGCTTCTACTTACAAGGAAGCAAGTAATAAGACTGACTATTTCTGATAATTTTTTCTGATTAGCATAAAGTAAATAGAAGTATAAGCTTTTTAAGAATAATTTGTTGCAGGGATATAGAGAAAGTCATGTGAATGGTACACATAAGATTTTTTAAATTTACCATCCGTTAATTTTACGCTTTTAATGCTTTTCTTGCCTACTTATTTTGATTGTTATAAATGTCCAAACATCTGGCCTCTACAAATGACTTTTACATCCAAAAACAAGGTTAAAGTCATTTTATTCTTTCTCTTTGATAGTGTTTAACGTCCTCTTTTACTACCATGGCACTGCAGGCGATGACACTGGTGATACATGGAATGAAGATGGAGCACTGGTGGAATGTGGTGGCGGGGGAAACTGGGGAACCCCTAGAGAAAACCCACCCCTGTGCCACTTTGTCCACCACAAATCTCACATACTTGGGGTCGTCCAGGTGAGAGGCGAGTAGTTTAACCACTCAGCTATGGCATGGCCTAAAGTATTTTTGTTTTATAAAAGATGCTATAAGGGTCTTCAGTTCACTTTAAATGAATTGCCAGTACATACACTGAAATGCAAGGGGCTGTGTTAAATATATTATGATTGTAAGTTCTCTGTTGTTTATTAGCTGTCATAAAACATTGGATATAGATCTTTTACTTAAATTACTTTTGAAATGATATGTTATTTGTTGCACTCCTTTAAAGTTTGTACTCTCTCACTCGTAAAAGAACTCACAAGGTTAGAAAAGTGCATGATTCAGTAACAAAACTGTTTTAAAATAGTTGTTATATTGCAAAGCACATCACACAAACATAGCGCAGTCCTTTTTGGTGAGAGTACAGATCACGCTTATACGTGCCCCACACACTGCTTATTTACACAGGGAGGGAGTTCCCAATCTCATGGAGACATTCCTGGCATCTTTGCATGAAATTTCCATTCGCGTGCATACATTCATCTTGCATAATGTTTATAATTTCTGTTTTATATTGTTCTTAAGCTCATCTACGGTTTGGAAATTTCTTTTATAAACTTTATTTTCTAGAACAATTTTAATGAAAGGGTGTTTTGGAACAGTGATACATATGCATAGAATATTTCTGAGTTGGGTTGTAGCACTTAGGTATCACTTATGTATAATTTTTCCAAACTGGTTTTGAAGCCATGTGGGCATCACTGTCCATGGTTTCCAACTGAATTTCCACAGGGTGTTCTATGTTGAGGTGTGACAGTCCCTGGTGGCTGGGTGACGAACCTCCACAATATATTTTGTGGTAGGAATTCTGACGAATTAGCCATTGCACACCACTTTTGGTCTACTAACCACAAAACAGTACCTAACATGCACCTTATAAAACCTACCAGTATGCGGCAGAGCTTGAAGCCTGGGAAAAAATCCATATAATTAAAAACCAATATCATGTATTCAACTTTGAATTGCCACCACAAAATATATTATGGAGTTTCGTCACTCAGCCACCAGGGACCGTCACATCTCAACATCGAACACCCTGCGGAAATTTAGTTGGAAACCATCGACAGTGATGCCCACATGGCTTTGAAACCGGTCTGAAAAAACTATATGTAAGTGATACTAAAGTGTACAAACCCAACTCAAAAACATTTTATTTTTTAGGTTTCCCCACAAATAAAAGTTATAAAGAGTTAGAACTGGGGAGTAGAGAAAAATCTTTAGAAACTACCTTGTCATAAAAACATTTGTCTTCCAACAGTTCTGCCTTAAGGATGTAGGCTGTGGTAGAATCTTGTAAATATCCATATTGTCTCCTACTGTGCATTTGTAGATTGCCCAGATCATTCTGTGGTGGCCTTGAACTGGGTGAGGATTGGTGCACCTTCCACCAGAGTCACATATAAATGACTGGCAAGTCCTGGGTATGGAACACTAACTACTATTCATTAGGCTTACTTCTTCATAACAGATCCTGAAATTTATCACCTTCAATGCGAACATATTCCTTATATGGATATCTATCCCTGTCCTACGCACAGCTTGTGTTAAAAAAGAATTAAATCAATACCAATTGACCATAATAGTTGACTATACTATGAATTCTGGGACTTAAAGTACTTACAACATTGTAAGTCGCCATTGGGGTATGCCATCTCAAAATAATTTGAGATCACCTTGTAGTTTACCGGGAAACATGAAAATCAGTTCAGGAATTTAATGCTGTGCCTGCATGTTGCCATGGTAGCTCAGTGGTAGAGCAACTGGCTAGAGACTGGGAGCTCCGTGGCATTGAAGACTCTGACTCTTCCTATTCAACTCCTGTCCTGCACAGGCTTGTGTGAAGAAACAATTAAATTAACATTCCTTATATCTCCATAAACAATTCTGGTTTACTCGCAAAAATTTATGTTGACTGATTCCCTGTATTACAGGTGAATTTGGTATATATGCTTTATTCTTTAATATAACACATAAATAAAACTTCATGGAGATAAGTCAGGAGAACGAGGTGGTTACAATCCTTGCTAATTATTCTGTACGATACACACCTTGCAATTCATGTATGGAATTCGCAGCAGTATGCACTGTAGCTGAATACTGCTGAAACCAACACACCCATGCACGCACACACACTCAAACATTGCAATCTGTAGATCCTATTATGGGATTAGACTCAAAGGTCAAACTCTAGGATGTATATCATGTCAACAATTATACTTATTCATACTTATTAATACATTTTTATTTACAAATAATAACTCTGACAATGAATTTTCATAGGTGTCAGTTTTGGATAATTTTCAATTACATGTCTGTTTCCAAAAGCCTACCCGTACACTTGCATTCTTAGAATATTCACGTTTGTTATATTTACAATGTTACATTATTACCAGTGTTTTTTGATTGAATGAAATTCTCCTCTGTATAGAAGGTGTGAATAATAAGGTGTCTTTTTAATTAATTCTGATGTAAACTTACTTTTGTTCATTTGCAATTCTTTTATAGAAGAGGGAAGTGAATTAAACAAAATTATTCCTTTGTAGTAAACCCCTTTTTAGAATAACTGCAAATTATTTGTTGGTCTATGTAAGTCCTGCCTCTGTCTAGTTTTTTTGTAAACTTTTCTGGGTTAATTATTACAAATGACAATGTATTCACAGGCTAATGGTAAAATTCCAAACATTTTGAAAAGTGGTTTGCAGTGAGTTGATCGTCTTTTGCACAATCTTGCATTTCTTATTAGTTGCGTAAAAAAGTTATTTAAAATAGAATTTACATAAATGTATGAATAAACTGTGTAAAAAACATGGTGCTAATAATTCTATGTGCACTCATTGCGAACCAAACCCTAACTTTTGCAGTGTGATGGGGAACTTCATGAATAATATAGGGATTTGCAGTAGAAAACTGTTATGAGTAGGAATGTGACCTTGAATCTAAAAGAATGTTTCATTAGTGAAGAACATTAAAACCCACATCGCCATTATCACTGACTGCAAAAACCAATTGTAATAATGAACCCTATTTACAGGATCTTGTGGTTGTAAAGTATGAACTATAGTTACCTTGTATGGCTTAAGTTTCAGAAGTTTTGTGTCACAACATCTGACGTCTTGGAAATGTTAACCTCTTGTGCTGAATGTCTCAGTGATTTTTGGAGTGAATGCTCTAACTGGGCCCCTAGTTTATCATCAGTCCCTTCTGTCAGTACATGCTGTTGCCATTGCCAAACATGTTTCTTGTTCAAAAAAGATCCTATACACCTGACAAGCTTCAGCAAACAGTTAGTGGACAACAAAATAAAAAAGGTCAAGAGACAAAAACGTCTAAAGCAAATCACCACACTGACACCTTCCAAAGACAAAAAGTATATAGGAAATTCACATATCACCCCTGGGCAACCCATAAGTTTCAAAAAGTCTTCAAAAAACATATCATCTTAGCACCTATCAATAGATTCAGTGTCAGAAATCTCCTGAAGAACCCAACTACTGATAAAATCCCCCCTCAAAAAGGACAAACTATGGTCAATGATACACTATAGCAAGTGTACTATGCATTTATATATACACACATAAAGTATGGGATCATTGTATGGAGTAACATAACAGCAACGAAGTAAAAAGGATATTTATATGACTATTTTGTTCATGACACATGATTGTAGGAATTGGCATGTAAAATTCCAACCGATCGGAACTCATTATCTCTGCATTTTAATTGTTTTTTTTATCACATCAATGTGCAATTGTTTTTCGAAATTTATCACATCCACGTGCATTTGTTTTCTCTCTGAACTAATATTCATCTAATAATAATAATAATAATAATAATAATAATAATAATAATAATAATAATAATAATAATAATAATAATAACAATAACAATAATATCAGTGTGCAGTAATATTCCTGTACATAATGGCAGAAGTTCCAAAACATTTTGGGGAAAGGTCTATCGCTGAAATAGACATATTAATCGAAAACTCAAAGCCGCAGAATACTAAAAATAACAAAGAGAGTGTGTGGAACCAGTTCAACGAATTCTGGTAGCAATGAGGCCATGATTTATGATATGGGCTACAAGTTAAAGTAATTTCGGTGCAAATATACGTCAAGTTGAATGGGATTTAGGAATATTATATATGTCCATGTAGGCTAATCATTGTTATTTTATTTATGAAATAGTCAAGCTACAACTTTTTACCAGATAAATTTGAATTTATCAATAAGCTCTCATATTACTTTTGACAAAAAACAATTAGAAAAATGGCATAAATAAATAGTAGACAGTCACGCAGATTGAAATTCAAACAGAACCAAGACGATACCAAGAATATAGACGAATCAAGAAATAAAGGTATTTACATGCATAATATAAGAAACAATGATGATTAATTTAGATCTGTATACAGGGTACATTAAACAACCGTATCAGCAAAAGTATGAGAAAGGAGCTGTAAAATAAGCTACTTGAAGGAATAAAAGTAGTTAATAGAACTGAACTCAAACTAAAGAAAACAGAACATACTTGATAACAAATGCATTTTATAGCTTGGAAAAATTCAAGTGTGGAGTTGTATATGAATAGTCAAATACTATATATGGATAGGTAGAGTCAGACTGAAAAATTCAATGCCATAGTCGGGATTTGAACCATGGATGTCTCGGCCTCTAGCTGGTTGCTCTTCCACTGAGCTACCATGGCAACATGCCAGCATAGCATTGAATTTCTCAACTGACTTGCATGTTTCCTGGCATGTTTTCAGTCTGACTCTACATATCCAACTCCTATTCTACACATGGCTTGTGTGAAAAAACAATTAAACCAATACCAATTAACCATAATAATTGGCTACACTATGAGTCCTGGGACTTAAACTACTTACAACATCGTAAGTTGCCAAAATAATTTGAGATCACCTTGTGGTTTACTGGGAAACATGCAAGTCAGTTGAGAAATTCAATGCTATGCCAGCATGTTGCCATGGTAGCTCAATGGAAGAACAACTGGTTAGAGACCGGAAGATCTGTGGTTCAAATCCCAGCTATGGCATTGAATTTTTCAGTCTGTCCTGCACACAGCATGTGTGAAAAAACAATTAAATCAAATACTGTACATAATTGTATTACATTGTAATACATTTTTGATGTGTCCCTAAAATTATGTATTTAAAAGACAAATGAAAGTATCTTATCTTATTTTCTATAGGGGGTGGGGACTTGTATTGAATGTATCCAATAGTAACAAAGAAAAGAACAAACTTAACATTTTTAAAGAATTACAAAGTTTATTTGACGACTTGATTAATTAAACTAAACAACACTTACTTGGGATTTTTGCCAGAACATATTTTGAAGGACTAGTTTCCTTCATTTTCAATGGATATCGACTAATTCCTTGCAGTGAAGCTGGCATTGTTGTAAGTGCTGTCTCCTCTGGTGGTGGTTCAATGAACTTGCTAAACACATCCTTCTGTGGATCGTTGAAAGCAAAAACCCTGTTTCTATTTTTTAAAATGAAGATGTGTTCCCAGCTCTTGTTTTCCTGTTATATGTTTTATAAGTTTTGGTTCTGAATTTATATTGTGGTGTTTTGTCCAAAAGTGGATGGCAACTGCTGATTTTTCCAATTGTTGTTTTATTTATGTTTCTGAAGTGTTCTTTGGATCTTGTTTCTAGATTCTTTTTGATTTTTGCATATAAATCTGATTACAATATTATATATAATATATAATAATATATAATAATGCATTATTGTTTATTATTATTTATATTGGAAAAATAAATCTAGAAACGAGGTCCAAAGAACACTTCAGAAATATAAATAAAAAACAAAGCCATCAAATTCCTCCAGATCTTCAGGCAGCACTCGACAAACCAACCAAATTATTATCATTGTTTAAATTCATAAAAGATTGTAAACTTACTACTGCACTGTAAAATATTGTATACTTTTAATACACTGTTATACGATACATTACATATATAAGTATTATTGTTAGAATTCCAATAATTAATGTTACAAGCTAGGTATAATTATTAATTTAATGTGTAAATATTGTATTCAAAGCTTTATAAAATTTCTTATTGTTACATGATGACACTGTAAGATATGTGTAGTTAGGCAACATTAAATAAAAGTATAAATAAAAAAAAAAAATTGGAAAAAGCAGCAGTTGCCACCCACTTTTGGGCAAAACACCAAAATATAAATTCAGAACCAAAACTTCTAAAATATATAACAGGAAAACAAGAGCTGGCCACATGGGAGCACATCTTCATTGTAAAAAATAGAAACAGGGTTTTCGCTTTCAACGTTCCACAGAAGCATGTGTTTAGCAAGTTCATTGAACCACCACCAGAGGAGGCAGCAAGGAATCAGTCAATGGCCAGTTGAAATGAAGGAAACTAGTCCTTCAAAACATGTTCTGACAAAAATCCCAAGTAAGTGTCGTTTAGTGTAATTAATCGACTCATTGTTGAATAAATGAATATAACAATGTTTACAAATTTCCATAAAAAGAAAAGTGAATCACAAAGTTTCCTCAAGAAAAATCCATACAGCTAATGATTTAAGGTATTTATTCATTTTAACATGAAAAATATTAAATGCAGTTTGTGCTAAAATTAGATTATTTATAATTGTTGTACATAAATGTTGTATTTGTTTTACGAGAGCTGCAGCATGCATAATATAGGCATCCAGCTGGCTCCTTACTTCAGTCCTTGCCCGAAGCCTATAACTATGCTTGCCAAACAAGTTAACCAGAAAGATTATTCACTCTCAGACATTTTGATTCATTTGAAGGGAATATTGATTGTCCTATCAACAATCCCACATTTAAGAGGGCTTATAGGCCAAAAAATATATTAAAAATGTTAAAGTGGTGTTTTTTTACATTACTGTACAGATATATGTTTACTGTACTGTATATATTAATGACACAAGTGAAGAATTGAAGTAACAACTTTTATAATATTGGTAAAAATATTATTTGCAAACACAATTTACAAATTACACATGGTAGTTTGGTGCAAGCATTTCACTTTTAAATTGCTTTGATGTGGCCCTTAAAGTTAGAATAATTCACATATATTATAAACTAGCATTCAACAAATTTGTTGGTTTTTCCAGAGACCAAAAACCATTGTGGATAAAAAACATGGACTTTAGTTTTGGTCTTTTTATCATTTCAAAGTTGCATTGCATTCACTGTCAAACACTTTATATGTAAAGGGTTACAAAATGATCCTAGACTTAGTTTATTGCACCTCTGTACACATGAACAATTCACCGACAGCTTTTATTGCAAAAGTTGTCTCTTTCCATAAAAGGACATCAACAATTTACAATAATTATATCACACACATAAAAATAGTATTAAGTCTTTATATTTTCTTTTTACAATGAAGTAAAACACTGACAGAAATGAGTTGAAGAATCAGAAAGGTGATGTACATACTTCAAGTTCTGAAATATAATTGTTTTATGTATGTAATTTACAGTTTATTTATTAAGATTCTTACAAACATTGCAATTTTAAATATAAGAGAAGGTGCAAGTTTTAATAGATACATTTTCATCACATATTTTTTGTTGACTGGTTTCAAGAACTATTTGCTCTCATCAAAAACTGAAGTGGAAACCATACATAACACATATCACTAAAAAAATAAATTAAGGTATATATATTATGAAACAAGTTAGGAATATTATGGATAGAGAAACTCTTAAGCAAATCTACTATGCATTCATTTATTCACATATAAAGTATGGAATTACTCTTTGGGGAGATATTACAGAAACAGAAACAAAAGAAGTATTCACATTACAAAAAAAAGCACTTAGGATAATGGAGAAAGTAGATAAACAACATACATGTAGACAAATTTTTAAAAATTATAAGATTTTAACTGTTCCCTGCATATATGTATATATGAAAGTATAAAATGTATTGTACTAGGAGCAAAAAAATAACAATGTACACAAGTATTGCTTAAGAAATATAATGAATATTTTAAATTGACACTGAGAGGTACTTTAAATAATCGAGATGTAATGGGCATGGGGAAACAGCTATTTAATAAGTTACCCAAAGAACTTAAAAGTATTAAAAATAACAAGTGTATGTTAACATCTGTAAAGAAGTATTAGAGAATGCTTTTTATAGCATAGAAGGATTTAAATTAGGTAAATATATATATATATATATATATATATATTATGTATTCTTGATGTGCCCTTTAACAATTGTATGTAAAGGATGAATAAAATGAGTTAATCTTCAGACACAGACTGGCTCCTGTTGTGTATTGGTTGTTTAGGTTGTTATCTAGTGGTGGAATGATGCACTTCCATAATTGAGTCTAGCAATTCAAAATTCATTAACTGGTGTTTATGTTTCATGATTAAAATCTTTTCCCAAGTAACCACATATGCTGTGTATTTTTGGGTTCTTAAGAGTTAATGTTTGGTGTGATGGATTGGTGGTTCAGAAGTGGCGTGAAACTGCAGATTTCTTTGTCTGTATTTGATGTAGCAACTTTTAGACTCCTAACAGGCCATGACTGTCTCAATAAACATTTATTCAGGATTGGTATAGTGAGAACTCCTCTGTGTCCTTTCTGTACACTTAAAGAAGATATGGATGGAAACCATCTACTGTGCTGCCCAACCTTTAGTCAACATGATAATATGACATCAAAATACTGGAATGCAAGAGAGCGAATGGCTTCACTGCCAACTGCTCAACATTAGATACCAACCAACCAACCAACCATTTTGAGATTAGACTTTATACCCAAACTCTAGGATATAGATTATGTCAAGAATTATACTTATTTATACTTATTAATACATTTATTTACAAATAACTGTGACAATGAATTTTCAGAGGTGTCAGTTTTGCATAATTGACAATTATATATCTGTTTCCAAAAACCTACTCATATGTATGCATTTTTGGAATATTCATGTTTATTATATTTACAATGTTACACTATTACTAGTGTTTTTTGATTGAACGAAATTCTCCTCTATAGAGAAGGTGCGAGTAATAAGGTATCTTATTTATTTCTAATCTAAACTTGTTTTTGCTCACTTGTAATTCTTTTATAGAAGAGGGAAGTGAATTAAACAAAACTATTCATTTGCAGTGAACCCCTTTTTGGAATGACTGCAAATTATTTGTTGGTCTATTTAAGTCCAGTCTATGTCTGGTCTCTTTGTTATGAATATCTGCATTTTTTAAACTTTTCTGGGTTATTTATTACAAATGACAATGTAGCTATAATATATTCATAGGCTAATGGTAAAATTCCAAACATTTTGAAAATCACAAAGAGCTGATTTTCTTGCCCCTGCCATTATTCCTATTTTTTTTTTTTTTTTTGCATAATGAAACACTTTGAATTTCTCCGATATATTATTCTGTAGGTCATCAATGAATGAAAATATGCATAATAAGTTTTTTTAGTGTGCTCTTATTTATAAGCTGAATTAAAAATCGGATGGCAAAACATGCAGAGCTCAGTAGAATTGATTTAGTAAGCTCAATTGGGGTCCTTCAATTATTACAGATTAATTTTTTGAGACTGTATTTATTTTGTGGAGATAAGCAATGTTGTGTGTTTTTGAAAAATCTTATAGAATTTGTAGTGAATATTAGGGTGGAAAGTAAATATTTTGAAGCTCATTTTGGTTTTTTGTTGGGTAAGTTTTTTAGTATTCCTGTTGTATTAAAAAAATCTAATATAACATAATGATAAATTTATAACAACCTAAGTTAATTTCTTATATCCATCTCATCATCATTGAATAATAGTTAACATTAAAATTAACATTCCTGTAAATACAATTTTATTGATATTGAATTTAAATAATTTGACTATTTTGGCAGAAGTGATAGTTAACAATCAAAAGTAGTAAACTGGTAAGAGAATTATTAATATTACACTTATGACTATTAATAATATCTACAGATTCTAAATCTGTTACACTCACTTCTGCCAAAATAATTAAATTAATTAAATTCAATATCAATAAAATTATATTTACAGAAAAGTTAATTTTAACATTAACTGTTAAGTTAAAGTTCAACTTTGTTTTTTGGACTTTGCTATATTTTTGTCAAGAATTTGTTTGTGGAAGCTGTTGTTTATTGATGTGTTGACTATTTATAGACAGTCTTTTTTCTTACGAGAGCAAATAGTTTTTGAAACTGATCAAACAATAAAAAATGTAAGTGATGAAAGTGTTTCTGTTCCAAATTAAAGCTTCTCTTAAATTTAAATTTCACATCACTGTTACAGCTTATACAAATATTATAGGAATTGCAATCTTAATTCATGTTCTAGTCATAATACAGAATTATCTCTACAATATATTATATTACAGCAGAATAAAAATTGGAAAGTTTGCAGAGTTAAGTTCAGGCACATAAGAATGAAGAGAAATTCAAGTTCATTTTAATATCAAGATTTTTCTCATTCAACCATGACTCTCCTCCCAAGCATACACTTGTTACTATAATTACACTACTCTGATAATATCCATTTCCAACCAGAAAAATGTTTATACTATCACTAGTAATTTACTATTATTCAATTGCATTGATAGACCTGCACACTCAAATACTGAATGCCACTTTAATGAATATTTCAGTTCAACAAAGGTGTTGCATTTCTTGCAGGAAATTATTGAGGTCAAATATGGTCAAGGTTAGCCCAAGAAACCATAATCGTAAGCTTCAGATCTTTGATTATATTTATTAAAAACATTACAGGAAATCAAATTAAGTGCCGCTGTATCTGTTGAAAGCAATCAGAATAACTTCCTTTACTGTGGAAATTCAGAGAGCTGGTATTGCTAAAGGTGGCTAATATCTACCTCTCTCTTTCTTTACTCTCAGGAAATGTCAGGGTTGGAGATAAAAAACAGTGGCATTATGATTATTCTTGGTCATAAGCACCCTTATAAAACTAAGCCAAGCCAAAGATAAAATCAAGATAAAACTAGAGATAAAAAGGGAAAATAAAACTATCCATTTCTGAAACAAATCTATAAAACTTGACTGAAGAATGAAGCAAAAAAGGCAATAAAAACAGCAAAAAGCTAAAAGGTGATAAAATTGTGTCATATGATAAAAGTTAACATGTTAAAAACCATAACTAATGTTCCATCATCTACTGTAAGAGAAATAAAATGATCTAAAAGTGCACTTTAGATAAAAACTTCAAAACTTTACCTTTTGTTCTCTCATTATCAGCCTGGACTTCTGTTAGGCATTCCAGAAGTGAGCAAATGTGTGCTAGAGCAGCTCACTCTAGCAATTGCCCTCCGTGGTGTAATGGTTACCATGCTAACTTCCTATACTCAAGGTCGCGGGCTCAAACCCAGCGGAGGACAATGGATTTTTTCAGGTGTAAAAATCCTTAGCATGGCTTCCTTCGGAAGGGAGGTAAAGCCGTTGGTCCTGTGTCATAGATTTACGGCATATAAAAGAACCTCAAGCCTGATAGAGAGGCCTCTGAGCAAAATTAAGTGATCTTTCATGCCCAGTGTAGACGCTGAGAACCACAGTAGTTAAAGAACCTCCATAAATAACACCATTTACATTTTTTTTCAGTCTAGCAATACATGACAGAGAGCAGACAGATAGAGGCCAGTTCCTTCTTAAGAAGATGACTCCTTGGCACAGCCCACTAAGAGCCTTGACCTACCGCCTGGCAGCTGCATCCCCCATCTCGGTCCATTACAGACGTTGTGGATGGGGTGCAGTATTGGGGGCTGAGACGCAGTCAGCGCTTCAATCCCCTCAGTCCTCACGACCTGGAGCTGCTACTTCTCCATCAAGTAGCTCCTCAATTGGCCCCCCCAGGGGGCCCCAGTCCAGGTCTCCCAGAGGGGGAAAAATCCCCATACCAGTACTGGAAATTGAACCCAGGTCTCCTGCTTGGCAAGTAGCAATGCTACCACCGCACTAAGGATACGACCTCTATCACTGATTCTCAAGCAAGCTAATAACACCTCCTCTTGGCAAAATTTACAAGAGGAGGTTACCCAATTTACAAGTAGATCCTTCACTTCCCTGAGCTTGCTCGTGCAGAGAGACGCCCACTCACAATGGTGGTATATTAGAAATAACGTATGTGAACAAACCTACAATTACTGCAGACTTCTGTCACTTGCACCCCAGTCAACCTTATCAGCTGGCTGCATGTTGCAAAACCAGTTGCATGAAGGATCATTCACCTGTTCAAGTGAAGTACTACAATATAGTGAAAAAAACAGTGAAGCAAACAAATATAATATGTTGTACAAATAGTTCCTTTGGTGAAAATCATGCTTAAACAAAATTTATTAAGTTTATATCATAATATTTAAGTTACCAGGCAGATAATATAAAAATACAATGATATTATTTAAAGTATATATTCTGTTAAATTAAATATACTTTAAGCAGTATCACTTTCATTACCAAGAGATAAAATTGCCACAAATATTGCAGTTATTTGAATAGAAAAAAAAATGTATATGGCCCCTAATAGCACATTTGCTCTGTGTAAATTGAGTTCAGTTTTAGTTACATAAATACCACTATAATTAGAAAAGAAACTTGACAACTATTTAGATAATTTGAAACTTAAGATCAGTTTTATTTTACAAAAATTTAGGATTACACACAAAGAGAAAATGGACTGCTGAAATACTATATGTATGAGGGCCATTTTTTTTCAACTTCCGATAGGCTGTAAATAAAAGACAAGTTAATAGAAAACAATTATTTTATTACTAAAAGTTTTGTACCCTTATTCATATTCATATTCATATTCATTTATTTCATCCTTCAGATCATGTATACATGATATGGACTCGTCAATAAGTTACTTTATGGTTACTTTTCAACATAATCACCGAAAAATAAGACATTTATCGTACCTGTGCACAAACTTTGCAATACCCGCTTCAAAAAATGTTGCTGCCAATGATTTCAAATGAGCATTGACGTTGTTTTGAAGATCTTCATACTTTATGACGTTTGCGGAGAGTCATTCAAAACAAAGAGGAATGCTGACTTCAGGAATTGTGTTGATCCATGACAACGCTCGTCCACACACTGCTGGCAGAACCCATCGACTCCTTGAACAATTTTAATGAGACATTTTCGATCATCCGCCATTCAGTCCTGACCTGGCACCCAGCGACTTTCTCCTTTTCCCTGAACTGAGGGAGCTAGGAGGGCAGCACTTTCAAACTAATGAAAATCTTCAAAACAACATCAATGCTCATTTGAAGTCATTGGCGGCAACATTTTTTTAAGCAGGTATTGCAAAGCTTGTGTACAGGTACGATAAATGTTTCAATCTTTTCAGTGATTATTTTGAAAAGTAACCATATGTGTACAAAACTTTTAGTAATCATTTAATTGTTTGCTACGAACTTGTCTTTTATTTATAGCCTATCGGAGGTTGAAAAAAAAAACAGCCCTCGTAAATATGCATGTTTTGGTTATGAAATAATGGACAACCAAGAGCTGATCTTTTCAAGGAGGTCATGGTTCATGAAAATGCATGTAGATAATGATACAAATACTGAGCAGTAGAATAATTGCACATTTTTGAAAGTGGGTTTAATAGGAAACCTCTTTCATCATTTGAAACAATAAAATGCATGACAGATTAAGGCACACTTTCAGAAAAGTTTTTATAATTTACAACATTCTCACTTGTTATTTTGTTTGTTAATGGCATTTACTTATTCCGTTTTATTCTTAACATTTGTTACTTCATACAAACAGCTTTACTCCTGCTTTCTCTTCATTTATATGTTTCATAGAATGATTAAGTATAAAAGTTTGAATTGACATTAAAACATTTTCAGTTAGAGAAGGCTGTTATACATTTTGATATTTAAGGATGCTGCAGCTGAGGCAATGAAGAAGCAGTATATACCTCTTTATTACTTGATAATTGAAACCTTGAGGCACCTTCAAATAATTAAACAACACAACTTTATTTTGATACTCTTGCCAGAGGGTATCCATATATTTTTAAAAAATCTGATGTGTTCCATTTGCATAAAAAAAATAGTAAAAAAAAAACAAATACAGGACTATATATCTTAAAACAATCAGCACAACAAATGAATAGAGATAGCTTAATACAAATATACTATGCCGTCATACATTCTCATTTGAGCTATGGGGTTGTATTATGAGGTAATATACAGAAAAAGCAATGCAAAGAATATTAAGACTACAGAAACATGCCATTTGGATAATATGTAAACTAAAGAAGACAGATACTTGTAGAAATTTCTAGAAAAAAACTAAATATATTAACATTTCCGGCACTATATATATGCAATCAAAGTAAAAACGTGCACATACACAAACATGACACAAGAACAAAACAAAATTATTTCATAAACAGACTAAGAGGAACGTTAAGTAACAAAAGTATAGAAAGTAAAACCAAAGGTTTGTGCAATCATTTGCCTAAACAAATAAAACATAACTAAAGAAAAATGTAAACTTAAAGCAATTAAAAAGTATCTCTCTGAAAATATATTTTACTCTATAGAGGAGTATAAAATGTTAAACAGAAAAGTTAAATAAGTTATGCTGTTAATGGCACCCCTGTATTTTTTGTAAAGTTTATATATGTTATATTTTGTAATCAATCTAACAATCCTTGTAAATTATGTATTACAAATGGAGCTAATAAAGAAATAACTTTCTCTAGCTGTTCCACAAACAAAATGTTCTAACAAAGATTATTTTTTTATTTACTTCATCCTAATCTAGATAAACATTAGCAGAACTGTACTTAATACTTGCTTCCTTGTAAGTAGAATGGCAGTAAGGGAATACATTATGCTAAAGCAATAGTCAAATACTTTAAAACCTGGTCGCTATGTGAAACAATTGAGCTTCAGTTTGCTTTACATGGTCCTGTTTAAGAAAAATTCATTAGTTTAAAACTGAAACCAATAAAAATGAATATCTCAAAAATGGTCAACTTTACAAGAAAAAACATATTTCATAAATTGTGTGTTTTGAGGAGATCTACAGCTTTTGTGCAGTAAGTTTTTGTCTATCTCTTACGGTTTAACTGCTATGCAAAATTCTGTAAAAATCAACCAGAACAAAGAGCTCTTCAGAAACTATTATCAGAAAATTCAAAATATACATTTTATTTGTGATGTGAACATCTTTAATATATAATATTTTAATAAAAATTGTAAGAGCCATTTTTGAGAAAATCAAAATTTTCGAAAAATATTCCATGTAAAGGGTAATTGGGGATGGGGGGGGATTTTTTTTTAAAATCTTCGTGTTATATCCCTGGAAGATACTGATGTATCTTCTGTTTGGTATGAAAAATGTTGAGTAAGTTTAAGCTCCATGAAGCTTGGAATCATTTTAGCATATTTTCACAGATTTCATTCATTGTTTGATATGACCAACCAGGTTAAAGGGCATTCATCTGAAAAAAGTTAAGAGAGCTAGCCCAGAGTGTATTTATGTGAGGTGTAATTTAATTCATTGGTTGTTTATAATTAATATCTACAACAACAAAAAGAGACAGTTGAGTTATGTGGAGGGAATAATGGATTTTTGAGGCACCATGCAGTAATATTCTGCTACAAAAATGTCAAACTTGCATTTTGTAAACAGAGCAAATGGAAACAATAGCTTCATTGTTACCAGAAGTCACATGCTCATTTCTTGGTTTTTGATAATCAAGTCCTGTACAACAATGCCATAAAATACAGAGTGATTTGTGTGGAACTGACACATTTCTTTCTTTAATTATTCCATTGGAAATTCATTCAATGACCCAATTTTAGCACCAAATTAAGCAGAATGTTCTGGAGTTTCGATTCCTTGTCACTAGATGTGCAGATGTTGAACTTATATCAAGTCACTTTTACGATGACTGGACGATGTAGAGCTGAGTCAAGGATATTTTCACCAAGATGGCACTACATGCCATACATCAAATGAATCCATGCACCTAATTGCAAGTTTCTTTGATGACCGGATAATTTCCAGGAACCTGTGACCACCGAGATCTCTGGGTTTGACATCATCAGACTTCTTTCTATGGGGTTACTTAAAAGACAGGGTTTATGCCACACGTCTCCAGACATTGGATGATCTGAAGCACAACATCACAAAGGAGATTCAAGCTATTGACAACAGAGTCCTCTGAGTGGCCAGTAACATGAAACGATGTGTTGAGTTGTGCCTTATACAGGATGGAGGACATTTTAGACATTTGCTATAGAGGTAAATAATCTCCCAAAATTCCTCTACAATTTAGGTATAACAAGTTGTCGCTAGCATAGCACATTTTGAAACAGTTAATGAAAGAAATGTGTCAGCTCTATATAAATCACCCTGTACAGTTGCAAATATTTTGTGTACAGGGTTACTACAAAAGAAATAGACAACTTCAACTGCCTGTAAAACAAAAACTATTAGAGATAGCAACCTGATTATTTTGGAGGTATGTTGAGAAACTCTCAAAGTTTCGTTTCTTACTATTGGTAACGCTATAGTGTTTTGTTTGTTGTTGAAGAAGCTGAAATGGCGGAAAATCCTGTGGAAAAGGCATATTGCGTGTTGGAATTTGCTAGAACGCAATCAGCAACTGTTGTCCAACGACATTTTAGAACACGTTACCACAAAACACCACCGACTAGACAGTCAATCTATGACTGGTATAGAAAATTCGAGACAACAGGATGTTTGTGCAAAGGGAAGAGCTCGGGAAGACCAAGAGTTTCGGAAGAAAATAACCGACAATAATGCTCTTGCATTTTGGCCACCAAGGAGCCCTGATCTCACACCATGTGACTTTTTTCTATGGGGATTCGTGAAAGACAGTGTTTTTGTCCCTCCACTTCCTCTTAATTTAGATGACTTGAAACAACGTATCAGACAAGCCGTGGCAAGTGTTGATGCAGATATGTTACAAAAGGTTTGGGATGAACTTGATTATCGCATGGATGTGTGTCGCGTGACTGGAGGAGCCCATATTGAACATTTGTGAGTTCACAATGTAAACTTCAAAGACTCCTCTACAAACCAGTGAAAACGGCGTCAAATTACCGTAAATAGTTTTTGTTTTACAGGCAGTTGAAGTTGCCTATTTCTTTTGTAGTAACCCTGTATTTATTTCACCAATATAGACAAAAGAAACAATGAAAATATAACTTTTTTTTACTTTTCTTTCAAGTTTTCTATGAAAGGGCATCAAGAGCATAGAGTTTACTCTTATTCCTCAAGGTTTCTATATCACATTGTATAATGTAAGCACAGAGCTGAGTCTTAAGCAGAGAGTGTGAATTATTTATTTCTTCCACAGGGAAGTAGAAAAGAAAGAGCTCAACAATACAAAATAACATAAAAATGTAAATGCTATATCTCTTAGGGTCCATATTTTGAAAACTGTTTCTAGCAGCTCACATTTACAAAGCATAGAATATAATCTAAACTAGTGATGGCCAAAAGGCGGCCCATGGGCCTAATCCGGTCCACAAATAAATGTATGATTTATTCACTTTTTTTTTTTTTTTTTTTTTTTTTTTTTTTTTTTTTTTTTAACTTTCTGCATAGATCTCATTTTAGAATTTGATGGTAGATTTCAAGATTTTGAAGTATTTTGATCACAGATGGAACTTTTCAACAATGCCATGAGATGTTAAGTAGAGAGCCAGCCCGGGGGTCTGCAGATAGAACTATGTGAGCTCCAATGTGATTCATCTCTTCAAACACAGAGGCAACTGGTGTTGATTTTTGGAAACTCTTTTCAAAAGAACGTTTTCCACATCTTAGAAACTGGGCTTTAAAACTTACTTCCATATTTGGTGGTACTTACATATGTGAAACTGCCTTCTCTGCTATGAAACGGTACTTACATATGTGAAACTGCCTTCTCTGCTATGAAACTAGAGAAATCAAAGTCCAGAAACAGATTAACTGATTCAATGTTATCTCATATTCTTAAAATTGCAACATCAGAACTGGAAGTGGATTTTAAATCTTTTGTAAAAGGTTTTTAAAAACCTCATAGTTCTTAGTAAAAAGCAATGCTTGTTCCTTCACTGTGCATGTAATAATATTAAAAATAATATGCTCTTAAGTTGCCATTGCTGTTATTTTATTTTTAACACACTGGAGCCTAAGCCCAAGTATAACTCGGGCCATCGAAATGTTCATGAGACCCATGCCTGAGCATAGCTCGGGCAGGCATTTCTAATGCTTTCAATTCAATTCCATGATCTTAACTCGGTCTTGGGCTATGCGGCAAAGAACATGCATCAGTTATCATTTAGTTGTCTGATTAGTGCTGCCATCTGTCCTTGCTTTAGTCAACTATTAGTAATTTTAGGAGATTTAGTAATATTGGCTGCTCTCGGGTAGTCGCACCATTTTCTTTGAAGGTGGTGATCTGTTTGTTATGTATGTGCTCTTAAATGTTAAAATGCTGCATTTTCCTCGATTTCTGTGAACTGAAGGTGAAATTCAGGATACAAATGAAACTGTGGAAAATTCTGATTCCAAGGGAGAGTTTTTCGAACTTTGAATAAATGGAGTGTAAGCAGCTTTACGCAGTTTTTTTTCAAACTCATATTTGATACTTGTTGTAAATTTGAAATAAAATATTAATATGGAAGTTGTGACTATTTTCTTATTTGTTGAGAAATCCTTGAATGCCATACTTTTAGATTGTCCCAATAATTTTCGGCAGATTTAATTGATATATTGCAAATAATAACTCAAAATAGACATAAAAACCCTGGGTTTCTTGGTACTTCAACTTTCGAAATGCCCAGGCTTCAAAGTGTTAATATAGTTATACTATTAATTTTCCTGGCCCTCAAGAAAGGTCCTTATCACATTCTGGCCCTCAGTGCATTACTAATTGGCCATCACTGATCTAAACAGTTGCACACTGAAGTCAACTGGGAACTTTAGAAGAAGATGTGCTCAGTGCTTGAAGCATGTCTTGCACTGAGCCAGATGGCTCAGACTCTTCGTATGGGATTGGGAGATCTGGGTTCGATCCTGTTAACTGTGCATTCTAGCCCTGGGTTTTTCTGTGGTTTTCCTGGGGGCCACTTAGACAAATATTGGGATGTTGTATATCTACCATGCTTCCAAGTGAAACTATCTTCCCCCTGGTTGTGCAGGTTGGGCCTAGGTGCCATTGTAGAGGCCTCCTTCCGGCCTCCCGGCATCTGTATAACCTCCTTGGTGTGCCAGGGCTGCCATCTAGTGAAACTGTTAGGGACTTCCATGCATCTCTGCACTTAGCCCCATCATGGCCTGTGATTTCCCCTCCTCTGGGGAATGGTAAGTCACGACAGATAAGCAGTTACCTCTAACTGTCTTGCTGTAGACAGATTACATACTCATATTATACATTCTGTCCACATAAGTGTGAGTAGGATAAGAGTTAGAAAGGCAGAGAGATCAGTGAGAAATTTCTTTGTGATTACCAACAGAGTTACCATGGCAACATGCCAACATAACCTTTCCAAGTCATAATATTTCTATATAACTAAAATGTTGCTAGAATTAAAACTGAAAAGGTAGAATAAATTACAAAAATTGAATGCCAAAGCTAGGAGTTGACCAGAGATCTTTGGCTTTCATCTCTGCTGCTCTGTTGGCATGACATAAAACTCCCCAAGTGACATGTTTTTCCTACAAGATATTCACAAATTCATTTTGAGATTGACAACTGAAAATTTTGTTAAGAATTTCTATTTCTTTACTGTTTGCATGCTTTTTTACACTTCTTATGAGTGGAGATTTGATGCCACATTTTAAATAGTCATTTTTAAGGTTAATGTTCTGTGTCTGATACCTGGCTAGAAGCCAGAGAACAACCTCAGGTTCACTAGGAAAACTTTGGTTGTTATTTTAAATAATAATGTGCAAATTTTATAGCTGCTGCTGAAATAATATTAATAGGATTTGTAACTTACTTTCTTTGATTAAAATTTAAACTTTAGAGATATAGCACTTAGTAAAACAATGTATTTACACAATATTATGGACAAATTGTGATATGTTCTTATAGTAAGAAGTTTATAAATAATAAGCATTATTATATAAAACTATTAACATCAGAAGGATAGTTTCAAAGAAATACTTTAAATTATTGCTGATTAGATACAGAATGTGCAGAAAAAGGATACTTACTTCCATTAAAATATATATTTCCTTTCTTCTGTAATAACTGCAGATAAAAAGTATTACTCTAATACTGACATTAAATGAAGTTCAGTTTAGTTTAATGATACTTGAATTTCAATGCTAAGAAAGGACTTCAATAGTTTACATAGTGTAACCAAAGCAATGATTTAAAGTGTAAAAGAGTAATCTAGTATCCAATTTAAACAGACACTTTCAATCACTCTACTCTTTATTAGAAATCTTAAATACTGCGTATAGTTACTAATTGATACCAGAAGAGACCTTTTATATTAAAAAAAAAGATATTTCAAGGGATATATTACATAAAATATATTTCTAAAACCTATATTAATTACTTACTACACTTACCTATTATAGTTAAACTTAAATTAACCGTTCAATAACCACAACTTTCTTCCTGTACAATAATTGAAATGGATGACTAGATAGCTATTAATAATAATAATAATAATTCATTCTGTCGCTAGGTACTATGATCTTCTTGGTTCCAATTTCTGTGATAGGCTTGTCAGCACCCGCTGGTTGTCAATTGTGCGTAAACAACTGATGTAAGTCCGTACATCTGCTTCGCTTTTTGGAGATGGTGGTTCAAGTACTGAAACACCAAAAAATACAGGTCAAAGAAAGCACCTTGTACAGAATTTTCTGCTCAATTTTTCTATAATGGGAACACATTAGTCTGTGAGTGACAATTAATAGTGATTTTTAAAATTATGTAATAAAGTGAAAGCAAGGCTAGACGATATAGAAAAACAAGAAATAATAGGTAGTGTAAGGGAAAAGAGTACTTTCATATTATATACTGTCTGACAATACCGTTAATAGTCATTGTATTTATAAGTATTATAATGTATTGCATTTTGTGTATATTAGCGTGTGTGTGTGTTTTATACTAAAATTAAACTAATGTATACTTTGACTTGCACAAATGTGTCAAATGAATGTTTTAGTATTTAGCAATGACACAAGGTCTGTAAAGCCTGATGCTTTGATATTTTATGCTCTAGTACATAATTAAATTTTTGCATTGGAAATTCTATAACATATTTGTAAATATGTATTGTAATTTGTTGGCATTTATGAAGAGCACATAGTACAATAATCATTACTTAGTTTTATATAATTACTAGTAGTAACTATTATGTCGATAATTAGATAATGTCATCTGACATTACATCAGTGTTACATATAATGAAATTATATTTATTAATGCATTTTAACATTAATTTTTGATACTCTTTGTTTTTAAGCGCAAAACAAAAAAAAAATCTGATGTGTAACACACACATGACTTTCTCTAGCTCTTCTACAAACTTCTTACATAAGATTATTCTTCTTTCTGCACCTTGCTAATCAAGGTACTCATTAGCATACTGTTCTTATTACTTAGTTCCGTAGAAGTAGGAAGAAAATAAGGGAATACACTAGGCTAAACCAATACTCAAATTTTTAAAAGCTGTCGTTAGGCGATTGTCATTACAAATCGCTTCTTTTCTTGGCCAGGAGTAAAACAAAAGAAAAACGGACACTCCCGTCTGAGAAAAGTATAAGTACTTCACAACAGAAAGTAATAACAATGAGTACCTCGAAAACGGTAAGCTCCACGAGAAAAATGTATATGACATAAGTTGTGTATTTTAAAAAAACCTACATTTTTTATATAGTAAGCTTTTGTCTATCTCTTACGGTTTACTAGTTATGGCAAATTAAGCAAAATTCATCCAGAACAAATAGGTCTTCAGAAGCTATTCCCAGAAAATTCAATATCTTTAATATACAATATTTTAATCAAAATCGTTAGAGCCATTTTTAAGAAAATCAAATTTTTCGAAAAAAATTCCATGTAAAGGGTAGTTTGGGGTGGGGGGATTTTTCTCAAAATATTTGTGTCACATCCCTGGAAGATACTAAACTTAAATACCAGGTTTGGTATTTTAGCTACTATTCGTTTTTGAGTTGTGTTCACACGCATGCACGCACGCACACACACAGGGACCTTTTCCTGAAAATGCTTTTTATGGATACAGGGGGTCCTAAAACATGTATTTCCGGTGAAATCTCGACATCAAATTTTTGGGTGGAATGCAATACTTCTCTATCCCTATGTACATTGTACATACGGGGCTAGAGAAAGTAAAAAGGAAGTACATATGCTTTTATAGAGCACATTAAAGTGCAGTGGCATACAGTCCTCAAAAACAAATGGTGTGATTATATGTCTATTCTGTTGTTTTTGTAAGCCATGCTTTTAGCTCTAGAGCTTTATACATTGTTTTTTTACTTTCTCCATATGCACTATGTACATAGTGTATAGAGAAAGTATTGCACTCCACCAAAAATTCGATACTGAGATTTCACCGGAAATATATGTTTTAGGGTCCCCAATATAAAAAAAAAGCATTTTCACAAAAAGGTCCGTGTGTGTGTGTGTGTGTGTGTGTCCGTGTGTCTGTGAACACGATAACTCAAAAACGAAAAGTTGGTAAAATACCAAACTTGGTATTTAAGTTTAGTATCTTCCAGGGATGCGACACGAAGATTTTGAGAAAAATCCCCCCACCCCCAACTACCCTTTACATGGAACTTTTTTCGAAAATTTTGATTTTCTCAAAAATGGCTCTAACGATTTTGATTAAAATTTCGCATATTAAACATATTTACCTGACAAATAAAATATATATCTTGAATTTTCGGGGAATAGCCTCTGAAGAGTAGTTTATTCTGAATGAATTTTACTAAATTTTGATAACTGCTAAACCGTAAGAGATGGACAAAAACTTACTGCACAAAAAATGTAGAGCACACTAAAACACACAATTTATGTTATATACACTTTTTTTGTGGAGTTCGTCGTTTTTGTGATATTCCTTATTTTTGGTTTCTGCTATGAAAAACGTATACTTTTCTCATACAGGAACTTGTCAACTCCTATCCATATAGACAAAGGAACTTCATTGACATAGCAACCAGCTTTTGACTATCACTTTAACCTACAGTTGTCCCTTATTTTGCTCCTACTTACAAGGAAGCGAGTAATTAGACTATTTCTGCTATTTTTTTCTGATTAGCATAAAGTAAATAAAAGTATAAGCTTTTTAAGAATAATTTGTTGCAGGGATATGGAGAAAGTCATGTGAATGGTACACATCAGATTTTTTTCCATAGTACATAAACATATGTATACATGTATATGCCTTGACAAGTTCTATGTTCAGTGGCTTCCTAGCCTAAACGAACCTACAGAATGCTTTCTAATCTTATCTAATGTATAGGAATGTTAAAAAAGTATGGGGAAGAGAAAAGTATATTGATGTCGGTGGAAAAATGGAAAAAGGGGGTCTAGCCTGGGTAAAAACAGGAACAATGTTATTAAAAGGTCTAAAAATGTATATAAAAATAATGTAAATAATAGAGAATCATGGAGAAATATCTTTGTAAAATTAGAAATCTAGACTGTTTATCAATGTATGTATATAAAATGATGTTTGTAGTGGTAAGGAATACTTGATACAGATAAAAAAATAGCCGTAAGTATTACACCAGAATGCAAAATAACTACTTTAGAGGGAATGTAAATAAAAAGGCCACAGAAAAAGTTCCTCTCAAAATGCGCAAATCCTTTATCACAAACTGCCAAATGAATTAAACACTCTAAGAGGTAATATGTTTCAAAAACAACTAAGAACATTCTTAATCCATTCAAAAATTCTCATTAATAGAGGTAAGGTGTTAAAAAAAGAAAAAAAGCTATTTTGGTCCTTTGGGGTGCCAACCTTAGACCATCCTGGTATGGTCAACTCTCATATACCATGTCTTACACAGCAGAGCCACTTAGACACATGATAGCTGCAGTATTATCTGATCTTATAATGCTGCATTGTAGTATGTGTGATTAAAACATTCAATCAAAACCATCACACCATCCTTTACAACAGTTTCTCTTGAATGTAGAACATACATTTTGACTGGATTCGATCCTGTGGTAGGCTACTTACTCCTACCATACCTTAGACTACATGCCCATAAATCTATACCATGGTTTATATTATTTAATGGAGGAATCTGATGTTATCTGTTGGTAAAATGCATTATTTAACATTCATGAACATATCATATCCCTGTTGCTGAAGGAGTTAATAAAAAATCTGATGTGTTCCATTCACATGACTTTCTCTACATCTCTGCAACAAATTATCCTTAAAAAGTTAAAATGCTTCTATTTACTTCATGCTAATCAAGAAAAAAAAAATTAGTAGAATTAGTCGTATTACTTGCTTCCTTGTAAGTAGAAGCGAAATAAGGGAGTACCACAGGTTAAAGTGACAGTCAAAAGCTGGCTGCTATATAACTGAAGTTCCTTTGTTTGTATGGACAGCAGTTGACAAATTCCTGTATGAGAAAAGTATGTTTTTTAACGCTGAAATCAAAAACAAGGAACATTGAAGAAACGATCAACTTGACAAAAAAAATGTATATAACATAAATTGTGTGTTTTAACGTGCTCTACATTTTTTATGTGGTAAGTTTTTGTCCATCTCTTACAGTTTAGCAGTTATGCAAAATTCTGTAAAATTGATCCAGAATAAAGTAAGCTTCAGAGGCTATTCCCAGAAAATTCAAGATATACATTTTATTTGTCAGGTAAATATCTTTAATATACAATATTTTAATCAAAAACATTAGAGCCATTTTTAAGAAAATCAAAATTTTCGAAAAAAGTTCCATTTAAAGGGTAGTTTGGGGTTGGGGGATTTTTCTCAAAATCTTTGTGTCACATCCCTTGAAGATACTAAACTTAAATACCAAGTTTGGTATTTTACAGACTTTTCGTTTTTGAGTTATCATGTTCACACCCACCGACCCCCACCCCCACACCCACCCACCCACACACACACACACATGGACCTTTTTGTGAAAATGCTTTTTTTGGATACAGGGGGCCCTAAAACATATATTTCCGGTGAAATTTTGGTATCAAATTTTTGGGTGGAGTGCAATACCTTCTCTATACACAATGTACATAGTATGTGCAGAGAAAGTAAAAAGTGTTTATATAGACTGGATGAATTGTAAATACTTGGTAAATACATACAGTATATTACTGATATATGGTGGACTTTGTGACAGTGATGTGTTTTAACAATTGAAAATTAGTTTGAGTTGATTTTGTAACACTACATCACTTACTAATTTATTTCAGAAAACATGTTGTGCTTCCACTGTCAATTCCTTTGGTCGATTGTTTGTGGTTGTCTCTATCCCTGGTGGTGTTTGATGAACCTCTGTATCAGTAGGTTGCCTGGCGAGATTTCAAAATTGAAAACGCGGTTGTTGTTTTTCCAAATATATACATTTTCCCAAACTTTTAATTCTGTCTTCCTTGAGATATTTTGTGGAAGACAGAATTAAAATTGAGTCGACCAAAGGAATTGACAATGGAAGCACATGGCTTCTGAAACATGTTTTCTGAAATAAATTAGTAAGTGATATAGTGTTACAAAATCGACTTAAACTAATTTTCAACATACAGTATACTCCCAATTACTCGGTTGTGGGTTTCCGGTTTGTAGATTATCCGTGCTTCCCCCACCCCCCAAAACATTATTGTAGATTGCTTTTCTTTAGGAAACAATAATAAAGGACCCACCATGTGGCATAAGTGCCATTCCCATTGTTTAAACAATCACCGTGTAACAACAGAGTACCATCTTCATTGTTATTGACATGTCTGTTCCGTGTAAATTAAAAACAAGTTCAGTTGTTCTGATGTTAATCAGTGTGTATCAACAAAGCAACAAAATAAATGTGCTTTGATATTAAAACAAAAATTAGAATTAATTGAAAGTTTTGAGAAGGGGAAAACTTGCAAAACTAAGTGCTGATTATGGGATTGGAGTGAAGAGTGTTCATGACATTAAAAACAATAAGCAGAAAATACAGGAACTGTGGTTGTAATCCTGGACCATTTGTATGAACAAGCATGAAGTGTTCTACATTCGATGCTCTTTTACAATGGTTCAGACAAAAACGAGCAGAAAGCATCATTGTTTTGGGCACAATGTGTGCCGAAAATTCTAATTTTTTCATAAGCCTCTAGGGTTAGAGGGAGAATTTAATGCCTCATCTGGTTGGCTAACCACATTCAAATAACATCATGGGTTTCACGAACTTACTGCAAGACGAGAAAATGTCAACTCCTCTCAGAAAGAGACCAACATCACGGACATTTTAAGTACTAAACAGGTCTATAATACCTATGCACAGAAGCAGAATAAACCTTTGAACAAAGAATATATGTAAAAAACAGCTTTTAAGTGTAATTTCCTATTTACATATGTATGTTGACTTAAAAGCATTAAATTACACGTTTTTTGATAATTTGTGTTTTTCAATTATTTATGCTTCTCCTTCACATTACCCCATATAATATATTGTAGTATATTGTATTTATAAGTTGGATGATGTTTGAAACTTTAACACTAGCCTACAAGGTGATGATTTTTTTTTTTTTTTTTTTGTAGCTAACATCCTTTAACCTGGTTGATCATATCGGTCGTTGAATGAAATTGGTGAAATGATGCTCAAATGATCTCGGGCTCCATGGAGCTTAAAGTTACTTGACATTCGTCTTCTCAAGATAAGAGAAAACCCTGAATAAACTCTTATCCAGGCAACTCATGATCATTTGAATGCGAAGCAGACATGCTACCACCACACTACCTAGGTCATCATCATCATCATCATCATCATCATCATCATCATCATCATCATCATCATCCTCTACTTACCTAGATGCCTGCTTCTACAATAACGAATGGTCCTCATTGTTTGTGCCAGCATGTGCATCTTCTCAAAATTCACTAGCCCATCCAAGCAAGTCTTGTTCCCCTCATGTGTGAATGTCATATCTACAACAAAACACAAAATCATATTTATAAGCAAGTTAAACAAGATATATATTATAATATATTTGATACATGGTTAAAAACTTACAAACCCTATGCCAAGCAAATGTGGATCTTTTTCTTAAAGCTAAAGCACTCCAGAAGGCCCAATTCTAGAAATGTTAGCCCTCTATTGCATGAATTACTTGTTATATGTGCCGTTCTTTCTCTAATTCACAAATCAGTTTTTATAGCCCTTTCACCAACACCCCAAGTCAAGTGACGTGAATAGCTGTGAAGTTTATTAGGGCTCGGATTTTTAGATGCTAAAAATTTGGGAAATATTTATTTTTTATGCACTAAAAATGTAAAAAATATGTGCTAGAAAGTAAAAAATTATGTGTCAAAACAAATAACATATGTTTAAGAGAACTTCTCAACACAACTAGAAGGTTGTCTAAACTTTGCAGATTTACAAATTGACAGTTTAGTAAGTATCAATGTATATACTAGTCGGACTGTGAAGCGATAATAGGTATTGTTTATTTCAAGCATATGGCAGTGTAGGAATTCCCGTTCTTATCTTGCGAGCTTATGTAACTAAGGAAAGTAAGGTGTTTATATTTTCTACAAACTGAAGGGATACTATAGCTGACATATCAGTTCTTCCAATAATTAACAACAAATTGAATCATCTGGCATGTATATAACTGAGCATTACAGAAGTGATAGTGACTTGTTAAAAATAATTTTGCTGCTACTGTTGTGATTTTACAAAATTATGAGAAAATTATTTTAAAAGGGTTTCCTTTATGCCATTTTTGTGTAATTTATGTGAATATCTGAAAATATTTATTTACATTTAAAAACCAGAAAAATATGCATTTTTATGTGCAACAAAACTTAAAACATTTGCTCTAGTGTACATATCCAGAACATTAAACTTAGTTTCAAGTTCATATTAGGATGCAAACAAAATATGTATTTACCTAAAAATCCGAGCCCTAATGATTACTGTCATAAGAAGTGGACTGAACATCCATTCAAAGCTTAACGTCCCAAGTTTGAATCCCAGCGACTGCAAGTGTGCCTGTGGCAAAGGATGGGGAGGGCCTAAGTAAAATAACTGGTATGATGGAACTCTCGGATGCTGACAGGCTTACATTTGCATGGATTTTGCTCTTTTTTATTAAAAGCAACACAACAGTTTAATTGCAAAAATATTAAACTGCACAACATAAAACTGCTATAAATAGCTTAATTTTATTGCTGAAGGTTAGTGTAATACAAAATTAGAAAAAAAGCCCGGTAAAAACTTTGGTGTCATATGACTTCACAGACTTACATGATACATAGATTAAAACTTTCTTCAGGATGTCTGCTGCATAAACCAATGCTTTAAATGCCTCAAAAGATAAAAATACAAAGGATTGAGGTCTGGAGAACATGCAGGCCATGAAACTGGTCCTCCTGTATCTATCCATCTGTATGCTAGATACCAGCCAATGTATCTTGAAATGAGACTAAATTGTGCTAGAGCATCGTGTATAAACCACATGTTTCTTCTTGTTTTCAGAGGCACATTTTCTAATAAGTCTGGGAGAGTGTTCTGAATGTAGACAGCACTTGTAAGGTGTGCTGGGGGAATGTATTACACATCTGATAAATGTTAACAAGTAGTCATGGCAACACAGGGCCAACTCTGCAGGGTAAAATGGGTCATAGCCTTCTATGAATGAGTGAATAAATAAATGAAGTTATTAGGTTGGATAATAAATTGAAAACACGCATATTTTTATATGAATACATTTTCTTATTTCAATGTCTGGAATCCCCAAATTGTAAAAGTATTTTTGAGTCACTCTGTATAGTTACTTATGAGGAATTACACGAGTATGTACCTACCTTTGAGCAACAGAGGCATGAATGGCACAACAGGAGGTTGTAGCTTCCCTACACTGATCCTGTATGCTCTGTGATTTCTGCTGGGGTCAATGAGACTTTCAAATTCTGTGTACAGTTTCCTGAACTTAGAAGGTAGCTTCTCCCAAGTTAGAGATAATCTGCTCACAGCAACATTGCTCAGACCCATCACAATTGCAAAGAAGGCATTCAGATTTTGATACTCCTTACAGCTATAAAAATAATAATTGAACATTAACTTTACAACAATTTATAAAACATAATTATTTAGTATTTTAGTATTTATTTGTTCAGTCATTAGGTATATTAGTACAATAGATATGGTCAAAATAATACATACAAGTAAGGGTCAGTCATATAACAATTCTAGTATTAAGACATTCATCCAAATTGTAAAATACATTGTCCATCAACCATTTTTTTACTTTAGCCTTAAACTGTAGTGCATTTAGATCTCTCATGTGGTCAGGAAGCTTATTATAGGCTATAATGCTGGTTATCAGACAACTATCTTTAACTTTCTTTAGTCTAATGTATGGAACATATAATTTATCAATATTTCTGGTATTTAATGTGTATACATATCTGTTCAGTTTAAATTGATTTAAATTCTTGTGCACATATAATAATAATAATAATAATAATAATAATAATAATTGTAATATATAGCAATTGTACACTGTTGAATTTAACACAAAATCTCTAATCTTCAGTCATGCATTAGCATCTATTGGGTCATAAAATCATAAGGTAACCCGTCTCGTGGCCTCTCTCCACTGTACAAGAGATCCAAGAGATACCAGCAAAGGCACACTGGAGTCCTTACCTTAAATAAATGCTGAAAATATTTACCTTCTGCTCCCAAACAGGCAGTATGACAAGTTAAAGATGTTCTCGCTCAGCAGCAGAAATCCCTGTGTAATCTAAGGGAACTTAGTGATAACATCATGCAAGAAATCACAAGGATTCCTGCTGCTAGGCTTAGACGAGTGAACGAGAATATTTTTGCAAATTGTACTGCCTGTATGTGAGCAAATGATAAATATCTCTGTAATTAGAAAACTTGCAAAATGCATAGAAGGTTGTGACAATGATGTGATTAAATAAAAAACAAAAGAATTTGAGTCAGTTTTTGTAACACAAATATCACTTACTTTTACTTACTGGGACCGGTTTCGGGAACACTAATAAGCAAGTCCCAGTAAGTAAAAATAAGTGATGGTTGTGTTGATTGAAGTTTGGAGGAATTTAGTAACAGTGACGACAAATTATGTGTGCTATTAATTTGATGAGTTGGTATTTTTAACACTACATCACTACATTTTTATTATGAGGGACTAGTTTCGGGAGCCTATGCTTCCATTTTCAATCTCACGGGTCCCACTGTCATTGCTAGTTGCGTTTGCTTGTGTTCTCTTCTCTGGCGGCAAAATGATGAACTTCATAACTAAGTTGTCTACTGGCGAGATTTCAAACAGCAGAACAAAATGGATACAGCAAGAACCTTGTATACAAGAAACTTGACAAAGCAAAGGAGAAAAAAAAAACATTAAAAAATTTCACTTACCACCTCCAAGCATTTAGAAAATTCAAAAAGATCTTCAAGGAACAAAACATCACTCTGGCTCAAATAAACAGATTCTCTGTCATAAGGTTACTAAATTCAAAAATCAAAGATGAAACTCTACCAGAAAATATATCAGGAATATATCAAATTAAATGTACAAATTGTGAAAAGTTCTACATAGGACAAACCAAAAGAAGTTTAAAAATCAGATCCAAAGAGCACTTTAGAAACCTAAAACTAAAACAAGAAGATAAATCAGCAGTAGCATTTCATTTCTGGAAAGAAAACCATAATCTAGATCCAAATCCAAAATTGCTAAAAACCGTCAGGCCACAATGAACTCACAACCTGGGAAAACATTCTCATATGGAAAAACAAAGATCACTAATAAACTTTGAAATTCCGCCAGTCGACAGCTTGGTTAAGAAGTTCATCATTTCAACACCAGAGAAAAGAACACAAGCAAAGCAACCAGCAACTACAGTTGGACCTGTGAGGTTGAAAATGGAAGCATAGGCTTCCGAAACTAGTCCCTCATAATAAAAATGTGATGTAGTGTTAAAAATACACTCAACAAATTAATCCATACAGATGTTTGTGTTACAGAGACTGACTCAAATTCTTTCGTTTTTACTTTCTCTATATGAACTATGTACATAGTGTCTAGAGAAGGTATTGTATTCCACCCAAAAATTTGATACGAGATTTCACCAGAAATACATGTTTTGAGTCCCCCTGAATCCAAAAAAAGCATTTTTACAAACAGGTCCATGTGTGTGTGTGTGTGTGTGTGTGTGTGTGTGTGTGTGCATGTGTGTGTGTGTGTGTGTGCATGTGTGTGCCTGTGTGTGTGCGTGTCTGTGGACAGCATAGTTCAAAAACGAAAAGTCTGTTAAAAACCAAATTTGGTATTTAGGTTTGGTATCTTCCAAGGATGCGACACAAAGATTTTCAAGAAACCCCCCTACCCCCAATTACCCTTTACATGGAACTTTTTTCGAAAATTTTGATTTTCTAAAAAATGGCTCTAACAATTTTGATTAAAATATTGTATATTACAGATATTTACCTGACAAATAAAATGTATATTTTGAATTTTCTGGGAATAGCCTCTGAAGACTACTTTATTCTTGAGGAATTTTGCATAACTGCTAAACCGTAAGAGATAGACAAAAACTTACCACACAAAAAATGTAAAGCACATTAAAACACATAATTTATGTTATGCACTTTTTTTTCGTGCAGTTGATTGTTTTTGAGATATTCCTTGTTTTTGGTTTCAGTCTTGAAAAACCTATACTTTTCTCATACGGGAATTTGTCAACTCCTGTCCATACAAACAAAGGAACTTCAGTCACATAGCAACCAGCTTTTGACTGTCACTTTAACCTATGGTACCTATGGTAACAAATAAGCTAATGCAAAGGTCTATATTTACTGAATTGATCTCATCTTTTATGTTACATTAGAACATATCCATTTCTTAACTCAAAGAACCTCCAAAAATTTAAAATTAATTGAAATTTAAGGTATAAAATTATATAATAAATTAAGCAGAGGATTTAGGGATCTTAGTGCTTATAAATTTAGAAAGAAAGTTAAAAATATTTTATTGGAACATAAATATTTTTCTATAAATGATGTTATTTGTAAGCATATAAACTATTGTTTAATTTGTCTTTGACAACTATAACTTATGGTTATTTCTTGTACACATTGTATCTATTATGTTGTATTGTAATATACTATCGCATCTCTTTCGTTTACCTTGGAGTTGGTCTGAATTAGTGCCAGTGAAATACTTTAAAAATAGGCGTGTACAGACCTCTTTGACATTCTGTGATGCACTGGCTATGCTCATCCATGTAGAACATTCAAATTTGACTCTCACTGAGGGGAGAAAGAATGACTGGGGTATGTCACACTGGGTAGACTCACGAACAGAAGTACTTCACTTAAGATTCCTCAGAATTGAAGATTTTTAATTCACAATTGTTATTTATTGAGGCATAAATCCGTTGAGCGACTCCCGACATAGTTCTTGTAGATGTAGAAATATATGCTTATAACTAGTGCTATTTCCGCTGCCTACAAGGCTTCTCATTTCTAGGGTCATTGATAGTTACCGGTTGCTTCTCTATTATGCGATATAAAACTGACACATCACTTATGCTGTAACTGCACTATTTTGCATAAGAATGTCACCTAATCGAGCACCAACACTACAACATCCTCGTACATACAGCATCCATGTACATACAAAATACAGCATACAGCCTTATTTTCTTATGTGCACACTGCTTATATACTTAAAATATCCAAACTTAGGGCTCATTTCTGATTGGTTACAAAGTAGCACGAAAATAAAGTTGTCACATAGTTAGTTTTGGAAGTTCATTGTATTAAGCCTACGTGACCACTCTTTATAATGGAAGAGTCCTGAGCTACAAACTTTTAGAGAAAAGGCCTGTCTCTGAGAAATTCCCTGTTACTTAGACCTTTAATGCACTAAAACCTCGCTCTTACAAAAACAATTTGCGTTTCTGGATTACAAAAGAAGTAACCTTAGCATATACAATAACAACTTCTCACCCTAGTGTTTTGAGTTCTGCAATCTGCCCAGTCTTGGCTACTGAAGCAGATATATTTCCTATGCTAAAGCTGTGCAAATTAATTAAAATAATAAAATACAAAACATGCTAATATACTGTTGCAATACTATGTTGTATTGCTAAATGTATATGCATTGACAAAACCATAAATTGTAACAATTTTGAAGGTGAATAAAAATTGAATTGAATTAGGTACTGAAATGATGTCCTTGTGCTTTAATGCACTTTTGAATGCACCTTAACATATATATAATATACATATACATATAATATACATGTTAAATATACACTTTGTGCAATTCTAACACATTCATTTTCAAAATTTCATTACCAATATTGTCCTTCAAGTCTTCTAATGTTTTGGCTTATTTGCATACACTTTTCCCTTTAGACTTCCCCACAGATAAAAGTTAAAAGTGGCTAGGTCCAGCCAACATGCGACTGCAAACTTTCTGACAGTTCTTTCTTTTGTGAATCTTTCATGAATCTGCGAGTCTTTCTGACAGTTCTTTCTTCTGTGTATCTTTCATGAATCTGTGAGTCTGACTCGCGTGAAATGTGACAGGTCATCCCATCCTGTTCAAAGACAGTATGAACCTTAAGTTATTATTTGGATGTGAATTATTTTCTGCAGAGCCACTTTTTCAAGTTTGGAACTAAAAAAAAGTCAATGGAAGCCAAATCTGTGAACACAGTAGCTGTTGTAGTAATTCTACAATTTTCGCCATTGAAACTGCGCAGGTGTGTACCCTTGCATTGTCTTGATGGAAGAGAATCCTTTTCTTTGACAGATGACATTTTTTTCTTGATTTCTCCATTCAACCAGTGCAATAACAATGCATAATACTCTCCATTTATCGTCTTCCTTTCTGCAAGTAATCAATGTAGATGATTCTGAATGCATCCCAAAAAACCAAGGCCATCACCTTGTCTGCAGATTTCACAATTTTTGTCTTCTTGCCTTTAAAAACCCACTGTTTCATCCATAGTTATGTATCGATGCAGAAACTCGTCAGGAATGCAACGGAAAAGTGCTTCCAAATTGATCACACAATTGAGTTTATCCTCCATTGAGAGAAAACGCAGCACCCATTTTGCCAAGACCTGAATTTTGGTACAAAAGTGACTGTACCATGTCACATGTCTGTGGCCTCTACTATTTTGCGAACTTTGATTCATCTATCACTCAAAACTTGGATTTTGTCAATCATTTCAGAAGAAGTCACTTCTACTGGACAACATCATTTATGGATGTAAAGCCACGTTTAAATTCATTTATAAACTATAAACTGTTGCAAACGCTGGAGCAAATGTGCCATGAACTTCATCCAACTCGGCTTTTACTTCTTTCAGTGTTAAGTCTTTTAAATAGAAGTGTTTATTCACAGTCTTTCTAAAGAAGTACAAGATTGTTGATTCAATTGCCTATGGCATCAAAACCACGTAAGGGATATAGCTGAAACTTTAACTGCCATCTAGTAAGAGACGACGTTTACTAAATACAAACTTTTTCAAAGCTACGAGTGTAATTTCTTGGATTTTCTAAGGACTTATTGAACACACCTTGTAAATGTAGAAAAATATACATAAATAAACACCAACAATACTATCAATAATAACAAAACATTTAAGAAACAACGAACATTAGGTATGCATTATGTAGCTTGCAAAGAACAACTCAAACTGAAGCGCACAGTTGAAAATATCCAGATCTAGCCAAATAGCCACTTTTAGTTCCACTTCTGCTTTGTGGCTAACTACCCAGATTGCTGCCTTGTGATTGGTTCAGTAAGTCTATTGCGTAAATTATTTTTACAATGGTAAACTTAACTGCAAAGAATCAGCAGCATAGGAACAGTAATGCAGCACAAACATTAATATAACAATAAATATTTTGTGGCAAAACACTTATCTTTATAAATAAACTAAAATTAGAATATATTTTGTGATTATTTTTTTCTAATTTCAATTTATTTACAAAGAAGTAAAGCTTTGTCACAAAATATTTATTGTTATATTACTATTATGAAGTTTTCTTACTATTTAAGAATTACATTAGACTTTATTTGTTGTTTCAAGAAGCAATATACATATTTGTGTTATTAGTATTCAATTAATTTAACTATTATAACAGCACAAAATTTTTAAGTAAATCCTACTTACTAAGCTGCCAACTTGATGAATTTCCTAAGAATTTGAACTCTCTTACTAAGACTAGGAGTAAGACACAGCTCCGTTACAACCCAGAATTGTATTTCATTAAATCTTCGCAGAAATACATCCAGGTTAGCTGTTATTTGTCCAAAATGATGTCGTCCAAAAGTATGGTAAATTAATTCATACTGAAAACAAAAAAATAATAATTATAATTTCTATAATTCACTAATTTAATTATCACATGAAATATAGAAAGAAACCAAACAGATTTATTAAGAATAAAACTACTCTTGAACCTGCAAACAATACTGATGGAAGTGAACTCTTAAACTATTTTGTAAGCATTTTAATGAACAGAGAAATATATAATCAAAGCAGTACATAATGATTATTGATACATGTTGCTTTCAACACAGGTTTCCAGTCAGAAACAAGCAATGTATTAATGTAACCATTAACTCAAAATTAATAATTCCTAAATATTAGAGCTGCAATGCTTTCAGATAATAAAAGGAGTGCAAATGCTTATATTCATTATAAATTATTGCCTTATTTTACTGACTTTCAGAATAGCTCACAGATATACCTATTAAAAGAAACTATAACTTTTACTTACAAACTGCTTAAGTACATAAAAACAGATAAAAAACATGGAACTAGACAATGGTAATAATGAAACTATCTATCTGCTAATACAGTTTTGAAATAAATATAAACTGCCTATTTAAAATAATAAAAGAAGCAGTTAGATATGCTGATGATATGCAAATCACCTTAGGTAAAGAAATTCAATCAAATATTCAATTAATCTTAGATAATAAACAATTACAGCAAATAACAAACTTCCTAAGGTTAGTAATAGATAACAAACTATTTGGAAAAAGCACTTTTAAAGAGGTAGCTAAAAGAATAAGATCTTTTAAACGGATAGAGACAGTTTAAAACCAATATACAATGCCATGATAGCTATGGGGTTGTATTATAAGGCAATGGATCACAAAAAACACAATGCAAAGCATAGACTACAGAAACATGCCATTCAAATAATAAGTAAGAGCAATTCCACATCTAACAGACTGACATTCACAATACAATTTCCCTCACATGCATGAGGGGTTTGAAATATAAGTTTTGACCACATCATTTGATAGAGAAAATGCAGAAGCTTAAATTGATTGGATATGATATAAAACTGACTTTATATGCAACATTTATTCATAAACATTTTGTAACAGACTCAACATTTTTGCTAATTCTCTTTTACAGATCAAGTAGCACAATTCTAAATTTCTTTGAAGTTTAATCCAAAAATACTTTTGAAAAGACCTGCAAAAGACCCGCTTGTAAAGGAGAGTTTAAACTTTATTAGAAGTTTTGAAAAATAAAAATATTCCACTTATTGAAGAAAGTATTATGGATCAAAATGTGATACATAATAGGCTGATCTACTTCTGACATCTGTGAAATTATGCATATTGCAATATATAATTTGTTAAAAAAACAATAAAAAAAACTGACATGAGTTTAAAGGAAACAAAATGATACATTATTACATATTTATTTTGAAAGCTGCTATTTAAGTTCCTATATGCCTGTTTAAATGTAATATTAATTTTAGCACACTGGGATTTCAGACAATAGCAGCTGCAGTTTGTAAAACTCTTATTTGTAATTAAAATATTTATTAAAGCTTCTTTATATGATACTTTCGAGTCAAAAACAATAGAAAGGGAGGAACAGAGACATAGAAAAGATGAATATGAAATGCTAGTTTTTCTTTTTAATAAATGTACATTGTTTTGATGACATCACACACTCGCACAATTATGCAAATCAAATATTTCAGATAACTGCAGATAAACACATTATACAGCTGAATCACGTGGTTTATTGTGTCACAGGTTATCAAATCAAGGTCACACTGCAGTATCACTTAATGCAGCAGGCATGTACATAAAATTCTGTTATTGCTTTGATAATGAACTGCATAACTCGTCTGATTGACTTTCACCTTCAAAGAGTGAGCATACTCGAAGCATATATGACTTTCACACACCCTATTAGTGGTCAGAATAGAAACAAGAGTAGAAACCTTTTCTCATAATATTTTTACTTCCTCTATACACACTATGTACATAGTGTATAGAGAAACTATTGTATTGGACCCAAAAATTTGATACTGAGATTTTACCCAAAATACATGTTTTGAGACACCTGAATCTAAAAAATAAACTGTACTTTCTCTACACATACAAAGTATACAGTGTATAGAGAAGATATCACATTAACCCAAAAGTTCAATATGATAGGGTATAGAGAAGGTATTGTATTGGATCCAAAAATTTGATACCCAGATTTCACCCAAAATACATGTCATACATCTAAAAAAACATTTTTACATTCTCTACACATACTATGTACACAGTGTATAGAGAAGGTATCGCATTCTACCCAAAAATTTTATATCGAGATTTCACTGGAAATAGACATTTTAGGGTCTCCTGTGTCCAAAAAAAGCACTTTTAGAAAAAGGTCCATATATGTGTGTGTGTTTTTTTTTTTTTGGATAGTGTTTAATGCCCGCTTTTACTACTCTGGCACTGCAGGCGATGACACTGATGATATATGAAGATGGAGCACCGGTGGAATATAATGGCGGGGGAAACTGGAGAACCTGGAGAAAACCCGCCCCTGCGCTGCTTCGTACACCACAAATCTCACATGCGGTCGCTTGGGATCAAACCTGGGCCATCTAGGTGAGAGGCGAGTGGTCTGACCACTCGGCCACGGCACAGCCGTGTATGTGTGTGTGTCTGTGGACATGATAATCAAAAACGAAAAGTCGGTAAAACACCAAACTTGGTATATAAGTTTAGTACCTTCCAGGGATGTGACAAGAGGATTTTAAGGAAAATCCCACGACCCCAAACTATCCTTTACATGGAAAAATTTTCGAAAATCTTGATTTTCTGAAAATGGATCTAATGATTTTGATTAAAAACTGTACATGAAAGCTATTTTTACATAACAAATAAAATGTATATCTTGCATTTTCTGCGAAAAGCCTCTGAAGACCTCTTTATTCTCAATGAATCTTACTGGATTTTTGCATAACAAGTAAACCATAAAACATAGATAAAGACTTACTACACAAAATATGTAGATCTCGTTAAAACACACAATTTATGCCACATACATACTTAAAACTTTTCACATATGGGAATGTGTTAACTCCTAGCAATGCAAAGAAACAGATTTCATCCACATGGCAACCAGCTTTTAAAAGATTTTACTATTGTTTTAGCCTGGTGTATTCCATTGTTTTCCTTCTACTTACAAAGCATTTCTACCAATGTTTATCTCAATTGGCAGGAAATAGACAAAAGAATAAGCTTTTTAACAATAATTTGTTACAGAGATATAGGGAAAGCCACGAGAATGGAACACATCAGCGTTTTGAGAGAGAGAGTGTGTGTGCGTGCATGTGTGTGGACAGCATAACTCAAAACAAAAAGACTGTTAAACACCAAACTTGGTATATAGGTTTGGTATCTTCCAAGGGTGTGACACAAGATTTTCAAGAAAATCCCCCCACTGGAAATAATTCTTTACATGGACAAATTTTCAAAAATGGCTAACGATTTTGATTAAAATCCTGTATATTAAACATATTTACACTCCAAATAAGATATATATCTTGAAATTTCCTGGGAATAGTGTCTGAAGACCTCTTCATTCTGGGTGAATTTTGCCAAATTTTGCTTAACTGCTAAACCATAAGAGATAGAAAAAGCTTACTGCACAAAAAATGTAATAACTCTTGTCAAAACACACAATTTATGTCCTTTATGTTTTTGTTGTGGAGTTAACTGTTTGTTTTGCTCTACTCCTGGCCAAGCAAAGAAATGATTTGCAATGACAATCGCATAATGACAGCTTTTAAAACATTTGACTATCACTTTAGTATAGCGCATTTCTTTAGTTCCCTTCTACTTATAAGGAACTAAGTAATAAGAACATTCTGCTAATGTTTATCTCAATTAGCACGCTGTAGAAAGAAGAATAATCTTTTGTAAGAAGTTTGTTTTTAGAGCATTTGGAGAAAGTCATGTGAGTGTAATATCAGTTTTTTTTTCTCATAAATTAGAGATGCTACTTAATGTTTTTATAAAAAAAAAAAAGTAAATTTTCAGTAAATGCTATATGTTCTATAGCACTTTAATATTCATCCATACTTCCTGGGCACCCTATACATAGCAGAGTGCCAATTCAAGAATGTGACAACAGTATATTTAGGAAAGTCTTGTTTCTTCACTATCTCCATCATCAGAGTTGTTATTGGGGTGATTCTGAATCACAGAGACAATGGCTTCATCATTGATGTCTTAATGACAATTATTGTCAATTCAATTCAATTCTTTATTAGCTGTCAATGCACTTTTACAAGCTTCTGACACTATCAAAAGAGTACAATATATAATCATAGGATATACAGTATATAAAATTAAACATATAAATATATACACACACAACAACTAAGAGATATTTACAGATTATTAACTTTATACAAACATTTATCAATTAAGAAGTACTTTAGCTTGTTTTGAAACTGTTTAGTACCATTTAGTGACTTTATTGCTGCTGGCAATCTATTAAATAAAATTTGACCCATCACAAAAACATCTTTATCACTTGACTTTTTAGAAGTACGTTCTCTGAAATAGTCATTGTTGTGTCTGGTACTGTAGTTGTGAACATCAGAAATCTTCAAATTTAGCTCATTTACAGCAAAAAGAAACGACTGATATCCACTCAAGAAGGCAATTTTCTGCTGAATTTTTGCACCACAGAGTTTCTTGAAAATGTTTTGGTTTGGTTAACATTGTACGGTGCAATGTATAAGCACCTGTTCTGTATTAATTTATGCAGCGTAACCGCAAACACTAGGAAAACATGTACACACTGCCAATATCGCTATGTCTATGTGTTTGTTATCTGCTGCTGTTACGTTGTGTGTGACATTCACAATATTGCCACTTTCTCACATTGCTATGCTATATTAACTTTTAATCATTAATCCTATAGCTGTATTTATATACTTTTTTTCCCTCTGTTTTTTGGATAATCCAAACATTTCAGAAACCAAGCACATTAGACCCCAAATAATTCAGATTAGCGGGGTTGTGCTGTACTTATGTTATTGTCTATAGCATATGCTAGAGTGATTAAGAGATACACCAGAACAAAAATTGATAAGTGTACATGAGGACATTTCAGAATATCTTCTGCATAATGGGTTAAAACTAAATGTGGACAAAACTAAAGTTATAGCATTTCATAAGTCTAATAGCCTCATTAATAAACTAACTATAAATATCAACAATTGCACCTTCGAGGTCAACAACTTTAAATTTTTAGGTATAAATATTGACGTAGACACCATATGCAGAAAACTAACTTGGGTCTGTACCTATTAAGACAAATAGCAGAATACAAGAACACACATATTTTAAATATAGCTTAATATGACATCATATATCCACATTTATCATATGGTATTGAAATCTGTGGGGAGGGATACAAGTAATACAAAAATTGACAGAATATTAAAAACGCTAAAAGAATGCTTCAGATGCATGTATAACCTTTATATCGACACTCCTATAGAGAAACATTAATAAAATATCAAATATTGACTGTAGTCTCTATCTATATAAAACTGTCCTACTTGTTAAAAAATACAAAGGAATTGAATGTGCTCAACAAAGACTGCCATAACTTGATACAAGGAGAGCAAATGATTTTCATAGGATAAGTATTAATAAAAAAACTAATAAAGACCCTTTTAAAATAGGAGCCATATTTTACAATAAGTTGCCGCTGCAAGTTAAGAATACTGTAAATACTAAATTCAAAAATATTTTAAAAGCTTACCTTATTGAGAAGTGTTACATTATATTTCAGACTTATGATGTATACACATAATTATATTTTACTATATGTAAATATGTATGATTGTAATAGAAGTTTAGAGCACAACAATTATATATTACTGTGCATAATAATGTAAATATTTATTGCATGATGTAATAGAATATTTGAATATATTAATGTACTAACAATGTCAGATGCTCATTTGTAAGAGTCTATTGACTGCAATAAAGATACATTAGATATTATTTTTTATCATCATTGTTATTATTGTAGTTGTTATTGTTATTATCCTTGTTATTATTGTTGTATTGTTATCATCATCATCATCTCATCATTGTCATTATTATCGTTATCATTATTATTATTATTATTATTATTATTATTATTATTATTATTATTATTATTATTATTATTCATATACCCAAGGTCGCAGGTTCAAACCTGGCAGAGGACGATGGATTTTTTTTCGGGTGTAAAAATCCTTAGCATGGCTTCCTTTGGAAGGAAAAATAAAGCCATTGGTCTAGATTTACAGCACGTAAAAGAACCTCAAGCCTGATAGAGAGGCCTCTGAGCAAAATTAAGCGGTCTTTCACGCCCAATTTAGAATGGGACGCTGAGAACCACAGCAGTTAAAGAGCGTCCATAAATAACATGCCATTTACATTTACTACTGCTTTGTTACTGTGATGAGGATTATTATTATTATTATTATTATTATTATTATTATTATTATTATTATTATTATTATTATTATTATTATTATTGTAATATTTGTTTTTATCAATTTGGCAATCCTTGTAACATGTATCTTACAGTTGGAAATAAAGAAATGAAATGAACATTATTTGTTATTATGCTGTTAAACACTAAATTTCAATGCTTTTAACTCGCTACCAGGAATGGAATATGGCCTTACCTCATGAACACACCAAAAGAGGTCCCAATCAAAAAGGGTCATGTGATAGGCAAGTTCTTTGGTACTGAACAATTCTAGATCTACGTCCATTCCTTCCGTTGGTCCTTCTTGCTCTGGCAGACATGTCTGTAATAATATCAAATAGAGGATTCAGAGTATTTTAAGCCTTCAGCACGTCCATCCTCATACACACGCCTTTTTCTGTAGTTTAATTTTACATAGCTTCTGCAAACTATTCTTACAAAACCTTATTTTTTCTGTCTACTTAATGTTAATTAAAATAAACATTTGTAGAAATAGTTTCATTACACATTTTGTTATAGATATAATAGGGTATAAGACATTGAAATGGTAGTAAAAATATTTAAAAGTAGATTGCTGCTTGTTCTATGCTGGCCTTGAAATTACATTCTCTTTCCATTAGATTGCAAGAAACAACTGAATGACAACACATTCCAAAAAATGCTAAGCTATTGAAAAACTCAAACCATGAAAAGTGAATATCTCGAAAATGGCTGACATACAATGGCTGTGCATTTAAAGAGATCTACATAATTTCTGTAGTAAGTTTCTTATGGTTAACCAATTATACAAGAGTCTTTCAAAATAAAGGGCATTTTATAGGCTATTCCCACAAAACTGAAGATATGTATTTTATTTATTATGCAAATATCTTAATTATAAGGTAATTTGATCAAAATAATTTCTGGCATTTTTGTGAAAATAAAAATAACAGAAAATATTTAAAGGTGGGTTTGTGCTGGAGGAATTTCCCTGAAAATCTTGATGTCACATCATTGAAACATACTGATTCTGAGATACTGGGAAACTTAGTTACTGGTGTGAACTGGCTCTAATGGGTAAAGCTTTTCAACTGTTTTGTATTGAATGTACCAGCTTAACTATTAGCTGTCAAGCACAAAAATTCACTGGTGGGAGTATAGAAAGAAAAAAAATGTCTGATGTGTTTAGTTCACATAACTTTCTCTACATCTCTCTAACAAATTATTGTTAAAAAACTTGTGCTTTTATCTACCTCATGCTAATCAAGATAAGCATTAGCAGAAATGCTTTCTTGCACGTAGAAGAGAAATAAAGGAATACACTAGGCTAAAACGATAGTCAAATCTTATAAAGGCTGGTTGCCATGAATGAAATCCATTTCTTTGCATTACCAGGAGTTGACAAATTCCTGTATATAAAAAGTTTAAGTGGTTTAAAGTTGAAACCAATAACAAGGAATATCTCAAAAATGGCCAACTCTATGAAAAAAATATATATGACCTAAGTTGTGTTTTAATGAGATCTTCATTTTATGTGTAGCAAGTTTTTTTCTATCTCTTAAGGTTTACTATATGTGCAAAATCCAGCAAAATTCATCCAGAATAAAAAAGGCATCAGAGGCTATTCCTAGAAAATTCAAGATATACATTTTATTTGACATGTATCTTTAACATACAGTATTTTAATCAAAATTACTAAAGCCATTTTTGAGAAAATCAAAATTTTTGAAAGTTTTTCCATGTAAAGAATTGTTTGGGTATTTTCCTCAAAATAATAATTTCACATCCTTGAAAGATAGTTAACTTAAATACCAAGTTTGGTATTTTACCAACTTTTTTGTTTTTGAGTTATTATTTTCATGGACACGGACACACACACAGACACAGACCTTTTTGTAGAAATGCTTTTTTTGGATACAGGGGACCCTAAAACATGAATTTCAGATGAAATCTTGGTATCAAATTTTTGGATGGATTGCAATACCTTCTCTATACACTATGTATATAGTACATGTAGAGAAAGTAATAAGATTTTTAAGCCAAGGCTTACCAGTGCATCCAGATGATCCTTTGGTGAGACAAAAATGCGGCCATTGAGACTCAGCCCAGTTGGTATACTGACATCTGCATCTCTAAAAGCAACACGTTCTCCATTTGACTTCACCTCTACCAGCACAAGCTCGTCATGTCGCAGCTTCAGCTTGTCTGCTGCACATACTTTTACTGTCTCTGCTGTGGTGTTGAGTGGAAACCTCAGTGTGCAGTATGTGTGATCAGCGCAGTAAACCCTGAATATAACTGCAAAAACAAAAACTTAGCATAGAGAAAAATCTGAACTCAGATTCCAGAAGAAAATTAGATATAACAGTAAAGCTAGAAAAATTGGTAAAAAAACAGTCATATGAACTTTCCCAGACATTGTTACACGTTAGTATTTCCTTTTCATTTTTCTCCTGATGAATTAGCCTTTACAATAACCAACTTACAACTACAACCATTGTCAAAGTTCTCAACTCAAAGACTTCAAACTGCTTATAATTACTGATTTTGTGATTTTTATTAGCAAATATAACAATATAGACCTGATGCTGATGCAACAAATGGTTTCCCTTCTCCGTGCCGACTTCAACACTACTGGTACACTAATCAAAATACTACTTTTGCACTGCCAGCCCTTGCATATAACAGGTGAAATACTGGTATTTTATAAAAGTATAGTATATAAATAATGATGATGATGATGATAAATGGAAACGGCATGTTATTTATGGATGCTCTTTAACTGTTGTGGTTCTCAGCATCCCATTCTAAATTGGGCATGAAAGAGCGCTTAATGTTACTCAGAGGCCTCTCTATCAGGCTTGAGGTTCTTTTGCGTGCTGCAAATTTACAACATGGGACTAACAGTTTTACTTCCCTTCCGAAGGAAGCCATGCTAAGGATTTTTACGCCCGAAAAAATCCATTGTCCTCCGCTGAGTTTGAACCCACGATCTTGGGTATATGAAGTTAGCATGGTAACCATTACACAATGGAGGGTGACTGATGATGATGATGATGATGATGATGATGATGAAGATGGCGATTACAATAATAATAATAATAATAATAATAATAAAGAAATAAGGAGATATCACATAATTCCAGAGGATTTAATTTCAGTTGCAGTAGAGGGAGACTCCATTCAATTCCAGGAAGCTCCTGGCCATTCTGGGAGAGTTGACAACCCTAGATGTGTTCTATTCTAACTGTTCCATAAACAAACTTTTCTTAGAAAAGATTTTTTTTTTATCTATGTTATGCTAATTGAGATAAACATTAGCAGAAATGGTCTTATTACTTACTTCCTTGTAAGTAGAGGAGAAATAAGGGAATACATTAGGCTAAAGCAATAGTCAAATCTTTTACTGTCACTGTACAAAACAATTGAAGTTTGGTTAACTTTTACATTCCTGGGAGTAAAACAAAAGAGGTAAAATGAAAGTTGATACACTTAAGAAAAGTAATTTAAAATTGAGACTAATAACAAGGAATATCTTAGGAACTTAAAAAAAAATTATACAACATAAATTGTGTATTTTAATGAGAAAGGAAATAATAACAAAATAGAAATGCCTTTTCAGAGACTCCAGAAAACAGTCAAATTTTATAAAACCATAGGAATTCAATTATATAACAGCTTGCCCATTGAAATAAAAAACTACAGTTTAAATAGATTTAAAGACAGAATGTATAAATGGCTGATAGAATACCCATGCTATAGTTTACAGGAATGTCAGAATGAATTGTGTCGGATGTCTTGTATATAGTCTATAAGTATATAGTTTCTAAGCTCTATTTAGGATTTAGGACAAAGTCTATTGTAAATCATGTAATTACCTAATGACGGATAATAAATTATTATTATTATTATTATTAAGTTATACAAAAGTCATCCAAAATAAAGAGGTCTTCAGAGGTAAATTGCCAGAAAATTCAAGATATATATTTTGTTTGTTTTAAAAATATCTTAAAAATACAGCATTTTAATCAAAAGCACGTGCATGCAATCTTCCCCCTTCCATACATATGCATGTATGCATGCTGCACACACACACACACACACACACAAATGTTGACAATTTAATGGAAAAACAAAACCGACATCACTACAATACCCAGAAAGAATTTAGCATACAATTCCCCATACTTGGACTAACACTCTACGAAAAACCCCCAACTGCATAGGTATAAAAGTATATAATAAACTGCTGCAAAAAATGAAAGATCTAAATTTATTCTCTTAAAGAATTAAAGAAATATTACTAAATAAAACATATTACTTTGCACAAGAATTAATGGATGAGACAATGTTGGAATGATTTGGCTAATATACATGTTATATTTTCATAAGTTGATAAATCAATTTTTCAATATATTTTAAAAATAACATTTTGTATATCATGTACATATTAGAATTTAATACTAAAGTATATTTTTTGATGAGTCACTGTTTACAAGCTTAGGCTCACAATGTAAACATCATATGCCAATAAAGTATTCTATTTGGTCAGTTAGGCTGTTGTTTTTCTGTAATTCCTAATTAAATCTGTCATATGTGTATGTACGTGCATGCTGTAATGAGAGAGGATTAATCTGAAATTGAGTTTATTATTTGTACTGACATGTCTAATCATGCACATAATATAACCAGACTAGAGCTAAATTGAATTGTATTGACTAAAAAGCTTACTGTCATCTGATGCTCTCATAACCGTCCGACTCTCAGTGGGACCGGTGAAGAGACTAATTGGTTGACCACATGGAGGAAGCTTCCACTTTTGTCCACTATTTAGAGTTCTTTCATCCTGATAACGTCTCAACTGAGTCATCACATGATGCATCAAACTTGCCTCTTCTTGCAATGTACTCCACTGCATACAATCTGCTTCTAACTCGGTGGCCAGTTCCTAAATAAACAATTAGATAAGTTATAAGTAAAATAGTCTTGAGTTGGGATAGTTACACTCACCTCACTTAAAACAACATTTTCAAAAACATATGTTCAAGGGCGTTCGCCCTCTTCTTCAATTGAAGTCCGCTGATGGCTGGGAGTTGTGCTCTGTGGCCCACTATGGTGGAGACAACTGGTGTTCTAAACAGAAGTTCCTACTTGTGTAGTGGTATTTCAAAATTCTTGAGCCAGTCTTCATGTTGTATGATGAAAATATTCTCCCAAACTGTGAGTGCTCCCGGGTTTTAGCAACTTTATGTCATTTTTTATTTCATGGTGTGATGTCCAAAATTGGTGTGCCACTACCAACCATCTGTTTTTATTTATTTATTTTTTTTTTTGTAGCTTAAAGTCCTTTAACCTGGTTGGTCATATCGGACAATGAATGAAATTGATGAAATTGTGCTCAAATGGCTTCGAGATCCATGGAGCTTAAAGTTACTTGCTCAACATTCGTCTTCTCAGGATAAGGGAAAACCCTGAAGAAAAAAGAAACCTCATCTGGGTAACTCACCCTATGCAAGATTCGAACTCATGACATGCATACACGCTACCACCACACTATTTTTGTTTGATGTGTTTGAAATGTTCTTTTAACCTTGTTTCCAGTCTTCGTTTTGTTTGACCAATGTGACATAATCCTTAAAATCAATTTTGGCAACACCATGGGTGAGTGGTTAGATTTCTCGCCTCCCATCTAGGTGGCCCTGGTTTGATCCCAAGTGCCCACATGTGGAATTCATGGTAGACGAAGCAGCATCTGGGTGGGTTTTCTCCGGGTCCTCCAGTTTCCCCTGCCACTCATTCCACCAATTGCTCCATCATCACCTTTTCAATCGTCAGTTTCGCTTGCATTTCATATCAGTCAGTTCCTCATGTTCGTGCCTGGATATGGGCCGACCCCTCGTAACAGGTTCTCCATTCTGTGGTTTCATGCCACTGGCTCCCCAACAGGCTTCTGACTCCTAGGCATTGGCTTGTAAGTCCTAGGGGGGTGTCAGTCCTACAAATATGGGGAGGGTAAGTCGATTACGAAACAATCAATTTTATAGATCAAAAGAATTAAAATACTGGAAATGGTACACAGTGAAGCATAATTACACATTTGTTATAAAATGAGTCAAATTTTACTCTTGAATTGCTTCACTAAGTAATAAATTACCTGGACATGTTTCGCAGACTATGTTGCCTATATTATCAACAGATTTTGGACTGGCAGGCCTGCTGTTGGTAACTTATGTGGACTCCTCTCCTTTCTCTGGTGGCTGATAAATGAACTTGTAGAGCGGGTTGTCATTGATGGGAATTCCAAAATTCATAAGGCTATGTTTCTGCTTTAAAATAAAGATCTTTTCCCATTTGTTTACTAATTTGGTCACTACTGATTTTAACAAGTGGACATTATCTTTGATTCTATGGATATTGTCCCAGGCATTTCAAGTGTAAATTCAACTCAGTCTATAATTTTACAGATGCCTGATCTCTGGTTCATGGTATGGGGTCTTTGATGTCCGTTTGCAGTGTTTTTTTTTATGTTGAATTGGTTACTTGAACTACTTTTAATTTTTTTTTAAATCTTTTTATTTACTGTTGAGTGATAAGTGAATTTTTTATATGCAACTTTTGGTTTTTGTGTGGACAGAGTGGTGATTTGTTGTAATGTTAATATCTTCTTATGCTATTTAATTTTTTTTGTCAATTACATCTGTGTTGAAATCATTGACTGAAGCTGTGTGTCAATTGGAGGTATTGTACTGTACTCTTCTGGGCTGTTGAAGATTGAATGTTTGTGAGTTTGTTATGTTTAATCAGTTTTATGTAATTATCTGTGTGTGTGGTCTTCCTGTAAATGCCATATGTGATCTTTGTCCTTTTTGTGCTAGCTTTATGTCCAGGTATGGTAGAATTTGGTCTTTTTCCCCAACACATTCTCAATTAAAGCTTCTGCTTGTCTTGGCTTTAACAATCTGACCCTGAAACATGACCTGCACATGCACATGTTCTTTAAACAAAATGAAATACAGGATTTTTATGCCCTGTATGGGAATACGGGAAATCCCATATGATATAGGATGTCTGACAAGTCTAACTGCTGCACATCATATGCAGCCAATTGTATGGTTGCTTTAAATTAGGTAATTCAAGTTTAGAGATTCAATTCAATTTTATAAGTTGTATAATTTTTGAAGCTGCTTACAGTGAAGGCATAATCAAATTGAATTAATTAAAGTGGTATGTATTAACACACACTTGTCTTACTTTTATTGTGCAGGACAATTGTTTCGCAGACCATTGCTCACTTTAATTAATTCAATTAAATTTTATTCACCCTTTCAATTATTTTGTACAATGTACTTTGATACAGGATACGTCAAGTTAATAGTTATATTTACAATTACTAAACATATTTACAAAACTAAACACAAATATAAAACTGATATGCTACACTAACAGATATTTATTAAATTCTAAAAATTCATCTACACTGTAAAAGCAATGTTCCTGTAAGAAATACTTCACCTTTGATTTAAATATATTATAATTTTCTGTTGCTTTTATAGAATTAGGGAGGGAATTATAGATATTTATGCAGGAATGCTGAACTCCTTTTACATATATTTGTTCTGCAGGCAATTTAATGTATATCATTCATATTTCTAGTGCGACAGTGATGTATATTATTGTTTGTTTGGAAGTGATGACCCTTCTTTTTCACAAATAGCACTAATTCCAATATATATATATATATATATATATATATATATATACATGCCAATGGAAGTATACTCACATTTTGTAATAGTGGCCTGCATGTACATAATCTTTTCTCACCACACATTACTCGAATAGCTTGGTTTTGCTTAATAAAGATCATTTTGGCCTCTGATGAATTGCCCCAAAATATTATGCTGTATCTTATTTTTTAATGTATGTTAGCAAAGTAAGCTATTTTTACTACTTCAAGGCTAGTATTTTGTACTAACATTCTTAAGGCAAATATGTTTGTACTTTATTTACTTGCAAGAAAGTCCACATGTGTTTACCATTTCAGATTATTCTGTGTCCATATGCCAAGGAAGTTTGTTTCTGTCTTATATGTTATTGTTTTATCTTCTGTGGTGTAATGGTTACCATGCTGTCTTCATATAACCAAGGTCGAGGGTTCAAACCCAGCAGAGGAAGATGGATTTTTTTGGGTGTAAAAATCCTTAGCATGGCTTCCTTCGGAAGGGAAGTAAAGCCATGGGTCCCGTGTCATATTTACGGCATGTAAAAGAACCTCAAGCCTGGTAGAGAGGTCTCTGAGCAAAATTAAGCAGTCTTTCACGCCCAATTTAGAATGGGATGCTGAGAACCACAGCAGTTAAAGAGAGCATCCGTAAATAACATGCCATTTACATTTTCTTATCTTCTAATTTTATTTACCATTACTATTTTTATTAATGATAAATGATCTCCGATCCTGCTTACCCACTCACTCAGTCCTCTATGCAGATGACACTACTTTTCTCGATGTTAGCACAGACTTGCAGTTACTTCAAACCGAAGCAAATAGTACATTAATGCAAGCTGATATATGGTTCCGAGCCAATGGTTTTTTACTTAATGAGAATAAAACACAAAATATGTTATTTAATTTAAGAGAAGTCCCTTTTAATAATAGTTCTGAGAACATAAAATTTTTAGGTGTAGTAATAGATAACAAATTATCGTGGACACCACACATTAATTACATAACGTCCAAACTCTCCAGAGTAATTCACTTGATCAGAAACTTAAAAGTGCATATACCTGAAGCGTATATTAGATCAGCCTATTTTGCATTTTTTCAAAGCATAATAACATAAGGAATTTTACTCTGGGGAAACAGCTCACATGTTAACGAGATACTTCTATTACAAAAAAAAAAGTCATTCGAATCATTTCTGATGTACCGAAACTTGCACACTGCAAACCTTTATTCATTAAACTAAAAGTAATGACTGTAATAAATTTATACATTTACATTGTATTACTGTACATAAAGAGTCACTTACCTGAATTCCAAAATAGACAAGATATACATACATACAATACTAGAGGGGATCAACATATTAATATGCCATACCATAGGTTAACCACATCCCAGAAGAGTTTTGGAATATTAGGTATAAAACTTTACAATAATTTCCCCATAGAAATAAAACAATTATCAGGATCAAGCTATAAGAATAAGCTCCATGAATGGTTAGTGGCTAAACCTTATTACTCAGTACAGGAATACTTTAAAAGGTAATGTTACTCAAAAACATGCTAAGTAAATTTGCTTCTCAAATGATTTTGATGTTGTTACCTTATAAGATATTATGTATTTACTTTTCTTAAATTTATCAATCACTCTGTTCTTTAGAATTTTGTATGGATAGGAAATAGTTAAGCAATTTTATTCATGTATAGCAGCTTGGTTATCAAATATTGTAAATACTCATTATATCTTAGTAATTTATTTGTAAACATATTGTTCTACTGAGAAGATTGTATAAAGCTTTTGTAATTTTGTGACACTGTCAATTGCTGTACAGCTCAATGACAATAAAAATTATTATTATTATTATTATTATTATTATTATTATTATTATTATTATTATTATTATTATTACCGGATTATGTTCATTCTTATTTTCTACAATATGAAAGTTAAGAATAACAGTTTTTTGTATTTAGTACTAAATTATTACTTTTTATCCATGACATCAGATCTTTACTAACAATTGCTTTTGAAAAGTAAGAAAGCTAGCACATGAGAACAAACATACTATGAAATCTACTTACCTCAAGAAATGCAAGCGAGCTTGAATCATCAAACACAGGCTGACGGATTGTGGTGACCCATCGATGCACAAACTGCACTACTCTTCTTTTACATGCCAAAAGGAACTCACGATCTTGACTTGGTGAATCTATCCGATAAGTATTTTGAGTTAAGATTAATGTGTTTTTCTTTCTTTGTTATGCTACATTGTTACATAAAAATTATTTTAACAAAGCTGTTGTAAACCTAGAACACTAAACTACATGTAATATTTCATACAGTAGTACTTTACAAGCTATGGTCCCATACTGACACATGTCACCATGCTCAATCCTCAACTGCAATGGCATCCGATCCAGACATTAGTGGTTCAAGAGCTGATGATGCAGGCCGAGGCTCACAAAACAATTATCCTTCTTCATAAAAGTAAGTGAAGCACGTATAAAATATAGTGTAGTTAATGAATTTGATTATTGTTTTCAGTGAGAAAATTAAACATTTTGAAAAAGATACCAAACTTGATCATCAAGTTTGGTAACCAGAATAAGACCAAGAATGGAAGCCAGGCAGTATTTAACATTTTGAAAAAGATACCAAACTTGATCACCAAGTTTGGTAACCAGAATGAGACCAAGAACGGAAGCCAGGCAGTATTTAACATTTTGAAAAAGATACCAAACTTGATCACCAAGTTTGGTAACCAGAATGAGACCAAGAACGGAAGCCAGGCAGTATTTAACATTTTGAAAAAGATACCAAACTTGATCACCAAGTTTGGTAACCAGAATGAGACCAAGAACGGAAGCCAGGCAGTATTTAACATTTTGAAAAAGATACCAAACTTGATCACCAAGTTTGGTAACCAGAATAAGACCAAGAACGGAAGCCAGACAGTATTTAACATTTTGATTTACAATAACTTGGTAACAAGAACCAGAATGCATTCACTTGTTTCTTATTGATTAATGCAATTTTTTCAACAGCTCTCCAGCTTAGCCAACATAATCTATGAATGCAGTCAAAATAATACAGATTAGCTTAGTTCAAATTTTGGAAACCACTGCTATTTCAGACTCCTTAGAATTCTTAAGCAGCCAAACTGTATGCTATCAATAAACAACTGATGCTCAAAGAATTTGAAATACAAATAAAGCTCTTTTCCTAGGATTCCTTCCGGTTTGATTTTCCCAGCATGTATTTTAACTTCTATTGAAACTAGAAAGAGCTCTAATGGCCATTTTATGTCAAAATAAATAAATGGAGTTTTATTTATGGACGCTCTTTAACTGCTGTGGTTCTCAGCATCCTATTCTATACTAGGAAGACCACTTAATTTTGCTCAGAGGCCTCTCTATCAGGCTTGAGGTTCTTTTATGTACCGTAAATCTACGAAGGAAGCCATACTAAGGATTTTTACGCCCGGAAAAATCCATCATCCTCTGCCGGGTTTGAACCTGCGACCTTGGGTATATGAAGTTAGCATGGTAACCATTACACCACGGAGGGTGACCATTTTATGTCATGGCCAAGTGGAATAATTGCATACAATGAAAATTCCTTAAAGTGAAGAAGAGCAAGAGTTTGATATGCAAAATATGGATCATGTATGCCTTGCCTGGGAACAAGACCTGAAACTTAAAAACTTGGGAAAGTCTTGCTTCTTGTTCCCAGGGCCAGGGGAGGCTTCTCGTCAATTGTGAATGTTTTCATTGAAATATATGTGCTTTATCATTCCTTTTCTCGTTCTGGTTACCATTACCATTTGTTGAGAAGCAGCCTTAAATGTTGTACACAGACCTTTTTCTTAAATGCTTATTTTGGAATCAGAGTACTCAAATCAGGTGAAACCTCAACATCAAATTTTTGGGTGGAATACAATACCTTCTCTACCTACTATGTACTTACATAGTATATGTAGAGAGAGTAAAAATAGATAATTTCTCTAACTTCAAATACTTGTTCTTGTTCTTGTGTCAGATCTCTGGGACCAATCTTATTTATAACCTAAAATATTTAGTTTATGATCATGAAAGCTGCATATAAAGGATATTGTCTGGCGAGTTCAGTCACCAGTTGGTGTGTAGGCATGAACACAATGTGGGTTAACAGGAAATCTTCAAGGAAAGGGTCACTATGTAGACTATCTCTACCACCCAGGCTCCCACCCCCTCCACCTCTTCCATCCAATCTTGTTTCTAGCAGATGCTCCAACATCTTCTGTGGTGTTCCAGCCATAACAGTGTACCTGTAAAACAGCACAGTACATTGTTTATCACTTTGAAGTTAATTGTTATATTTTAGTTGACTATTATATCATTAATCCCTTTCTGATATCACATCTTTTATTGAATTTAGATATATAACATTGTAAGAAATTACTTAATTTTAAAAAGTTAATCGGAATTAAGGGTTGAAAATGAGAACAAGTGTTCCTGAAACCAGTCCCAGAAAGTAAAAACAAGTAATGTTTGTGTTACAAAAACCGACTCAAATTCTTTTATTTTTTATTTAATCACATCACTGTCACAAGCTTCTATGCATATTTGCAAGTTTTGAATAAATGTACTTGTTTAGCTGCAGCTGACATTCCCACCATTTATTATAAGACAAGCGTTAATTATTATGTTATGTATAGGTTTACAAAAATCCAGATTTAAAAAGCAAAGACAGTTGGCTATAGCATGTTGTACTACCCAGATGGAAATCTCTATGAAAGCAGTCAGGTATTATATTGAAGATCCTGTATTTCCAAGTGGTTTATGTGGATGATTTGGCATTTGTTTTAGAGATAAAAATGGAAACTATTGTTCTGGATACATTGTTTCTGTCACAGGAGTTTTAGAATGGATTTCAGGTCTAATACTTCTTTGTGAGAAAAATTAAACCTCTGTTTTTTCCTAACATCAAAACAGCTGAACCTGTTTTATATGTAACCCAGTTGTAAGTAATTCACATTTATACGTATATTTTTGTAGATCCCGGTAAAATGTAATTTAGAAACCTGTTGACAGAGCCCTATTTATACGTAATGCACTTATACATAATTCACTATTATATGTATTAAATTTCAGTGAAATACAACTGAGATTTACATAATTATAATGAGCATACAGCATACACTATCTTAAAAGAAACTTAAAGGTATTTTCCTTATCTCTGTTGACAAAGACGCAAGCTGAGCAGGCAGCTTTCGGTCTCAGAAACAAAAGACAGTAATACGTTTGCTGGTAGAGCATGACAATGCAGCAACAAATGAGAAGTAAAGATAACACCTACTTGGTGTTTATTGTTAAACAGTGGTTTATCTTTCAGTTCTCAGTTGCTTTTAATCAACCATGGAGAACAGAAAAAGGAAATGTTATTTACTAGATCAGAAAGTGAAATTTATACGAGAGGTGGAGCTTAATCCACACGAAACTAAAATTAAAATTGCTTCAGACTTAGGAATTGCTTACTCCACACTATGTGCAGCCATCAGTAACAAAAATGTTATTTTGGGTGAGTTTTTAAAATTGGTTGCTAAATCAACAAAACGCAGCCCTCAGCAGGAAGGGAGATATGCTGATTTGGAAATGGCACTTTTTGCACATGTAGACTGACTGTGTTGCCTTTTTTTTTGTTTTAATATGTATGATGCATTATCAAAATCTCAGTTGAAAGTAATTCTGAGTTACAAGTGATCTTCCCTCGTTCCCTTGATATACGCATAAATCAGGTTCTACTGTATTAAGTTATATTAAAAAGTTCTTTTGTAAAAATACTGGAATTAAAACATTTGATAAAAGTAGACTAACAGGTTTTTAGAAGTAATTCAATGATGCTTGGTAAATTAACTTGTATATTGTTTCAACTTAATCTAAATTATGCATGATGTCACACAATATGAAATTACAATATATTTACTTGAAATGGGAATGTGCCATGCTGTGGCTGGATGAAATTTTTTCCAGTACCAGTACATCCTGGCCATGCTCCTTAAGACGCACAGTGTTTGCTTCAACATCACGAAGAATACGATTAAAATTCTCCTTATCCACTCGCAGAAAGTGGCAATTGTTCTCTCTTAGAACAATTGTTGCTGCTCTGAAAAATAAAAAATACATTGTAAAATATTTGATCTCATTGATCAGTACAGATAAATGCTCATATTGCTGATAAAATGGGAAAGCTTATGTGGAAAATGTACAATCATTGATTTAACTGTCTAAAGTGAAAAACTAGCAGCTTTTTTGCATAATCTAAACTTTGTTTGTACAGAAATGCCTATTTGTTTACCCCTAGCATTCATATTTAATACTGTGCTTTGCTGGCCCATAATTGCTTTAAGTGTGCGAGTGCCTTGTTTTCAAACAAATAGCAATTGTTGCAAAAATGATATTTGTTCTCAAGGTAATACATAACCTATAAATACTGTTGCTATAACCAAAAATAAAATTACTGCATGTTTGGTTCCTTTTCATAGCTACACAACATTGTTGCAGGTGTTCAAAAATAACAAAAGAAGAGAGCACCAAAATGATCTCAAAACCTTGGAATGCGACACCTGGGCACAATGGACATATGTAAGAATGTTTGCTTTTTCTGGAAATTTCTGGAAATTGATGTCATCGACAACTTTAAAAGGAAGTCAGGTGAGTCAGTTTCAACTGCAAGTTCAGAAGATGCAGTAATTATATTGAAGCAACAAGACAAGAATTACAGTACATCAAAATGGCAAGTGAAAATTGTACTGCAGAACTGTTGCAAAAGCATTAAAATTAAAGACTCTGTAACCAGTTGAAGTAATAAAGTTTTTTGTTACACTGGTGTCAGATGCGAGGTTTAACACCAAGATGGAGGAGTTGATGAAAACCTTACTGGCAGAAATAAAGGCCATGAAAACTGAAATGGAATCTATTTAGACTATGAGAAGGTATGCAGATGATCATAAAATGAAAATAATTTATTATTTCCGCAACTCAATTAATGTTTGGAAGTTTGTGGTGGAGCTGCACAGCTATGTATAAATAAGATATTTATACTACAAAATAAATGTATGAGAATTATGTTCAATATTCAAAGAAATTTAATTATTAAGGTATTTTTACAATTCTTACTTTTGTATCATTATATGCATATCAAACAGTACTGCTTACTGTAAATAATTTAAAGATATATTAACAAATTGTGATATATATTAACAAAACACTAGACATATTATGGATTTCCATAGAATATTGGTGAATAAAACAAAAGATAATACCATCTTTTACTGTAGACAGTATACTACACAATAAGCCACCATCAGAAATTAAGCCTTGTGTAAAGAATTATTTTAAAAGTAATCTTAAGAAGTATTCATTCGCAAATGTTTGTGTAAAAGTGATGAACTATAAACCTAGGTACATTGCTGTAAAATTGCAAATAGTTTTTGACAATGTCAGACAGTAATAAATATACTATACTATGGAGAAGATGGAAGACAAAATGGAGTCAGTAATGAAATCCACCAAAATTTATGAGTAACTGGCAGACGTATGCAGCTGCAGCTGCCTCTGTTCTTTTTTACTCAACACGCCCTTCACATAGCAATCCTGCAGGCAACTGCAAGACCCGCAAGATTGTAAATAAAAACAGACTCCACAAATATACCTACTCATATAATTTGAGCATCACTGCTACTAAATTCCTTTAAAATCAATTAAGTCTTTAAAATGGTGTTTATGTAATAGTATGATTGGAATGTTTAACAAAGAAAAATGTGTGCAAAAGTATCATATTGTTATTCTTATTAATATTATTAAACTAGTAATGTGTTCAGAGGCATATGCCTGCTTCCAAGTTCTGAGCTAGTTTTTGTTTTTTTTACTTGGCAAATTATGTTTATATTTTTGTTCTGGATTTAATGAAAGTTATTTATAATAATGTGAATATCTTCAATGAAATTTATTACATATAGTTGGTAATAATAAATAACAATAGCAACAAGAATTTTGGTTACTAATTAACACTTTATATATTTTTTTAATTTGAAAGTCATTAACCTGACCTTCAAATTAAAAAATGATGAAAAATAACAACCTCCATGTATTTTTGAAATGGATAATTTTGTTTTTGTATACATTAGGCAAATTTAGAATCCTTATCTTCAGTAATAAAAATCACTAGACTGGTTATACTCAACACATATTGGGAACTGTCCTCGAGAATCTTCAGCTATGCTTTGCATGGCAAGAGAGAAGACCTGAGGAGTCTGTTGTAGTGATACACGCCTTCATGTCTTGACCTTTGAATATACCAATTATATAGCTGTTTACTCCTGCCTAATAAGACAGGCTACGCTAAATTGTGAACAGTGTCAAGTTTTATTGCATAGAGCCCATTTTATGCAGTAACAATAGGCTAGAATTCAAAGAGCCAGTAAATTAGGAATAAATCCTCACCAATTTACTGGGCTTCACATCTAACTCACAGAATATGCCCCTGCTCCACAAATATATTTGTATAATAAATAATAATAATAATAATAATAATAATAATAATAATAATAATAATAATAATAATAATAATAATAATAATAATAATAATAATAATAATAATAATGATAATAATAATAATAACAACAACGACAACAACAACAAGAATAATAATGATAATAATAATCATAATAATCATAATTGAACATTACTGTCACTAAATTCCTCCAAATATCAATTAATAGTATATATGGAAAACTTAACAAAGAAAAACATGTACAGAAAGTATCCTATTGTTATATAAGTAAATTGATAACACTAATCACTGAAAATTCCACCTACTTGGACGAGTTTCAGGAAGTCCATGTAAGTGGAATTTTCAGTGATGTAGTGTTATCAATTACCAACTCAATTATTATATTGGAATAATTGTTTTTTCACATAAGCCATGTGTAGGACAGGAGTTGGATAGGTAGAGTCAGACTAAAAATTTCAATGTCATAGCCAGGATTTGAACCACAGATCTCCTGATCTCTAGCCGGTTGCCCTACCACTGAGCTACCATGGCATCATGCTGGCATAGCATTGAATTTCTCAACTGACTAGCATGTTTCCTGGTTAACCACAAGTTGCTCTCATGCATGCTGCCATGGTAGCTCAGTGGCAGGGCAACTGGCTAGAGATCGGGAGACCCATGGTTCAAATCCCAGCTATGGCATTGAATTTTTCAGTCTGACTCGATTTATCCAAATCACTTATTATATGACTAAGCATTAGCTTCTGTTCCCTCAAATTAGTGAATCCTATTGCTAATCTTATCAATTTTATTAAACCAAAGCTGTATTAAAGAAAGGCTATTCATAACTTATTGTATTGTTTTAATTTCATTTACTTACCTTGGAGCATCATTGATTAGCGCAAGTTTACCAAAGTCATCTCCCTCTTGCAGCGTTGTGACAATGCCTTTACCATGGATAACAACATCCACTGAACCCCTTAGAATTATATACCATGAACGGCCTTCATCTCCTTGGTTAAATACTGAAATGGAAACCATTTATTATTTCATATTCATCCCCTTAATTCTAATATAAATTACAAAACTATGTCTGCCTGCCTGGAAAGTGTGGTGGTAGCCTGCCTGCCTCACATTCAAAAGGCCGTGAGTTTGAATCTCACTTAGGGCGAGTAATCTGGATAAGGTTTTTTTCGGGGTTTTCCCTTATCCTGAGAAGACAAATGTCAAGTAACTTTAAGTTCCATGGACCACGAGATCATTTGAGCATCATTTCATCGTCCGATATGACCAACCAGGTTAAAGGACGTTAAACTAAAAAAAAGTAACTGGGGTGAAGTACAAAAACTCTTTCTTCTATTAAAGCATTTTCTTTGTCTATAGAAATGGCTGCATTTTAGTTTTTGTAAGATATGAATGATTTATACTATTTGGCAAAAGGAAAAATAAAAATAACAAAGTTTCAATGCATCACTTAGACAACAAAAGTACTGTTGATCTTCACTTGGTTGGAAACAGAATATTCTACTTTCTATAACCATAGATACAAAGAAAATATTTGATAAAATTTGCTGCATATAATTGATAGTTCAAAAAGTAACCTCTTTCAGCATATATAGTTATGTCATTCCTTAATTTATAAACACACTCTTATCTTTACATCAGTATTCTTCTGTAGATGTCGAAATTTATTACAAATAGCTCAGTATTGTTTTGTTAATATTTTTTATGAAGCCATCGATTTTTAAAAGAATTATTTTTGGCAATATAAAGATAGATACATTTTTAATGAAAATACTACAAAGGAAATATTAGTAAAATACATGAGGGAAGGACAGAAGAACAATGTGAATTAAAAATCCCAGCTATAAAAAAAGTGAGAAATGTTTTAAGAAGAGGATAGAACATATTTCTGGAAAATGTGATTAGTTATATACATTAACACATTGAAACCCAAGCCCGAGCATAGCTCGGGCCGTGCAAAATGTTCATGCAGCCCATGCCCGAGCATGGCTCGGCTGGTATTTCTAATGCTTTGAATGCAATTCCAGGACTTTAACTTGGTCTTGGGCTATGTGGCAATGAGCATACATCAGTTATCGTTTAGTAGTCTGATTTGTGCTGCCATCTGTCCTTGGTTTACTCAACTATTAGGAAATTTAGGAGAGTTAGTAATATTGGCTGCTCTTGGGTAGTCCGCCATTTTCCTTGATCTGTTTGTTATGTTTTGTGTTCTTAAATGTTAAAATGCTGCATTTTCCTTGATTTATGTGAACTGAAGCAGACATTCAATATACAAATGAAGGTCTGGAAAATTCCAATTCCGAGGGATTGTTTTTCGAACTTTCAATAAATATAGTGTAAGCAGCTTTACGCAGATTATTTCAAACTCATATTTGATACTTGTTGTAAATTTAAAATAAAATATCAATATGGAAGTTATGACTATTTTCTTACTTGTTGAGAAATCCTTGAATACCATACTTTTAGATTGTCTCAATACTTTTTGGCCGATTTGATTCATGTACTGTAAATAAAAACTCAAACTAGGCGTAAAAACTCTGGGTTTCTTAGTGCTCCAACTAAAGAAACACCTGGGCTTCAAAGTATTAAAAAGTTTATGTAATATGTTCTTTTAGAGTTTGACAATTCAAACAAAGCTTTTAACAGCATTTCATATTCAGATAATGGGTGTTAACATTAGCATTATTTCATCATTTTAGTAATTTTTATGCATATTTCAATAAATAAAACTTTTATTTAGCTGGTACTTTATATCATGAAAATAACCACAGCAAAACAAAAGAGCTACTTACACACTGTGCCAGCATGAGGATGAGCTTCAAACACAATCACGGCCGCCAGTTCCCGTTTGACAGAGTTTGAAAGATGAGAAAGAGCTTTAATGTGTAGCAACTCCTCGTAGATGATCTCCAGGTCATCTACAGTTCTCTCATGACTCCTAGTGATAATAGAGTACATAATAAAATACATTCTACAATTCATTATGAAAACATGTAAAAAAAAATGCTTTACATTGAAATTTAGCACCCCTCTAGAGATTATGCATTAAAGCAATTGCATTCTTCTGCATTTTTACTTTCTCTACATGTACACAGTGTATAGAGAACTCCACCCAAAAATTTGATACCGAGATTTAACCGGAGGTATGTTTTAGGGTCCCCTGTATAAAAAACAAAACATTTTCAGAAAAAGGTCTGTGTGTCTGTGTGTCCATGTGTCTGTGAACATGATAACTCAAAAACGAAAAGTTGGTAAAATACCAAACTTGGTATTTAAGATAAGTATCTTCCAGGGATGTGACACAAAGATTTTGAGAACAATCCCCCCACCCCCAACTACCCTTTACATGGAACTTTTTTCGAAAATTTTGATTTTCTCAAAAATGGCTTTAACGATTTTGATTAAAATATCTATATTAAAGATATTTACCTGACAAATAATATGTATATCTTGAATTTTTTGGGAATAGCCTCTGAAGAGCTCTTTATTCTGGATGCATTTTGCTAAATTTTGCTTAACTGCTAAACGGTAAGAGATAGACAAAAACTTACTGCACAGAAAATGTTGATCTGATCAAAACACACAATTTATGTCCTTTACATTTTTGCTGTGGAGGTAACCGTTTCCGAGATATTCCTTGTTTTTGGTTTCAGTTGTAAGCACTTAAACTTTTCTCAGACAGGAAGTGTCCGTTTTTCTTTTGTTCTACTCCTGGCCAAGCAAAGAAGTGATTTACAATGACAATCGAATAACGACAGCTTTTAAAACAAGTGACTATCGGTTTAGCCTAGTGTATTCCCTTGCTTTCTTTCCACATGTAAGGAACTAAGTAGTAAGAACATTCTGCTAATGATTATCTCGATTAGCAAGGTGCAGGAAGAAGAATAATCTTATGTAAAAAATTTGTAGAAGAGCTAGAGAAAGTCATGTGAGTGTAACACATCAGATTTTTAATATTGGTAAGGTAGGACATGAGCCCTATTAATACATCTGCAACATATCATGTTCTGTGTATGAAAAGAGCTTTGCAGGTAACATAATTAAGATTAAGTATTGATTTTCAATTTACAGATACGGTTCTAGAAAAGAACATTTATATTTTTAAACTAATTATTTTAATCATTAACTTCCTGAAACACCATTTATAATCATTCTCTCATATATATGTAAAATGTCAAACATGTAAAACAAAATAATACAGAATGTATCAACTGAATGAAATTTAAAATTTTGGCAACACTTGCAGTGGTCTTTATTCACTTGCTATGAATGGCCTTCATTGTGCTGTCCTAACAAATGCTCTTACATACTTAAAACAACTGTCTGGGAATAAGTTCTCTTTTGCTTAAGCATGCTCTCCTTTGTTAAATGCTTGAATTTATTCAAAGTTAATAAGTTTGTTGGAGCTTTTTCTCAAACTCAAATGATTTTTTTTTTCACTAGTGTTTAACGCCCGCTTTTACTACCAAGGCACCGCAGGTGATGACACTGGTGATACATGGAATGAAGATGGACCACCGGTGGAATGCGATGGCAGGGAAAACCGGAGAACCCAGAGAAAACCTGCCCCACAATCTCACATGTGGTCGCTTGGGATCGAACCCATCTGGGTAAGAGGTGAATGGTCTAACCACTCGACCAAGGCGCGGCCCAAACTGAAATGGTGACAGGTAATTTTATTTCTATTGATATCGTATCTCTGCAATATAAGTCAGGAGATTTATTAAAAAGCTAAATTCAGACATTATTTTCTCATATTGCAACCTCACACATTTTCTTATATTAGCTAACTCAAATATAAACAATGTTCACATCCTTGGAGGGTGGTTAACTTAAATACAAAGTTTGGTATTTAACACACCCTCACCCTTTACTCTCTCTCTCTCACTCACTCACTCACTCACTCGCTCACAGTGTCATTTGTAGTAAAAAAAAACCTCACTCACATGTGCGTGAATAGGCACAGACAATTTTATTTTGGAGCTTTTATATTGGGTTATGCTGTTCTCTCTCTCTCTCCCCCCTTCTCTGTCATACATACACACACATAGATAAATGGATCTTTTTTGTAAAACTGTTTTTATTGGATTCAGGGGGTCTCAAAATATATATTCTGATGAAATCTTGGTATGCAATTTTTGGATGGAATGCAATACATTCTCCTGCTACTATGTGCATTGAATGAAAGCAGCTCATTTTACAACTTCATATGCATCCTCTAAGACTAATAAACTGAATTGCAACTTCATACTTACAGTTTGCGGAGAATCATTCTCATCATAGCATCAGGACCACGTTGAGCAAGAGTAGAAAGACTTGCATTTAATTGATCCTCTGCTTGCATTATGTCTTCGGAAGTTGGCAGTCCTGTTTCTCCTTCCTCATCTTGCCAGAATTGGTACAGCAATGCTTTGTCTCTGAAAGGCTGTTCTTTTGTCACTGTAAATTGATCATTTATCAGTTACATAGGCCAAATCTTAATTCAGTGCTTTGAAAAATGACAAACGTCTTTCTTTACTTTACATCACATGATATTAAACTTTGTTAATTGAAAAATCAAAAGAAGGGTCACTAGTTTTCACTAACACTGCTATACAAACTTCGTCATAGTGTTAGTGAAAACTTAATCATACATGCATAATATGCCTTTTTACATTCCTGTCTAACATATGGTATACTTTTCTGGGGTAATTCTGCAGGAACACAAACCACATTCAAGTGGAAAAAAGAAAGGCAGTTAGATGTATTGCTAATCTAGATTACAAACATTCTTGCAGACAATTTTTCAAAAAACTTAAAATCATGACCGTGCCAGCATTGTACATTTACGATAATTGTAGTATTTAAGAGAGGATTTAAGTTGAATAAATATGAGAAATGGAAAAAAGGAAGTAACGAATATAAAATAGTTTATGATTACACTTATTTAGGAATAAAAATCTGATGTGTTCCATTCACATGACCATCTCTACAAATGCGAAAATCTTGTCGAGACCTTTCTCAGACCTAATTTTTGGTGCAAAATTAGAATGCTGTACTTTGTGATATGCCTGTGGTCTCTACTATTTCACGAACATTGATTAGTCGATCGCTCAATCATATTCTGAATTTTGTCAATAATTTCAGAGGAAGTCACTTCTACTGGACATCTGGAACGATGTTTGTCATTTGTGGATGTACGGCCATGTTTAAATTAATTTATCCATTTTTAAATTGCTGTAAACGCAAGAGCAGATGTGCCATGAACTTCATACAACCCAGTTTTTATTACTTTCTCTATACTCACTATATACATAGTGTATAGAGAAGGTATTGCAATCCACCAAAAAATTCGATACCGAGATTTCATCAGAAATATATGTTTTAGGGTCCCCTGTATCCAAAAAAAGTATTTTCAGAAAAAGGTCTGTGTGTGTGTGTGTGTGTGTGTGTGTGTGTGTGTGAACATGATAATTCAAAAACGAAAAGTCGGTAAAATACCAAACTTGGTATTTAAGTTTAATATCTTCCAGGAATGAGACATGAAGATTTTGAGAAAAATCCCCCCACCCCAAACTACCCTTTACGTGGGATTTTTTTCGAAAATTTCAATTTTCTGAAAAATGGCTCTAACGATTTTGATTAAAATATCGTATATTAAAGTTATTTATCTAACAAATAAAATGTATATTTTGAATTTTCTGGGAATAGCCTCTGAAGACTACTTTATTCTGGATGAACTTTTCAAAACTACTAAACCGTAAGAGATGGACAGAAACTTAACACACAAAAAATGTAGAGCACATTAAAACACACAATTAATGTTATATACATTTTTTTCGTGGAGTTGATCGTTCTTGAGATATTCCTTTTTCTTGGTTTCAGCTTTGAAAAACTTATACTTTTCTCATGTAGGAATTTGTCAACTCCTGTCCATACAAACAAAGAAACATCAGTCACATAGCAACCAGCTTTTGACTTTCACTTTAACGTATGGTACTCCCTTAGTTCGCTTTGACTTACAATAAAGCAAGAAATAAGACTATTTCTGCTAATTTTTCTCGATTAGCATGAAACAAATAAAAGATAAGCTTATTAACAATAATAATTTACAGAGATATAGAGAAAGTCATGTGAATGGAACACATCAGATTTTTTCTTTCAGTGTTCAGCCTTTCAAATAGAAGTGTTTATTCAGCGCACGAAACTGTTTTTCTTTTTTCCCCATATTTCTTAAGAAGCACAAGATTGTTGATTCAATCGCCTGTGGCAACGAAACCACGTGATGGATATAGCTGAAACTTTAACTGTCATTTAATAAGAGGCCACGGTTACTAAATACAAACTTTTTCGATGATACGAGTGTAATTTCTTGGATTTTCTAAGCATTTATTGAATGCTCCTAGTACAAATTTTCCACTTAGATATATTCAACCTTTCCTCCACTTTTAGACTAGTAGCTAAGGATCAAGATTAAAGCGCAAAACTTAAAAGGATTCAGAAAGGACAGCCATTTATTATACTATTGCGTTCTTCTGTGTAACAAAAGCCAACTTAACAACAACAAAAAAAATAAAAGAAAAAGAGTAGAAGGTAGTAGAAGAGAAGAGAAATATACCAAAAACAGTTTATGGGTATATATTTGTGCTATTTCTTAGAAAATGCAAAATTCTCTCTTATTGAATGATCTAAAGCAGCAATGGCCAATAAGTAATGCACTGAGGCCCAGAATACGATAAGAACCTTACTTGAGAGCCAGGAAAATTAATAGTACAACTATATTAAAAATAAAATAACAGCAATGGCAACTTAAGAGCATATTACTTTTAATATTATTACATGCACAGTAAAGCAACAAGCATTGCTTTTTACTAAGAACTATGAGGTTTGTCAAAATCTTTTACAAAAGATTTAAAATCCACTTCCAGTTCTGATGTTGCAATTGTAAGAATATGAGATCACATTGAATCAGTTAATCTGTTTCTGGACTTTGATTTCTCTAGTTTCATAGCAGAGAAGGCAGTTTCACATATGTAAGTGCCACCAAATATGGAAGTAAGTTTTAAAGCCCAGTTTCTAAGATGTGGAAAACGTTCCTTTGAAATGAGTTTCCAAAAATCAACACCAGTTGCCTCTGTTGTTTGAAGAGATGAATCACATTGGAGCTACATAGTTCTAACTGCAGACCCCCAGCCTGGCTCTCTACTTAACATCTCATGGCATTGTTGAAAAGTTCAATCTGTGATCGAAATACTTCAAAATCTTGAAATCTACCACCAAATTCTAAAATGAGATCTATGCAAGTTAAAAAATCTGATGTGTACCATTCACATGACTTTCTCTACATCTCTGCAACAAATTATTGTTAAAAAGTTTATGCTTCTATGCTAATCGAGAAAAAATTAGCAGAAATAGTCTGATTACTTGCTTCCTTGTAAATAGAAGCGAAATAAGGGAGTACCATAGGTTAAAGTGATAGTCAAAAGCTGGTTGCTATGCGACTGATGTTCCTTTGTTTGTATGGACAGGAGTTGACAAATTCCCGTATGAGAAAAGTATAAGTTTTTCTAAGCTGAAACCAAAAAACAAGGAATATCTCAAAAAACGATCAAATCCACGAAAAAAATGTATATAACATAAATTGTGCATAAAATCGTGCTCTACATTTTTGGTGAGTTAATTTTTTGTCCATCTCTTACGGTTTAGCAGTTATGTAAAATTGATTCAGAATAGTCTTCAGAGGATATTCCCAGAAAATTGAAGATATACATTTTATTTTTCAGGTAAATATCTTTAATATATAATATTTTAATCAAAATCGTTAGAGCCATTTTTAAGAAAATCAAAATTTTCGAAAAAAATTCCATATAAAGGGTAGTTGGGGGGGATTTTCTTGAAAATCTTCGTGTTGCATCCTTGGAAGATACCAAACTTAAATAGCAAGTTTTGTATTTTACCGACTTTTCGTTTTTGAGTTATCGTGTTCACAGACACACACGGACCTTTTTCTGAAAATGCTTTCTTTGGATACAGGGGACCCAAAAAAATATACTGTATTTTCGGTGGAATGTCTGTATTGAATTTTTGGGTAGAGTGCAATACCTTCTCTATACACTATGTACATAGAGAGAGTAAAAAGAAATAAATGATATATTTATTCGCGGGCCACCATTTGACTATCACTGATCTCAAGCATGTTTAATGTTTTAGGAGTGAATGTTTCTTAAGAAATGCTAGTTAGTACTGACCGTGGGAGATCAATCCTTCTTCCAGAAGAGCTTGCCACATGCCCACAGCCTGATGTCTGCCGTGAATGCTGGGACTGAGCCCCATGATCCAGTCTACTAGCTCTGCTCCTGTGGCAGACCGTCTGTACACACGTCCAGATGTCTTGTGGTCCCGCAACACCGACGAGGAACTGTGGCCAAGCAATAGTGTGCGCAATGTCCAGCCAATACCAGACATTTGAGGGCTTGGAGACTGCAACATCATGTTCCACATAACAGAGACTCAAACAAAACAAAAAATCATATTTATACTCCAAATGCTTATGTTTGGATGTATTATACATTTTTAAGAAATTTATCCTGCGAAACAAAAAGGTAGTGCTGGCTGGAGTACACGGTGTTTTAAAAGTAACGATCCAAAATGTAAGAATGGAAAGTAAAAATGTTCCAGTAAATTCCTTAAGAATTGAATTTTTATAAGCCATTCCTACAATATTCAAGATAAATATATATATATATATATATATATATATATATATATATATATATATATATATACAGGGTGTTAATGAACTATACCGAAATATTTTCACAGAATATGTAGATTCTTAAATGAGTAATTTGAGATAGGAAACTTATGGTCTGTATATTAACATTTCGAAGTAACGGCTATAAGTTTTTGAAGTGCCAGTACGCCACTGGCTAATTTATCAACCATTCGAGAGCATAACAGAAAAACGAAGGGACATATTACATCATACCTTTCTGGCGTAGTGGTTATGATACTGGCTTTCAAGTGAAAGATAGTTTCCGAGTTCGGGTCTCGTTTACGTATCGTCTGGAATGAAAAAAAAAATATTAATAAAAAAATTTACTCTATGAAAGGAATGGAACTCATGACCTTTGGGTTAGCAGCCTCCCGCGTTATGCATTAAGCCACCACAGCAGTTGACAAAACGCCTCCAGAGTAGGCTACATAACTCAAGAACGTAGTTAATGAATGCTCAGTGACGCATTACCAAATGATTAGTTCGAGATTTTACAGCTTCTTATGACATTAACTCTTGAGAACGCTAGTAACGTGCTGCTATAAATTGGTATTTCTACTCGGGCAGCAGTTTTAAAGACATTCTAAGCCATATTTTCAACCTGCTTTGCTTTAACACCGACTTATCAGCACCTGATACCCACACGTTTAACGCTATGCAGCTGCGTTATGTTTATCCGTGGACCATGCATCGCCGATCTCAAATTACTTATATCAGTCACGTGCATAATCTCGGAAATTATTTCCATGTAGTTCATTAACACCCTGTGTGTGTGTTTTTTGTGTGTGTGTGTGTGTGTGTATTTCATTTATCACGTAAGCATCATAAATGTATGGTATTTTAATCAAAACCATTAAAACCATTTTTGAAAAAATAAGAACATTGAACACTTTTTCAGATAAAGGGCAGTTTGGGTTGGGGTGTTTTTTTTTTTTTTTTTTTTTACAAGATCTTCAAGTTATGGCCTTGGAAGATACTGAATTTAGGCTATGCTGTACGCACAATACGACACATAGCCTGTTTTATAAAAAGGTATTTTTCCAGGACATCTCAAAACATGCCAGTAAAATCCATTTATCTAATTTTTAGGTAGAATACAATACTTCTTCTTATATACTTTAGGCAAGGAGCAGAGAAAGTAAAACTGAACAAAGTGAGCAGAAATATTCCAAAAATGGTCAAGTGAAAATTAAAAATATGTAGGTAGTTTGTTAACTGGCAGCAGATAGAGTATTCCTGCAATGCCAGTAATCTATCTGTATTTCTTTGATCTAACAGAGATTTTCTTTTCAGCACTGCAAAGAAAATGAATGCTTATGTTAAAACATTCTAATGTTTGGAAAATAACTAGCTGTGTGTTAAATTACCAACTTTTATTTTATATATATTATTCTGAACGTAATAGGCATAAGCCCAACTACAGCGTTCATTACAAAATATAGACACATACAATAATTTATGACATAACTTACACAAAACAAACAAACAAAAATCTTATGTGTTCCATACATATGACTTTCTCTACATCGCTGCAACAAATTATTGTTAAAAAGCTTGTTTCTATTTACTTCATGCTAATCGAGAAAAAAAAAATAGCAGAAATAGTTTTATTACTTCCTTCCTTGTAAGTAGAAACGAAATAAGGGAATGCCATAGGTTAAAGTGATAGTCAAAAGCTGGTTACTAGTAACTGAAGTTCCTTTGTTTGTATGTATGGACAGGAGTTGACAAATTCCTGTATGAGAAAAGTTAAGTTTTTCAAAGCTGAAACCAAAAACGAGGAATATCTCAAAAACGACCAACTCCACGAAGAAAATGTATATAACATAACTTGTGTGTTTTAATGTGCTCTACATTTTTTGTATGTTAAGCTTTTCTCCATTTATTACTGTTTAGCAGTTATGCAAAATTCCGTAAAATTCATCCAGAATAAAGTAATCTTCAGAGGCCATTCCCAGAAAATTCAAGATATACATTTTATTTGTCAGGTAAATATCTTTAATATACGATATTTTAATCACAATCGTTAGAGCAATTTTTTAATAAAATAAGCATTTTTGAAAAAAGTTCCATGTAAAAGGTAGTTTGGGATGGGAAATCTTTCTCAGAATCTTCGTGGCGCATCCCTGGAAGATTCTAAACTTAAATAACAAGTTTGGTAATTTACCGACTTTTCGTTTTGGTGTTATCGTATTCACACACACACACATACGCACGCACACACACACGCACCCACCCACGCACGCGCACACACACACACACACACACACGGAGATTTTTCTGAAAATACTTTTTTGGATACAGGGTACCCTAAAACATATATTTCCCGTGAAATCTAGGTATCGAATTTTTTGGTGGAGTGCAACACCTTCTCTATATACTATGTACATAGTACGTGTAGAGAAAGTAAAAATTATAAATAAGTGACGCTGGCCGGCCGGCTGATTTTTAGAGATAAGGAGAATAAGTAGCGTGGCCCAACGTAAACACCAGAAACGCTAACCAGTTTCTCTTCTCCCCAGCTCACGAACATTCTAGAGTTCTATGGAAAATTACAGCGTCTATATAAGCAAGTGTTCTAGTTGGTGTATTTCTAGTGCGACATAAAATGCTGGTAATTCAATGCATTCTCCGAGTGAGGTTGTGACGCTTCAGGGAGTGCTGCTACTGCGAGAGATTGGATTCCACTCCTCAGAGAGTGAAGCTTCGCGCGTATTTCATGTCGCTTGGAAAAGCGAAGTGACATAACACTTGAACTAGATAATTTTATGCTGAGATTACGATGAACGTAACGTTAAAGTCTGACAAGTTGTATTGAATGAAGAGAGTTAGGATTGACTCAACGTGACTTAACGTTTCGTAGCTTAGAAGTTTGCCAATACTTTCCTCCCTGTTACCTTAAGTTTGATGTCACGTGACAATTATAATCAATCATCGTGAAGCAGTAGTATGAAGTAATAAAAGCACTACCAATAAAGAATCATTTCTGTTGAGTAAGTGCATCCTAACTAGACCTTTAGTTTAACAACATTTCTTAACTTCACGTAACGTCCCGTCACATTAAGTAAAGCTCTCACAATCCCAGCTTTAGTTAATTTCCTGTACCTTCTGAGTGGATCATAGGGAATCGTTACGAGGCTACGGATCGGATTTGAATTTCTAGTTCGTGAGCTCGCCACTTGCGCTATGGCGGCGAAGGATCGCCTCGTTGCCCACAGATGGCACTGCAGGATGAAATTAGGGCTTGCGGACGCGAAATGGTGGAATCTTGCCAAGGAATCTTCTTCTTTCAAGGTATGTTGTTCTTTTACGAGCAAATAAATATTACAGGGACCACCGGCTTTACTTCTCTTCTGAAAAAATCCATTACCCTCCATCAGGTAGAACCTGTAATCTTGGGTTTGAAATACTAGAGGGCGACTCCAGCTTTAGAAAACTGAATTAGAATACTTTCGTGAAGTGATAGTGAAATGACAGTATAAACTGAACACAATATTATAGTATGAGGGTAGTTTTTGTTCTAATGACTCTCTTAATTACAAACTTGTTCAAATATGGCAAACAAACCAATTGAATAAATAATGGAAAATAAGAAATAACTTGATTTAATTTTTTTCCCACACAAGCCCTGTGTAGGACAGGAGTTAGATAGTGTCAGACTCAAAAAATCAATGCCATAGTCGGGATTTGAACCACGGATGTCCCGGTTTCTAGGCCGGTTGCACTATCACTGACCTACCATGGCAACATGCCGGCATAGCACTGAATTTCTCAACTGACTGATGCTTCCCGGTAAACCACAAGGTGATCTCAAATCATTTTTGAGATAACAAATCCAAAGGCGACTTACAATGTTGTAAGTCTCAGGATTCATAGTATAGCCAACTATTATGGTAAATTGGTATTGATTTAATTGTTTTTTACTTTCTCTTGCCCCGTATGTACAATGTACATAGGGATAGAGAAGTATTGCATTCCACCCAAAAATTCGATGTCGAGATTTCACCGGAAATATATGTTTTAGGAGCCTCTGAATCCAAAAAAAAGCATTTCCAGAAAAAGGTCCGCGCGTGTGTGTGTGTCCGTGTGTCTGTGAACACGATAACTCAAAAATGAAAAGTAGCTAAAGTACCAAACTTGGTATTTAAGTTCAGTATCTTCCAGGGATGCGACACGAAGATTTTGAGAAAAATCTCCCCACCCCAAACTACCCTTTACATGGAACTTTTTTCGAAAATTTTGATTTTCTTAAAAATGGCTCTAACGATTTTGATTTAAATATCGTATATTAAAGATATTTTCCTGACAAATAAAATGCAGATCTTGAATTTTCTGGGAATAGCTTCTAAAGACCTGTTTATTCTGGATGAATTTTGCTTAATTTGGCATAACTAATAAACCTTAAGAGATAGACAAAACCTTACTATACAAAAAATGTAGGCCTTGTTAAAATACACAATTTACGTCATATACATTTTTTTCGTGGAGCTTACCGTTTTTGAGGTATTCATTGTTATTAGTTTCAGTTGTGAAGTACTTATACTTTTCTCAGAAGGGAGTGTCTCTCCTGGCCAAGAAAAGAAGCCATTTGTTATGACAATCGCATAACGACAGCTTTTAAAACATTTGTCTATCGATTTAGCCTAGTGTATTCCCTTAATTTCTCCCTACTTATAAGGAACTAAGTAATAAAAACATTGTGCTGAATACCTCGATTAACAAGGTGCAGAAAGAAGAATAATCTTATGTAAGAAGTTTGTAGAACGGCTACAGAAAGTCATGTGAGTGTAACACATCAGATTTTTTCACACAAGCCGTGTGTAGGACAGGAGATGGATAGGTAGAGTCCGACTGAAAAATTCAACTGATTTGAACCACGGATCTCCCGGTCTCTAGCCGGTTGCTCTACCACTGAACTACCATGGTAACATTCCAGCATGCCATTGCATTTCTCAACTGACTCGCATGTTTCCTCGTAAACCACAAGGTGATCTCAAATTATTTTTCAGTCTGACTCTACCAAGAAATAACTTGTTTGGAAACTGATGCAGCTCTGAAAGGAACTGGAGCATGTTTATGTGTGGCGCCACTTAGCTCTGGCAATGAAAGCACAATGCTCGGTATTTGGCTCTGCCTAAGGAATGAATGATTTAGTTAGCTAACATTCAGGTTACAAATAGAGCAGACTGACAGTTCATAAACAAGGCTCCTTGATTAAAGTGTTTATAGAAAACACAGCTGGACATTTAGTCACAGCATTTTAAACAGAAGAAAACACAACATTGTTACCATCTTTAAGTGTAGAACTAAAGGATTTTAATAAAAACTAGCTTTCAAAGTTACCTTTTTACCATTTTGCTGCACCTCACTTCAATAATAATCTCATTTCTACCTCTGTTCAGTTCCATTTTTATTTTCTGACATTGTACATACATAGTAGATAGAGAAGATATGGTATTGCACCCAACAATTTGATACCAAGATTTTACTGGAAATGCATGTTTTGACACTCCCTGAATAAAAAATCTGATGTGTTCCATTCACATGACGTTCTCTACAGCTCTGCATCAAATTATTGTTAAAAAGCTTATACTTCTTTTACTTTATGCTAATCGAGAAAAAATTGGCAGAAATAGTCTTGCTTCCTTGTAAGTAAAAGCGAAATAAGGAAGTATCATAGGTTAAAGTGGTAGTCAAAAACTGGTTGCTATGTGACTGAAGTTTCTTTGTTTGTATGGACAGGAGTTTACAAATTCCCGTACGAGAAACGTATAAGTTTTTCAAAGCTGAAAACAAAAACAAGGGATATCTCAAAAACGACCAACTCCACCAAATATTGACATAAATTATGTGTTTTAAGGTGCTCAACATTTTTTGTGTGGTCAAGGTTTGTCCATTTCTTACGGTTTAGCAGTTATCAAAATTTCGTAAAATTCATCCAGAATAAAGTAGTCTTCAGAGACTATTCCCAGAAAATTCAAGATATACATTTTATTTTTCAGGTAAATATCTTTAATATACGATATTTTCATCAAAATTGTTAGAGCCATTTTTAGAAAATCGAAATTTTCGAAAAAAGTTTCATGTAAAGGGTAGTTGGGAGTGGGGGGGTTCTTGAAAATTTTCGTGTCGCATCCTTGGAAGATACCAAACTTAAATACCAAGTTTGGTATTTAACGGTCTTTTCGTTTTTGGAGCTATGCTGTCCACAGACACACAGACACATACACGGACCTTTTTCCAAAAATGAACTTTTTGGATTCAGGGGGACCCAAAACATGTATTTCCAGTGAAATAATATCGGTATCGAACTTTTGGGTGGAATGCAATACCTTCTCTATACACTATGTACAAAGTACGTGTAGAGAAAGTAAACATGGTATTTTTAGGAAAGCTCCATGTGTGGACTGGTGTTTAAATTCAGCATTTTCAAGAATGCGACACGAAGATGATGAAACATTTTGATTTTTTCAAAAATGACTAACGATTTTGATTAAAATACCATATGTTTAAAATATTTTCATGACAAAAATCTACAGCTTTACTTTTCTGGGAATAACCTTTGAATATCTCTATATTCTAAATAAGCTTTGTAAAACTGGTAAACCGCGAGAGATAGACAAAACCTTAAGACAATTTTATCACATTTTGTTGTAGAGTTAACGTTTCCGTGATATTCCTTGTTATCGGTTTCATTTTTAAACTACTTAAACTTTTTATGAAATGGCATAATTTTGTTTTACTTCGGGCCATGTAAAGTGAACTGAATTTTGTTTTCCATAGCGACCAATTTTTAAAAGACTATCGCTTTAGCCTAGTGTATTCCCTTATTTTCCTTCTACTTATAATAAGGCAAGTAATGAGACCATTTCTGGTAATTTCTGGAAACAGATTCTGGTAATTAGACAATTTCTATTGCTTGCCTCTCCGATATGTATATGTATATATCTCCAATTAGCAGAAATGTTACTCCATGATCTGGGGCTAACAGAGTTCTCAAGGTTGCGATTGATCTTTTCGGGCTTAAAAATCCTATCATGGCTTCCTTTGGAAGGGAAGTAAAGCCGTTGGTCCCGCTTCGTTAGTTTATGGCATAGGAATCTTAAGAAACTTAACCAAAGAACCTCAAGCCTCGGAGCAAATTTACGGTTTTTTTAACGCGCAATGTAGAATAGAGCGTTGAGAAGCACAGCAGTTAAAGAGCGTCCATAAATAAAACGCAATTTCAATTTGAAGATATCAGTGGTGCACTGGTTCCTAATGACGGAACAGTTTTACGAACAGCAAGACTCATAACTCTGAAAACACCGCCATTGTAGCTATTTTCGGCTTGTGGAAGAAAAATCTGATGTGTAACATTCACATGACTTTCTCTACATCTCTGCAACAAATTATTTTTAGAAAGCTTATACTTATATTTACTTCATGCTAATCAGAAAAAATAGCATAAATAGTCTTATTACTTGCTTCCTTGTAAGTAAAAGCGAAATAAGGGAGTACCATAGGTTAAAGTGATGGTCAAAAGCTGGTTCCTATGACATTGAAGTTCCTTTGTTTGTATGGACAGCAGTTGACAAATTCCTGTATGAGAAAAGTATAAGTTTTTCATAGCAGAAACCAAAAATAAGGAATGTTACAAAAACGACGAACTCCACAAAAAAATGTATATAACATAAATTGTGTGTTTTAACGTGATCTACATTTTTTGTGCGTTAATTTTTTGTCCATCTCTTACGGTTTAGTAGTTATGCAAAATTCATCCAGAATAAAGTAGTCTTCAGAGGCTATTCCCAGAAAATTCAAGATATACATTTTATTTGTCAGGTAAATGTCTTTAACATACGATATTTTAATCAAAATCGTTAGAGCCATTTTTGAGAAAATCAAAATGTTCGAAAAAAGTTCCATGTAAAGGGTAGTTTGGGGTGGGGGGATTTTTCTCAAAATCTTCGTGTCACATCCCAGGAAGATACTAAACTTAAATACCAAGTTTGGTATTTTACCGACTTTTCGTTTTCGAGTTATCGTGTTCACAGACACACACACACATACACGTGGACCTTCTTGTGAAAAGCTTTTTTACTTTCTCTATACGCACTATGTACATGGTGTATAGAGAAGGTATTGCACTCCACCAAAAATTCGATACCGTGATTTCACCGGAAATATATGTTCTAGGGTCCCCTTTATCTAAAAAAAAGCATTTTCGGAAAAAGGTCCGTGTGGGTGTGTGTGTGTGTCCGTGTGTCCTGTGTCCTGATAACTCAAAAATGAAAAGTAGGTCAAATACCAAACTTGGTATTTAAGTAAAGTATCTTTCAGGGATGCGACACGAAGATTTTGAGAAAAATCCCCCACCATAAACTACCCTTTACATGGAACTTTTTTCGAAAATTTTGATTTTCTCAAAATTGGCTCTAACGATTTTGATTAAAATTCCGTATAATAAAGATATTTAGCTGACAAATAAAATGTATATCTTGAATTTTTTGGGAATAGCCTCTGAAGAGTAATTTATTCTGGATGAATTTTACTGAATTTTAAATAACTGCTAAACCGTAAGAGATGGACAAAAACTTACTACACAAAAATATAGAGCACGTTAAGACACACAATTTATGTTATATACATTTTTTTTGTGGAGTTCGTCGTTTTAGTAACATTCCTTATTTTTGGTTTCTGCTATAAAAAACTTATACATTTTTCATACAGGAATTTGTCAACTGCTGTCCATACAAACAAAGGAACTTCAGTGACATAGCAACCAGCTTTTGATTATCACTTTAACCTATTATACTCCCTTATTTCACCTCTACTTACAAGGAAGCAAGTAATATGGCTATTTCTGCTAATGTTTTACTGATTAGCATGAAGTAAATAGAAGTATGAGGTCCGGGACTTATCAGCCGACCCTATGTATATATAAAATGTTTCTTTCCGGTGAAATAACGACATAAAACTTATGGAATCCACTTCTTACTAAGCACATACGTCACATAGAAAGTAATCAATCATTACGTAACTTCAAAAGTTCGTGATCACAAATGGTAACTGTTCGACATAATGGTGTTCCTATACCATCCCTCTATAACCCTTTAAAGTTTGTCGCTTGAATTCTGCAACAACCTCTGTACATCCAACAGCGCCGTGTTTCAGGTGATAACTCTTCGTGCGTTTAAATAAATTGCAGAGTTCACTGGGGAAAGTCCAAGTAAGCCCCGGTCAGTGGAGGTGTTAACGCGGGCGACCTGCGTTCTATTTCATTTGCAAATCAGCAGAAACGGTGAGGGAATCTCGCTCATTGGGAAGCGTTCCCAGGATTGAATTAGTGTCCCTGATCTCGTATACGGAAACAGTGCAAACAAATCGAAAATGTAAACACGTTTTCACTTCAGAACTGTTATTTTTGAGAGAATAAGGCCACCATTTAGAATGAGAAATAATTACAAAGTCTTTATTACACCTATCACTATCCAACAATAGATAGTTTTGAAATTGTACATTAGAGACTAGACTCACTGTAGGGTTCAATCAAAACATTAAGGCTCGCTAACTAGAAACATGCATGAGACCACGATATGTTTAGTTTTTTTTTTTTTTGTTTTTTTTTTTGTTTTTTTTTTGTTTTTTTTTAGTAGTGTTTAACGCCCGCTTTAACTACTAATGGCACCGGTGGAATGCGATGGCGGGGGAAACCGGAGTACCCGGAGAAAACCCACCCCAGCGCCGTTTTGCCCACCACAAATCTCACATGCGGTCGCTTGGGATCGAACCCCGGCCGTCTAGGTGAGAGTCGGCGCGGCCCGATATGTTTCGTTGCATATTATTATTATTATTATTGTTATTACTATTATCATTCAATGAATAAGAAGAGTAAAGTCTCGTAACGAAAAATATACTAATTCGATAGCACGAAGTGTTTCACTGTATTATTATTATTATTATTATTATTATTATTATTATTATTATTATTATTATTATACAGTGAAACATTACAATGGGTTTACCCTCTAAAGTTAAATGAGAACACACATTACAAAACTATTGGTGGATAGTGGTGGATGAAATAAATACTTTTAAATTAATTCTCAGTCAAAAAGGTGATTTTATTCTTAGAAAACTTTGTCACTGAAATGGAAAACATGTTTACTTTTTCGATCTGTTTACACTGTTCCTGTATACGAGATCATGACTCTAATACAAACCTGGGAACCCCTCTCAATGAGCCACATTCCCTTACCGTTTCCGCTGATATGGAAGAGGAATACAACGCAGGTCGCCGCTGCCGGTGTTTACTTGGATTTGCTCCGTTGGGCTCTGCGATTCTTTAAACGCAAGAAGCGTTATCTGCAAACGTGAAATACGGCGCTGTTGGGCCACCTGATATAAAATTACTGAGCAACCAAGCTCTATCTTTCAGTTTGATATAAAATACTCTGAACTGAGTATAAATAACAGTAATGCCTACCTCTGTAATTGGCAACGCAGGATTTGGACTTTCTGGACTCTGAGCTCTCCTGGGTGCAGGTGGAGGGGACTGTGGTGTTGGTGACGGCGATTTTGCCAATGCAGCTGGTCCAAAACCTAAATGAAAGAATCACAAATATCAATCAAAGATGTTAGTAGCAACAAATACAGAATTTCTCATTTAACTTGAAGCTTGCAATTTACAAATTGCTAGGGGTCTTTGAACAAGCCTAGTTTACTTTCTCTACATGCACTATGTACAAAGTGTATAGAGAAGGTATTGTATTGCACCCAAAAAATTCGATACCGAGATTTCACCGGAAATACCAAACTTGGTATTTAAGTTCAACATCTTCCAAGGATGCGACACGAAGACTTTCAAGAAAATCCCCCACCCCAACTACCCTTTAGATGGAAATATTTTGATTTTCTCAAAAATATCTCTAACGATTTTAATAATAATAATACTGTATATGAAACATATTTACATGACAAATAAAATGTATATCTTTAATTTCCTGGCAATGGCCTCTGAAGATCTCTTTATTCTGGATGAGTTTTGCCGAGGGTTGCATAACTTTTTTTTTTTTTTTTTTTTTTCGTGAAGTTGACCATTTCCGATATTCTATATTATTGGTTTCAGTTTAAAAATACTGAAAATTTTCTCATACGGGAATTTGTCAAGTCCTGGGCATTCAAAGAGACGAATTTCAATTGCATAGAAACCAAGTTTTAAAAGAATTGACTATCGCTTTATCCTAGTGTATTCCCGTATTTCCTTTACAAGGAAACTAGTAATGAGACAGTTTCTGCTAATGTTTATCTCGATATATATAGAAGAATAAGCTTTTTCACCATCATTTCTTACAGAGATGTAGAGAAAGCCAGTAACATCAGAGTATTTAATCAGAGGACCTTAAAACGTGTAATCCAGGTATCAAATTTTTTGGTGGAACTCAATAGATTCTCTATCTAAATACTATGTACGAATTTCAAAAATGGATCAAAGGTAATTGATGAATTATATTTCAGTAACTGATATTAGCAATCATATAAGAAGGCGTATTATAAGTTAAATTTCAAGGAAATTAGAACATTGCTTCAATGTTATTAGTTCAAAAACTGAATAAACTTATGAGGAAATCGTGAATTTCGCTGAATATCAACACATTTTGATTTACATTTCTCAATTTTTAAAACATATTTTCAACAATTTTACAGCATAAATGCTTACATGTATTCACTACTTTTAGTGTATAAGAACCCGTCCTCTTGTGACTGTATCTTTGATTTGAAATTATCAATCATTTGTATTTAATTTCTGAATTCATAATTATACGGCAATAAAAGAAAAAAGTCTGATGTGTACCATTCACACGACTTTCTCTATATCCCTGCAACAAATTATTCTTAAAAAACTTATACTTCTATTAACTTCATGCTAAACAGTAAAACATTAGCAGAAATAGCCATATTACTTGCTTCCTTGTAAGAAGAGGTGAAATAAGGGAGTACTATAGGTTCAAGAGAAAGCCAAAAGCTGGTTGCTATGTGACTGAAGTGTCTTTGTTTGTATGGACAGGAGTTGACAAATTCCTGTATGAGAAATGTACAAGTTTTTCATAGCAGAAACCAAAAATAAGGAATGTCACAAAAACGACGAACTTCACGAAAAAAATGTATATAACATAAAGTGTGTGTTTTAATGTGCTCTACATTTTTTTGTGTTGTAAGTTTTTGTCCATCTCTTACAGTTTAGCAGTTATTCAAAATTTAGTAAAATTCATCCACAATAAAGTAGTCTTCAGAGGCTATTCCCAGAAAATTCAAGATATACATTTTAATTGTCAGGTAAATATCTTTAATATACGAAATTTTAATCAAAATCGTTAGAGCCATTTTTGGGAAAATCAAATGTTCGAAAAAAGTTAGTTTGGTATTTCACCCATTTTTCGTTTTTGAATTATCGTGTTCACAGACACACGGACACACACACACGGACCTTTTTCCGAAAATGCTTTTTTTTTAGATAAAAGGGACCCTAAAACGTATATTTCCGGTGAAATCTCGGTATCGATTTCTTTTGGTGGAGTGCAATACATTCTCTATACACTATGTACATAGTGCCTATAGAGAAAGTAATAAACAGATTTGAATACTATCTATACGTACCATTTTTTAATTTGCTGTTGGCAACAATGTCTCCCATAAACTCTCTGTTCTTCTGTAAAGAGAAAAAAGTGATTAAATAATAAGTGAGCAAGCATTAACTAAAATAATTAAATACTTAATACTAGGTAACAACAATACATACAAAAATTGTACTATTTTATGGGTAATCATTTCATTAAGGGTATAAAAGTGCGCGTTCCAGCTGAGAAGATGGTTCCTTTTACAAACACGATTTTTACTTTCTCCAGCACGTAGTACCCAGAGAAGGTATGTATTCCATTAAAAATTCACGGGAAATATATATATTTCGGTGAATACATATATACACTTAAAATATTGAACACAATGACATGCTTTATTTAAATTTGGTTTTATTGAACTAATACATAACTCAAACCAACGTGCGAGCATATGCGCTTCCGTTCTTTATACTAAAAACCATCCTCAATGCTCTTATAAAGATGAGAAATTAGAATTAAACTTCAAAATTTAAAAATCTGACGTGTTCCATTCATTGGGTTAAGAAGTGATATTTGATTCCGCGGTGGAAACGAGCAGGCTATATATGACCACGATAGAAAGTGTTTATTTAATACATCAGAATAGGTCGAATTCACATGCTCTGGTAGACCGCTGGGTTAAGACGTGATATTTGATTCCGCGGTGGAAATGAACAGGCTACATATAGCCGCGATAGCAACAGTGTTTATTTAATACACCAGAAAATGGTCACAAGTAATAAGAGTAGCTGGAAAAGAGAAACTTTAGGAGGAATGCGTGTGTGTTCGACGACAGAAAATGTTGAAGAAAATAAATAAACGACTTCAATAAAAATCGTGAACACGAAGGAAATCACTTCTGTCTTACCACATCTGAGAAAGATTTCATCAAGTGCTAGAGCACCATTTCATAAATATTCTAAACCTTCATGGATTCGAACCCAACTCCCACCGCATATTTGGGAACTGCCGAAGCTATTAGCCATAAGGTAATTGAATAAAGGGATTTAATCCTTTTAGTTGGGTCTATAGACATTTTAGCTGAAACGTGATACGGTTCCAGTATCAAATCATTTGCTCCTGTGGTTTTCCCTCATGAGCAAGTGTTGACTGTGGGATGAAGCAGAGTCAATATTTGAAGCAATGTTTTTAATAAGATATGCCACCTGTTGCGTCAACAGCGTAAAAATCGTTTTATAGAACGTGCACGTCACGATGAGCGAGGTCTTTAAAGAGAGCAGTTCGTCTCAGTAGATCTCAATGTCGTGAACAGAAGGCCATCCAGAATGTCATAGACGATTTGACATAACTAAACAATAACGAAAGTAATCAACACAAAACTTAATTTACAAAGTAACAGTGCCTCACTACTATGTATTCTAATACACCCAAAAATTCGATACCGGGATTTCACCGGAAATGCATGTTTTGGGCCCCTCTGAATCCAAATAAACCTGATGTGTTCCATTCACATGGCTCTCTACCTCTCTACAACAAATTATTGTTAAAAAGCCAATGCTTCTATTTACTTCATGCTAATAGAGAAAAAATTAGCAGAAATAGTCTTATTACTTGCTTCCTTGTAAGTAGAAGCCAAATAAGGGAGTACCATAGGTTAAAGTAATAGTCAAAAGCTGGTTGCTATGTGACTGAAGTTCCTTTATTTTTATGCACACGAGTTGACAAATTCCTGTGTGAGAAAAGTATAACTTTTTTAAAGCTGAAACAAATAACAGGGAATATCTCAAAAACTAGCAACTCAACGAAAAAATATATATAACATAAAATGTGTATTTAAACGTGCTCTACATTTTTGGGTGGTAAGTTTTTGTCCATCTCTTACGGTTTAGCAGTCATGCAAAAATCCGTAAAATTCATCCAAAATAAAGTAGTCTTCAGAGGCTATTCCCAGAAAGTTCAAGATATACATTTTATTTGTCAAGCAAGTATCTTAAATACACGAGATTTTAATCAAAATCGTTAGAAGCATTTAAAAAAAAAAACAAAATGTTCGAACTTTTTTCCATGTTAAATACCAAGTTTGGTTTTGAACGATATTTTCATTTTTGAGTTATGCTGCCCACAGACACACACACACACACAAACATACAGACGGACAGACACACACACACACACGGATATTTTCCTAAAAATGTTTTTTTTTTAATTCAGAGGGTCTCAAAACATGTATTTCCCTTAAATCTTGGTATCGAATTTTTGGGCGCAGTACACTATGTACATAGAACGTATAGAGAAAGTAAAAAAATCCGTGTGTGACTGTGGACAGCTACAAAAATACCGTTAAATACTAAACTGGGTTTTTAATTTGGTGTCTTCCAAGGATGTGACACGAAGATTTTCAAGAAAATTCCCCACTTCAAACTACCCTTTACATGGACAAATTTCTAAAATTTTGATTTTCTCAAAATGTTGATTAAAATCTCTTGTATTTAAGACATTTACACGACAAATAAAATGCATATATTGAATTTTATGGGAATAGCCTCTGAAGACTACCTTATTCTGGATGAATTTTACGCAATTTTGCATAACTGTTAAACCGTAAGAGATAGACAAAAGCTAACTTAACAGAAAATACAGAGCTCATTAAATCACACAATTTATGTTATATATTTTCTTTTTCGTAGAGCTGATCGTTTTTGGGATATTCCTTGTTATTGGTTTCAGCTTTAAAAAAACTTAAGATTTTTCATACGGGAATTTGTTGACTCCTATTCATACATACAAAGGAACTTCAGTCACATAGCAACCAGATTTTGGCTATCACTTTAACCTATGGTACTTCCTTATTTCCCTTCTACTTACAAGGAAGCAAGCAGCAAGACTATTTCTGCTAACTTTTTCGATTAGCATGAATTAAACAGAGGCATAAGCGTTTTAACAATAATTTGTTGCAGAGATGTAGAGAAAGTCATGTGAATGGAACACATCAAATTTTTATTTTCTCTATACGTGCTATGTACATAGTGTAGAGAAGGTATTGTAATGCACCCAAAAATTCGATACCGAGATTTCACCGGAAATATATATTTTGAGACCTCCTGAATCCAAAAAAGTATTTTTAGAAAATGACCGCGCGCGCGCGCGCGCGTGCGTGTGTGTGTATCTGTGGGCAGCATAGCTAAAAAACGAAAAGTCCGTTAAAAACCAAATTTTGTATTTAGATTTGGTATCTTACAAGGATGCGAAACGAAGATTTTCAAGAAAATCCCCCCACTTCGAACTACCCTTTAAATTCATCGCATATTAAAGATATTTACCTGACAAATAAAATGTATATCTTGAATTTTCTGGGAATACCCTCTGAAGACTATTTATTCTGGATGAATTTTGCATAACTACTAAACCGTAAGAGATGGACAAAAACTTAACAGACAAAATATGTAGAACACGTTAAAACACACAATTTATGCTATATACATTTTTTTCGTAGAGTTGATCGTTTTTGAGATATTCCTTGTTTTTGGTTTCAGCTTTGAAAAACTTATACTTTTCTCATACAGGAATTTCCCAAATCGCGTCCATACAAACGAACTTCGGTCACATAGCAACCAGCTTTTGGCTTTCACTTTAACCTATGGTACTCCCTTATTTCGCTTCTACTTACAATAAAGCAAGCAATAAGACCATTTCTGCTAATTTTTCTCGATTTGTATGAAATAAATAAAAGAATAAGCTTTTTAACAATAATTTGTTGCAGAGATGTAGAGAAAGTCATGTGAATGGAACACATCAGATTTTTTCTGTAGCATTGGATGAAAGTACGGACTTAATTGACCATAAGTAACAGTAATAGTCGCACTGTAAAAAGCAACATTAGAGAGGCTTGGGACTGTTACTCTGGAACAAATGGGTGGTTGTAAATCCGCCCTTCCGCTTGCGCTGAAGGTTGGGCATCATTGCGCTTTACGATAAGTGCTCGCAGAAGTACTCTCTGAGCTCCCTTTAATGCATCGAATCACTTGATTCGAGACAACATCGAGTTGAACATCGTCATCTGCCTTTCTCCCTCGGATTCCTGGATACCTCCTTCCAGGAAGTTCCAAAGTCTTACAGAAAGCAAAACCACTGCTTGTTTCTGGGAATGTTGATTTCTAGAAGACTCAGTCTGTCTGCCGGGGCAATCATAAAAAATGGTTAGAAATCCGGCTTATTCCTGTAAAGGCACGGGTTGTTTCTTAGAATCAACCGGCGATCCGTTCCATTTTCTTAATGATGCTAGATGTATATGGACGAGGACATTAAAATATGTAATGAATATAAGATTTGTCTTGCCATTCGCAATGCCAATAAAATAATAGCGCCAAAACAAAACATTTGAATGTGAAAACGAATAAAATGGAAGCTGCGAAGGTTAGCGATTACGTAGCAGCATTAGCTTGTCTTTTGTTTTACTATATATTATATGTATGTACATATTTATTCTTTGCAATTGGGTACGCCTGGTGGCAGAGTTAAATGTACAACATTTATTCACAATAATAGTTAAGCTAATAATAGTAATACATATTAATAATAGTGATACAACTCGCATACTAATGTTTTATACTTTCTCTACACTTATTATGTACATATTGTATAGAGAAGTTTTTTTTTTTTAAGTAGTTAGACGTCCTTTAACCTGGTTGATCATATCGAACGATGAATGAAATTGGTGAAATGATGCTCAAATGATCTCGGGGTCCATGGAGCTTAAAGTTACTCGACATTTGTCTTCTCAGAATAAGGGAAAACCCCGGAAAAAACCTTATCCGGGTAACTCGCCCTAAGCGAGATTCGAACTCGCGACCTTTTGAATGTGAAGCAGGCGGGCAGAACATATTTTATTTCACCCAAAAATCGATTGCGAGATTTCACCGGAAATATATGTTTTAGGGTCCCCTTTATCTAAAAAAGCATTTTTGGAAAAAGGTCCGTGTGTGTGTGTCTGTGAACACTATAACTAAAAAACGAAAAGTCGGTAAAATACCAAACTTGGTATTTAAGTTTAGTATCTTCCAGGGATGCGACACGAAGATTTTGAGAAAAATTCCCCACCCCCAACTACCCTTTACATGGAACTTTTTTCGAAAATTTTGATTTTCTGAAAAATGGCTCTAACGATTTTGATTAAAATTTCGTATATTAAAGATATTTATCTGATAAATAAAGTGTATATCTTGAATTTTCTGGGAATAGCCTCTGAAGACTACTTTATTCTGGATGAATTTTACGGAATTTTGAATAACTGCTTAACCGTAAGAGATGGACAAAAACTTATTACACGAAAAATGCAGAGCACGTTAAAACACACAATTTATGTTATATACATTTCATTTGTGGAGTTCGTTTTTGAGACATTCCCTATTTTTGGTTTCTGCTTTGGAAAACTTATACTTTTCTCATACAGGAGTTTGTCAACTGCTGTCCATACAAACAAAGGAACTTCAGTGACATAAAAACCAGCTTTTGACTATCAGTTGAACCTATGGTACTGCCTTATTACACTTCTACTTACAAGGAAGCAAGTAATAAGACTTTCTGCTAATTTTTCTGATTAGCATGAAGTAAGTATAAGCTTTTTAAGAATAATCTGTTGCAGATATGTAGAGAAAGTCATGTGAATGGTACAGCATGTTTATAAATAGTTACTATGAAATCTCAACATTAATTATTTCACAATATTTACTATAATTATTTATCTAACATTTTTCCTCTTTAAATTATCCCAACTTTTTTAAAGTCAGAGGGCAGCCCTAAAAAGCTGTTACAGGCAAATCATTCCATTCTTCAATGGCCCTACTAACAAAAGACAATTTTCCTACTTCAGTTCTGTACCTTTTACCCTTAATTTTATACAAATGCTCGTTTCGTCTGTAGTATGCTGGATTTTCTAACCTCTTCCTAACGTCTATCCATGGATTCATAAGCTTTAAATAGTGTGATTAACCTATGCATTTTTACTTTCTCTGTACGTACTATGTACGTAGTCTATAGAGAAGGCATTGTAATGCATCCAAAAATTCGATACCGAGATTTCACCGGAAATACACGTTTAAGGGTCTACTGTACCCTAAAAATTAGAAAAAGGTCCTTGTGTGTCCGTGAACACGATAACTCAAGAACGAAAAATTGGTAAAATACCAAACTTGGTATTTAAATTTAGTATCTTCCGAGGATATGATACGAAGGTTTTTAATTCCCCAACCCCAAACTAATCTTTAAATGGAAACATTTCAAAAATTTTGATTTGCTCAAAAATGCCTCTTGTGATTTTGATTGAAATATCCTATAATCAGGATACTCAAATGACAAATAATTTGTATATTTTGAATCCACTAGGAATATCATCTAAAGCCATTAGAACTGGAAACGGAAACAAATACACAAAAATTTGATGCACAAAAAATGTAGAACTCGATAAAAACACAATTTACGTTACGCACAATTTTTTGTGGAGTTAACCATTTCCGAAATATTTATTGTTATTGGTTTAAATTTTAAAATACTTAAAAGTTTTCTTATGTGGGAATTTATCAACTCCTGTCTGTGCAAAAAGAACGTATTTCAACCAGCTTTTAAAACATTTGACTATCGCATTAGCCTCGTGAATTCTCTTATTTGCTCTTTTGTTTATACGGAACTAAGTAATAAGATTATTTGATACAAAGGTGTAGAGAGAGTCACATGAATGGAACACGGATTTTATGAACACTATTGCCGGACGCAAACACCAAACCTTGGAATCTCCAGGCTTTCATATTCACGTTAGCGGGATATGAGAGAGAGAGAGAATGAGAGAGAGAATGGGAGAGAGAATGAGAATGAGAGAATGAGAATGAGAGAGAGAATGAGAATTAGAGAATGAGAATGAGAATGAGAGAGAATGAGAATGAGAGAATGAGAATGAGAGAATGAGAGAATGAGAGAATGAGAATGAGAATGAGAGAATGAGAATGAGAGAATGAGAGTGAGAGAGAGAATGAGAGAATGAGAATTAGAGAGAGAGAATGAGAATGAGAGAATGAGAATGAGAGAATGAGAATGAGAGAATGAGAGAGAATGAGAGAGAGAATGAGAGAGAATGAGAGAATGAGAGAGAATGAGAGAGAATGAGAGAGAATGAGAGAGAATGAGAGAATGAGAATGAGAGAGAATGAGAATGAGAGAGAATGAGAATGAGAGAGAATGAGAATGAGAGAGAATGAGAATGAGAGAGAATGAGAATGAGAGAATGAGAGAGAGAGAGAATGAGAGAGAGAATGAGAGAGAGAATGAGAATGAGAGAGAGAATGAGAAAGAGAATGGGAGAGAGATAGAATGAGAATGAGAGAATGAGAGATAGAATGAGAATGAGAGAATGAGACAGAGAATGAGAATGAGAGAATGAGACAGAGAATGAGAATGAGAGAATGAGACAGAGAATGAGAATGAGAAAGAAAGAGAGAGAGAGAGAGAGAGAGAGAGAGCACTAACGCAAGGGTCTTTACAAATACCTTTTTTGACTTCACCAAAGTTCAGAACACACAATGCTCTCCATGAAAGTGAATCAGCCTTAAACCTCTTATCAAGCACCTCCCAAACGAACAAAACAGTATTATATTCGGATTAGATGAATCATTCTTGATGAGACTAGATGAAATAAATAACATAATTAATATAAGTGAATATTTAAATGTCACAGACGGGTATATAGTAATCCTTAGGATGAATTAATTATTTATTATTATTATTTAAAATTATTGGACGCGGTAGCTGATAATGATAATAATTTATTTCACCATTTGGCATACATACAATGCAATAGGTTTCGTCAGCACGTCATTAAAATTCATCTATATTTAAATATTCTTGTATGTTGTAAAAATTAAGTTCCTTAATTCTATTTTTACACTAATTTTAAAAGAATTTGCATTTACAAATTGTCATATATTTACAGGTAGTTTATTATACAATTTCACTCCAAGATAGAGATGAGAGTTAATAGATTTCTGTAACCGAAATTTAGGAGGTACCATGTAGTATTTCTACACCTTGTATAATGGTTATGTATATCAGAAAAAAGTAACTCATCTGTCTTTTGGAGATGAATAAAATTCAAGCATGCAAATACATATAGAGATGCCACAATTAACATTTCAAATTCTTTAAAAATAGGTGCACAATGTTGACGAGAGTTACAATTTTGTATTATTCCGAGAGCCTTCTTCTGGAGCAAATACTTGATTGGCTTCCCCACTGCTACCCCAGAGCAAAATCCCATAGTTTAAATGGCAATGAAATGAACTATAATAAACAGCCAATAAAGTCCTAATGGAAACACACATCCTAAGTCTTCTTAAGATAAATGAAATATTTGACAACTTTTTGCATATTTCCGTTATGTGGAATTTCCAGGAAAGCTTGTTGTCCAACCATATTCCAAGAAGTTTAACCTTTGGCTCTGCACTTTGTTTATCTTTTAAACTACATAAGATAGTTTGTCTGAGTGCGGTCCAGGTTCGATCCTAAGCGCCCGCATGTGGGATTTATAGTGGACGAAGCGGCGTCAGGGTCCTCCGGTTTCCCCCACCATTCATTCCTACAATTGCTCCATCATCACCTTTTCTATCATCCATTTCGCTTTCATTTCATATTAAGCACTTCCTCAAGTTCAGTCGCCCTCCGCGGTGTATTGGTTACCATGCTAACCTCATATACCCAACATCACAGGTTCAGACCCGGCGGAGTACGATGGTAAACATCCTTAGCATGGCTTCCTACGGAAGAAAAATAAAGTCGTTGGTCCCGTGTCGTAGATTTACGGCAAGTAAAAGAACCTCAAGCCTGATAGAGAGGCCTCTTGAGCAAAATTAAGCGGTCTTTCATGCCCAGTATAGAATGGGACGCTAAGAACCAACGCAGTTAAAGAGCGTCCATAAATAAAACTCCATTTCCATTTTTTACTTTCTCTATACGTACTATGTACAATGCGCCAAAAAAATCGATACCGAGATTTCACCGGAAATATATGCTTTGGGTCCCCCTGAATCCAAACATAGCATTTTTAGAAAAATGTCCGTGTGTGTGTGTCTGTCTGTCTGTCTGTCTGTCTGTCTGTCTGTCTGTCTGTGGGCAGCATAGCTCAAAAACAAAACGACCGTTTAATACCAAGCTTGGTATTTACGTTTGATATCTTCCAAGATGTGACACGAAGATTTTCAAGAAAAACCCCACCCCAAACTACCCTTTACATGGAACTTTTTTCGAAAATTTTGCTTTTCTCAAAAATGGCTGTAAGATTTTGATTAAAATATCGTATATTAAAGATATTTACCTGACAAATAAAATGTATATCCTGAATTTTCTGGGAATAGCCTCTTAAGACTGCTTTATTCTGGATGAATTTTAAGGAATTTTGCATAACTGCTAAACTGTAAGAGATGGACAAAAACTTACCACACAAAAAATGTAGAGCACATTAAAACACACAATTTATGTTACATACATTTTTTCATGTAGTTGATCGTTTTTGAGATATGCTTGTTTTTGGTTTCAGCTTTGAAAAACTTGTACTTTTCTCGTAAACTCCTGTCCACACAAATAAAGAAACTTCAATCACATAGCAACCAGCTTTTGACTGTCACTTTAACCTATGGTACTCCCTTATTTCGCTTCTAGTTATAAGAAAGCAAATAATAAGACTATTTCTGCTAACTTATTCTCAATTAGCATGAAGTAAAAAGAAGCATACGCTTTTTAAGAATAATTTGTTGCAGAGATGTAGAGAAAGTCAAGTGAATGGAACACATCAGATTTTTTATGCAAAGGGTAGTTTGGGGTGGGGGGACGTTTCTGAAAATCTTCGAGGCACATCATTGGAAGGTAGTAAATATACATATATATGGCAAGTATGTACTACATATAGGATAGAGAAGGTATTATATTCCACCCAAGAATTCAGTACCGAGAATGCACGGAAACACATTGAGATCCCCTGAATACAAAAATGTTCGTATATATGTGTGTATGTGAGTGTGAAAAGTTGGTTAAATACCAAACGAAAAGCTGGTTAACTACCAAACTTGGTATTTAAGTTCAGTATCTTCCAAGGATGCGACAAAGAGCTGTTTAAGAAACACCTTCACGCCCAAATACTCTTTATATAGAAAATCCGAAACATTTTTGATTTTCTGAAAAATGGCACTAACAATTTTGATTAAAATGCCATGTTTTTACGATATTTTCATGCCAAACAAAATGTATCTTGGAAAATGTGTCTGTAAGAGACAGACAAAAACTTACAATAAAAAATGTAGATCTCGTTAAAACACACATACATTTTTTGTGGAGTTAAAGGTTTCCGAGATATTCCTTGTTATTGATTTCAGTTTTGAACTACCTTCATTCGTCAACTGTCATTTCATTCTCTTCCGGGAATGTGAAAGAGAACCGAATTTCAATTGTTTCACAAAGCGATGAGCTTTTAAAAGATTTGACTATCGTTTTAGCCTAGTGTATTTCCTTTCTACTTATAAGGAAGCAAGTAATACGACCATGTTTATCTCGATTAACATGGCGTAGGTAAAAGAGCAATCTTTTGTAAGAAAAGAGAGTTTGCGGGACATTTAGAGAAAGTATTGTGAATGGAACACATTTTATTTGTTTGTTTTTTGGATGGAATACCGTGTTTCATCTTACAATGTACAGCAGAGAAAATATAGGTCACATGCAGTATGTATAGGTTGTAACGCATTTCTAAGCCCACTGGAGTGATTCATTGCTCAACTGTTTATCCCGCTTCGTCACTTCATTGTTTCAATTAACCTCCAGGCCACATTTTTGTCATTTCCAAGCTATACGATCAATCCCAGTGCATATCGCACTACCGACTTGATTTTTACTTTCTCGAGCCCGTATGCACAATATACATAATAGCTAGAGAAGGCATTGTATTACACTCAAAAATTTGATACCGAGATTTTACCGGAAATATTTGCTTTGAGGTCTCCTGAGTCCAAAAAAAAAATTAGAAAAAGATCCGTATGTGTCAGTGTGTAACTTTGCGGACAGCATAGCTCAAAAAGATAATCCGTTAAATACTTAAAGTGGTATTTAAGTATCTTCCGATGCGACACGAAGATTTTCAAGAAAATCTCCCCCAACACCAAGTATTTACATGGAACATTTTTCTCAAATGTCGATTTTCTCAAAAATGCCGCTAACAATTTTGTTTAAACTGCCATATATTAAAAATATTTACCCGACAAACAAAATGTATATTTTGAATTTTCTGGGAATAGCCTCTGAAGACTACTTTATTCTGTTTGAGTTTTGGAGAATTCGGAATAACTGGCAAAGAGATAGACAAAAACTTACTGCACAAAAATGCAGACCACATTATAATATATGTCATATATGTTTTTCTTTTAGAGTAGGCCGTTTTCGAGGTACTCATTGCTAGGTATTGATTTCAATTATAAACTAATTAACTTTTCTCACACGGGACCTTGCAAAGCGAGCCGAGTCACAATTGTTTCACATAGCGTCCTGCGTTTAAAACATTTGAATATCGCTTTGACCTAATGTATTCCCTTCTACTTACAAGGAAGCAAGTAATAATACTAATTTTGCTAATGTTTATCTCGATTAGCATGAAGTAGATAAAGGAATAATACTTTATAAGAAAAATTGTTTGTGAAATAAACCACAAAAATTTATGAGAATGGAACACATCAGATTTTTAGAAAATGGTCCGGATCTGTGTGTATAGCTCAAAAACGAAAAGACCGTTAAATACCAAACTTGGTATTCAAGTTCAGTATCTTCCAAAGATCCGAGACGAAGGTTTTCAAGAAAATCCCCACCCTACTACACTTTACATGGAACAGTTTTCGAAAACGTTGATTTTCTCAAAAATGGTTCTAACGGTTTTTATTAAAATACCTATATTAAAGATATTTACATCGTAAATGTACGTTTTGAATTTTCTGGGAATAGCCTCTGAGGAATCTTTGTGCTGGTTGAGTTTTGAAGAATTTTGCACAACGTTTAAACCGTAAGAAAAGGCAAAAACTTACTACACACTACTAGATCTCCTTAAAACACATAATTTATGTTGTATATAGCTTTTAGTAGGAGCAAACCATTTGTCTGGTTTTCATTGTTAATGATTTTATAATTTTAAATAATGGGAACCCATTAATGAAACATAATTGGAAATGCCTATTGCTTTAGCCTAGTGTATTCCCTTGTTTTTCTTCTACTTACAAGAAATCGTGTAATAATACTATTTCTGCTAATATTTATCTTGATTAACATGAAGTAAATAGATAAATATGGTTTGTAAGAATAGTTTATTACAAATACGCAGAGAAAATTAAGTGAATGGATCACATGCGATATTTTTACTTTCGCTACACGTACTATGTATAGATATAGTGTATAGAGAAGGTATTGTATTGCACCCAAAAATTCGTTACCGAGATTTCACCGGAAATATATGTTTTAGGGTCCCCTTTATCTAAAAAAAGCATTCTCGGAAAAAGGTCCGTGTGTCTGTGAACACGATAACTCAAAAACGAAAAGTAGGTAAAATACCAAACTTGGCATTTAAGTTTAGTATCTTCCAGGGATGCGACACGAAGATTTTGAGAAAAATCCCCCCACCGCCAACTATTCTTTACATGGAACTCTTTTCGAAAGCTTTGATTTTCTCAAAAATGGCTGTAACAATTTTGATTAAAATATCGTATATTAAAGATATTTACCTGACAAGTAAAATGTATATCTTGAATTTTCTGGGAATAGCCTCTGAAGAGTAGTTTATTCAAGGATGAATTTTACTGAATTTTGAATAACTGCTAAACCATAAAACATGGACAAAAACTTACTACACAAAAAACGTAGAGCACGTTAAAACACACAATTTATGTTATATACATTTTTATCGTGGAGTTCGTCTTTTTGGAGACATTCCTTATTTTTGGTTTCTGCTATGAAAAACTTATACTTTTCTCATACTGGAATTTGACAACTGCTGTCCATACAAACAAAGGATCTTCAGTGACATAGCAACCAGCTATTGATTATCACTTTAACCTATGGTACTCTCCTATTTCGTTTCTACTTACAAGGAAGCAAGTAATAAAGCTATTTCTGCTAATTTTTTACTGATTAGCATGAAGTAAATAGAAGTATAAGCTTTTTAAGAATAATTTATTGCAGAGATTCAGAGAAAGTCATGTGAATGGTACACATCAGATTTTTCTTTACTTTCGCTACACGTACTATGTATAGATATAGTGTATAGAGAAGGTATTGAATTGCACCCAAAAATTTGATATCGAGATTTCATCGGAAATACATGTTTTGGGTCCCCCAGCATCAAAAGAAAATATTTTTTAAAAAACTGTCCACGTGTGTGTATGTGCGTGTCTGTGGGCAGTATACCTGGAAAACAAAAAATACCAACTTTGGTATTGAGGTCCAGTTTCTTCCAAGAATGTGACACGAAGATGTTCAATTATATCCCCCCACCTCAACTAGCCTTTACTTGGGGAAAACTTGGAAAATTTGATTTTCTCAAAAATGGCTAACGATTTTTATTTAAACTTCGTATATTAAAGATATTTATATGTCAAATCAAATTTATATCACGAAGTTCGTGGGTATAGCCTCTGACGTCATCTTCATTCTGGATGCCTTTTGTATAACTGGTAAACCGTAAGAGACAAAAACTTACCACACAAAAAATTTAGATCTCGTTAAAACACGCAATTTATATCATATACATTTTTTGATGGAGTTAACCATTTCCGAATTATTCCTGTTAATGATTTTAAAACTTCCAACAGGTAAATTTTTCTCTATAGGGAGGTTATTAACTTTATTTCATTCTGGTAAGACCACTCGCCTCTCACCTGCAGGGCCAGCGTTCGATCCCAAGCGACCGCATGATGGATTTGTAGTGGGCAAAGCGACGCAGGAGTGGGGTTTCTCTGGGTTTTCCGGTTTTCCCCGCCACTCTTTCCACAAATTGCCCCATCATCAACTTTTCGTACCATCCGTCTAGCTTGCATTTCATATCATCCACTTCCTCACGCTTCTGCTTGGCTCCAGGTTCTCCATTCTGTGGTTTCGTGTCGTTGGCTCCCCGACAGGCTTCTGACACCTTGCCATTCACTTATGACCCCTAGGGGAGGGTAAACCGACTACGAAACGAAGCTTTATCCTGGTGAATTCCCTTAATTCCCTTCTACTTATAAGGAACTAAGTAATAACACAATTTCTGTTAATGTTTATTGAGAAGTATGAAGTGGAGAGAAGAATAACCTCTTATAACAAAAATCTGATATGTTCCATTCACATGACTTTCTCTATATTACTGCAGCAAATTATTCTATTTACTTCATCTAATGGAGCAAAAATTGGCAGAAATAGTCTTATTACTTGCTTCCTTGTTAGTAGAAGCTAAATAAGGGGGTACCATAGGTTAAAGTGATAGTCAAAAGCTGGTTGCTCTGTGACTGAAATTCCTTTGTTTGTATGGACACGAGTTCACAAAGTCCTGTATGAGAAAAGTATAAGTTCTTATAACTGAAACCAAAAACAAGGAATATCTAAAAAACAACCAACTCCAAGAAAAAATGTATATAAGATAATGTGTGCTTTAATGTGCTCTACATTTGTTGTGTGGTAAGTTTTTGTCCATCTCTTACAGTTTACCAGTTATTCAAAATTCCGTAAAATTGACCGAGAATAAAGTAGTCTTCAAAGGCTATTCCCAGAAAATTCAAGATATACATTTTATTTGTCATGTAAATATCTTTAATATACGATATTTTGATCAAAATCGTTAGAGCCATTTTTTAGAAAATCAAAATTTTCGAAAAAAAGTTCCATGTAAAGGGTAGTTTGGGGTGGGGGGATTTTTCTCAAAATCTTCATGTCGCATCCCTGGAAGATACTAAACTTAAATACCAAGTTTGGTATTTTACCGACTTTTAGTTTTTGAGTTATCGTGTTCACAGACACACGGACACGCACACACGGACCTTTTTCTGAAAATACATTTTTTGGATACAGGGGACATATATTTCCGGTGAAATCTCGGTATGGAAATACATAGCACATAGAGAAAATTACAAAGAGTTTTTCTTAAGTAGTATTTATTTATTAAGCACTGACCTGTTTTCTAAGTCTCTGAATAATGGTAGAAAAATGTGTAATATCCAGGTTTGTACACCAACAACTCCAGTTGTACACGCTGTGTTTCATAACACTAAATCTTCTTTCTCAGCTGATAATAATTGTGTAGAGCTCGACACGAGCACAATCAGAGCGCATGCGTTATAAGCCGCATTCTTCAAGTAACGAGTTACGCAAGCGACACACACAGAACAATCGACTGTCAAGCCGCGCTCGCACCCACAGTTAGGACCGACCACGCGGACGGTCGTTTCCTCACTAAGAGACAGACCGTCTTCTCGACCGCTTTTCCCCATTACGTTAATGAAAATAATCACCGAGTGTAACAGAAGGACGCCAGTGGGCGGGTCCATTGCTGTGTGAACACGGACCACACCCAACACCCTCGCCTCGTCGCCTTCAACATCGGGGACCCTCCTGGTGAACCTTCAACACGTCATATTTCCAAGTACCTGCTATTCGCGTGCAGCAATATTTTACTATTCCTGCTAATGTACACAGATCTTTTGGAACACTATGGAAAAAATCTGATGTGTACCATTCACATGACTTTCTCTATATCCGTGCAACAAATTATTCTTAAAAAGCTTATACTTCTATTCACTTCATGCTAATTGTAAGTAGAGGTGAAACAAGGGAGTACCATAGGTTAAAGTGATAATCAAAAGCTGGTTGCTATGTCACTGACGTTCCTTTGTTTGTATGGACAGCAGTTGACAAATTCCTGTATAGCAAATGTATATTTTTCATAGCTGAAACCAGAAATAATGAATGTCATAAAAACGACGAACTCCATGAAAAAAAATTATATAACATAAATTGTGTGTTTTAACGTGCTCTACATTTTTTGTGCAGTAAGTTTTTGTCCATCTCTTACGGTTTAGCAGTTATTCAAAATTCAGTAAAACTCATCCAGAATAAACTACTCTTCAGAGGCTATTACCAGAAAATTCAAGATATACATTTTATTTTTCAGATAAATATCTTTTATATATGAACTTTTAATCAAAATCGTTACAGCCATTTTTGAGAAAATCAAAAAAAAGTTCCATGTAAAGGGTAGTTGGGGGTGGGGGGATTTTTCTCAAAATCTTCGTGTCGCATCCCTGGAAGATAGTAAACTTAAATACCAAGTTTGGTATTTTACCTGCTTTTCGTTTTTGAGTTATCGTGTTCACAGACACACACACACACACACGGACCTTTTTCCGAAAATGCTTTTTTTAGATAAAGGGGACCCTAAAACATATTTCCAGTGAAATCTCGGTATCGAATACCTTCTCTATACACTATGTACATAGTGCGTATAGAGAAAGTAAAAGTGTCGAAACATCTTGCCAATTTTAAAGTTTGACCCATTATCTCGACAACTATTTAAGATAATTTAAGATAAAATTGCCCGCCTGGGTAGTGTGGTGGTCGCCAGCTCGAACTTCGCTTAGAGTGACTTACTCGAATAAGTTTTTTTTCGGGGTTTTCCCTTATCCTAAGAAGACGAATGTCGAGTAACTTTCAGCTCCATGGACCCCGAGGTCATTTGAGCATTATTGCACCAAATTCATTCATCGTCCGATATGACTAATCAGGTTAAAGGACGTTAAGCAAAAAGAAAAGAATGTGTTCCATTCACATGACTTTCTCTACTTCTGTGTAACAAATTATTGTTAATAAGCTTATTCTTCTATTTCCTTCATGCTAATCGAGAAAAAATTAGCAGAAATAGTCTTATTACTTGCCTACTGTAAGTAGAAGCGAAATAAAAGAGTATCATAGGTTAAAGTGAACTCAAAAGCTGGTTACTAGGTGTCTGACGTTCCCTTGTATGGACACGAGTTGACAAATATCTGTATGAGAAAAGTACAAGTTTTTCAAAGCTGAAATCCAAAATAAGGAATTATCTCAAAAAACGATCAACTCCTCGAAAAAAAATTATTTAACATAAATTGTGTATTTTAATGTGCTCTTCATTTTTTGTGTGGTAAGTTTTTGCCATCTCTTACGGTTTAGCAGTTACGTAAAATTCATCCAGAATAAAGTAGTCTTCAGAGGCTATTCCCAGAAAATTCAAGATATAAATATTATTTGTCAGGTAAATATCTTTAATATATGAAATTTTAATCAAAATCGTTACGGCCATTTTCAAGAATATCAATATTTTCGAAAAAAGTTCCATGTAAAGGGTAGTTTGGGGTGGGGGATTTTTTTTCAATATCTTCCTGTCGCATTCCTGGAAGATAGTAAACTTAAATACCAAGTTTTGTATTTTACCGACTTTTCGTTTTTGAGTTATCGTGTTCACAGTCACACGGACACACATGGACCTTCTTGTGAAAATATTCTTTTTGGATATAAGGGACCCTAAAACACATATTTCTGGTGAAATCTCGGTATCGAATTTTTGGTGAAGTGCAATACCTTCTCTATACACTATGCACATAGTGCGTGTAGAGAAAGTAAAAAGTCATGTGAATGGAGCAAATCCTATTTTTCTCTTTATGAAATAGTTTGTAATAAAATGTTCCTTTTTCAGTACAAATTAATTTTGTTTGACCCAATAAATAAAGTATCATAAAATGCATACATAAATGTTTAAATACCACATTTGGTATTATGTATGCAAACTGTCATATACAATTCAATTCAATTTCCGTTACGCCATGTCGACATATATTGGACCACTTTTAACGATGATTCTTGATCAATGGGATTTGTAGTTCGCGAGTTTGCCGCTCTACACTCAGGGTAACGATTGCACCACAAGTCGAAATCGTGATTTGCGGATGTGAAAATGAATTTAGATCAGCATTTCATAAGAACGCGTGTGTCACAGGACGTGCAACTCTTTGTTTGTCACGCAAGTCAGATGTTCCCATCTCAACATCTTTAAACTTACTTGCCAACGGCACACAGTACTCACATCAACATAAACTGCTTTCATTCTCTGATGAATCTCCTTTTGGGGTGACACCTTCTGCTGTCAAGAATTCAATGACTGCACGTTGCTTAAATCGCATTGACCGACCGTCTGCGCAGGGTTCTATACTTTACACTGTAACAACACAACCGTTCAATGTTAAGGCTTCCCGCCAACTGGAGCTGTGGAGAAGAGGCTACGGAACAAGCCAATACCTGCCGTATACTAACTAGTGCTGCCTTCTGTTGAGTTACGAAGGTGCATTACTTTTCATTCAACCCTCGTATGAAGCAATGCTGGTTTTCTGATATCGGGCTCACTTCATCGTATCAGCCTGCTCCTCTAATGTTTGTATGATGATGTTGGTCTGGCTTGGTGTACAGTTTGGCATTGGGAACAGTTGCTTTCCCTTGCTGTTCCTCTCGGGTATTGCAATATCCAGGGATTGTTCCCTCGCCTCTCTTTTCAGATGTGGAACACAATGTCTGGAAGAAATGTATTACTGGCGGAAATTTCAATTGTACGCTTAGCGCCAAGGATCAGAAAGGTGCTCCAAACATGAGCCCGATACTTACACAACTGTGACGCAGTTAAAATTACGGGGTGCTTCAGAGCTGCAGAATGGCAATGAGGTTCAATGCAGTTTTTCAGAAGCAATTTAGCCTCAGGTTCGGTTCGTCTATCTGAAACAATGGTACACCGACTGAAGCGAATTGACTCCATTAGCGACCATCATGCGGTCACATGGCTCATTACTCCAAGATTAGATATCGGCAAGGGTTACTTGAAACTCAGCAACGCTGTATTTTTGGATGAAGACTGCAGGTTACACTTCTCCTCTCGGTGGGAAAATCGGTAATACGAGGGCTGTAAATAAAGTAGTGGCAACATTGATAGAACACAATATTTATTGAACTCACAAGTACAATTGCATTATATTCCTTCAATGTAGTCACCCGCAAAGTCCCTGACCTTTTGCCAAATGTAGGGCAGCCGATGGGGACCGTTGGCAAGGCGATCTGTTGGAAGACTGCGACGGAGCGCCCCACTGCGCGGACTACAGATGCCACGTCATTGAAATCGGTGGCCTCGGAGGGGTTCCTTCAACTTCGGAAACAGGTCGAAGTCACAAGGACTCGTGTCTGGTGAGTACGGAGGATGTTCTAAAATCTCCCAATGCCACCGTTGCAATAAGAGCTGGACATGACAACGTGCGTTGTCATGCAGCACTATGGGGTGATCGTCTCGCAATAAACGTGGACGTTTGCGCCACATAGCCGGAAGATGTCGCTCCAGAAATCGGAAATAGTAATCACAGTTAACGGTTTGTCCCTCAAGCACAGCTTGCGTAAGAATAACCCCCTCGTAGTCGTATGTCACAATCAGCATCAGCTTCACCCGACTGGGTTCCTATCGAACTTTCTGTGGACGTGGTGAACCTGGGTGACGCTTCAATTCCGGCTCATAGGCTCGTGCCCTCGTCTCATCAATGGCGACAATACGCTGCAGAAATGCGTCTCCTTCGTTGCGGTATTTGTCCAGGTGGATGTCAGCCAGTGCATACCAGTGCCATTTCTGTACCTCAGTGAGTCGATGTGGAACTCAACGGGTCGCAATTTTCCTCAGGTGAAGACATTTCGTCAGGATATGCCGCACAGTTTGATTCCTGAGACCAACCTCTACGGATAACCTCCAGAAGTCCATCGATGGTCCATGACAACGACACCACTCACGATGTCAATCTGATCTTACGGAATGGACGACCGACCTGTGCGGTGCAAATCCGCAGTCTCAGCCTGACCTGCACGAAACGCCTTGACCCATCGTGCAACCGTCCTGTAGGGCAGTGCATTCCCGCCACAGGATTCACGTAATCCTCGATAACGTGCTGATGCATTTTTTTCCACGGGCAACCTCGATTTTAATCCACGAACGCTGATCGCCTTTGGTAAACATGCTTTAGAGCGGTGCACTTGATACGTTCACTTCAACGCAACAACACTTTCAACTGGCAGCCCGACCAATGCACATCACTCATCGATACTAGTCCTCTGATCGCTCCCATGTCCTATTGGCTCATACCCGCTCTCCTGTGAATGTGGGAACCATGTTGCCACTACTTTCTTTACAGCCCTCGTAAAATCCTTCTACACAAATCTTCAGTTTTGTGAAGGCCATTGAACGAAAGGAAGTCCTGAATTTTTACAAAGAGATCCTCTGGGAGCTACATGAGTAGGAAAACCGAAGCATAGACGTTGCAAAGGCCATCAGGAGAGTCAAATAAATTATTAAAGGCAATCAAGACCAAATGATACAGAAATATAACACCAGATCACCTTTGAAAACGCTTTAACGGATGAACAGGCCTTTCTTTTCACTGGCAAGCTAATCTCATTACTTATTCACACACTACTGGAGATACAGTGAAGGGATCAAAATATATTGCAACAACTGTAGGAAAAATATCAAAAATTATTTTAGAACCAATGTATCAGTCTTAAGAGCTGCTTAATACTGAGAGTCACATTTCTATGCTTCAATAGAAAGACATGCAGAGTCGGCTGTCTGAGAAAGAGCCACATAAGATGGTGCAAAAACTGAAACAAATGCATCACCAATACCTGGTGATATTTCATATGTGTTTTATCTTACATTTTGGCCAGTTACAAAAGCTGAATTTATAGTATTACTACAGGAAATTTGGAAAAGTGGCAATTTTCAGAATAACTTTGCAGATGGGATTTTAATTTTGATTCCCGAAGAAGAAAGTTCTACAATGACTTTGGACTTTCGTCCCATAACACTTCTAACTTCCTATTATAAAATCTTCCCAAAGATTCTATCCAGCAGACTGAAACCGGCATATGAGGAAGTAATTCATTTCAATCAAACGGCGCTGCAGAGGAAGAATATCATTAGTGCGCTATCCGAACTCCTCGATGTTAATACATACTGCGCGGAATAATGGAAACTTAGAGTTGATTAATTTGGATATCCACAGAGCTCTTGATCATGTACAACGTTGTATACGAGGTACGTCCAGAAATTAAGTTCCGTTTGGTAATCAAATTAAATTGTGTACAGATACAGAATAATTATTTATTGCACAAAATTCTACAACTCAAACTACCTTTCCACTAACTGCCGAAATTTTGCAGGCATTTGTCATAGCGTGGCACAAGTTTTTGTATACCTTCTTCACAAAAGTTTGCCGCCTGTGTCTTCAAAAAGTTGGAAACATTTTCTTTCAGCTCTTCGTCATTGTTGAAGTGTTGACCGCCAAGGAAAGACTTGAGATGTAAGAACAGATGAAAGTCGCTAGGAGCGAGGTCAGGGATGTACGGAGGATGGTTAAACACGTCCCAGCCAAATCCCTGTAGGAGGTTTTTCGTCACATTTGCAGTGTGGTCGTGCGTTGTCGTGAAGAAAAGTAACCCCTTTTGACAGCAATCCCCGGCGCTTATTCTGTATTGCGCGGCGGAATTTCCTAAGTGTCTCGCAATAAACATCTGCTTTGATTGTTTGACCACGCGGTAAGAAATCAATGAGTAAAATGCCTTTCCAGTTCCAGAACACTGTGCACATTATTTTTCGAGGTGTCAAGATTTGTTTCGGCTTAACCTTTGCTGGGGAAGAAGTGTGCCTCCATTCCATTGATTGCCACTTACTTTCAGAAATTCTTCGCCGTCTTCATCATAACGGGTTAAAAACTGAAGTGCACTACCCATCCGTTTTGTTTTGTTTTGTTGCTCAGTAATAATCTTTGGTACCCAACGTGAGCAAAGTTTACGAAATTTCAGTTTTTCGGTAACAATTTCATGAATTAGTGATCGTGAGCTTTGGGGAAATTCCATAGCGAGAGCACTAATTGTAAACTTGCGATTTTCCTGGATCTTGTCATCAATCGCGTGAACCAGTTCTTCTGTAACCAACGCCCACTTCGTTCTTCATCGTGCACTTCACTACGTCCTTCATTGAACTGTCGGACCCATCTTGAATCACTCATCGCATTTTGTCCGTAAACTTCGCAAATTTGCCGATAAATTTCAATTGGTTTCACTTTCCTGGCATTCAGAAAACGAATCACAGATCTGATTTCATAAGCGGCGGGATTTTCAATCAACACCGACATTGTAAACAAGCACAACAAAGCGTATGTGGCTGTCAGCGATCTCAAAATGGTGCACGTTTCTTCTCCTTGATACAGAGCGTCTACTTCGCATGTGCGGAACTGAGATGGCAGCGCTGCAGCGGAGATAAATTGAAACGGAACTTACTTTCTGGACGTACCTCGTATATGTCCAAGTTTGCATGATGTCGGAGCACCAAGAAGAATCGTGTACGCAGTACAAGGACTGTACAGATAGGCAAATTCAGGAAGTCTTTGCAATGGTTTCCTGTCGGCACCCATTCAAATACGGCAGTCGGTAGGTCTGCCGAAACTACGCGTACAGAGGATCGAACAACTAAAATTCGATGTGTACCATTCACATGACTTTCTCTATATCCCTGCTACAAATTATTCTTAAAAAGCTTATACTTCTATTTACTTTATGCTCATCAGAAAAAATTAGCAGAAATAGTGTTATTACTTGCTTTCTTGTAAGTAGAAGCGAAATAAGGGACTACAATAGATTAAAGTGATAGTCAAAAGCTGGTTGCTAATACAATGAAGTTCCTTTGTTTGTATGGATAGGAGTTGACAAGTTCCTGTATGAGAAAAGTATACGTTTTTCATAGCAGAAACCAAAATTGAGGAATGTCTAAAAAACGATGAACTCCACGAAAAAAATGTATATAACATAAATTGTGTGTTTTAAGGTGCTCTACAGTTTTTGTGCAGTAAGTTTTTGTCCATCTCTTACGGTTTAGCAGTTATTCAAGATTCAGTAAAATTCATCCAGAATAAACTACACTTTAGAGGCTTTTCCCAGAAAATTCAAGATATACATTTTATTTTGCAGGTAAATACCTTTAATATACGAAATTTGAATCAAAATCGTTAGAGCCGTTTTTGAGAAAATCAAAATTTTCGAAAAAAGTTCCATGTAAAGGGTAGTTGGGGGTGGGAGTATTTTTCTCAAAATCTTCGTGTCGCATCCCTGGAAGATACTAAACTTAAAGACCAAGTTTGGTATTTTACCGACTTTTCATTTTTGTGTTATCGTGTTCACAGACACACGGACCTTTTTGTGAAAATGCTTTTTTTTGGATATTGGGGACCCTAAAGCATATATTTCCGGTGAAATCTCGGTATCGAATTTTTGGGTGGAGTGCAATACCTTCTCTATACACTACGAACATAGTGAGTATAGAGAAAGTAAAAAACAAAATCTATATATATATATATGAATCAGTTGGAAGATTGTCATTCCGGCACATTGTTATAGTACCTCAATGGTTAGAGCAGGAAAACCGTATTCAAATCTCAGCCGTAGCATTAACATTTTCAGCTAATTTATTAAATGTAATTTAAATATAGGAGCAACATTACCATATAACTAATTGGTTACTTCTTTAGGCAGGGCATGTATACATATATATGTAGGTATATATACACACATATACTCGACCCAATTACGTCTTCTTTTGAAAATGGTGGCTATAGTTAAACTGACGCTAATAATGAATGCTTTGCACTGCTGGGAAAACCGGATTATCAGCATTACTTGGACTCCTCAAAGATCCCGGAGAAATATTGGATATGTTTCTGATCATCAGAGACGGTTACTGATATCTTACCCCACACTCAAACGTACGTCCTAATATAGAAATCACGTACAGGCATAACTGGAAACACACTTGTACAAATTGCAGTATTATCTTAGCATGGAGGAACACAATGTACAATATCGTTCACACAGCAGAGAAATTATGGCGTAATGGAAGGGTACATTCAGAAACGTAACATATATGTGACAATCGGCTGTTGTGCTGTCAATGTGTAGAGGTTACTTTTCAACGTCACCGAAAAGATTGAGACATTTATCGTACCAGTGCACAAGCTTTGCAATACCCGCTTCAAAAAATGTTGCTGCCAATGTTTTCAAATGGGCATTGACGTTGTTTTGAAGATCTTCGTACTTTACGACGGAGAGCCATTCAAAACAAACGAAGAGGAATGCTGACTTCAGGAATTGTGTTGATCCATGACAACGCTCGTCCACACACTGCTGGCACAACCCATCGGCTTCTTGAACAATTTCAATAGGACATTCCCGATCATCCGCCGTGCAGTCCTGACCTTGCACCCAGCGACTTTCACCTTTTCCCTGAACTGAAGACGTGGCTAGGAGGGCAGAACTTTCAAACCAACGAAGATCTACAAAACAACGTCAATGCTCATTTGAAATCATTGGCAGCAACATTTTTTGAAGCGGGTATTGCAAAGCTTGTGCACAGGTACGATAAATATCTCAATCTTTTCGGTGATTATGTTGAAAAGTAAGCATACGTGTACAAAACTTTTAGTAATAAAATAATTATTTTCTATGAACTTGTATTTTATTTATAGCCTATCTGAGGTTGAAAAAACAAAACCTCCTCGTACTTATAAAGGAAGTAAGTGATAAAACAGTTTCTGCTAATGTTTTAGCATGAAATAGATATAAGAATAAGCTAATGAAAAATAATTTTTTACAGAGATGTAGAGAAAGTCATGTGAATGGAACACATCAGTTGAGAAAGTAAAATTTCTATCTTAGATCTTGCTTGTAAAAGAGAATAGCCATTTTGAGTAGGAGATTGTAAAAGTTCGGTATCTAGTTACGGAAGCAAATGGAAGTTAAATCGGTCATTGAGGTATAATAAAACACATAAATAAAGCTTCTCTGAGAGAGAGGTTATTGGAGGAAATTCCCAACAACACCGGGGTGGTTTACCCTCATCTAGAGAGAGCCGTATGAGTAATTGCATGAGGGCCACCCTCCATTTGAAACGAGGAAGAGGGGCAGTAGAAGGTGGAGAGTGGGTGGATTTGTTCTGGAGTGGAACAGAGCAAGACTCGCACGCAAGCTTTTGTGAGTCAGTCTTTTGCTTCGTCGTGGCGAAAACAGTGTTTGAAAAAATCTGATGTGTTCCATTCATATGACTTTCTCTACATCCCTGCAACAAATTATTGTTAAAAAGCTATTGCTTCTATTTACTTCATACTAATAAAAAAATAATTAGTCTTATTACTTGCTTCCTTGTAAGCAGAAGCGAAATAAGGGAGCACCATAGGTTAAAGTGATAGTCAAAAACTGTTTGCTATGTGACTGAAGTTTCTTTTTTGGTATGGGCAGGAGTTGACAAATTCCTGTATGAGAAAAGTGCAAGTTTTTTAAAGCTGAACCCAAAAATCAAGGAATATCTAAGAAAACAATCAACTCCACGAAAAACATTTATATAAGATAAATTGTGTGTTCTAATGTGCTCTACATTTTTTGTGTACGAAGTTTTTGTCTATCTCCTACGGTTTACAAGTTATGCAAAATTCAATAAAAATCATTCAGAATAAAGAGGTCTTTAGAGGTAATTTCCAGAAAATTCAAGATATACAAATTATTTGTCAGGTAAACATCTTAAACATAACAGTATTTAATCAAAATCGTTAGTCATTTTTGAGAATATCAAAATTTTTGAATTTTTTTTCCATGTGAAGGGTAGTTTGAGGTGAGGGATTTTCTTGAAGATCTTCGTATTGCATCCTTGGAAGATACCAAACTTAAATACACATACACACATACAGTCAGACAGGCAGTAGACAGACAGCAAAAACACACGCGGACATTTTTCTAAAATACCTTTTTTTTTTTAATCAGGGTGTCCTAGAACATGTATTCGGTATCGAATTTTTGGGTGCATAACAATACCCTCTCTATACACTATGTGCATAGTACGTGTAGAGAAAGTAAAAATTAGTGTGTTCCATTTTGAGACAGTACATATCTTGCCACGGGGCTAAGAGCTATTTAAAAGGGAGATATAAATTATAGCAAATATATAAATTATAAGGAGGGGACGTATGCACATTTAAAATGCCCAGGAAACACTAAGTAGCCGAATTTCACTAGCTGACGAGCGACCCAGGTAGGATAGTACCGTTAAGGGAAGGACATTGAACTGAAGGAGTGACGTTACACTGCCTGAGGGTGAACATAGCAAGGAGAACAGAAACATTTCTCTTGCTAGCCAAGCGACACTTTTGGCACTTGGCATGGAACATTCGCGGAGCTAAGATGTGATAGCTGGGTCCGCGATAGAAATGAATGGGTTACATACGGCTGCAATAGAAACAGAATTTATTTGATGCAACAGCAGACGTACAGAAGTGATAAGGAATGAGTGGCGCGGTCGGGTAAAGCGTAGTTTAACAGGGGAAAATTTAGGAGGAATGCGTGTGTGTTCGACGGCAGAAAAGACCGAACATAATAAATAAATGAGCTCAACAATAGTCTTGAACTCGAAGAAAATCACTTGTCTTACCACACTTTAAAAGAAATTCCATGCCAACAAAATCCGGAGATAGGGGACTCACATATCCTCACCCTAATAGCCGAAACCTGCACCCGGGATACGAACCGCTATTCACATGCCTTTCTCTATCTTTTCTGCAAACAAGCTATTCTTACAAAAGAGAATTCGTTTTTACACATCTTGCTAATTAAGATTCTTATTCTATATGTCCCGGGTTCGATTCCCGACCGGGGCTGAGATTTTTCTTTAACTAGTATCATTACTTTTCTCCTACAGAGTCTAGAAGTATAAGTGTGTGTGTATGTTTAATAGTTTAAAATTAAACAACAAAAAAACACGTTAAGAAAACCTACATTTCAGTGAGAAAAAAACGCGCAATTTGTTTCTGAAATTAGATCCCCAACATGATCATAGAAGCTAAAGGAGGCTATATAAATGAAAAAAAAATCTGATGTGTTCCATTCACATGACTTTCTCTACTTCTGTGTAACAAATTATTGCTAATAAGCTTATTCTTCTATTGACTTCAAACTAATCGAGAAAAAAATAGCAGAAATAGTCTTATTACTTGCTTCCTTGTAAGTAGAAGCGAAATAAGGGAGTGTCATAGGTTAAAGTGGAGTCAAAAGCTGGTTACTAGGAGACTGAAGTTCCTTTGTTTGTATGGACACAAGTTGACAAATTCCTGTATGGGAAAAGTACAAGTTTTTCAAAGCTGAAACCAAAAACAAGGAATATCTCAAAAACGATCAACTCCTCGAAAAAAAGTTATATAACATAAATTGTATGTTTTAATGTGCTCTACATTTTGTGTGTGGTAAGTTGTCCATTTCTTACGGTTTAGCAGTTATGCAAAATTCATCCAGATTAAAGTAGTCTTCAGAGGCTATTCCCAAAAAATTCAAGACATACATATTATTTGTCAGGTAAATATCTTTAATATACGATATTTTAATCGGTATTGGTATTTAACGGTATTTTCGTTTTTGAGCTATGCTGTCCACAGACACACACACGCACACACACACACACAAGGACCTTTTTCCAAAAATGCTTTTTTTTGGATTCAGGGGGACCCAAAACATGTATTTCCGGTGAAATCTCGGTATCGAATTTTTGGGTGCAATACAATACCTTCTGTATACACTATGTACAAGGTACGTGTAGAAAAAGTAAAAATCAAATTACCAAATTCTTTTAGTTTCTTATAAATAGAAGGGAAATAAAGGAATGTACTATGCTAAAGCAATAGTCAATTTATTTAAAAGCTGTCATATAGCGAGTCATTGAAATTCGGTTCTCTTGGCATGACCAGGAATAATGAAATGAGTTATGACACGAAGAGCAACCTTCTATTTAAGAAAAATATACATTTTAAAAATCTGATCTGTTCCATCGACATCGCTGTACATCGCTGTAGCAAAATTACTATTAAAACATATTTTTCTGTCAATTACTTGCTTCCTTGTAAGTAGAAGGAAAATAAAGGAATACTCGGCCAAAACGATAGTCAAATTCTTTAAAAACTGGTTGCCATGTGGTTACCATCCGTTTCTATGCAGGGCTAGGATTTTACAACTTTCCGTGTGAGAACAATTTTAAGTATTTTAATCTGAAACAAATAACAAGGAGCATCTCTGAAATGGTCAATTCCACGCATATGGCATAAATTGTGTGTTTTAGCGTAACGGTAAACCGTAAGAGGTAGACAGTAAATAGAACATGTAGAGCTCGTTAAAATACACAATTTATGGTATATACATTTTTTTCGTGGAGTTGATTGTTTTCGAGATATTCTTTGATGTTGATTTCCTAATCTCCTAATTAAAGTTATTTCATGGGTTTGTGAGTGAGGCTTATATTAAAAACAGTGCATATTCCCTTATGACTTGACTTTATTGTATCGTGGATTTAAACGGACCGCTAGCTTGTTTCCTTACAAAATGAGTTATAAATAAATACCATCCCACCACTTAAATTATAATTCAGGAGCCTAGTCTAACCATTTGCACATTACTCCCCCACCTCTCAAGCACATGGACGTGCGCGCGACTCAGTGTGACGTGAACACAAGCTCAAGCGAGACAGTTATATAGTAACCACTTAAAAGATCTGCCTTGCCTTAAATATTGATCCTGGGTGACGCCAACTTTCGCGGCATAAAATGTAACAGTATCTCTTTTTGGTTCTTAGTTAGCATCACCTCACAAGCTATGAGAATAAATTGTGCCAAGTTCTGACGTCATAGCGTGCACATGACGCGTTTGGAAAAACCCAATGTTTCCTCTCATTTTAACTTTATGTCTGTTTTTCCAATTTCCTGTTCTACTTGGAAGACAAGCCACTGTTCCTGTCTCACTTCTTTATATATCTGTTCTTTTCTATCTTACATTATTTAGCCTAAACCCTGTGCTGATTAGCAAGTGGTGGTTGATGAATTCCCCTAGCTCGCCTTGCCTTAATTACCTAAGTTACAACAACTTGCATTTATGCATATTTCTAGAGTTAAATATTCACAATTATTTTACCTTACTGTCTATAAGCTAATAATATTATAAACAATTTCTCATTTTATATATTTTGTGAGCATGTGGTGTTTCCTGAACATAGCAACCACCTTTTAAAATATGTGACTGTCGGTTTATCCTAGTGTATTCCCTTATTTCCACTCTACTTACAAGGAACTAAGTAATAAGACCGTTTCTGCTAATGTTTTAGCATAAAATAAACAAAAGAATAAGCTTATTAACAATAATTTGTTACAGAGATGTAGAGAAAGTCATGTGAATGAAACACGTCATATTTTTACTTTCTCTGTACGTACTATGTACATAGTGTATAGAGAAGGTATTGTATTGCACCTAGAAATTCGATACCAAGATTTCACCGGAAATACATGTTTTGAGACTCCCTGAATCCAAAAAAAGGCCCTTTTAGAAACATGTCCGTGTGTGTGTGTGTCAGTCTGTCTCTGTGTGTGTCTGTGGACAGCATAGCTGAAAAACGGAAAGACCATTAGATACCAAACTTGGTATATAAGTTCGATACCTTCCAAAGATTTTCAAGAAAATCTTCCCAGCCCCAACTCCCCTTTACAAGGAAAAAAATAAAAAATTATGATTTTCTAAAAAATGGCTCTAACGATTTTGGACAAATAAAATGTATATCTTCAATTTTACGGGAATAGCTTGTGAAGAGATGTTTATTCTGGATAAATTTAGTGGAGTTTTGTTTAAATCATAAACCGTGAGACATAGACAAAAACTTAGCATACAAAAAATGTAGAACACATTAAAACACACGATTTATGTTATGTACATGCTTTTCGTGGAGTAGATCGTTTTTGAGATATTCCTTGTTTTTTATTTCAGCTTTAAAAAACTTACACTTTTCTCATACAGGAGTTTTTCAACTCCTGTACACACAAACAAAGGAACTTCAGTCACATAGCAACCAGCTTTTGACTATCACTTTAATCTATGGTACTCCCTTATTTTGTTTCTACTTAAGAGGTAGCAAGTAATAAGACTATTTCTGATAATTTTGTGAATTAGCATGAAGTAAATAGAAGCACGAGCTCTTTAACAATAATTACAGAGATGTAGAGAAAGTCATGTGAATGGAGAACAGATTTTTTATCATCGTTACTTATTGTAGTTAGGATTCTCTATTTTTCCAACTCGAGGTTACATCTAATGAAAAAGATGCACTTTTAGAGTAAAGAGAGTTAAATACACTGCAGATGGGGAAAACTTCGCTCCAAACTTTCCGTTGTGTGCTTAGAGAAATAAGTAATACAGATACTGCAAGAGAAATGTGAAATCAGGAAACTGAAAGGAGAAGCAGTTAAGAGGCAGAAACTTTCAAAACCTTGGAGTTTCTCTGAAGACATTTCTGGAGCAAATTGTAATGAAAAACAAAGCATACTATTTAGGAATTACCAGTTGCAGCGGTTTTAGTGCAATTGAACGTTACTGTCTCTTACTTAATGTACATAATATGTAGAGCAGGTATTGTATTCCCCCCAAAATTCGATATCGAGATTGCACGGGAAAAACATGTTTTGAGACCCCCTGATAACAAAAAAGCATTTTTAGAAATCTGTCCATATGTCTCTATTTTTACTTTCTCTACACGTACTACGTAAATAGTGCATAGAGGAAGTATTGTTATCCACCCAAAAATTTGGATTTGGCTGGAAATACATGTTTTAGGATCCCCTGAATCCAAAAAAAGCAGTTTTAGAGAAACGTCTGTGTGTGTATGTCTCTGTGTGTGTGTCTGTGGACAGCATAGCTCTAAAACGAAAGGATCGTTAAATACCAAACTTGGTATTTAAGTTTGCTATCTTTTAAGGATGCGACACGAACATTTTGAGAAAAATCCGCCCTCCCCACTACCCTTTACATGGAACTTTTTTCAAAAATTTTTATTTTCTAAAAAATGGCTCTAAAGATTTTGATTAAAATAGCATATATTAAATATATTTACCTGACAAATAAAATGTATATCTTGAATTTTCTGGGAACAGTCTCTGAAGACGACTTTATTCTGGATGAATTTTACGGAATTTTGCATAACTGTTAAACCATAAGAAATAGAAAAAAAACTTAACCCACAATAAATGTAGAGCATGTTAAAACACACAATTTACGTTATATACAATTCTTTTTTCGTGGAGTTGATCGTTTATTTAGATATTCCTTGTTATTCGTTTCAGCAATAAAAACTTATACTTTTCTCATACAGGAATTTGTCTGCTCCTGTCTATACAAACAAAGGAACTTCAATCACATAGCAACCAGCTTTTGACTATCACTTTAACCTATGGTACTCCCTTATTTCGCGTCTACTTATAAGGAAGCAAGTAATAAGACTATTTCTGCTATTTTTTTCTCGATTAGCATTAAGTAAAGAAAGCATAAGCTTTGCAACAATAATTTGTTACAGAAGTGTAGAGAAAGTCATGTGATTTTATTTTTGTTGTAAAGCTCACCGTTTTAGAGATATCCTTTGTTATTGGTGTAAGTTTTAAAACACTTAAACTTTTCTACACAGGAAGTTAGCAGTATTTCTTTTGTTTTAGTGCTGGCCATACAAAGAAGCGAATTTCAATGACAACCACATACCATTTTAATACAGCATGTTTCTTTATTACCCTTCTACGTATAACGAACTAGGTTATACGACATTTTTGTTAATGTAGGTCTAAATTAGCGTGGAGTAGAAGGAAGAATACTCTTTTATAAGAAGTTTGTTTGTAGAACAGATAGAGAAAGTCATGTGAATGATACTCACGAGATTTTTTTAAACATTTACCCCAATTTCTCAGAACGGTTGTAGATATGTACATGAACGTTAACTATAGGTTATTCTTTTACCTGTGTCATGCTAATCTACATAAATATTAGCAGAATTGGTTGTATTACTTGCTTGCTTATAAGTAGAAGGGAAATAAGGGAATACATTAGGCTAAAGCGTTAGTCAAATGTTTTAAAAGCTAGTCGCTTTGCATTGTGCCGTTTGAGAAAAGTTAATTGGTTTAAAATTGAAAACAGCAACAGCGAATAGCTCGAAAGCCTTCAAAGTTATCTCAAGCTGTTAGACAATCACAGCCAATATAAAATCTTTAAGAAAAATTTAAAAATGTTCTTATATACTCACTCCCCATATACTGTTGAGGAATTCCTTTATATCCTTATAAGTAAATACGAGGTAAGTCCAGAAAGTAAGTTCCGTTTCAGTTTATCTCCGCTGCAGCGCTGCGATCGCAGTTCCGCACATGCGCGGTAGACGCTCTGTGTCAAGGAGAAGAAACGTGCGCCATTTTGAGATCGCTGTCAGCCACATACGCTTTGTTGTACTTGTTTACAATGTCGGTGTTGACTGAAAATCCCGCCGCTTGTGAAATCAGATTTGTGATTCGTTTTCTCAATGCTAGGAAAGTGAAACCAATTGAAATTTATCGGCAAATTTGCAAAGTTTACGGACAAAATGCGATGAGTGATTCAATGATGAGAAGATGGGTCCGACAGTTCAATGAAGGACGTAGTGAAGTGCACTATGAATAACGAAGTGGGCATCCATCTTTGGTTACAGAAGAACTGCTTCACGCGATTGATGACAAGATCCATGAAAACTGCAAGTTTATAATTAGTGCTCTCGCTATGGAATTTCCCCAAAGCTCACGATCACTAATTCATGAAATTGTTACCGAAAAACTGAAATTTCGTAAACTTTGCTCACGTTGGGTACCAAAGATTCTTACTGAGCAACACAAAACAAAACGGATGGTCAGTTTTTAACCCGTTATGATGAAGACGGCGAAGAATTTCTGACACAGATAGTCACAGGAGATGAGACTTGGGTTTCTTACGACACACCTGAAAGTAAGCGGCAATCAATGGAATGGAGGCACACTTCATCCTCAGCAAAGGTTAAGCCGAAACAAATTTTGACACCTCGAAAAATGATGTGCACAGTGTTCTGGGACTGGAAAGGCATCTTACTCATTCATTTCTTACCGCGTGGTCAAACAATCAAAGCAGATGTTTATTGCGAGACACTTAGGAAATTGCGCCGCAAAATACAGAATAATCACCGAGGATTGCTGTCAAAAGGTGTTGGTTTTCTTCACGACAACGCACGACCACACACGGCAAATGTGACGAAAACCCTCCTACAGGGATTTGGCTGGGACGTGTTTGACCATCCTCCGTACAGCCCTGACCTCGCTCCTAGCGACTTTCATCTGTTCTTACATCTCAAGTCTTTCCTTGGCGGTCAAAACTTCAACACTGACGAAGAGCTGAAAGAAAACGTTTCCAACTTTTTGAAGACACAGGCGGCAAACTTTTATGAAGAAGGTATACAAAAACTTGTGCCACGCTATGACAAATGCCTGCAAAATTTCGGCAGTTATGTGGAAAAGTAGTTTAAGAGTTGTAGAATTTTGTGCAATAAATAATTATTCTGTATCTGTACACAATTTAATTTTGTTACCAAACGGAACTTATTTTCTGGCCGTACCTCGTATTTCATGTATGACGAATAATACATGATGGTAATTTATAGAATGTGATGAAAGTTCACGCTTGTAGTGGTGATGGGTAAAAAAAATCCTTTCTCTTCTTTCTTTTTTAGAAAGATTGAGAGAAATAATAGTATTATTGGTAATGTGTATTCTATTAGTCATGACGCATGTTCCGTTTGTATAAACACAAACAAACAAACAAACACCATCTCTACAAGAAAATCTCTTGTTAACCGTTATACAAAATTCGGCTAAACTCATCCCGAATAAACAGCTTTTCAGAGGCCTTTCCCAGAAAATTCAAAATATGCATTTAATTTGTGATGTGAATAGCTTTAATAAGCGATATTTTAATCAAAACCGTTAGAGCCATTTTTAAGAAAAACATTTTCAAAGTTATTGCATGTAAAGGGTAGTTTGGGGTGGGAGAATTTTCTTGAAAATCTTCATTGGAACATACCAAACTTAAATACCAAAAATTTTTCGTTTTAGAGCTATGCTGTCCATAGAAACACAAACACGGACTTTTTTTTGGACTCAGGGGATCTCAAAACATGTACTTCAATAAAATTTCGGTATAATGTACGGAGTACGTGTTGAGAAATTAAACATCAAGGAGAATATAATGCACAGGAAAAGGCTATAAATTGTTTCAGATTGCAAATAGAAGTTTCTTTGTATATCAGTGGCTTTTCTGAGGACTATATAGGATGCTGTAAAAGTCACATGTATGTGTTATTAGTAGTTTCAGAGGAAATGGGTCAATAGTTGCACAACTTAACATGGGCGAAATAGGGCGTTCCGTGTCACCTAAATAATGAGTCATTATTTAAGGGAACGTCCCCGGCGGTGTGGTGTAGTGCCAAGAAATTCAACAGAAAGCGCCAGAATACAAAGGATGGTAAAACAAATAAGTCCACAAACAGTGGAATTTTCACAATGTAAAATTCTATAGCTGAACTGCTCTTACTGAATCATGTGTGTACCAATTATTGCAGGGAAAAAATCTGATGTGTTCCATTCACATGACTTTCTCTACATCTCTCAACAAATTATTCTTAAAAAGCCTATGCTTCTATTTACTTCATTCTAATCAAGAAACAATTAGCAGAAACACTCTTATTACTTGTTGCCTTGTGAATAGATGCGAAACAAGGGAGTATCAGAGGTTAAATGATTGTCAAAAGCTGGTTGCTATGTGACCGAAGTTCCTTTGTTTGTATGGACAGGAGTTGACAAATTCCTGTATGAGAAAAGTATAAGTTTTTCAAAGCTGAAACCAAAAACAAGGAATATCTCAAAAACGATCAAAGAAAAAAAAGGTATATAACATAAATTGTGTGTTTTAACGTGCTCTACTTATTTTTTGTGGTAAGTTTTGTTCATCTCTTACGGTTTAGCAGTTATACAAAATTCCGTAAAATTCTTCCAGAATAAAGTAGTCTTCAGAGGTTGTTCCCAGAAAATTCAAGATATGCATTTTATTTGTCAGATAAATATCTTTATATACGATATTTTAATCAAAATCGTTAGGGCCATTTTTGAGAAAATCAAAATTTTAGAAAAAGCTTCCCTGTAATGGGTAGTTGGGGGTGAGGGGATTTTCTTGAAAATCTCAGTGTTTCATACTTGGAAGATACCAAACTTAAACACCAAGTTTGGTATTCAACGGTACTTTAGTTTTTGAGATATGCTGTCCACAGACAGACACAGACATACACACACGGACCTTTTCTAAAAAATATGATGTGTTCCATTCACATGACTTTTTCTACATCTCTGCAACAAATTATTGTTAAAAAAGCTTATGCTTTTATTTACTTCATGCTAATCGAGAACAAAATAGAAGAAATTGTCTTATTAGTTGCTTCTTTGTAAATAGAAGTATGAGAAAAGTAGTATAAGTTTTTTTTAAAGGTGAAACCAAAAACAAGGAATATCTAAAAAAAAAACTCCAGGAAAAATAAATTGTGTGTTTTAACGTGCTCTACATTTTTTGTGTGGTAAGTTTTTGTCCATTTTGTCGTTTAGCAGTTATGAAAACTTCCGTAAAATTTATCGAGAATAAAGTAGTCTTCAGAGGTTATTCCCAGAGAATTCAAGATATACATTTTATTTGTCGGTTAAATACCTTTAATATAACGTATTTTAATTAAAATTGTTAGAGCCATATTTAAGAAAGTTCCATATAAAGGGTAGTTTGGGGTGGGAGGATTTTTCTCAACATCTTCGTGTCGCAAGTAGGATATTCGTTTTTGAGCTATGCTGTCCACAGACACACAGACAGACTCACACACACTGACCGTTTTCAAAAAAAAAAAAAAAAAAATTTGGACTCAGGGGGACACAAAAAATGTATTTCCGATGAAGTCTCGGTATCGAATTTTTAGGTGCATTACAGTACCTTCTCTATACACTATGTACATATTGTACGCGTAGAGAAAGTCATTGCGTAATATTGCCGACGCCGAATTCTTAATCTTTTACCATGACAATTTAAACAAACCACTACTGCAAAATGGGTGGTTTACACGACTTAAGCTCATTGGATGCTGTTATGGCGCTCGTCTGGAAGTAATTCTATGTTCCCGCTAGGTGTCGCCACAAATCAGTTTCGTCCGACTCTGCCCTAGTTAGAGAAAGTCATGTGAATGTAATATAGCTTGGCTTTAATCAATTCCCAATACTCCAGAAGTGGCCACTGCTATTTAGAGCGGTTGAATGAGCAGTTGTATAGGAAGCAGGAGCGTTATAAAGAGCTTTTAATGCAGTAAACAGCAAACCAGAGGCTCTCGGTTATTGACTGTAGAAGAGGCAGCTGTTAATGAATTCTCCAGGTACAATAGCCAACTCTAAAAGCTTTATGCTGTTCTCCAGAGTTACTGTAACATCTGCTTTGTTTCACAACCTCAGTATCCAACACAGCTGTAAATCACTGCCTCATTATCACCGATAAACCATTTATTACTCTCTCTCTCTCTACCACGTACCTAGCAGGTACAAAAATTCAATATCGAGAATTCATCAGCAACTCAAGTTTTGATAACTTGATTAAACAAAATCCGATGTACAACATTTGCATGAAGAACTCCTATTTTACAACCAAATATTCTTGCAAATTCTTTAGTGTATAGAGAATGTATTGCATTGTACCCAAAAAATCGATACATGTTATGAGACAACCTGAATCCAAAAAAAAAAAAGCATTTTTAGAAAAATGTCCATGTGTGTGTCATGTCTGTGGGCAGCATAGCTCAAAAACGAAAAGACCGTTAAATGCCAAACTTGGTATTTAAGTTCCATATCTTCCAAGGATGCGACACGAAGATTTTCAAGAAAATCTCCCCACCTCCAACTACCCTTCACATGGAAAAATGTTCGAAAATTTTGATTTTCTCAAAAATGGCTCTAACGATTTTGATTAAAATATCGTATATTAAATATATTTACTTGACAAATGAAATGTACATCTTTAATTTTCTGGGAATAGCCCCTGAAAACTACTTTATTCTGTACGGAATTTTGTATAATTGTTAAACCGTACGAGATGGAAAAAAACTTACCACACAAAAAATGTTTTTTTCATGGAGTTGATCGTTTTGAAAAACTTATACTTTTCTCATACAGGAATTTGTCAACTGCTGTCCATACAAACAAAGGAACTTCAGTCACATAGCAACCATCTTTTGCTATCACTTTAACCTATGCTACTTTCTTATTTCGCTTCTACTTACAATAAAGCAAGTAATATTACTATTTCTGGTAATTTTTTTCTCGATTAGCATGAAGTAAATAGAGGCACAGGCTTTTTAATAATAATTTGTTGCAGAACTGTAGAGAAAGTCATGTGAATGGAACACATCAGATTTTTTTTTTGATTCAGGCGATCACAATACATGTATTCCCCGTGAATTTTGGGTATCGATTTTTTTTTTTGGAATATAATATCTTCTCTATCTACTATGTACATTATACATACGTGAAGAGAAAGTAAAAAAAATGTTTTTTGAATTTAGGGGATCTCAATACATGTATTTCCGGTAAAATATACCTTCTCTACCTACTATATGCATTGTATATACGTGCTAGAGAAGGTAAATAACAGCTACATCGGCATATTGGTATGAAAATGGGCCATTGCAAGTATAACTGATGACAAATGTATAATTTAGTCTAAACCGAGTGTTTATTGTTGATAATTAATCCTCTACATATAAGCTCGAAGAAGCAAGTAAAGTGCAAAACTGTGTAATATCGCTCTTGTAGCTGCATATAGCTACAATGCGCGCTCTCGGCAAGTAAATACATACGCGGTAGGTGAGCAAACCTATTCATGCGTTCATTAGCTAACTTCAAGACAAGTGCATGCATTCAGAGAATTCCAGGAGCTACAACTTGAGGACCGCTTCCTCATGAATCACGAATATGATACATTTTGTTAGCTGAATGCTGCGCAAATCGTGTTGCAATGTCACAATTAGATACGGGTAAACTTTAATATTTCTTATTAGATATAAATCATGCCTGATAGTGATAATGGAAATAAGGGTTTTTGTGAGTAGAATTAACGCTTTTTAACACGTAAATTAAACTAGCAAATTGTAACTTTACGCACCGTCGTGAAAAAATACAGTATGGAACATACAGTGTTTGTTAAACATTGAATTTATTTATTTATTACTATTTCTAGCACGTATGTACAATATACATAGTAGATAGAGAAGTATTGTATTTCACCCAAAAATTCGATACTGATATTACGAGGGCCCTTTTTTTTTAGGTTATAAATAAAAGACGCGCTCATAGAAAGCAATTATTTTATTACTAAAGGTTTTGTACACGTTACTTTTCAACATAATCACCGAAAAGATTGAGACATTTATCGTACCTGTGCACAAGCTTTGCAATAACATGCCAAATAAACTGTATATATTGCATTTTCTGGGAATAGCCTCTGAAGATCCCTTTATTCTGGATGAGTTTTGCTAAATTTTGCTTAACTGCTAAACGGTAAGAGATAGACAAAAACTTACTACACATAAAATGTAGATCTGATTAAAACATACAATTTATGTCCTTTACATTTTTGATGTGGAGGCAACCGTTTCCGTGATATTCCTTGTTTTTGATTTCACTTGTGAGTACTTATACCTTTCTGGGACAGAAAGTGTCTTTTGATCTACTCCTAGGCAAGCAAAGAATCAATTTCCAATGACAATTGAATAACGAGAGCTTTTAAAACATTTGATTATCGGTTTAACATAGTGTATTCCCTTATTTTCTTTCTAATTATAAGGAACTAAGTAATAAGAATATTCTGTTAATGATTATATCATTAGCAACGTGCAGAAAGAAGAATATTCTTATGCGAGAAGTTTGTAGAAGAGCTAGAGAAAGTCATGCGAGTGTAACACATCAGATTTTTAACAAAAATTTCTTACAGAGATGTAGAGAGAAAGTCATGTGAATGGAACACATTAGATTTGTTTTGATTAAGGGGGTCCCAGCGGTGTGTTTTTATGGTGAAATCCGGTATCCGTATTTTTGGGTGAAATACAATACTTCCATACTTACCACGTAGTAGAGAAGTATCAAATCATATACGCAAACCTAAATTTTTGCCAGTAAATCATCCAGTTGAAACAAACAGCTTATGCCTGTTATCGTGCCATTGCTGTTGACATTGGAGGGTAAGACCTTAAATTTGACGCAGGTGCCTTGCTGTTTTTCCTTACAAGGTATTATCCCCTTTAGGCCATTTCTGAGCAAACATACTGCATTTTCTGGAAGGATAGATAAAACTGATAGATAGTAACAACGCTACAAGAGCGTTCAGAAAGGAAAGATCGATTTGGCATATTAAATATTAAGTGAAGATATCAACACGGGACTTTTATTTAGCCATGAAAGAACTCTAAGGGCAATTGAAATAAATAGAAGTTCACCAACAACGAATTTTAGGAATACAGAAAATATTAGTAATTTTATTACGACAAATAATAGCAGTAGCTCGTTTAGTATATTTCTCCTGATGTATACTTTGACTTATACGAATGTGTCAAATGAATTTTTACTTTCTCTATACGCACTATGTACATAGTGTATAGAGAATGTATTGCACTCCACCAAAAAATTCGATACCGAGATGTCACCGGAAATATATGTTTTAGGACCCCCTGTATCCAAAAAAAGCATTTTCAGAAAAAGGTCCGTGTGTCCGAGTGTCTGTGAACACGATATCTCAAAAACGAAAAGTAGCTAAAATACCAAACTTGGTATTTATTTAGTATCTTCCAGGGATACGACACGGAGATTTTGAGAAAAATTCCCCCACCCCAAACTACCCTTTACATGGAACTTTTTTCAAAAATTTTGATTTTCTTAAAAATGGCTAACTACTTTGATTACAATATCATATATTAAAGATATTTACTTAATAAATAAAATGTATATCTTGAATTTTCTGGGAATAGCTTCTGAAGACCTGTTTATTCTGGATGAATTTTGCTTTATTTGGCATAACTAGTAAACCGTAAGAGATAGACAAAAGCTTAATACACAAAAAATGTAGGCCTTGTTAAAATACATAACTTACGTCATATACATTTTTTTTTTTCGTGGAGCTTACCGTTTTCGAGGTATTCATTGTTATCAGTTTCAGTTGTGAAGTACTTATACTTTTCTCAGATGGGAGTGTCCGTTGTTCTTTTGTTCTACTCCTGGCCAAGAAAAGAAGCGATTTGTAATGACAATCGCATAACGACAGCTTTTAAAACATTTGACTATTGGTTTAGCCTAGTGTATTCCCTTATTTTCTTCCTACTTATAAGGAACTAAGTAATAAGAACATTGTACTGAATACCTCGATTAACAAGGTGCAGAAACAAGAATAATCTTATGTAAGAAGTTTGTAGAACGGCCAGAGAAAGTCATGTGAGTGTAACACATCAGATTTTTTTTTCGTGGAGTTGATCGTTTTTTTAAATATTCTTTGATATTGGTTTCGGCTTTAAAATACTTATACTTTTCTCGTACAGAATTTGTCAACTCTTGTCCGTACAATGGAACTTCAGTCATATAGCAATCAGCTTTTGACTATCACTTTAACCTATGGTACTCCCTTATTTCGCTTCTACTTACAAGGAAGCTTTTTATATAAGACTATTTCTGCTAATTGTTTCTCAATTAGCATGAAATAAATAGAAAAACAAGCTTTTTAACAATAATTTGTTGTAGAGATATAGAGAAAGTCATGCGAATGTAACGCATCAGATGTTTTATAGTGTTTAACGCCCCCTTTTACTGCTATGGCACCGCGGTGAGTTCTACCGCTTTGAGGTCTTCATCGATTCGGGACCTTTTTGCACCCAAAAAGTCATTTAGGTGTCCCAAGTGAAACGCTGGATTTCCTGAATACCTTTATCCCAGGGCGGGTAAGATAATCACCTGCAGTGTGAAATGGTCTATCCCTACAATCTCCCCTTCCATTTTCTTTCCACCTGGTAGAGAAGCGGAGAGGTTACGTGTATAACAGTGGCGGTTGTTCATATTATACTTTATCTCCCAGTCCTGATTAAACATTCGCCGCTTATTCATATTGCACATGTAAGCCACCAGTACACTGATAAAAAATAAACCGATTTCTTTGGCTCTACATGACTGTTACAAGAGAGTAGTGGGGACGAGAGTGAGGGTATGTTCACATCTCTCGCGCTTTGTCTGCCAGGCCTGCTTTATCCACATTTGCTTTCAACTCTTCCCTAACGACTGATGAAATTCCACTCCGGATTTCATCGTGCGCAATGATTTTTTACTTTCTCTATACATACTATGTACATAGTGTATAGAGAAGGTATTGTATTGCATCCAAAAATTCGATACCGAGATTTCACTGGAAATATATGTTTTAGGGTCCCCTGTATCTAAAAAAAAGCATTTTCAGAAAAAGGTCCGTGTGTGTCCATGTGTCTGTGAACACGATAACTCAAAAACGAAAAGTCGGTAAAATACCAAACTTGGTATTTAAATTGAGTAT